>OY992885.1:95963188-96685688 GCA_963921405.1 Cepaea hortensis | reverse complement strand
CAACAACTGTGCAAATAATACAATGCGGATGATGAAAAATATTGATATAAGTGACAACTTTGGTCCATTCATAAAAAGAATAAATTCAATTCCAAAGCTCAGATATGCGGATGACATGATCCTCCGCTCAAATTGTCCTAAGACTTAGAGGAGTAAATCATGTTTGTGAAAAGACTGAAGATCAAAATGTTTTTCTGAGCTTTAAAAACAATATCATGCTCACAGATACAATCAAATGTCTATAAAACAAATCACAACCAAAACTGAATAAATTGAGAATGTTACAAACTTTGAATATCTTGATTCCGAAATCAACAAAAAAGGAGTCTGTTCTAAAGAAGTCGACTCTTACGACGTGCATGGTAAGCAACAGTGTTACTATTCTTTGCTCCCCCATATGAGCCCCGGCAACACACGGGCGTTGACCTGCGTATTCCAGACAAAGGCCTCTCTACTTGGCCAGCGCCAGCGTCTTTTCTTCACGTTTCGGTTCACTTGTATTCGCCTAGTTCTATTCATGTACTGAGGTGAGTGTAGGCCAAAGTGACTTCCGCTGTTCTGCATGGTGCAGCCTAGAAAACGTATATGATTGGTGAGTTCCCAGTCTGCTGGTCCGGGTATATGGCTCTAGACTTCACACAACAGTGACTACAGCTTGTCCACAATGATGAATTGGCAGTGCATTTTTTGTGGCCTTGTAGAATCTCATGCCGTTTGTCAGAATAACCAGGGTGGTATTTGTCAAAGTTAAGGCGCATAGAGAATTCTCCAGCATCTACCGAAAAGGCAAATCTCAGCCTATTGCTCGGAGACTGCTTGTTGCCACCCTTAGCTAGCTCTGTGTATATATAAACAATAATAAATATCATTATCACTCAGTGGCTAGTTCTATGTAGAACTTTCTCCCCCCTCCCCCCTCCTTCCGCCATTTCACCAGTCTTTCTGAATTTATGTGTACCATAAGACAGATATCCAGCCTATGTTGCTGCCGTGTTTAGATTATATATCACATTTTGAATATATCTACATTGTGGTCTCCTTCTTGTCCGCTTCTCTGGCCACCTCCTTATCTAGTATGCAGTTCTTGTTGAATAGATCTCTCCGTGCTCTTTTTTCGCCCAATGAATTGTTAATACTCTTCTGTAACATTTATATTCAAAAGTGTATTTGTGCTTTTCATCTGATGTGTTAAATGTCCAAGTTTCGCACCCGTATGTTTGATACAAGTGTAGATAAATGATGGCGTGGAACCCTGTTTCAGTGCTATCATGGCATCTTTGGGATAAGTTGCTAAGTTGGTATGACCACAGGGCACCTGAGAAGCTATGTGGTCAATATTTCCCAGACAATTTTCTAGTCCTCATTTTATTAGGCATTGTCCATGCTATGTAAACATCAGAAGTCCCGCCTCAGGGGAAATAATAAATGACCACAAAGCCAGCAGACGAGTTCTAGCCGATATGCTGCCACAGATCCCAGTGATCCCATAGACACAGCTTGATGTGGTTTCTACTTTCATTACAGAAAATACATTTGGCATGAATTCGCTGTTGCAGAATCAGTGGCATTAAATCATCACATTCCTATTAAATACTGTCATCCGACAGAGAAAAAATCAACAACTTACCGATGATTGGAACCCGGGTCTCCCTAAGGTTAACCCGGCATTCTATCACTCAGCCAGCATCTCCTCCCATTAAATACGCAATTACAAATATATACAATTTAATAGGTAACAATGCTGTAACTAAGGAACATTTTCAAAGGGTCACAAATTAGACACAACCGGTCATTTAACCACTCAACTTTCGGACATTAATGATCTATTATCCATGTTATATTCACACAGAAAAAAGACATGGTAATATGAATGCTGTAAACATAAACAATGCATATTACAATGTTACGAGATAGGCAGGCAGGCTCGCAAGCACACACAAACACATATATAATATGATACTATAATAACTGATATTGTATGTGGATGCAGACAATTTCAGCCAATCATGCAAATGTAGATACATTTCAAAGCAACACTATTCATTTAAAAATGTGTTACTTTAGTTTTCCAAGAATGATACAAGTGTACCTTAGTGCGTCGAAGTACATCTGTTACTCGAATAAGGCACTGTCATCATTTGGAGGTGAGTATTAGAAAATTTCACAGTTATTTACAGTGAATGTTAATCCACAGAGATAACTTAGTGATGAGTATAAGACAAGTGTACAGTTATTTACAGTGAATGTTAATCTCGAATCCTCGTGGGGTAAATACAGTTTTCAATTGTTATGTTGTCTAGTGCGTCCTCTAGTCTCTATTTCCTTCTTCTCACTTCCATGAGCGCCTAACAATACATGTGAATTTATTTATGAACTGTTTTAGTGGCCTCAAAGGTTTCTCCTATGTATATTTCTGGGGTAATGTCTGACTTTGTTTTGAGTCTTTCTTGGTAGTCTCGTGGCAGATATTGCTGTCTTGTAGGCCTTTGTGTAATCTAGTTAGTCACACATGCCTCTAGTGTATTGGGAATATGATGCTGGCCATATTTGTTAGACCACTAAGCGACTGATGTCGTCAGTAAGACACTGGTCATCTTGACTTCTCTGGACATTTGCTGATAGCCATTTTAGTCTAGGTCGATCAGGGAGCCCAGATCAATTTTAATAATCTGTCTCAGTTTGAACACATGACCACTGGGCAGGCATGCTGGTCACTACGTTACTGTAGCTCCCTTACATATTCTAGGATAGGACACAATGATGTGATGTGTCCGGTTCCCTTCCATGCCATCTTCCCTAAGCAGAAAATTGAAAAACATTGTAAGGTACCCATTATGAATTTGGGTCGACCACAGAGCCGTACTGGTAGGAAACAAACATAATCTGTCCATTATTGGGGTTTGAATCTGACCTTAGTATTGGCAAACAAGTGCACTAACCACTATGCCACAACAGAGTTGCTTGTCATGTGAGCAAGCAGTTATTCACTCCTAGAATGATGTTGAGAAATGAAGTACAGAGAAAGTAACATGTGTATGTGCACATATGTATGTTTGTATAGTTTAGATCACATAACCACAAGAGTCTCAGTTATGCTTGAATGTATTATTTAACATTTAAATCGGCATTCTTGAAAACTAAGGTTTTAATACATGCCACAGTTAAAAAATACACGCGAAAAATTATGCAATCGACATGCACAGCATAGACAAAATGTAATAGATATGTGTACATATGTGTGAGGCAAAAGCAGTCTCACAAAAGACTCTGCCACAGGAAAGCTATCTGTTGGAACTTCACATTTACTAGATCATAACTTAAAGGGGTATAATACAGCGTGTTTGTAAAGTCTCACTACACCTTGTATGTAAAACACCTGTTTGTTGGAGTGTTTGTTTTCCGTATTGCAAACGGTGATGAATTGGCATACAGTAGTAGTAGTAGTAGTAGTAGTAGTAGTAGTAGTAGTAGTAGTAGTAGTAGTAGTAGTAGTAGTAGTAGTAGTAGTAGTAGTAGTAGTAGTAGTCTTGACAACGGAAAACACACTCTCCAACATACAGCTGGTCTACATACAAAGTGAAGTGAGACTTTACAAAACCCTGTGTCTTCAGGTTCCTCTGAAAAAATATCCCCAAGGAGGGTTAGACAGACCTATATTTTAGGTTGGCTCTTTTGAGTCTGAAACCACAATTAGAATGATTATTAATTTTGAAAAAATAAAAAAATACAATGTCTAATGCATGTTTTTCAAAACAGTAAACGTTTTCATAAAGATGGAATTTTAATTTTACGTAATTGCATTCCAAATCTGATTACGTTTTGCAGTATTTACACGGGAAATGTTCTAATGAGTATTAAAGAAAACTGTTTACTGTGTCTTGTATGGAAATCTGAACACTGAAACAGAAATGAAAAAAAAAATAACGAAGCCATATTGGTATGTTTCTTGTGGAAACATTAACTGATGTCTGATTTCGCTAGGAGTAAATGTTTATCTTTCTTGTAGCCATGTCAAACTCTTTAAGTTTGTTTGTATAACGTTTTATTGTAAGTAGTGTTATGTTCAAGTTGTTAGATTATTTAACTGGATCATTGCTACAACAGGCACACACCTGAACAGTTTGGATATCTTCCTCTTCTTTTCTCAAGGCGAGTGCATCACATGTATTTATACATGTCAAAGGTCAGGGGGTTCGACTTCAGAATGCATTTCCGTGAGGTTTGCTTCCTATAGACAGATTCTATCCAAGGTCACGGACTCTCTACTTGACAATTGTAAACTGCCATGGGAGTTTTAACATGCACATTTTTGAATATTCGGTGTTTCACCCTGGGCCGAGAAAGCTAGGTATATAATCTCACCCCCTAACCCCAAGAGATCAGAGGGACTGTGATGTCATTAGATACCCATGGTTCTTAGAAATATTAGAGGTCTACGTGGCCGCAAGGTTTAATATGTTTGCACTTAAGCTTCCGGTGGGCTGATGGTGTTCAACTCTTACACCGGTCAGTTGAACACCAACGTTGACTTTTCATTCAGAAAGCAAAGACAAACAACTGAACGCAATACTGCCTAGAAGATCATCTTGGGTTGGGTTGAATGCAACGTCCTGCAAAGGACATGCAACATTTTAATGCTGGGATGGAACTCACTACCTTCTGAGCCTGAGGCTCGCACCGTGACCTCTCAGCCAGGGCTTTCCCATTTAAGTTGTATGACCTTATTATGGGCAAATTCTACTGCTAATATCACTACAATACATCAAATAAGACTCTGACAGGGCTCGCCCATTTCGATATTATGACCTAATTATGGAGAACGTTACCGCTGATGTCGGAGTGGGTTCGCCTGATGGTGAGGGACACTGGTAATAGGGAAAGCTAATCTACAGGCAAATTCAGTCCAGTGCTATTTGAGTTCAAAGCGAGCAAGCGCAAATAAAAACAATATGAGCAATGACTGCTAATATCACTGCAATACATAAAATAACACTACACTTTATTAAATAACAAGCTTGAGTGACTTGTGGTAAAATATGTGCTATCAACCTGTCTCTCAAACATGCTTCCCTTGAGTGCTAGCATGGGGTGACTTGCCACCTGTCTTCATGTATCTTCCCTTGGGTGCTAGCATGGGGTGACTTGCCACCTGTCTTCATGTATCTTCCCTTGGGTGCTAGCATGGGGTGACTTGCCACCTGTCTTCATGTATCTTCCCTTGGGTGCTAGCATGGGGTGACTTGCCACCTGTCTTCATGTATCTTCCCTTGGGTGCTAGCATGGGGTGACTTGCCACCTGTCTTCATGTATCTTCCCTTGGGTGCTAGCATGGGGTGACTTGCCACCTGTCTTCATGTATCTTCCCTTGGGTGCTAGCATGGGGTGACTTGCCACCTGTCTTCATGTATCTTCCCTTGGGTGCTAGCATGGGGTGACTTGCCACCTGTCTTCATGTATCTTCCCTTGGGTGCTAGCATGGGGTGACTTGCCACCTGTCTTCATGTATCTTCCCTTGGGTGCTAGCATGGGGTGACTTGCCACCTGTCTTCATGTATCTTCCCTTGGGTGCTAGCATGGGGTGACTTGCCACCTGTCTTCATGTATCTTCCCTTGGGTGCTAGCATGGGGTGACTTGCCACCTGTCTTCATGTATCTTCCCTTGGGTGCTAGCATGGGGTGACTTGCCACCTGTCTTCATGTATCTTCCCTTAGGTGCTAGCATGGGGTGACTTGCCACCTGTCTTCATGTATCTTCCCTTAGGTGCTAGCATGGGGTGACTTGCCACCTGTCTTCATGTATCTTCCCTTAGGTGCTAGCATGGGGTGACTTGCCACCTGTCTTCATGTATCTTCCCTTAGGTGCTAGCATGGGGTGACTTGCCACCTGTCTTCATGTATCTTCCCTGAGGGCCTGAAATAAAAGATTTTGAATAACTAACTTGCTATTTAGGAAATCACAGAAAACAATGTCTTCCATTTCTTCCTTTCCCCTGGTCATACCTAGTGGAGGAGGAGCGCAATTGGTAGGGTACAAGCCTTATCCTAATGCGAGGAAATGCAACTTAAAGACTAAATATTATGCCAGGGCAGACCATGCCTTAAGCCTTGGTCAGCAACTGGCCTAGAATCGAAGCTCCGACAGGTGAATTGTTGCAGTATTGTTCTGCTGATCCGGCAGCTTCTGCACCTTGTCTTGTTCCAGATGTATTGATGTTACCTTTTCTCTGGAGTAAACCGATAGAGGGATCTTGCTGCATGGGCAACACATGGTCTCTACAATTCAACCCAGGCTTTGTGGTATAGATAGGTATATATCCATCATTGGTCCCCGCCAAGAGTTATAGCTATGACACCCATTTGAAGCACTGTGGAACAAACTATCGTCTGTCAAGACGACCAGGTGCCAGTAAATAGGGCCACAACCACGCATGCCACGATCTTTATAGGCTAGTCATGGTTCATTGGATGCTGGCTGATTTTTTTCTACAGTGTGAGCTAGCCAGGCTTAGACTATCCCTCTCAGTCATGCAGGGAGTTTACAGTTGTGCTGCTGAAGCTGCTGCTGCTACTGCTGCTGCTGCTACTACTACTAGTTGTGGTAGTATTAATAGTAGTAGTAGATGTAGTTGTAGTAGTCATTACAGTATTAGTGACTGT
The DNA here is from genome assembly GCA_963921405.1 of Cepaea hortensis. Lineage (NCBI taxonomy): Eukaryota > Metazoa > Mollusca > Gastropoda > Stylommatophora > Helicidae > Cepaea > Cepaea hortensis. The sequence continues at coordinate 96,679,031 of OY992885.1, read as the reverse complement.
AATAGTAGTAGTAGTAGTAGTAGTATTAGTAGTAGTAGTAGTAGTTGTTGTTGTTATTGTAGTAATGGGTGTAGTAGTAGTTGTTATTATAGTAGTCGTAGTTGTTGCTGTATTAGTAGTAGTAGTAGCTGTAGTAGCAGTGATCTTTTTTGTAGTAGTAGTGAGTGTAGTAGCAGTAGTAATAATAGTAGTGATAGCGTAGTAGTAGTGGTGGTCGTGATAGTCGTGATGACAGCATAATATGCTATGTAGTATAAGGTCAGTGAGTATTGATACGTAAGTCTTGTAGTGATATTTTGCTGTGATTCTTTTCTTGTGTGGGTGTTTTGTGTTGTTTGTTTGTGTGATGTGTTGTGTAAGTTAGTGAAAGTACAGCTATAGTATTTAATGTAGTAATTGTATCCTATTTTTGCTTCACAGGCATAATGTGGTGGTGTTTGTTGTTCGAATACGTATTTGATTATCTGATTGGTTGCCTGTTGTGTTAAATGTTCATCGCCTGGTATTAATTGCATACATGTTTTGTGTGTAAGTTTTTTTTAGTGATATTCCGCCGTGTTTATTTTCTTGTATGCGTGTTTTGTGTTGCATGCTGTGTAATGTGTTTGCATTTTTGTTGTTTGCTGTGTAATGTTTTGGCGACAATAAAAAATTTGTCTTGTGTAGTTGTAAGAGGTGATGACATCAAAAACGATATCTATTGAGGTGGGAGGTCGGGGGAGGGGGGAAGAACAATCACTAAATATATTATTTTTGGTATTATGTATGTCTTGACTATTAAATTTCTACCAAATAGTGTTGATATTTTGTTTTTGCACGTATGCAACATGTCTGTGATTTGATTTGTCAGTTTTCTTGTTTGTGTGTGTTTCTATAAGTTGTTGTAGTGCTGTATGTGTGGTTGTGAGTGTTGGACATATATAGTAAATATGTTCAGCTGTACAGCTATAATCTCTAATGTAGTATGTGCATCCTCGTTTTGTTTATTCACATTGCAATGTCATTAGTTGATAGTTACACACAATAGGTACATTATCATGTACATTGTTATGATATACAGTGAAGTGGTTATGATGTCAGTTAACATATTATCAAGTACATAATACCCATCATATTCTAATGCGAACAAACCTGGGGTTCTCTTCTCATATAGTTTGATGTCCTGGCATTCCTGGCATGCAGTAGTATTAAAATCTTTAAGCATTTTGATCTTCTATGGCCAGTGGTGTGGGTAGTGAGAGGTGATAACGTCACAAATGACCTAAACAACAAATACTGATGACCTGAACACAACTAAATATAATCTGAACAACAAAAAGCGATGACCTGAGCATCAAATAAAGATGACCTGAACACCAAATAAAGATTACCTGAACAACAAATAAAGATGCTCTGAACAAAAATAGATGACATGAACAATAAATAAAGATGATCTGAACAAATAAATATGGCATGAACAACAAATAAAGATGACATGAACAACAAATGAAGATGGTCGACCTCATGGCATAAGGTTATGGCCCTTGAATGATTTAGAAGTATCCGTTACTTTCATACAAGTTGTGAGAGCAAGTGGGCATGTTGTGAGAGCTAGAGGGCAAGATATGAGTGTAAGGCGACAAGTTATGATAGTAAATGGACAAGTTGTGAGAGCAAGTGGGTAAGTTGTGAGGATAAGTCGGCAAGTTGTGAGAGCAAGTTGGGAAATTGTGAGGGTATGTTGGCAAATTGTGATAGCTAGTGGCGAAGTTGTGTGGGTAAGTCGCCAAGTTATGATAGCGAATTGGGAACTTGTCAGGGCAAGTCGATAAGTTGTGATAGTAAGTGGATAGGTTGTGAGAGCAATTGGGCAAGTTGAGATAGAAAGTGGACACGTTGTGAAAACACGTGAGCAAGTAGTACCTGACAATCTTTACTTGTGTTCAAGCTATCTTTATTTGTGTTGAGGCCATCTTTATTTGTTACTCAGCGTCTTTATTTGTTATTCAGGCCATCTTTAAATGTTGTTCAGACCATCTTTATTTGTTGTTCAGGTCGTCTTTATTTGTTCAGCTATCTTTATGTGTTGATCAGAACATCTAAGTGGTAAAATTGAAGATAGTATAGAAGGGATGGTGTTGGCGATGTGAAATGAGAAAGTATTGACGCGATCGATGAAACTGCAGCTCACAGAGTTGCAGAAATTCTACTAGACAATAAGCATAGGAGAGTTAGGGAATTCGCTGATGAGCAATGACAAATAGATGACAAAAATGCAGATCAATGAAACTATTTGTAATACAGACTCCAAGAGAACAATGAAGTCAATGTAGTTAATAGAGTACGATGAACGGAGAGTTGTAGATGGTGGTGGTCTGATAGCGTGAAGATAACAAGGAGGATGGCTATTGTTACAGAAAGTGGAACTAAACCCAGTCATCTCTCTATCGCATGAAATGCGATCGTTGATGTATTGTCTATGTGCTGGTGAAAATGGCTGTAGAATGATGTGCATCGTGCCACCTCGAGATTTGATCAATAAGAAATAAATGGCGTATAGTCCAAAAGTATTAATTAACATTTACTTGTAACCGTGTAGTATGCCTGGAGTATGCATGGAGAACATATGAACGTGATCCCTGGGTTATTCGCTGTAGTGAATATCTTTAATAGTAGGCCAGCTCTCGTTCTTCGGGTTGTGAGCAATTTTTTTCTTGTTTAACACATTTTCAATGAAGAATCAATAAGTTTTTCAGTTCCAAGAAATTTAACACTCACGCCAATTGTAGTACCCTTCTGGAAACGTCCTTTGTTTTTAATTCAACTTCTTAGGGAGTTCGCATAGGAACACTGGTACATTCCTGTTATACAAAAATCGGTCAGCAGGCTTTTTCAGAATTCTTATAAAAAGGGGCATGTTGGTTGGTTATTAATACAAAACAAGGGAGGAATTTACTAACATTGCACTTCTGTTTTGTCAAAAACCTGCAAACCTATTTAACTGGTGATGGTTCCCGTCTTTTATCCTGCCCAAGCTTTCCAGATGAAACCCACCGTTGGCTCTAAACTATTCTCAGAAAAAATATGCGTGCTGCCTCGTCCTTTGGCTAAAGCGAACTGCGTTGTCAATGTTTTTGTTGCTACACTGGCGTATTTCTGCCACGAAGACGTTGAGCGTCTTCGTGCAGTGCTTCCTTGGCTTTTTCCACTGAATACGAAAAAAACCAAAGACATGCTTGGCGCCACATCCCCACTTCTCTCTATCCGACCTCCCATTATTTCCTTTATAACAGTGCTCAGTTATATACTGTATGGCTTGTGTATTGTACACAGAGGGTCTGTTTGAATTACGCTCCATAAACTTGACCATGTCTGGATGGAAGGGTGGTAATCGAAACGAAGCAAAATATTCACATATTCCTTCACCGTCGCAATATAGGGCATGTGTATTGATACTTTTATAACCACCGGCGTTGTAATGAGTCAGAAGGTTGAATACACCATTAGAAGGTTTAATTTTTATGTTCATGAATACCCGATTCAACATGTAACGATCTTGATTGAAAATGTCCGAATGTAAACGACCCATTATATCCATCTCTTGACTCCAGCTGGCTAAAGCACGTCGTCTCGATAGTCCTTTATTACCATCACCGCTTCACTATTTATTACAATCGTCCATTTATATTGCATTGCAGAGATTGTTGATACAGTCTCGTTTTTCCACGCGTTGGTAAATCCACTCGTTCCAAGACTTGTTGCATTTGATGGTCCAAATCTCGTAGGTTATCATTTAGTGTATCGGGTGGGACATATTGCTTTTGGTTCTCTATCAAACACCTTTTAGCACTGTTAGTATGTGCCCTAATAAAACGCCCATGAAACCTGCCTGCCTGTCCGTCCGTCCATCCGTCCACCCGCCCGCCGTCCGTCCGTCCGTCCGTCCGTCTGTGTGTTTTTTTTTTTTTACAGAAATGAATTCACGAAGGGCATTAACGAAGAAAGTCTGGACCATCCTGAGAATGAACTTGACCGAGTACTGTACTGGTTGCCAAGAGGAGAAATCAAATCAGTTAGCTCATTCATGCTTGAGTGACACCTTTGAGGAATTAGTAATCGCGCATATATCGGACGTGATGCAGTATAATCTAACCCCACAAATGAGTTCACCGCGCTGTCCTTACCCGAGAGCATGCGACGTGTGTTACGTCATGAACGACGCCAGAGCAGTTGCTGGAGCAGTTGATTGACCCGTACTCGATCATGCGACAAAACTCGCAGTTGTTATATATATATATAACAACTGATAGTCTTGTTGTTTATTTTTACATGTCGTTATTGTGTCGTCTATATGTCTGTTATTGTTTATATTTACTACTACACGCCTTGCGGCGTAGGACTAAACCACGCCTACAGAAATAGAAAAAGCGGTTATTTTTCAAATACGCCGCCAATTAAAAATATCGATTGGTCCTACAATATTTATCTCTCCATCCCTTAATTATTGATTTTTGAGGAATCGGTTGTGACGTCATCGGTACCAGCTTACGAAGTTTATAATGGGACAAATCTTATAGTCTTTTGAAGCTCGGAGCCTCAACTGATATAGCAAGGTACATTTTAAACTACTGAGAGATGTCCATGCTTTACATGCAGACAGAGACGTCCATATCCCATCTGTATAAAGATATGTCTATGATTCACATGTATACAAGTATGACCAATGCTTGCAATGGCCTGATCTCTATGGATTTACATTCACTGTAAACAACTGTAACATTGTCTTATACTCACATCTTGGAGTTTTATTTCCTTTTCCCTGATGACTGTTTTCAGTCGTATAATCTCATCTTCTAGCATTTTCTTTTCTTTGGCCTTCAATTCCTTTACATGTTTGTGACGGTTATCGCTAACTGGTGGATTGTACCTAGCATTAGCAGGCTCCGATTGTCCTAACTGGGATTTTATATGCTCATTATTTTTTCCGTATTCTCTTAAATTGTTTGTGAGAGAGTCAATTTCCAGGTCTGCTAGCTCTAACTTCTGTCTTAACGTTGTAATATCAGACTCCAGTCGTATTAACTGAGATTTTAAATCCTCATTATATTTTTCTGACTCTCTTAAATTGCCTGTGAGACAGTTAATTTCCAGGTCTGCTTCTCGTAACCTCTTTCTAAACGTTGTAATATCAGACTCCAGTTGTCTTAACTGGGATTTTAAAACATCATTATTTATTTGGGATTCTCGTAAATTGTCTGTGAGAGATTTAATTTCCAGATTTGCTCGTCCTAACTCCTGTTTTAACGTTGTAATAACCTGCAGCTGGTGTACACTTTGTTGATCCTGAAAATTTACGAGATCCCGCAATTGATGTAATTCTGGTGTAGACGGATCGTAGTGAATGATATGCAACACTTCCTCTAATGTCCGGCTGCGATGCACATTAATATCCGCAGTTGCACTTGGAGGAAACCGGGACACTGTTATGAGGAGTCTGTGGCAATAAATTTATAATGAGAATATTACAAAAGACGCACAAACATTGCTAAAATATGGAATAAATTTTAAAAAAAGCTAGTTGCATAACCTTTACAGGACGCCGCAGTCAACACCAGCATTTTTTGCTGTTGTGATCTCTTGGCAAGTTTACGTTCAGTAGTTTACCATTGCTTTCCGAACGACCGGCACCTATACCATTTCGTAAAAAACCAACGCAAGGCGGTCTGCTGCCAAATCGCCCATAGCTGTGTTTCGAACGCGGGTATGCAGGATTACGAACTGCGTCCGTAATCACCTTAGCCACGGAGCTGGCATGGAATAAATAATGAACTTACTATTAAATACAAACAATTGTTGCCATTATAATTAAAATTCCGGAGTTCAAATCTACGCTGAACGTAGGGTTAATTGTTCCGAACACTGCAGCTGATGCATCAAGCCAATGAATATAGTTTTTGTTTTTGGTTGTTCCCTCGCTTTGAACCCAAACGTAGTCCATACACGTGCTAGTACATCTGGTGCGCCGGATTGATTTTTGCGCGTGGATTAGCTTCCCATATTACCAGTGTCCCTCGCCACAAGGCGAACCCACTCCAACTTCAGAAGTACTTGCAATTTACGTCCGATAGTCACGGACGAGAAGTCAGCATTTCAGTCCAACTGACCGGTGTAGGGGTTGAACCTGCTATCTCTGCATCAGCGCAACGGATGTTTAATTGCGAATGTTCTTATCCACTCGGCCATGCTGACCTCGTAAAACATTTCTACCGCCTTCCATCTCCCAATGGAGCATATGCCCTTAATCAACTCATCCAAGCACTTTGCATTTTTATTCATGATTGGTTGAATTTTCCAGCTAAAGTTTTCTATGGGTCGAGGTGGGCAGAGCACTGCAACCCTCCTTAGTCGCCTCTTATAACAAGAATGGTAGATTACAGTGGTACTATTCTTTACTATCCTTATGGGCTTCAGAGACAAATGAACATTGTAAAATAATTGCAAAAGAATCATGTGGGAAAGTGAAGGTGGCGAGCAGAATAACTAACACATTCACTGTTTGCTATTTGTGTGTGCCCCAAAGTAGTTTCCTGCTAAGGATCGGTGGTGTGACAGGGCTATCATATTTTGTAGGCCTGGATGCACGGAGGAACAGGTGGACAATCTTTCCTTCATTTAGCATGCAATGAATCCTGGCGTCCGACCGGGCCCATAACATTGTCAGCGCAGTTTCCTCTCAACCTCCCTAACGCGCCTACTTTGCTGGCCATCCAGTCAAAGGGAAATGGAATTCATATTATATTTCCAATTTGTTTCTAAACAGAGGTAAACCTAAAATCACACGGAGAAAGTGAACTAGGGACAGACATTAAGACATCGTAATGAATTAAATGAGTTGCTATACATGGTTTCGTCAAGTCTGAGGCTCAGTACAACAGACTCCGGCAAACATTCCCTTGTGTTAGCTTTCCCTAGCCTGTCACTGTCCCCAGTCTACCTGAGGCAGCAGGTTTGTGTCTCTCGTCATCTAGTTCCTGTCCCTTGACCTACCCGACATGGGAGACCCTACCAGTAGCTGCACTACCTCGGCATCAGCACACAGGAAATCAATTGGGGAACCAGTCGAGGCCACTGAGACAGTTACATATATAAATACACATAGTATTGTTTGGTGCTCACAGTAGGAGAAGAAGGAAGTAGAGACTAGAGGACGCACTAGACAACATAACATTTGAAAGCTATAGTTACTGACCGGAATTCGAACCTGTTACCTCCAAATGGCGACAGCGCCTCGCTACAGGAACAAGTGTATTTCGACGTATGACCAACTAGACCTGTTTTTCCTAACGTGGGGCCCACGCCCCACAGGAGGGCAATTCAATTGTTAAGGGGGGCAATTCGAAAATGGAAGAAATCGGCTGGATATAACAAAACGAGCAGACTTGAGACTGAACTAAATTGGAACCTGACATAAAATTTCTTTGCAGCAAACATCAAGCGCAAGTATCTCACTAACTTTAAATAATAAATAATTATTAATAATTAAAATAATATAGAAAAATCTTTCATTAAAATTATTTTGTACTTGAATTTCAGTTCTCCATTATATGTTTTGAAAATTTACTTATTGTGTTTGCTCAATAATTTTCTATTGATTTCTTCCTAAAACCAATCATTCAAGTTTCTTAAGTGAACATTTCAATTTTTGAATATTAAAAATAATGTATATGTAATGTCGGGGGGGGGGGGGGGAAATAAGAATTTTAGAAAGGCTTAGGTGGGGCATAGCACAAAAACGGTTGGGAAACACTGAACTAGACACTTAGGGAGTGTCAAATTGGTCATACGTCGAAATACACTTGTTCCTGCACCGAGGCGCCGTAGTCATTTGGAGGTAACAGGTTCGAATTCCGGTCAGTAACTATAGCTTTCAACTGTTATCTTGTCTAGTGCGTCCTCTAGTCTCTATTTCCTTGTTCTCCTTCTGTGAGCACCAAACAATACTATGTATGTTTATTTATGTAACTGTCACGGCATCAGTACACTGGATGTTTAAGAACGAGTGCTATTGTCCATTCGGCCATGATCACCTCCATATAAACACATAAAAGGAAACCAAAAATGTCATTAACTGTTTCGGAACTGTTATTCAACACTCACCCGTTATGTGTGCAATATATTGGAGAGCGTACTGCTGCTTGTTGGGCCATGTCATTGCCTTTGTCAGCGCCCCAGTGAAATCCTGGAATATGAAAACAATGTATACATGTTTGATATAACCAGCAATGTGGCTTAGAGACCAGCTAGACGCACAGTGTCATAATTCCCCGTTATACAGAGACGAACATTCGAAATCAGCTGCTGGAGATTTGGAAGCAAACCTCTTTTCCTTGAATTCCATGATATGAAGCGTCGGCCGTTCAGAAAGCAATGGCAAACTACTGATCTAATATTGCCTAGTATATCACAAACAGCCAATAAATTCTGGGGCGATTGCCACGTCATGTAAAGACATGCAGCTTGTTTAACTGATTACGTGCCATGGGATGACTAATCGTCATAAACAACTTTCCCTATCTGCTATGAGCTTATATACAGCAGTTTACTTATGCAACCCCTTTTAATTATATGTATAATACAATATGTCTGCTACCATAGTAACAACTGTTAAATCATAACTGTGTTACACCCCTAGTTCACACTTCCAGGAATCCGTTTTTCTTAGGTCCAAACCTACGTTTTGTTTGGCACTGAAGCTGTCGAATATTCTTTTATTCTGTCATAGCAAACAGACGCTATTTTCTTCAGACCAGTGTTTGTGTTGAGTCAAGAACTGATATCACAGGATCCGGAACATTCCCATACGTGTTCCGTCCTCATCTTCAACGGCCAGCAAAGAGCCATGATTCTATTGGTAACAGTTGCAGTCTGATTATGTGTCCCTCTAGCCTGTACTTATGTACGTTTATGGACTGGTTGTGTTAGATATCACTATAACTGGACATCTATACCTCCAGCTTTCCTCCCATAGAGTGGTCAACGCTCCATCGCGGAGCAAGCACGGTGGGAGATTCCAGATCACCAGAAGCAGTCCTTTCTCTCCGAATGTTTCGGCCCCTTTACCTTCCTTACACTCTCAAAGTGAGGGCCCGCCCGGGTAATGACTCCCGGGCGTCTTTCTCCTGTCGTGCGTATCCACTATCGAGTGGTTCATTTATTGTACTTATCGTACTACCCATATCGACATAGCTAAGTGTGTCTGCCCAGTAGCCGTCCCACCCTCGGAGTGCGAACATTGGGCACCCAGTGCATCTACCAGCGTTAATCCTGCACTGTAACTGACAGCGGGAACGCCAGCTTCTTTCCCCGGCGGTTTGTCCCAGTCTTCACCTCGCCTAGGTGGCTAGCCATAACTCAGTAGACATCGCCGCCATGTTGCCTTCTTCGTATCCTGTTCACATTTTAAACCCATGCACGCTCCCAGCGGAAGCCGTCTCTTCCTCTAACCTAATTCTACCCTTCCTGCCTCCGCCACAGCTGTGTGGCGCGGCCCTTGCAAGACGTCCTATTCGACCAGAAGTGGTCGCTGCCGACAAAGAATATCAACATTGTGTAGGAACTCCGTAGCACCGGTTGTAATGACATTTGTGTATACCAGAATTTCAGACGCTATCAATGTTGTTGGTTATTCTAATTTGGAAATTTTTCCCGGGCAGCTACCTATCCCGCCTGCTCTTTTCGAGTTCCAACTGCCAAGGGTTTTTTAATGTTTACAAGGGACCTCCTCGATATTTGCCCTTGTTAAAGAAGGCTATCTATTAGATCGTCAGCATCAGCAACTGAGTTACCTCAGAAATCGGAGTGGGTTCGCCTGATGGCGAGGGACACAGGTAATAGGGAAAGCCAATATACACGCAAAAAATCAGACCATTGCTGCAATAGCACGTGCATGGACAACGATTGAGTTCAAAGCGAGCCAACGAAAAAAAAAAAAAAATTCCAATGAGTAGCAAGTTTCCAGGGGCTGTAACTCAGTAGATTCGACTTCAATGCAAATATTTTCCTGCTGGCTTTCCCTAGTCTTTGACAGTCCCGTCTACCTACACAGCAGCAGGTCTGTGATCTCTGTCTGGTCCTTGTCCCTTGACATGGAAGAGCTCTGGGGAAGGAAGAGGGAAAGGGGGGGGGGGGGGCTGGAGGAATTGGAACATCCAAGCCCATCTAATACTTCAATCTAGAAACACAAAAGAGGGCTACCCCTGGATTGGGGGGGGGGGGAGGGGGGGGGGAATATATCACCCGTTTCGTATTTGTAAAATTCTCACAATTGAGACTATGACAAGTTATTTTAGTCTCAAAACGGGTATACAATGAATGAACATGTAACTCCTAAATTAAAGATTTATGAGTGAATTAGTCGTAAATCTATTCAATGGAAGATAGTGTGGTGGTTTCCCCATACCTTCAACACACACACACACACACACACACACACACACACACACACACACACACACACACACACACACACACACACACACACACACACACACACACACGTGTTCCATTGTTTAGTAAAGGAGAGCTTGGCATATGACACCACAACCTCAATTCTGAGAATGGAGGTGGAGGCGGTTACTGAAGCTTTCCACTGGTTGGAGAACATATTGTATATACATGATGTGACTGTGACTGATTCACAAAGCACCCTGATAAAGGTGAAGAAGGGCATGCTTCGTGCTGAATGGTATGCATCAATTCATAAGTCGTGGGTTTGAGTATTCGCTGAATCTTTTTTTTCCAGGACACTCCGGTGTGGTTGGACATGAAGAAGCCGACAGAATGGCTGGTGCTGCATCATTGAGGGATGGTTTAATGCATGATAAGGCACATATGGTGAAGGCCCTCTGGGAGCTCGTGAACAATGCAGAAGAGCAAATAGAGTATCATGGTCTAGAGAGAATTCGGCAGCAGGGGGTGGTCAGAGGATCTGGTAGATAGTCATAACTCAAAGGCAAAACAATTCGGACATATAATCAGATTGTTACGGGTACCTTTAGTATTGTAATTCTTCGTTGACTGTTGAAGGTGAGGACTGAGCACTTATGGGAATGCTCCGAGTGCAATGATGCCGGTTCTTGACTCAGCTCAACTCAACTCACGTGCTGCTGTGTGACCTTAACCTTTGATAGCAATTTCCAGCTAAAAGGACAAGGGAATGTTTCTTATTCTCAATTGCAGATTTGTCCACTCATTCCAATGGAAATCTATAAACAGAGAGATGTTGGAGTTACATAAACAAACACAAACTCTTCTTCTTCTTCTTCTTCTTCTTCTTCTTCTTCTTCTTCTTCTTCTTCTTCTTCTTCTTCTTCTTCTTCTTCTTCTTCTTCTTCTTCTTCTTCTTCTTCTTCTTCTTCTTCTTCTTCTTCTTCTTCTTCTTCTTCTTCTTCTTCTTCTTCTTCTTCTTCTTCTTCTTCTTCTTCTTCTTCTTCTTCTTCTTCTTCTTCTTCTTCTTCTTCTTCTTCTTCTTCTTCTTCTTCTTCTTCTTCTTCTTCTTACTCCTCCCTCCCTCGCCTCCTCCTTCTTCTATCTTCAGCCATCGTATCCTGCTCCACGTTCAGTAGCTGCATATATAATTACAAATCAATATTCGGTTATCAGCTAAGTATACTCTTTAGTCTTTGTTAACTTTTCAGTGCACGCAGTTTTGTCTCTCTGTCTGAATCCATTTGTCTTGCATGGTAAAATCATAATAATCTGTTGGGTTCCATATAGTCAGTAACCAATAGAAACACACCAAGTAAAGCGGTTTGGTCAGTTGTTGTCCACACAAATTACATCGCTCATATATTGGAAATTAAACTGTTATTAACTGATTCAGTGCTGAAGGATAGTATATCGCCAAATGTGATATTCCATTTGGACAGAGGGGCGATATATCGCGATACTATAGTCATCGAGTTATTTGTTTCGTTTCATTTCGTGGTATCTTCAGCATTGTTAATGCTCAGTGTTTGGAAATTTACATTATAATATAAAGTGTATTTTTAATGGCTGTGGGGTTTCGAACATATTACCGTTCCAAGTATGGGGTCACTTGGACAGTAGTAATTGATCAGACGTAGATCTGAATTGTCTGCCTTATTTTTAAATTTCTGACACTCGGTCTCTTTCATGTAAACTTCAATTTGGGAAGCAGCGATGTTATGTTTTTACAAGGATCAGTATCCCACCTATTCTCCTGTCCTTTCGGTCAGATCGGTAACGTAACAATGGTGACCTCTGATTTTTGAAGGCTATGTTTTAATTGCCGGTCTCCCTGGTCTAGGAGTTACACGACTTTCTCCGTAATCCCGTATACTCTCGTAAGTAACGTGACGTGCGCGAGAATTGGTAGCGGTTCTCTCCGCGTCGGTAACTTAGGGGTATGTGAGCCGGTTGCTCAGAAAGCATTGGCAAACTACTGAGCGTAATCTTGCTAAGAAATCAACAATCAGCTGAACGATGCTGATGTTGACAGCGATGTCCTGTAAAGGATATGCGAACCAAAAAAAATAATGTTGTAACTGAGGCGAGTTTCTTGCAAGCAACATACACTTATTTATTCTTGATTCAAGATGTTTTGTAACTATTCTTTTGTTGTTACTGACTCCATACGCTATCTAGTGCATTATTTTTAGTCTTTGTTTGGGATGACCTTACGTTCTATTCTCAAGTCCTGTGGCTCCACAGGACATCTGAGAAGGACCTTCAGTCGTTTTGGTTAGACCCTTTCGAGGCATAGAGCTCAGTACTGCACCTGCTTGCGGGGCCATAACAGGGTGACCACCATAACACTTTGCGTATACATATTTCATCACGTAATTGCGTGGCATAATTATTTATGTGGTGCGCCTCCTGGCTGGTTGTCTCCGACTTCAGCACCTTTCCTTTGCTGGAGTAGAATGTGGTCTTACCCGAGTTTCAATATGTATGCACGTACACACACATATCCAGAGCATTCTGTTTTTTTTTACGGAGCCAGAGACTGGCCGTCGCCTCTACTCCTGGAGTTGGACTTTGCTGCCAGAGGTGATGAATGCACAAGTCATGAGCTATTTTGCAAGACAGGGTGCTCACCCCAACTCTGCTCCCCACAGCTAAATTACAGCAATTTGGAACCACCGCCAGCTTATGATGTAGAGACATTTTGAAAGACCTTGGGGGTGGGGGGGGGGAAGTGGGGTTTCGCAGCGAGGTAATTTCTACACATGGCTGATCACTAACTGATAACGTCCAGAGAAACAGTCTACTTATGTAGACATTAATCAAGAAAAACGAATGGGAAGATCGAAGCCAGGACCCTTAACTTAATTAGTTGTAAATATTTAGAACAAGTTTACATCTTCAATGGATGGGAGCGCTCGTTCTTAAACATCCGGTATGCTGATGCCGAAGTAACGGGTTCAACCCCTGCGCCGGTCAGTTGGACTAAAATGCTGACTTCTCGTCCTTGGTTTTGGGGACGCAAATTACAAGTACCTCTGATGTCGGAGCGAGTTCGCCTGATTGTGAAGGGCGCTGGTAATAGGGAAAGTTATTCCACACTAAAATCAGTCCGGTGTTATTAGAAGTAGTTGCACGTGTATGGACTAAGCTTGAGTTCTAAGGCGAGGGAACGCCCAAAAAAATCTTGAATTTGAGTTTGCCTATCTATAGTTTTCAAGCCTATAGAACTATATCTGGGGAGCTTTGTGAAAAACCTGTTACATTATGATAATAATTCATGTTAATAACTTTTTCATCTTATTTGCTACTTTTTATTGTTTGTCTTCTAATATTTACTTCTTTCTTCACTATGTTTGCCTATTTACTTTGATAACACATCAGTATTGGTTATTTTCCAGTTAGAACCAATGTTTTTTTTCAAACGTTGCCGAGGAACCCTATGTACTTTTGTGTTTATCTGTTACCCTGGCAGGCCCGCCCCCTGAGAGTGTGATGAAGGCAAAGAGTCTGAAACATTTGGCAAGGGGGGAACCACTGCTGAAGACTGGAATCCTGTCGTGCTTACTCCGCAAGGGGGTTTTTAGAAAGCATTTTGAGAAACACTGTTGACACAATGTGATTTTTAGCTTCCTAATTTTAACAAGCCGGTCTCTCTGGCTGAGGGGTTACAACACTTTCTCCGTGATCCCGTTTGTCACGCAGAGTCTCGTGGCGGGAGCGAGCTGGGAGCGGTTCCTCCCCCATTGGTGACTTGCGGGACACTGAGCCGGCCGATCAGAAAGCAATGGTAAACTACTGAGCGTAATCTTGCCAAGAAATCAACAGACAGCTGAAAGATGCTGCTGTTGACAGCGATGTCCTGTAAAGGATATGCGAATAAAAAAAAAAAAACAAATTTTCTCATAGATGTCGGCGTAGTGGAAAAGATGAGAGCGCTCGCTTTTAAACTTCTGGTTAGCTGAGGGCAGGGTAGGCATTTCAAACTCTACACCGGCATTAAGTTGGACTTCAACGTTGATCTCTCGTTCAGAAGGGCATGGCTAACTACTATGGTAATTTTCCTGTGCTGGTGTTGGTGGCTTCTTGGTTGATTATTTGATTCTTTTCTTTTGATGGTATGTGACAGGTACACCAGGTTGTTCTTCTTTTGCTCCTTGACTAGCCAATTGATCCGCTCTCTCGTTTCCAGTCACTCCACAGTGAGATAGTATCGACTGTATGATGAGATTTATTTTTCTCAATGTCTCATTTTCTTTCTGTTAATTACATTTTGTTTTATTCTCTTGCTTTATTGTAATTGCTGAAATCTTTATCTCAGGTTTTTGTACAGATGTACCAGCACCAAATCAATCGTAGTGTCTATTAGTATATTGTCTGCTCAGTGTACACATTAATTTATCTTTGTAACATAAACCAGGCACACACAATTAAAATTATTCAGTAATTTTATTTTAAAGAAGCATGGAAGAAAAATACACATTGAAATTTGTTGATTACAGTTCTTTTCAGATTGTTGATTAAAACACTTTTCAGATTGTTGATTAAAACACTTTTCAGATTTTTGGTTCCAACACTTTTTAGATTGTTGGTTAGAACACTTTATAAGTGGTTGCTTAAAACACTTTTCAGATTGTTTATTAAAACACTTTTCAGATTGTTAATTCCAATACGTTTGTAGATTGTTGACACTTTTCATATGATTGATCACAAAACTTCTTCACTGCTTCCTTTTAATGTGTAAAGAATGTTGGCTTTTTGGCCAGTAAGACATGGCTGCATTCTCTCCCCATGCCTATTCAACATATGAGCAAATAATACAATAAGGATGATCAAAGATATTGATACCAGTGACAATTTTGATCCATTCATAACTGGAGTAAATTCAGTTCCAAAGCTCGGATATGCAGATGACATAATCCTCTGCTAAAATTGTCCTAAAGAATTAGAGGAGTTAATCATGTTTTTCAAAAGAGTGAAGATCAAAATGTTGTTATGAGCTTTAAAAACAATATGATGCTCACAGACACAATTAAATGTCTACCAAAAATCACAACCAAAATTGAATAAATTCAGAATGTTACAAATTATGAATATCTTGACTTCAAAATCACTAACAAAGGAGACTATTCTAAAGAAGTCGACTGTCCATAGCAAGGCAGAGATTAACAAGTATTAATAATATGAAACATCAGCAAATAGATTTCAGTTATAGTTTTAAGAATATGCACCTTTTCTGTGGAAAAATATGGATGTTAGTCATGGATCATTTTGCAATCTCTAAAGTAAAACATATGATGGCTTTTGAACTTATTGCACCCGAAAAGGTTAACCCGGTCAACAAACGCCCGCAGAAGTCGGATGTGCCGGCCTAAAGGCGCAAGTATCGCAGCACCTTCTGTAAAAAGGCACAACGCAAACACGTCTGAAAAAAGACTCCGGATCAACGCAGCAGAAGAAGAAGAAGAAGAAGAAGAAGAAGAAGAAGAAGAAGAAGAAGAAGAAGAAGAAGAAGAAGAAGAAGAAGAAGAAGAAGAAGAAGAAGAAGAAGAAGAAGAAGAAGAAGAAGAAGAAGGTGAAGAAGAAGAAGAAGAAGAAGAAGAAGAAGAAGAAGAAGAAGAAGAAGAAGAAGAAGAAGAAGAAGAAGAAGAAGAAGAAGAAGAAGAAGAAGAAGAAGAAGAAGAAGAAGAAGAAGAATTTGTGCCACATAAAATTTCTCAGAATATCGTGGATCAAGAAGAAAACAAACAGTGACCTTATAGAACTGAACATTGGAGAAAATGGACTAACAAACAGCGCATCATGTCTTAGAAATTGAAATACAAGGGGACTCCAAATCAATACCTTCAAAGTGTGTTATAAATTACAATAACGTCGCCATTGTCTTGTAACCTGTTAATGTTGTTGTTAGAGATGACAAAAGTGTTAAGCAGTGATATCATGGTGTAGACGAACGCGTCATAAGAGCAGTTTAAAGACGACCGTCCCACTTTTCACATGCACCAAAGAGGAACAGCGTTCTGTTATCCCTTTTTTGACCAGTTGTGACATAATGTCTCAGGGACGTCCACATCTCCAGTCCACATACATTTCTCTATACTCAAAAGTTAAAAACGTAAGCCGTCTTGATAACCCAATCTATAAATACCTTAGAAGATTCTAGATCAGGGGGAGGAAGATGAACGGTGGGGATCCATAGTGATTGGTTGACACTTGGCCGAGTAAGGCGGTTTTCTAGGCTAACGCTTCATTAGCCCTCCAGTCGAAGCTTTGATTCCATCCCAATAAGATGTGTAAATGATGCAGTAAGACAAACGCCCTAATCATTCTCTAGGATGTAGTCTTCTACACCTCAGGTACCACAAAATCATTTTTATATGTTATGTGTAAGCCTGATAATAAGAGAAAGATGTGAATGGCAGAGTATTTTCTTGAGAAAATGTGGAAATGAAGACAGAACTTCGTTGTACAGTGACACTAAATCTGCCTCTCCAACCTGTCATGTCTACCACAGTGAAATATTTTTACCATGTCTATTGTCTGTCTGATCTGATGATTTGCATATGTTGTGAGTGCAAACTACGCTCAAGACATATTGCAAAACCTTTGTGCGCTCTGAACATTCCTTGAGTGCCTATCATGACCCATTCTAACCAAACTGTACACTGCTCTTGCGAGTTACATTTGGCAGTTCTGGATTGGAATGTGTGATGTTGCATGTAATATTTCCTTTATAATGGCTGAGAATGTTTAAGTGAATGAGATGGTGATTGTATAATTGACCTCTCATATTCGTAAAAAGAAGGACGCTTATTATATCCATGTTTGCAGGACTGCATTGCACTTTAGAAATTACAAAGTTCCTGTAATGTCTGATGGCTATGTTACGCTCAAGAAAATTGTCAAAAACATTCATATAGATTTGCCTAGGATGCAACTTCTCTTTGACGTTATGCACTGGTTCCTTTGCAACAATGGTTTGGGTTCATATGAATTACATTCCGACAAGGAGCAATATGTGTTCGAACCTATAGTGTCTAGTCTGCTGCATATAAGTGAAGGATCATGCTATTTGTCAGGGAAAATTCATGATCTCTTTCATATGTGTGTTCCACATGTGAGGGCATTGCTTATGCAATATTGCTTGGTACCCACTACAGTAGATATTACTATTGATTAATGGGACAAGAGCACATGATGATGATGATGATGATGATGATGATGATGATGATTTGATGGTGCTTGTGAACATGGTCTAGCTTGGGAGGGAAAGTTTGGCATGGTGGTGTGAGTGAAAGGGGATAGGACATTCTTGTACCAAGGTATCACCTTTATGAATTGATAACTGGTCTGCTAATTGGTCCATTGCCATTAGTAATGATATTGCCTGGTGCAGTCATGAAAAATGCCTGTCTTCCATCTATCTCATATCTGCTTCATGGTGATGGTTTCAGCAAAGATGCCTCATGATGGTGTTCATTTTATGCTGTTTGCTTCATGACTTGCTTTGAAATGCTAGTGCATGTTGCTGCCTTACAATGCCTACTTCTGAATGCTTAACACACTGTCTGTTCCTCATGGTACACAGGTTCCCTGTGATCTACTTATTGTGAGAACCTATTTAGGCAAATAATTACAAGATGCTTGATAATTGTGTGAAGCTGCCCCTGATTAAGCATATGTGCCTATGATTTCACAATTTGGGGATGACCCTTGGAAAAAAAGATATCACCCCAAACCACCAAATAAAATTGCACTTCATCACCAACGAGGGGCAGGTGGTTGAATGTTCCCCTCCTCTCTCCATTCCATTCCTCTCTGAATCTGTAATAGTACTATATAACTATGACTATGTTTAAACATATGTAAAACACATGTTGTACCTTTTATGTATTGACAGAGAATGAGGAGGATGGAGAGGCCTTCAATTACCAGGACAACCCAATGGAAGTCCTGGGCTCTAACCTTCAATCCAGCGTTTTAATACGGACCCTCCAATGGTCACCACACGACTTTGGCTGACAAATACTCAGCCTAAATCCACTAAATTCTAGCCGATGCAGATGGCACTGAGAAATGTTTCTACTATGGGATAACATACAGGGATGCTCTCCATTTTTTTTTAATAAATGTTTTCCTGGATGAATCTTCAAGATAAATTCAAGAAGTCACTCTGGGTATTGAGAGATCACCTGGTTTCAGCATGCCACTACTGGTTAAGGGTGGAGATCAGAAAAGTGTACCTGGAGCCTACCATAATTTCCCCCAAGCCAAGATTGTTGGGACATCTTGAGGTTATTCCAGCTTAGTATTGGCTGAAAAACACCGAGTAGAAGAAGGGATTTTAGAGTGATTCATTCACTCAAAATCGGATTATTCATTGAGAAAGTGGTATAACTTCCAGACTGTTATGTAAAACTTTGGGAGATGGACTGACAAAGAAGAATGCTGTGATATATAGGAGTTAGATCTCTATTAACTGGAATTGTATAACTCATCCCAGTGTTCAGCTTCTCGGACAGTCTACTCACCATTGAAAAGACATGCTTATCAAATTTTCATAGACTTGTCACAGTAGGGAATACACTTATAGTGAAAACATAATGGGGAAAACTGCAACCTGAGACTTTCCCAACAACCTTCACATGTGATAGCAGGAAGAGCCCAGATCAGAAAGCAGTGTATCCCTATGTTTGCCCAAGACTATAAAGTTTACTATGTGTTACCCTCCATTGACGGTTGAAGAAAAGATAACATGCCTTAATTGAGTGTTGTGTAGGAGAACTGTAGGAGTAGAAATGAGAAAGAGGAGTGGTTGTTTTAGATTGATGCTCTATTGGGACAGTGGGTGATGTATTTGGTTTTATTTTCATGCATTATGTCAACTATATTGCATATATATATCAAAATTTGAAATGTGATTTGTTGGATAAAGATGAATGAAGCCTGAGTCTTCACTTGACCCAAAGACATTAATAAAATTATGATAGTAGGAACACAGTTTTGAGATACATGTCTCTGTGATTGTCTTGTATAACTGTTGTGAAATCCATCACTTTGTGAATGAATTGTCAAACTGTTGTCAAGCATCTGTCATGGTGAATGTGTACTCTACTGTTGTTGTTGGTTACTGATATTGTGGAAGTCCTGTATAGATGTTGTCAAGTATCTCTCATGATTCCTGACTTGTGCAATTGTTGGTGTAACCATTTCCTTGTGGATGTGTGTCCAACTGTTGTCAAGATCCTGTCATGTTGATGTCTTGTTCAACCAGTGAAAAGTACAGTGATTGTTGTTTATGTTCACTACAATGGTACAGTCCAGTTGTCCAAGTGATCATGTGTTCAAGTGTCTTGTCTCACTTGTAATGATATTAAGGGGATCAAGAATGGGGTTGGCGACCAGAACACAGTCAACAGGATAGATGAGAGACCTGCTTTTCATTTGTTGCTGTGGCTAACTGCCAAGATCTCTATATAACCTAGAAGAGGAATCATCTAATAATAATTCTGTGTTGATCTTAAACTTAGGTCTAATTTCTCACAGTGGGGGTACTCGATGAGCCAAATTCTACATGGTTTCTCTACAAAGGTTCTGCGAGAATGATTAACTATGCCTCTAGACAAAACTTGCTGTTACTAACCTGTATCTTTTATAAAGAGATATACTTTATAGAACTTCACTCATTGGAGCTTCTGTAATTATCTATAAACCCATTTAAAAACCTCACACCAGTGAAGTGGTGAACCCTATAGAAATTCATCGGGGAATGAAGGTCTAGTATGGTGGTGCATGCCTGTCGGTTCAGCAAATGGATGATTGGAGTAGGCAGTTCCAAACTTTTCGGTCAGGTCTAATGAAGAGGTACAACAGGTAGTGCATGAGTGGTTACACATGCGACCAAGATTATTTTTTTCTATAGGAATCCAAACACTTTATCAGCGCTGGAGGACTTGCATTGAACGCAGTGCTGGCTACACCACTTTTTCAGAATATATTCACACACACACGCACGCACTCACGCACACACAAAACATTTAAGGTTTTCATTTGAAGTCTCTCAGGATATCTATAGCATATCGACATAAAGAGTCACTTGACAAGAAAGCCACCACATTTCTTATTATAAGTGTATTGGCAGACATGGAGCTATCTTATGTGCGGCGTAACATGTAGACGGGCAAAACAATACAAAACTACATGCACGTCTTATGGGAACCCCCCCCCCCCTCCCCCCCCCGCTTCTCAGTCCAGTGGCCAAGATTTACAAATTTTAGTAAGAAGGGGTGTGTGTACCTGCTTACCCTAGAAAACCAACATTACTGCATAATACAGTAGGCATTTAGTTCAGTGACCACTGGTCGCCATTTTTCACTCTATAAACTATTGACTGCGGGCAGAAACGGAGCATAATGGGGAAACACTTTGCCGTGAAGTTGGAACCTCGACTAACTAAATAACTAACTATATATATCGGGCGAATGGAAATGCTTAGCTATAAATTACTCACGGTTTTGAATAATGCCCTTATCTTGACTTAATCCAACACTAAGTTGTGGCCAGGTTCCGTTTTGTACTGAAACTTTTTCTTGTAATTGTGGGAATTTCCAGTCACTATTTTTAAAAACACGTCATAGGCAACGGCATCTAGGCCATACTCGCATGAAGAAAGTCGTAAAATGAAGATCAAAAGAGGAAGCACGGAAACAACGACAATGAAAGAAGTCGAAAAGTTTACATGCCTACAAATATTGCAGGCAGAAGAGATAGTAGAGCAGCAAATGAACAAACAACAATTTAGACGACAGACAGACCTCTCTATGTAAGGTGGCCAAATCCTGTTACTGAGTAACATTAACAAGGACGTTTTTCCTGGAATCAAAGATGCTGCACAAATGAATATTGTCACACACAATCATCACCATGTGCCTTTCCAACAGGTGTTTCCGTTCAAGTCTCTCTCTATATCTCTGTCCGTGGTGTTCCTGATGAACTCTGCTGATGATATTCCTCCATGCCACCGTCTTAGCTCATCCAGCATCATTTCTCCTACTCTGCCTCTTTTCCCACAGATCTTTCCAAACGTCACGATATTTTCCAACGCCTCTCTTCTCATTATATTACCAAAGAATGTTGCTTGATTCTTTCTTATTGTTGTATATAATCTTTACTTTCTTTAGCCTCTTTCATGCAATCGCTCTTAGTAAATTTAGCAGTCGAAGTTATTCGCAACGTTCCTCTCAGGAACCATTCTCCATTGTCTCCAAGTTCTCCTTAATTTGTTCACTCAGATTCCATGATTCACTGCGATACACCAAAGCAGGTTCTATATAAGATGCCAGTACTCTCTTTCTGGCATTCAATGATAGTGACTTACTGAATTATATATTTTTCAGTTTCTCAAATGCAGCTTTTGCTTGACAAATTCTGCTCATCTCACTCGCAAGATGAAGATCTACTAACTAAAAATCGAGAACCAGTTCGATTTAATTAAATCTTTTATTTGACAGCACAAAACCAGGACAGTTTTTCGGACATTAAAAACCGTTACTAGGGTCAGCATGGTCGAATGGATAAGAACGCTTGTTCTTAAACATCCGGTGTGCTGATGCTGAGGTTAGCGGTTCAACCCCTACACTGGACTGTTGGACTAAAATGTTGACCTGTCGTCCTTGACTTGGGGACGTACATTACAAGTACCTCTGAAGTCGGAATGGGTTCTCGTGATGGCGATCGACACTGTTAATAGGGAAAGCTAATCCACACGCAAAATTCAGTCCATCAATACTGGAAGTAGTCTGTATGAACTACGCTTGACTTCAAAGCAGCGAGCGGAAAAAAAAAAAAAAAATCGGGATGATCGGAAAACCGGGACGTCTGGCAATGCTAACTCTGTGTACCAGAGGTCTAATGGTCTTTGAAGGGAAGACTAAATCAAAACAATTACAAATTAGGACATATCCTATATTTAATATATCAACAGGCAAATTCATCTACAACTCATACAAGTTCCCACACTGGAGACGGTGATGGTTGCCTGAAATGATGGAAAACATTTCTGATGCTGAGGAAAAGAACAACTAGAATGAAACAGAAAGAAGAAATTCTAAACATTGTACTCCCTTAGTAAACTTAAACACAGAAGCTACAAACTATTTGTTGCGCGACATATTTCGCTGCATTAAGAAAGAAATTAGAAGGCTAAATTAACATGTTAGGTATATGTGAGACCAAATGGAAAATGGGCATTATAACATACGAGAAATATTCCATTCTGGTGGAGAGAAAAAAGAAACAGCGAGTGTTAGCACTTACAATGGTTACAGAGAGATCAAAATCGATCAAAGGATATTGGACTGTGTCAGGCATAATATTATTAGTAAAGTTGAATGGCAGACCTTTTGATCTCAACATCATAGACGTTTATGCACCAACAACAGACAGCAGGGATGACAGCATCGATGCAATTTACAATGATTTGGAAAATTTAAATTAAATTAAAGTTGCATGTCCTTCGCAGAACGTAGCAGTCAACCCCAGCATTTTCGCTGTTCGTGATTCCTGGGCAAATATTACGTTCAGTAGTTTGCCATCGCTTTCTGAACGACCGGCTCCTATATCTTTTTCGAAGAAACCAGCACCACTGTGTTTCGAACCCGGGTATACGGGCTCACAAACCGCGTTCGCAAGCCCTTAGCCACAGAAAGAAATGCAAGCATTCAGAATTAAATATCATAACGGGTGACTTTAATGCTAAATTTGGAAATTAACAGGACAGGTGCATAGGACTAGGACTAGGGCAGTGGTTCTCAACCAAGGGGAATTCTCCCCCCCCCCAGGGGAGCATTTTAGGGTTTCCAAAGGTGGGGCGGGGGGAGAATTAAGACCACAGATTGGCAGACTCAAATGGCTTCAGGCACAATATCCTGGTTTTCTATTGAGCGTTTTGATTTTGTTTGATGAAGCAGAATTTTGTGGCTGTCGTGTATAAGGTGACGATCCATTGACGTTTTAACTGTTTATTTATTGTAATATGATTAATTTGGTGTGTTAATAAAATATTGCGAATCTAAACAAAATGCTTTTATTTAAGTTTTAATATCCATCAGCATATTCATTTGTCCTTAAATGTATAAAACTACACTATAAAATCAATCAATCAATCAATCAATCAATCAATCAATCAATCAATCAATCATTGCTATGCCGGAAAGCGTGGGCGGTCATTACTCGCCATTTCACTCGATCACCAGAGTCGTGAATCAGCTCAGTGTTCCTGTTTCGTCCAGGCCATGTAAAATTAATACTACACTATAAAATTAATCTATGCATGTGAATGTTATGTACAAATATGGAAGAAAATAAGTATTTTCAGTATTATAGGCATGTTATTTTGAATGCACATTTTGAGGCTGAAAAGTTTAGAAAGGGGGGAATTCTTCTTTCATTCGCTGGAAAAGTGCGGGGGGGGGGGGTATGAGATCTTCTCCTGCGTTCATCCGGAGTGTTTTTTCAGATGTGATTGCGGTGTGTCTGGTTCGGAACCCTTGGGCCGAAATCCTAAGGCCAACACATCCGACTTTAGCGTGCATTTTTGACCAGGTTAGCATTCCTGGGGGGGGGGGGGGGACTCTCACTTTTGTGGTGTTGTCCACATCCCAGCTGGTCAAGTTGGAACGGTCGAATACTTCACGATCAACCCTCAAGGGAAGGTAGGGACAGTCCATGGCATTATCCGCTATCCAGGGTTGCTTCCATAGCTGCAGAGCCGACGCTTAGCGTTCTGGTGTTGGGCTCACCGAAGGAATCGTCACGTCCTTTTCATGGCTACTTTAATTCCTCACTTCAATGAATTGGGCCTTTCGTTCGCTACGGGTCGCTCCCTGCACAAACCAGGAACGGTCGGACTGCAGACGGTATCCACTCAGCGAGCTTTCGTTTCGGACATGTACTAGTCACTGTGCCAGTGAAAACAAAATAACAAAATAGTTAGAGCTGTTCCGGGCACGACGGACATTCGGAAAACTAGCTAGTCAGAGCTGTTCCAGGCACGAAGGACATTCGGAAGACTAGACAGTCAGAGCTGTTACGAACACGAGGGACAATCCGAAAACTAGCTAGTCAGAGCTGTTCCGGACACGAAGGACATTCGGAAGACTAGTTAGTTAGAGCTGTTCCGCACTAAGGACATTTCACTCGGACATTTATGCGTTGTGCCTGATTTATTTGCCTCCTTAGGCCAGAACATCAGACTTCAGCGGGCGGCGTCTTATCGGGTTTGCCTTCCTGAGTTTCGAGGGACGTTAGACTCTTACTGCTGTGGTGTCGCCGACATCTCAGCTGTTCAAGGTAGAACGGTCAAAGACATCACGGTCAACCCTCAAAGGAAGGCAATGGCAGACCATGGACATTCCCCGCTATCCAAGGAGGCTTCCATAATTGCAGAGCCGGCACATAGTGCTCTGGGACTTGGCTCACCCGAAGAATCGCCACTTCCTGCTCATAGTTGCTTTAATGTCTCACTTCCATGTATTGGGCATTTCACCTTGCCCACTGCTCGCTCCCCACACAAACCAGGGTCGGACAGTCTGCGGTCGACATCCACTCATCAAGCTTTCGCTTCGGACATCCACGTGATAGATTCGCTAGCTAAGCGTTCCATTTCGTGTTCTGAAGACTTTTTTTCACCTTTAACTACGCTCACTCTATGAGTATAGATACAGACTTTCATCGGAACCATTTCGTGCTACTGGTTTTTTTTCTCCATCTTTAGTACCCGCTAATGAGGTAGGCTACATGTGCTGCCGACTCAGCATCTTACCTCCGTGCGACAGTGAGCGAGTAACGGCCAGTCTCACTCACCGGGGATCCCTCATATCCCCCAGCTGAGAGCCTTCGAGCAAGTATCTGAACTAAGCATGTAGCATGCTTAGCATCTTACCTCAATTTTGCAGTAGGTGAGTATTGGCCCGGCTCTCACATCCGAGGATTAATGGCTTAGAGGCGTTCAGCCATATACTTCAGCTGAGAGCCTTAGAGTATGTGTCCGGACCAAGAATTACTGACTTCGTGAGCCTGATTTAAACTTCTGACTGCTATCCCCAGTCTACTTGCAGAGCAGCAGGTCGTGTCTCTCTTGGTCTGGTCCCTAACCCAAGTCCTGTCCGACACGTAGTTGTGCTTCCGTCTTGGAGTTATTGGGACACGTAAACCCCTCTACCGCGGCAAGGTGGAGACACATGAATGAAAGAGACTGCAGACTTGCACAGTTGGCAAAAGAGCATTATATGATTATTTGAAACACCTGGTATAGTGCATACCTGATATGACGAACTCACTCGGGACCCAAGAAATGGTTCTTCTTATAATAAATTCTTCTCATAAGAGTTGAAGCATGTAGAAATGCCTTTACAAAGTAAAATACAACATTGTTTTTCACAACATAAATTTGTCACATCCGAGAT
Organism: Cepaea hortensis; assembly: GCA_963921405.1. Classification (NCBI taxonomy): domain Eukaryota; kingdom Metazoa; phylum Mollusca; class Gastropoda; order Stylommatophora; family Helicidae; genus Cepaea; species Cepaea hortensis. The sequence goes on along the minus strand of OY992885.1, from coordinate 96,653,103 downwards.
CGCCTTAAGCGGTTTACACTGTATCAACATTACCCAATAAGATTATGGACTTGGAGTAGTCCTGACCATAAGATCAAAAGTCAAGTTGATTACATTCCCATCAATAGAAGATTGAGAACCCGTATGTGGAAAGGATGACATTACGGGGGATTGGCAGGGTTTCTGGTAGAATCTCAAAACTGAGAGGGAAGACCAGGAGAACAGATATAATTGGGAACGATTAGTACTGTGACTCTTTGCTGGCTGTTGAACAAGGAGACGGAGCGCATATTGAAATGTCGTGAGTGCAGTGATGTCGGTTCTTAGCTCAACTCAACTCAGAAGATTTCGAAATGCCTTAAAGTCACAAAAACTATAGCGAGTGCAGACTGCTACAGCGACCATATTTGGGACGTACAAAATGGTTGACTGAAGACATCTTGAAACTCGTGGAAATAAGAATAAATAATAAAAATAACCATGACAAATATGAAGAGATTCACAGGAAAATAGGAAAATGTGCAACGAGGCAAAAGAAGCACGGCTTGAGGAAAATTGCAGGTAAATTGGTAACCAACATCCGGAATACATTAAATATTGCATACAAGAATTAATACCCTCACTGAAAAAAAAAAGAACACACACATCAACGTGTTGCCTTAAAACCAAAGATGGCAAAATCTTTATAGAAAAAGATCATAATTTACTTGCGCGGTCAGATTATGTTTAAGATCTTTATGATGATACATGAGAAGAACAGTATGATATTCGGAATAATAATGAGGGCCATCAGTTTTGAAGATGGAAGTTCAGAATGCTCTTAACCATATGAAAACTGACACACCGGGTCCAGACAACATAACAAAAGAAATGATCAATGCCTTAGAACAGGGGTGGGCAAACTACGGCCCGGAAACTGATATTATGCGGCCCTTGAAGGCATTTAGAAATAAACATGTTTACTTCGTTTCTAAGTTATTTTGTTGAAGTTTACAGAATTTCATGTATCGTTTTTAACATTTTTTCATAAAAATTTCTTTCTAACTTTCTATTTTTCTAAACTGCCCTTGACCTTCGTAATGTATTGTTAAAATGTGAATTTTTCGATTTTAATATACATAAATATTTATCGACATGCAAAAATTTAATAGGGATGATTTTATGAAAAACATTTCTCAGGTGAATAAAATAATTTATTTTGCAAAAAATATTAAATTAATAAGTTTTTTGCTGTTATAAATTATTTCCACATTTAAAATATTCAAATTAATTTATGTGTTGTTGTAGTCTTAATATATTTCTGTAATTTATTTGGAGTTTACTCCTTGTTTTCCGAATATTTTATTTTCACACACAGGTGGAAGTAGGTTTTGTTTTATTTATTTTTAACGTTTTATAAAATTCTAACTGTTATAATTTTATTAAAACAATGAGTGTCACTAAACAACGTGAGATTGAAGATGAATGCCTATTTTTAATGATGAATGGACAACGAAGTGCTGTTTTATAAAAGTTGGTATCAAATCAGTTGTCTTGTTGTGTCGTGAGTAAGTGGCTGTATTCAAGGAGAACAATTTAAAACGACACTATCAAACAAAAAATTCCGATTTCGAATACAGTTTAACAACCAAAGAGAGGGAAAGGAAGGGCCTGGAGTTAGTGAACAATTTGGAGAAACAGCAAACTGTTTTTACTAAACAGTCTTTAATTCAAGATACTGCAACAGAAGCTAGTCTGTCACACAGAATTGTAAAACAGAATAAGCCATTTTCTGATGGCGAGTTCATCAAAGAATGTTTTCTAGATGCAGCAAAGATTATGTGTCCCGAAAAAAAAAAAAAAAAGAAGAAATTTTGACATCATTACTTTATCAAGGAGAACCGTGGTCAGACGTGTTAACAAGATATGTAGCAATTTGATGCATAAACTTCAAGGTTCAAGTAAACAATCTTTGTGGTACTCTCTTGCATTGGATGAGAGTACCGTTGTACATGATACTGCCCAATTATTGATATTTATACATGGAATAAACACTTCTTTCAAACTCACTGAAGAGTTATGAGTGTTGAGTCACTCAAAGACATAACCACAGGCTATGATATATTAAATGCTGTTGCTAGCTGTATTGAAAGAACTGGGTTGGTTTGGAACAAGATGGCAAGTGTTATAATTGACGGAGCTCGTGCTTTGACTGGAAAAAATGTAGGTCTGGTAAAGTTGATAAGTGACAAGATTAAAGCAGAATATCCTGACCACACATTATTACCTCTTAGGAGGTCACGGGTGGCAAGCATCGCCTGGTTCTTTTCTCCAGGGCATGCCGGTGTGCTGAGGAATGAACAGGCGGACAGATTGGCTGGCTCTGCAAAACTTGGTGGAGTATTGATGCATGACAAGGTAGACGTGGTTGCGGCCTTGTGGGAGCACGTGTACACCTCGGGGGAGCAAATGGATCACCATGGTCTGGCAAGAATGAGACAGCGAGGAGTGACGAGGGGATCTGGCCGACGCTCAACGCTCAGAGGAAAGGCCAGACGGATATATAATCAGATTGCTACTGGTACTATTGGTGTTGGGACTCTTCGCTGGCTGCTGAGGATGGGGACAGAGCGCCTATGGGAATGCTCCGTATGATGTGATGTCGGTTCCTAGATCAATCAATCAATCAATCAATCAATCAATCAATGTGTGATCCATCAACAAAGTCTATGTAAAACTGTTTGAATATCAAGCATGTTATTGACCAAGTTGTCAGTGTCATCAGCCTCATCAGATCAAGAGGAATTAATCACAGACAGTTCAAGGTATTACTTGACGATTTGGAAACTGAACATGCCGATGTCCTGTACCACACCAGTGTTCGATGGCTGAATCTCGGCAAGGTGTTGAGGCGAGTGTGGGACCTCGGGGAAGAAATAGTGATGTTCCTAGAGATGCTTGCTTGCATGTGGTCGCTGGCTGTGAACTCCAGCGTGAAGTCCTGTATGTCGGATGAAGACATCCTTTTGTTCAACATCAATGTGATGTCATACCGGATTGAGATTTGCGTGAGTATCCGTTGTCCCATGTCTGGCTTATTGGTGTGCAGACTGGTGGTTCCTCGCCGTGCAGGCAGATACTCTCCAACTTCGGAAGAATCAGCGACCCTACTACGTTAGCCAAGACCCCGAAGGGACCTATTGCCCAGGACGCAAGGCTAGGACGATCTAGTAGGTCTTGGCTAGTAAGGAACTCGGCCCTCGTGCCTTCGAAACACCTCTGCGTCCCGTTCCTAGAGATGAAGGGCAGTGAATGTGACTTTAATACTAACATTGTCAATAAAGAGTGGAAGTTAGACTTTATTGAAATCCCATTGAAATTATGGAAAAGTTAAATGTCAAACTTCAGGGCAATGGTGTGTTTGCACATGAATTGTATGTACATATAAAATCATTTCAGGCAAAACACTCACTGTTCTCCAGACAAGCAAGTGAAAAAAAAGTTTTGTCACTTCCCTTTGCTGAAACAATAAACCATTTTTGGTGAAATGACTGAAAAGTACAAAGCCCAATTAGATGTACTGACTGAAGAATTTGGATGGAGATTTCAAGATTTCAAGAACGTAGAGCCACAGTTCAATATTCTCAGTTCCCCTTTCAGTGCAGAAGCTGATACAGCCACCGAGGATATACAGTTGGAGCTGCTTGACTTAGAAGCAGATCATGACCTGAAAGAGAAATTCAAGTCAGATGGTTTGCTGGATTTCTATGGATCTTTATCACAAGAATCATTTCCCAACTTAATAAACTTTGCAGCTAACCTTTTATCATTGTTTGGATCAACATACATTTGCAAACAAGCATCTTCTTTCTTGAGGATCAACAAATCTAAGAATAGGTCTTTATTATTGGACTGCAACTTACATGCTGTCATGCGAATTTCAACAAGTAAACTTGCTTCAGATTTCAAGAATATTGTCATAAATTGCACGCAGTTACATACATCTCATTAGAAATCAACAATTTTAGTGACAATGTAGTCGGTTTGTGTCTAAATGAAAGCCATTGATTGATAATACCAAAAAAAATTATATAACAAATTAGTAAAAGTTTTTGTCCACATTGTAAAATAGTTTAGTTTAGTTGATGGATCAACATCACGGCACACGGGTGCAACCCATAAGTGCTCCGTTCTCCTCCTAACTCAAACCTGAGTCTGGAGAAACTCAGCTCAGTGCACGAACTCCGTAGCATCGGCGAGGATCCTGAAATACTTTGGATAGATTTTAACTCGAAATATTTGCCCGGGCAGCGCCGTTAGGCTACTATTTTTCGATTTCCAACTGCCAAGGGATTTTTTACGTGCGCAACAATACACACAGGCATCTGATCTCACTACCCAGAGACAAGGGGTAATTTATTACTAGGAGTCCACGAGAAAAAATCCCGGCATCACCGGGGATTGAACCCGGGACCTCCAGCACTCGAGGCGCACACCATATCTCGAGACCACGCAGCCCCCTATCCCACATTGTAAAATATAATGTATAAGTGTATAAGTAAAATTAAAATTACAATAATTAGTTATTTATACTGTTTAATGCCAACAACCTAAAATAATTCATAATTACTTATTGTGATCAGGTGCTGTAAACAAAGTGGACATGATTTATATCTGCGGCCCCTTAGTAGCTTTACATTTGTCAATGTGACCCTACGCACAAAAAGTTTGCCCACCCCTGCCTTAGAAGAATATGGAATAGGCCAGGTCACCAGACTGCTGAACACAGTATATGATGCTGGAGATATACCTACTGAATTATGTAATTCTATATTTATTGCAATCCCGAAGAAATCAGGAGCTGTGGAATGTGATCAACATCGAACAATTAGTAATTTTGTTTTGCGCTCGTTCGTTTAGAACTCAAGCGTAGTTCATACACAATACTTCTAGTAGTGCTGGACTGAATTTTGTGTGTGGATTAGTTTTTACCTATTGATAATGTCCTTCGCCATCAGGCGAACCCACTCCGACTTCAGAGGTACTTGTATTTACGTCCCCAAGTCAAGGACGATAGGCCAACATTTTAGTCCAACTGTCCGGTGTAAGGACTGAATCCCTTCCGTCGGCTTCAGCACACCGGATGTTTAAGAACACGCGTTATTATCCATTCAGCCATGTTGATCTGTGAAAAGTTAGTATAATGAGCCACATCACCAAGATTTTGCTACGAATCGTCATGCAAAGAGTTAGGAAGAAAATACAATGCGAAATTAGGAGAAGAACAATGTGGGTTCGTATAAGGCAAGGGTACAGTAAATGCTGTGTTATGTGCTGAGAACATCAATTTAACGTTCTTTAGAAGTAAATAAATGCCCTACATCTTTGCTTTATTGACTACACAAAGGCTTTCGATAAAATAAGACATGTCAACATGATGAAGATGCTTGCAGATCTACAAATTGATGGGAAAGACCTTAGACACACACACACACACACACACACACACACACACACACACACACACACACACACACATACACGCACACAAAAACACAAAAACACAAACACACACATGTATACACACTTACATAAATACCAACTTACACACATTCATACATATATACCTCATTTTCACAAACTCGCACACTCAACAACTCAGAAATACACATACACCTGCCAAGACGCTGCTGTCAATAACTCTTGAACTTTAACAGGAATTAATATAACCGTAGTCTCGTTCTTCAACAAAACTGCAACAGAGTCTTTGGTGTTTTGAAACTCGAAGAAGAAATAAGATCGAGTCGCAGACATGAGTAATCGAACATCAAACGCTGTTTATTTTCTCTCACAGCTCATCGGGTTTGCTTAGTAACAAATAAATACTTCCATATTTACCGTGCCTAGAGATTTCCAGGGCGGTCGGTAACTATATCATGGAAATTTATGTAATATTAATGTTAGCTCTAACAATACCGTTGTAAATTGATTTGGTTCAGACTTACATTACATGCCCTGTGACGACCTTCTCTCTCTCTCCTCTAAGTCTATTTCTCGCCGCTTCTGAATTCCATCAAAATTCCTCCGCGGTCGGTTCATCATTCATTCTCAGCATCATCTCATATGAGTGTGTTATCATATCTTTACTCATATTCCAGCCACTTTGTCCATGTAAAACGATTGGTTCGCCAGTTTGCATGTTATGATCGTTTCAAGCACAGCCTGCCATTCCAAACTCCAGAAAGTCTCTGTTTGTTGTTCGGTGACGTCAGAATGACGTTTCTCTCTGTTGACAACTCAACTCTTAGTTTCTCTGAGCTTTCGGCTTCTAAGATTCTCTATGAACTTTCGTTGACGTCAATTTCGGGTACCAGCCCTATGGCAACACACATTCACAAACAGACTAACAAACATTTACGCGTAAATACATGATCTCTCTCTCTCTCTCTCTCTCTCTCTCTCTCTCTCTCTCTCTCTCTCTCTCTCTCTCTCTCTCTCTCGCCCACATATCCTCACTCATACATTAAAGTGAAGTGTTGGTGGGTGGATGGGTGGCGATGTAAGGTTCTTCTGTGAGCTCTTTACAATGCGCTTTATATATTGGTATTCATGTCGTTTAAGTTGTTTTTGGATCACTCCATCCTTTACGGGGTCTTTCTCTCGCTCTGTATCCATCATATTTCTTCAATGTGGCTCTTTGGTTAGAAAGTACCGGGGCCTTCTTGTGTGGTGGTCAAACAATTTAATTTATTTTTTATTAATGAATTGCATGTCTTGTTTCAGACCTAGTCTGTTTCTAATTCTATCGTTCCTAATTCTATCTCTCAGTTACCCCCACAATTCTTCTAAAACGTCTTATCTCTGTTGGATTGATTTTGCTCTCGTTATTTGCAGAAATCGTACATATTTGATATCTTCTTCTTCTACGTTCATCCGGATTATTTTTTCGGACGTGATTGCGTTGTGCCTGTTTACAGCAAAGCTGCGTTCTTGCGCCGTTAGGCCGACACATCCGACTTCTGCGGGCATTTGTTGACCGGGTTAACCTTCCCGGGTATTTGATATTAGTAGCATAATGTCGGCCTAAAAATAGTTTCTATGAAATTTGCTTTGATACGTAAAGTTATATTTCTGCACTCCAGAAAAAGTGCTAGTTGTCCCAGTAACTGATTTGCCTTTGCACAACGTATTTTGATTTCTCTATCCATTCTCCCGTCGGAAGTGAAAATTGACCCTAGATATTTAAACTCGCTTATTTCTGAGTTCTTTATTTGTGTTGACAGGGTTTCTAACTGTTTGCCCATCACCATTGTCCCTGTCTTTGTAATGCTTATTTACACATTACATTACCCACACTTAGTGTTGACTTGATTTAGATAAAGTTTTCTTTATTCACTGCTATTAATACTCAGTCGTCTGCAAATAGCAATTCTGAAATATTATCTTCTTCTCGCTCTCTGCTTCTCGGCATATATTGTCAATATATGTTATTTTTATACCCGAACTCTTCACCTACTTTATTTAATTCTTTATCTGTGTTCAGGTTTCTAACCAGTATCCTGGTGTGGTGCTTGTACATTGCCCAGTCTGCTTTCTTGTATTTCCACCTCAAGGGAGTGCTGCTTTCACTTAACTGCTCAATTTCTACAGTTAGAATGACTGACCGATGGTCAAGAATTCGTGTGATGTTCCACTCCAGGTATGGTGAATGAAAAGCCAGGTCAGGCGTAAGTGTTGTGTGCCATGATCTCGAGTAGAAGGTATGTGGGTCAGAAAGCTTATTAATCAAGATGAATATATTCTCATCCTGCCAGTCTTCCAGTCTCTCTCCACTCTGGTCCATGTGATCATAGCCCCAGCTCTGCGAATGGCTGTTGAAATCGCCACACACAATCATTGTTTCTTTTAATGATAGTGTCCAGTGCCTGTGGGCGGTCACTTGAACAGTAGTAATTGATCAGATGTAGATCTGTATTGTCTGTCATAAGTTTAAGTGTCTAATACTCGACCCCTTCCATGTAAAATTCAATTTGGGAAGCAGTGATGTTATGTTTTACACGGACCAGTATCCCCCCTTTTTGCGTGTCCTTTCAGTCAGATCGGTAACACTGGTAGTCTCTGATCTTTGAAGGGTATGTTTTCATTGAGGTGAGTTTCTTGTAAGCAATATACACTTATTATTTTCTTGATTCAAGATGTTTTCTAGCTCTATTTTGTGTGTGTTGCTGACTCCCTCCGCATTCCAGAGCATTATTTTTAGTCTTTGTTTGGATGGCCTTGCGCTCTATTTTCAGGTCCTGTAGTTCCACAGAACATTTGAGAAGGAACTCCAGTGGTTTTGGTGGACCTTTTCGAGGCATAAGGCCCGGTAATACACCTGCCTGGGGTCCATAGCAGGGCGAGTGTCACGAAACTTGTCGGTCGGCCTTGTTAAATTTGTAGTCTAGGGGAAGGAACCACTAGATTGCTCTACTAGGACCCATATTGGTTGCTCGGCCTTGTTTCAGAGTTTCTGGAACGTACGGAAAATCGTTACTATGAACAGAATTCAGGCAGGCTGACGAGGCATGTGTCTTGCGCATGGGAAGTTAGTTGGGCCGGGCAGACAAAGGCGTCAGTTGAATTCTGACAGTGCTGGCGAGCAGACGCCTTTTGGCATAGTGTGATTCTGTAATGGAGAGCTGGGCTACCGATGTCTTCAAGGCTTTCGAAGAGACTCGACACCAAGAACCGTTGCATTACAGCCGCTCCAATATGACCAGTTATAACTGAAGGTAGGTGTAACCTATTAGTTTATTTAACACGGTGTCGGTAATCGGTGACCCGAGAGAGCTAAGTGCATGTACCAACCGTCGTTCACGAAAGTGGGTCAATTGTCAACAGTAACTGGTATGGACCTGAAGTCAAACCTGTTTAAAGCGCGTATTTACAAGCAATGTAATGCAGGGATATTTATTATGCTAGAGGCGCGGGGCTTATTCACAGCCACTGTAGGTTGGGTTAACTGAATTCAGGGCAGAAAACCTTTAATTTGAGTTCATACATGGCCCAGCTTCATGAACTCGACCGTCGTTGAAGCCGGCGTGGCGGAGGCGTTTAACTAAGGGAAAACCGGAAGTCGATTAAGGCGTTACCTCTACTAGGTCATGTAGGGTATCTATGAACTCGGCCGATAGAGACGAAGCTAGTGCGCGGTTAAACCGAAATATCGGAAGTAGTTTCAATTTCGCGCCTTGAGTCGAGGGTTGTTGTCGCTTGGTGGGGCGGCCACTTGCTTTTCTTCTTCGCTTTCCTCACATCTGTCTTTTAGTTAATATGCCTCGATGGAATACCAACTTAATATATAGTGGATTCCTGAGAGGTAGACAACGGGGGAAAATCGACCGACGCGACAGGGCTGTTCCCGATGAACAGTGACACCGTTCTAAATGCTCCGGCCCTTGACGAGGGAGGGGAGAACAGGGTATGGATATCTGCTACATGGGGAGTCGCCATGTATATTATATTGGATTTTTGGATATATTGTACCTGCGGCACGGCACTACATAATTTCTGGCGGGTAATAGGAGAGTGAACCAGGGAGATTGGATATAACCAGGAGGGGGTTCGGATGCACTGCCATCGGCCCTACTTCAGGGTAATTCTGCCTACTAGTACACCTAATTCGCTAACCCTATATGTCACGTAGAAGTATTTCAGGATAGGACACCTCAGAGACAAGGGACAGACAACCTTGGCCCCAACTCTACTCCAGTCCGGGGAAGATGACGCAGTTCAGACAGCTGCCTGTCAGATCCTAGGACCAGTTCATCCTCGGCATCGGAGAGCAGCCAATAAGGGAGTTTGGACTCTTATGTGAAGGGTCCACCAGGCTGTTGGAATATGGTGAGAGTGTATGCGCTTAGGATAAGCTTGATCCATGATGTTTTCACCTAGTAATGTCCTCCACAGGTTCTACCTTCCTGAGAGCTAAGTGAAGATCTGGTGACGGGTCCAGTGATAGGGACCACGGCAAGTGATGTTGTGAGCAGTCCTTGGGCGCCGCAACTACGTCTGGGTGTACCTACTCCAGAGAGTACATTTGAGTACGGGACTAGCTACAACTTTGCCAGCGAAACGTCAAGTAACCAGTATCCTTTATCATGGCTTCTACATGTATTTGTATACGGCTATTCAAACTAAGGCAAGTACCACTGTTACGTGCCCAGATATACAGACTATCGACAAAACTACCACCAGCCAGATTCCATCAAAACCAAGTGCTACTACATCAGTGACGCTTGTGAGTTTAGCCAGCAGAGTGTTTGTGTGTGTGTGTGTGTGTGTGTGTGTGTGTGTGTGTGTGTGTGTGTGTGAGAGAGAGAGAGAGAGAGAGAGAGAGAGAGAGAGAGAGAGAGAGAGAACTCTCACTTTTTTCAGCAGTCTACGTGATACTTTGATATTGTTCAACTGAGTGTCACAGTTCCCCGGCAACACCAAGACATTGGACTTATGAGGAAAAGTGTGGGCCGGTCTTCCACGTAATCACCGACAAGAGGTTCCAAGTACCAGTGATTCGATACGGTCACCGTCCTGTCAACTTTGAGAAAACGAGATCTCGCTGGAGGCTGGATACACGTGGTGAAGCTGTGATCGAGTTGACTTGTAGAGTGATACTCTGGACCTGTTCCAGTGATGACAACTACATCCTGAGGCTACTCCAGCCCTGCCTTGTCTTGACCAACGCAGCAGCCTCTAGGTCTATCTCATACTCATCATCATCATCCTCATTTTGTATAATACACCATTTCGTTACCATAGATAGAAACCAGAGTTGCGTCATGTCTTCAGGACGAGGGTTGAAATGGTAACGTCCCTTGCTTGAGTGAAAGAGAGAATAGGTATCCAAGGGCTGGTGGGGTATTGTAGATTGAGGTCACCTATTTCCCAGTCTGAAGACATCCCGTTAGTAAGGTGTGGTATCAGTTTCCCCTCACCCCAGGGAGTGTTGCAACACGCGAGTACCATAACATTTTGCAAGGACATATTTTATCACTTAATTGCGTTGCATCCTGATTTCTGTGGTGGGCCTCCTGGCTGGTTTCCTCCGTCTTCAGCACCTTTCCTTTGCTAGAGCAGACTGTGGTCTTACTCGAGTTTAGATATGTAGGCACGCACACAGGTGTCTGCGCATGTATTTACATGCATACTTATCCAGAGCATTTTGGTTTTTAACGGCTCCAGAGACTTGTCGTCGCCCCTTCTCCAGGAGTTGGACGTTTGCTGCCAGAGGTGATGAATGCACAAGCCATGGGGTATTTTGCAATGCAGGGCTCTCACTCCAACTCTGTTCCCCTTTCTATATAACAGCAATTTGGAACTACGACTAGCTTATGATATAGAGACATTTTTAAAGAATTTAGTAATGGGGCGGGGGTTGGGGGGGGGGATGGAGGTCTGCACAGGCTGGCCACTAAATGATAACGTCCAGAGAAACAAATAACGAATGAGAAGATCAAAGCCAGGACCCTTAACTTAATTAGTTGTAAATATTTCGAACAAGTTTAATTCTTGAATGTTCTTAAACATTCGGCATGCAGATGCCGAGGTAGCGGGTTCAACTCCAACACCGGTCAGTTGTACTAAAATGTTGACATCTCGTCCTTGATCTGGGGGACGTAAATTACAAGTACCTCTGAAGTCAGAGTGGGCTAGCCTGATGGCGAGGGACACTGGTGATAGGGAAAGCTAATGCACACATAATAATCAGCCCATTGCTACTAGAAGTAGTAGCACGTGTATGGAATACGCTTAAGTTAAAAAGCCAGCGACCACCCCCTCCCCTTTAATTACATTTTGTGTCATTCTCTTATTGTATTGTAATTGCTGAAATCTTTATCTTAGGTTTGTGCACAGATGAACCAACGACAATCCAATCATAGTGTCTAATAGCATATTGTCTGCTCAATGTGCATATTAATTTAGCTTTGTAAAATAAATCAGGCACACACAATGAAAATTATTCAGTAATTTTATTTAAAGAAACATGGAATAAAGTTTGTTTTTGGTTTAGAAAAATACACAATGAAGTTTGTTGATTACAATTATTTTCAGACTGTTGATTAATACACTTTTCAGATGTTGTGTTTCAACAATTTTCAGATTATTGATTGAATCACTTTTTAGATTGTTGGTTACAACATGTTTAGATTTTATTTATTAAAACACTTTTAAGATTGTTGGTTCCAACACTTGTTAGATTTGAAGACTGAGCACAACCCACTACAGGCAACGCTGATACGTCCGATTGAAAGCACTACTCTAGACTCTATGTTCGTACCAGAATACAATCATCGTTTAGTGGGTTGTGCTCAAACTTCAAATCTCAAATCCCGAAACCAAATAAATCAACTTTTCAGGTTGTTGATTAGCACACTGTTCAGATTGTTGGTTCCAACACTTTTAAGGATTGTTGATTAAAACACTTTACTTATTGTTGGTCCCAACACTTTTTTTTAGATTGTTCACACTTCTCAAATGGTTGATCGTTGACACTTTTCAGATGGTTGATTAAAACACTTTACATATTGTTGGTTCCAACACTTTTTTAGATTGTTCACATTTCTCAAATGGTTGATCATTAACACTTTTCAGATGGTTGATTAAAACACTTTACATATTGTTGGTTCCAACACTTTTTTTTAGATTATTCACACTTCTCAAATGGTTGATCGTTGACACTTTTCAGATGGTTGATCACAACAATTCTTAACTGCTTCATTTTAATGTGTAAAGAATATTGGTATTTTGGTCAGTAAGACATGGTTGCATTCTCTCCCCATGCCTGTTCAACATCTGTGCAAATAATTCAATGCGGATAATCACAAATATTGATACCAGTGACAATTCTGATTCATTCATAATTGGAGTAAATTGGAGTTCGAAAGCTCGGATAAGCAGATGACATGATCTTCCGCTCAAATAAATCCTAAAGAATTAAAAGAGTTAATCATATTTTTCAAAAGACTGAAGATCAAAAATTTTTTCTGAGCTTAAAAAACAAAACAAAAAAATGTGATGCCCACAGACATCGCTAAATGCCTACCAAAAATCACAACCAAAATTGAATAAATTGAAAGCGTTAAAAAATTTGAACATGTTGACATCAAAATGAACAATAAAGGAAACTCTTCTAAAGAAGTCGACTGTCCATAGTAAGGCAGAGATTAAAACATATTAATGTTTGTTTTGTGCTCGCTCGCTTTGAACTCAAGTGTAGTCCGTACACACTACTTCCAGTAGTGCTGGACTGAACTTTGCGTTTGGATTAGCTTTCCCTATTAACAGTGTCCCTCACCACCAGGCGAACCCACACTGACATCAGAGGTACTTGTAATTTACGTAATTTACGTAATTTACGTAATATCGCCAAGGACGATAAGTCAACATTTTATTCCAAGTGTCCGGTGTAGGGGTTAAACCCCTAACCTCAGCATCAGCACACCGAATGTTTAAGAACAAGCGTTCTTATCCATCGGCCATGCTGACCTACAAAAGTATTAATAATATGAAACATCAACAAATAGATTAAAGTTATGCGTTTGAGAATATGCATCTTTTCTGCGGCAAAATATGGATGTTAGTCATAGACCATTTTGCAATAACTAAAGTAAATAAGCCGGGCTCCCTGGCGAAGCGGTTAACGACTTTCTTCGTTATCCCGTATATCCACGTGGGGAACGAAACTGTGCGAGATTCGGCAGCTGATCGCGTTGCGTTAGTTTCTTACGGAAAAGGTATGTGAGCCGGTCGTTCAGAAAGCAATGGCAAACTACTGAACGTAACACTTGCCAACACATCAAGAGCAGTTGAAAAATGTTGATGTTGACCGCAATTTACTGTAAAAGAAGATATGAAAGAAAGTAAAAAAATGATTTCTTTTGAACTGATTGCTACAGAAAACATCTTAGAATATCGTGGATCAAGGAGAAGACAAACAGGGATATTATAGAAGAACTGAACATTGGAGAAAGCCGGTTGACAAACATCATCTCCTGGGAAAGTGATAAAATGCTACAGTGGTTTGAAAAACTGGAAGGCATAGTTGCTGGAAGTAGAGGTAGGAGTCAACCAGCATGAATATGGACAAGGGACATTAAAGATACCCTGGGTATGAACATGTATGAAGCAGTGGAACTGACAGGGTATCGAGAATCTCTTCAATGGGCTGTGACTGAACGTTGTTGTGCAAAAGACATGCTACATTATTATGATGATTCATGTTAATAACTTTTCCATCCTACTATTTAATCTTTAATTATGTGAAAATAATGTCCATCAAGTGTACGTCCTGCTAAATGAATCTGTTAAAAAATCTATCGACTGTTAGTTAGTTGCATATTCTTTACAGAATATCGCAGTCAACCCCAGCATTTTTTGGCTCTTAATGATTTCATGGCAAGTTTGTGTTCAGTGGTTTGCCATTGCTTTCTGAACGACCGAGACTCGTATCATTGTATGACAACCAGTGCAGGACGGTCTGCTTCCATACCACCCGCAGCTATGTTTCGAACGCAGTATGCAAGATTGCGAATTGCGCACCTTCACTACATCCCCTCCATTGACTGTGCATCCTAGTAAATGACAGGTGAGAGGTTACACGTGCACATTTTTCAAAATCGATGGAAAGGCGAGTATTATCCCAAACTTGCAACATTGAATGCTTTGAGGTATATTTGTGGTAATGAGTGTCACGCTGATCATCCAATGGAAAGCTGCTGCTCATACAAATTTCTGAGACAGAAACTTTAGCCAGTCCACAATACTGTGATTCACAAAGTGCTTGTCTGAAGCAAGTCCATCTTCCATGCTGCCTTACATATTTGTCTAAAGTTTGTGTCATGTCTGGATTATGCTGCTAGTCATGCATGCTGAAGCAGATGTCATTAATTAAGCCAAAATCCTGGACAGAAACAGCACATATCATCATTGGTGATCAAACTGCTCAGCAGGGGGTTGAGGGGGTCCATCCAAGTCCATCCAAGCAACTCCACAGACTACATCCTACTATAGACACAGGCCCTGCAAAGTGGTGTGGGCATACGTCTCTCCACACATCTCCAGGGTGTTCTCAATCAATTCTACTGATGATAATCCTCCAGACATCACCTTAGAGCACCAAGCAGCATCTCTTTCGGACTGTCTCTACTCATCTACCTCTGGTCTTTTCCAACGCCGCGATGCTCTCCAAAGTCTCTCTTCCCATTATATAGACTCAGATCATTACTTATCTATTAGTTGTGGATAATGTTCCAATTGCATTAACTTTTTCCAGGCAACTATTAGCTACTCTAGCCGTTCAAGATAACAGTAATATTCATATAAGAAACCACATCTCCGCTGCCTCTAAGCCCTTCCTAATTTTTTCATTCACGTTCCAAGATTCACTGCTACACCTGACATTTAATTAAAGTGATTTATTACATAAGATACTTTTCAGCTTCTGAAATCCAACTTTTGCTAGGCCTATTATGGTCTTAACCCCTGTCACGCATCTTCCTTCTGATGTTTTGATTTCAGCTTAATCATATCCAAATGTATTTACTTGTTAAGCCTTTTCCCTGCTATAGTTATATATCACATATTGGTGTTATATTTTTCTTTGAGATCACCATTGTTTTTATTTTCTCGATATTAAAGGATAATCGCCTTTCACACTCTCTATGGAAACGCAGTTTCATGATTCCCCTGAATACCGAGTCGACAGTTCCAAATCAGTGCGGGAAATTTAGAAGCAGATTGCCCTGTTTAAATTTTGATGTTGTGAAACATGGGCCATTAAAAAAGCAACCTCAAATTATTGAACGTAAATTTGGTTAGAAAATCACGAATTGCCAATAAATGCTGGGCCTGATTGCAACATCTTGTAAAGGACATGCAAGTAACATTTTTTTACATAATGCCCAAGAGTTGGTGCAGATTTCTTGCAGTGACAGCTATCAAAACTTCCATCTGCATAACACAGATTATCATAGATATTACGGAGAGGTAGTATGATCCCCAACTCATATTACTGATCTAAGTTTCATCTCTCTTATTATTAGTTTGCTACAGAAAGCAAAGAGATCCGTGACCTAATGAACAGGAGGCCCGATATACAGAAGTGGTGGAAGCGTCAATGTACAGGACTCACAATTCCTTGCGTGAGCCCAGAAATACAGCACCATTTGTTGGCTTTACATGACTGGACGCCTCTGTGGATGAAAGAGACTGCTCTTTGTTTTCCCTGCCTTCCCTGCAGAGCTTAACTACATACAAGTGTCAGTTCTGGGTGGGCTTGGCGGCATGATTGCTGTGTGGGCAGATGGGACACAAATGACATCACCACACTGAGACTGCTGGGAAGAAGTGAGATGTGTCGGTCAAAAAAACCTAAAATATACAGTTCTGTAGTAAACATATCAAATGCAAATATAGACGATAACAACAAGCAATAAAGGATGATGCAGAAAAAAAGAAGCAAGTCATATAACATTTTTAAAAAATACAATTTTTAT
Source organism: Cepaea hortensis (assembly GCA_963921405.1). Taxonomy (NCBI): domain Eukaryota; kingdom Metazoa; phylum Mollusca; class Gastropoda; order Stylommatophora; family Helicidae; genus Cepaea; species Cepaea hortensis. Next base: position 96,636,610 of record OY992885.1, on the reverse strand, counting down.
TATAACTACCATCACCACTACAACTGTCTGTAGCAGCTCTAGTTTTGAGATAAATGCATTTGTGTATTTAATTAATACTATTAAAGTATTTTCTGCATAGGGCTCTGGAAAAAAACATTGCTATCGACTGCCTTTTCAAAAAGGAAACTGCTTGTTTACTTACAGTTTCAGTTTTCCAAGAATCTTCAAAGAATTGCCTTTTTTTTTACATTTTAACCCACTGCAAGTATGTTAGTATGCTAGCTATCTTCTCACACTTCTAACAGAGTATGACATCATCTTCAAGGAGACCATGTTTTCTTTCACCGGATTTATTTTGTTATATTTGTGGAGACAACACTTTGAAAGAAGAACACAGGAATCATATTACTGTTTTTGTGAAAAAGGTATACTTTGCTTATTTTAAAGTAAACCAAGGTGACCAGGACAAGTCTTGGGTTCCTCATATTGTTTGTAAAACATGTTCTGACACCTGCGACAGTGGGCTTGTGGGAAAAGAAGGGAAAAGAACATGTTTAAAATTTGGAATTCCTATAGTTTGGAGAGAGCCCAAGAACCACTATGATGACTGTTATGTCTGTGTTGTCAATATTAAGAGAATTAATGTAAAATAATCACAAAAGATGGAAATATCAAGATTTAGATTCAGCTAGACGACCTGTTCCACAGATTTCGGATTCCCTGCTACAAGATGAGACAGCAGTGTCTGGGGAACGATAAGTGACAGTCTGAGTGATTTTGAAGATAATTTTCCAGCTGCTGCTCAACGCTATAACCAGCGTGAACTGAATGATCTAATCCGAGATCTATATCTCTCCAAGGAATCTTCAGAACTTTTGGCTTCAAGATTGAAAGAAAAAAACAATTACCGACTGCTGAAATATAAAGGTTACATTTTATCGCAGCGGAGAGCAAGGTTTTCTTACATTCTCTTGTAAAGAAAATAACCTTCTGTTTTATCCTAATGTTGGAGCTCTTATAAACGAAATGAGTGTAAGCTATACACCAGATGAGTGGCGACTTTTCATTGACAACTCTAAAAGACGTTTGAAAGATGTTATCTTACACACAGGTAACAAATAGGAATCAATTCCAATTGCTCATTCTACTACAATAACTGAATAAATTATGGACTGGGACAGACAGAACTACAAACATTAGATTTTTAAGAGCATGCATCTTTCCCATTGCAACATACGCCTGTGAGACATGGACACTTACTAAACAACTGAACAGCGCATAAATGTCTTTGAATATAAATGTTATAGACGAGTTCTAAGAATATCTTGGGTAAAGAAAAGAACAAATGCATCCATACTTCAAGAATTGAATATTGAAGAAGGTTGGCTATTAAAGACGATAAAACAAAGAAAATTGAACTATTTCGGTCACTTGAAACGTCACGAAAGTTTAGAGAGAACAATAATAGAAGGATATATGCCTGGGAAGAGAGGAAGAGGAAGGCCAAAGAGAAGATGGGTGCAGGATGTCGCGGATAATCTCCAGATGGGTGTATCAGACGCGGGACATCTTGCTTATGATCGAGAGGTTTTGCGGAAGGTTGTTATGGCAGCGAGGTTCTGCAAAGGACATGCTACTGAATGAATGAATGAATGAATGAATGAATGAATGAATGAATGAACTACAATAAAGGAAGAGTATGCTACAATAAGTAACGTTTTGGAAAACAAAAAAAAACTTGAAGTATTTAGAGGATAACAGGATGGTTTGTGTAGATCTTAAAATTATGAACTTGCTTGGATAGCAAAAGGGATTCACCAAATATCAATGCTTTATATCAGGGGTGGCCAACACGAGGCCCGCGGGCCATATGTGGCCAGCCGGGGGTCATTTTGTGGCCCGCGGAGCTAGGTCAAATGAACATAAATGTTAACTTTATTATATATATCACCAAAAGAACATTACATCATGAGTCGTTGTGACATATTTCAAATATTGTCTGCCTATCAACGACACTTGGATTCCCTATTAAACTGTGTATTCAGAGGTCACAATATTAATTCGAGGCCAAGCCCAATTTTCTAACCACAACCTTAAGCCGCCGGTACGTTTCGTTTGAAGTTGACAGGAGTTGGAAACTGCGTCCACACGACCATCTGGTTGGTGACAAGAAGACGGGAGATAGCAACACTACTGCTCCCCCCACACCTCTTTCTCCAGCCCGGCCCTTTCCGATACACCATCCCCATCAAGTTGTCATGTTTCGTGCTAAAAGTGCGCATATGATAGGTACATGAAAAGAAATCGAGTGTATGGATTGAATTGAGAAGTTTTTAAGGATTTAACATTGAGAACTGTGCCTTGGCCGAACCTGAAGCATAGTACAAATGCTCTAGTTCTCATTTGGAGTGGCTGATTCATCGGCATATGATGAAAAGGATTCGCCTTTATATTGCTGTAAGAGCGGAATTTCCTTAATATTATTTGCTCTCCAAGTTTACGACAACCTCAACATTACAGAAGTCTATTGAGTGAATGATCAATGTATATAAGAGTATGGCCTGGCCAACACCAATGTACCTACTACTCAAGTAAATGCACCGGCTGAGTCCTCCCTTCATGGCTAGTTGTTAAATTCAGGAGAAGGGTTATGAACATTGTCGAAACCTGGCAGTTATCCAGATGGACATTTACAAAACATGGATTGTTTCCGCCTGGACATTTTTACAACCTGAACTTTATCAATGAGGACATTTTGAAAAATTGAACGGTGTCATCGTGGATATTTTTCACCTCCTGAAACATATCACTGCCCGTCGTTTATCATATATGGATAATTTCCATCCTTGACTGGTATCATTAGGGATATTTATGGCTCTTGAAGTTTATCTGCCCTATGGATGTGTATTACTCCTGAAGTTTATATGCCTTATGGATATTTATCACTCCTGAAGTTTATCTGCCCTGTGGATATTCATAACTTCTGAGGAATTTTATTATCAGGTATATTTCACCGCTTGAGGAATGTTGCACTGGATACATTTAGTCGAATGAATATGTGCACCTTGGGAACTTATTAACCTGGCTAGTTCTACTCCAGTGACTTAAACATGAACATTCCTAAAGGGAATATTATGGACCATAGACTGTAGGAACCATGGTGGTTTAGTTTGTGAAAAGACCTTGTGGTATTAGATATAAACTCTCTGTTCCTGATATTTCTCTGAGTGGATGTTGTTGAAGGAAGAAATAATATTGGTTGGATAATGGCTGAGAACATCAGCGAGACAGGTATGATTAATATAGATTATTAATATTATTTTGATGTTGGTTTTTGTTATGTGAATATTCATTATGTGTATTTGAGGTATTACGTAACCATGGCGTCAACTACTAAAAACGTTGGACCAAATAAGAGCAGAATCACAGAAGAATTAAGACGTTTTCAAGACAGGTGGACAATAAACTATTTTTTCGTGGAAATTAAAACATAGCTCATATGCTTGATATGCAACAAATCTGTTTCTGTCTTGAAATAGAATAACATCAAATGGCACTACGAGACTAAACATGCAAATAAGTTTGATAAGTACAAAGGACAATTTCGACAAGACCAAGTAAATGATTTAAAAAAACATTTCTGCACAACAAAAGATAATTACTAGAGCGGGTTCAGAGTCAACATGCTATGTAAAAGCTAGTTATGCAGTGTAGCAAACAAAAAAATTGAAGCCGTATTCAGATGGTGAAATGGTTAAGGACTGTTTGGAGAGCGTCGTTGAAATTCTGTCCAGAAAAGGAGAAGAATTTCTCAAAAAATAAGTCAGACTATTTCAGACAGTTTCGTCAGACTATTACTTGGCGTGTGGATGACATTGGAAAATATATTGAAGATAATTTGAAAAGTCGAGCATCCGAGTTTATATTTTATGCTCTAGCAGTGGATGAAAGCACAGATATGGCAGATACTGCCCAACTGGCAATTTTTATCGTGGGTGTTGATATCCATTTTAAAAAGATTGAAGAATTAGGGGCACTATATCCACTTAAGGACACTACCAATTTACGAGATTTGTTAGAAACAGTTACATCGACATTGAATTGCTTTTTGTTACAACTTAACAACTTATCGGGCTTAACAACGGATAGTGTTCCAGCAATGGTTGGGAAACCCGAATGTTTATAAAATTGATTGAAAATGAGGTCTCCAAAGTCGGTAATACTTCAATGCTAAATTTTCATTGCATTAATCTTCAGGAGAATTTATGTTCGAAGTCCCTCAAAATGGACCATGTCATGAAAGTGGTCGTCAAAATAGTGATCTTCATTAAGTCAAACGGGTTGAATCACCGTCAGTTCCGAGAATTTCTAGTCTTTGGACTCAGATTATCATGACGTTACATTTTATGCAGAAGTAAGATGACTGACCCGTGCCAAATTGTCGAAAAGAGTGTTTGATTTACAACACGAAATACAATCATTCTTTGCAAGTAAGTCGAAAAGTATCCCAGAGTTTGAAGACAAAGAGTGGGTTTGCGACTTTGTATTTCTGGTCGATATAACTGGCCACCTAAATGATGTTAATACTAATCTACAAGGGAAAGATAAATTAATTAACAAGACGCATTTTTTGTTTTACATTAAACCAGGCAAGCGTTTGAGCACGATCTCACCTAATGGGAAGCGACGATGTGGTCGAAGCTGTAGCACGCTTGCTTATTTACTTTAATTAACAACAACAATATTTAAAAAAAAATTAGGTGCGTGGCCCGGCAGGAAATATTATTTCTGAAATTTGGCCCGCCTGCTGAAAAGGTTGGCCACCCCTGCTTTATATGTTTATGGGGATAGCAGTGAAAAGGATACACAATGGACAAAGAAACAGTGGGAGCTGAGAGATGAATTTAAAGTTGTAGAAAAAAAATATTGTCATCAGGCCTCTCAATGACATATAAAAGCTTGGTTCGATGAAGCAATTTGTTAAGGCACTGAACAAAGACAGTACCTGTTATAATTACTTATGCAAAAAGTTTACAGAATTGTGTATAGACAAACTTAAAGCCAGAATGTTTGATGGACCTCAAATTAGAAAGTTAATAAACGATCCAAATTTTATTGAGTCGATGAACAAAACAGAGTCGACAGCCTGGTTATCGTTTGTTGTAGTTGTGCAAAACTTTCTGGGTAATTTTAAAGAAGACAATTATTGTGAATTAGTTGAAAACATGCTGTCAAGTTTTTGTAAGCTTGGATGCAACATGAGCATAAAATTACAATACCCCCATAACCATTTACATTTCTTTCCCTAGAATCTTGGTAATTTTAGTGAGGAGCAAGGTAAACGATTTCACCAAGATATGAAAACAACGGAAAAGAGATACCAGGGACCTTGGGATGCCCACACGATGGCAGATAATTGTTGGACCCTTAAAGGTGACTGTCGGGGCATATCACATTCCAGGAAGTCCTCGAAAAGAAGCTTTTTGCGTGTTGACTACAGATAATAAAATACTAGTGATAATGTTTCAATACATGTTTGTGTGCTTTATATGCAGACAATAAACCCACAGTAATTACATATAATATGAATGCATATTACAGTCAAATGCCACTGATGGCACGCAACTCTAGGTTTGGTTACAAAAATTGCCCTACTATGAAAGTCATTCTTAGTTATCTCAAAAGCTAGAGCTGATAGAAAAACAAATCTCTTTACATTTTTGGAGTCAGCAGCACAAAATTACACAAGAACAGCTTTAAGATTTAAGGCACCAAAATGTGTGTAAACCAGCATAATATACTTATGTTTTACTTAGGAATTATAAGGTAAAGTAAGTCAATTTACATATGATTAAGACATAGTGGGGAATTAGTCTTCTGCTTGTATCCCCTAATGTATTATGGGTCCTCAACCAACCCAACGCCAAGCCAAGGATTTAGTTTTATGCCCATATTTTCAGTGACGGAATGATACACGAGCCATGATGTCATGGCTGCTTTTACTTGTCAAGGTAATCTCTACTACCCATTCTATGAAAGTGACACAGTGACTATCATAATTTCCCGCCGGTCCTGAGTTCACATCGGCTTCAAGCTGAGAATTTGTATGCAGACTACCTGGCACAGGGTATCTCAGCCTAAAAAAATTGATACCAGAAAATATTTTGGTTAGTTACAAGCAGTTGGCATGATACTGGCCACAACTGTTTCTTTAGCTGCTTCTTCGTACATCAAAACAATGCTTTCCCGTAGTGAATTTTAATAACGAAGACCCAAACCATAGATTGTACGATTTATTGCCTGGCATATTTCGCTGCATTTCGTACATGTTCTAATGAGTGTATATACAGAAAGCAGCAGTCACCTTTGGTTGTTATTTCCAGAGTTTGTCCTCAAATGGAGTGGGTGTATTCTTTTAGCCTTTATCGTCCATTGGGACATATACCCTCAGCTGGCTCCAGTCCCTCCTGTCCTTAGCCATCCCATGCAGTTCTGTCCACGTCCTCCCGATATTATTCATTCATATTTTTACTTCTCTTCTCTGTGTAGTTGTAGATTACCGCCTGTTTTTTCTCCCTTTGTATTCCAGACAAAGGCCTTTCTGCAGGGTGCATTTGTAATGACTGTTATCAGTTATCAGTTGGGGTATCTTCATTGCACTCCGGAGGTCCATAGGTGCTCAGGTCCTCTCCCCCCCCCCCCCCCAGCATATGCATCAGCGTTCGGTGGCTAATAGTGCCAGTTCTGTGTTGGTTGACGAGGCACCTCATTTTCCCGATGTACCTCTCGTGTCGGGCCGTGCCAAGTTTTACTCCCACGTCTTTCATCCTGGATAGCGAATTCGATTCACTGACGTCAACGTACTCTCTTCTCGACATATCTTTAAGGGCGTTAATAACATCGGCACGATCCATGGGCTGGCCATCTACAGGGGTTGCAGAGCCAGCCAGTTTATCAGCTCGTTCATTTCCCTCGACTCCCACATGTCCCCCGGGACGAAGATGAAGGTGACTTTACAGACAACAGACTTCCGCAGCGACTCAGTCCACTGTCTAAGTACAGATCCCTCCGAATCATGCTCATTGAATCACTTAGTACACACACGTTGGTATAATGTTGTGATTCCAGCCACATGAAAGCCCGTGTAACTGCCATCACCTCCATCGTCATGCTGCTCGTGGTCATATGGTGCATTTGTAATGACTGTGCAGAGTTTGAAAATATTGCCGGCCCAACTTTTGTATTTACCTATTATGTTGCATTAAATTTACAGAGGATGAATACACAAGTTAGACCGTCAATATGTTCAAACACTTCACAGTCATTAAAAATACACCCTATAGTTGTACCATTGTCAGGTTTTCTCAATGTAAGGCCTATCCAGACCCAGCATCTTTTCTTCACCTCCTGGTTCACGTGTACTTGCCTAGTTCTATTCATGAACTGGGGTGAGTGTTGTTCTACATGTTGCAGCCTTGACAACATAAATGACTGGTGAGTTCTCAGTCTGCTGGTCCAGGTATTTGGTTCAAGACTTCACGCAACAGTGACCACAGCTTGTCTACAATGATGGATAGACAGTGAATGTTTATTTGTGTTCTTGTAGAATCTCATAGCGTTTGCCAGAATAACCAGGGCTGTATGTGTCAAAGTTAAGGCACAATGAGAGTTCTCCATCATCTACCGAGAAGGCACAACTCAACCCTATTGCTCGGAGATTGCTTGATGCCGCTCATATATAGTTCTGTGTTTATGTCAATCAATCAATCATGTGCCATGCCGGAAAGCGTGGGCGGTCATGACTCGCCATTTCACTCGATCACCAGAGTCGTGGATCAGCTCAGTGTTCCTGTCTCGTCCATGCCATGTGGCCAAGCCATCCAGATATTTTCCTCTCGGTCTTCCTCTTGGTCTGTTTCCTTCGATCTTGCCAGTTGTCAATAAGTTCTCCAATCCATTCCTTCTCATAACATGTCCAAAAATGTTTGACTGTCTTCGTCTAATTTCTCTAATCAGTCTACGATTTTCATTTGTCTCCTGTAGTACTTGGTCATTGGTTTTTCTATCTGTCCATGGTATTCTTTGCATTTTCCTCAGAAACCAAATTTCTGTAGCCATCAAATGTTTTTCAGCTTGACTGCACATTGTCCAAGTTTCACATCCATACAAAAGAACAGGCTCTATGTACCCCCTCAACATTCTTTTTCTCGTTTCAATTCACATCTTTTTATTGGTCAGAATGTTTTTCATCTTGCTAAAGGCTAATTTCGCCATGGCGATTCTTGTTCTAATCTCTTCAAGGCATCTCCCATCAGATGTTATGACTGTTCCGAGATAATTGTATCGATTCACTTGTTGAAGAATGTTCCCATTTACATTTGTGTATATGTAAACAACAATAAATATCATTATCATTCAGTGGATAGTCCTGTGTAGAACACACACACACTCCCCTTCCCCCACCAGTATTTCTTAATTTATGTGTACCATAAGCCAGATGTCATGCACATGGCTGCTTAGACTTACTTCCGTATTATTGAGTCTTCCGTACACAACAGGCTGCTCCTCCGGAAACCAGTAAAATGCAGTCTGCAGATGACGTCCACACAGTGAGCTTTCGATTCAGACTTTCCACGTAATGGATTTGCTATCGGAGCAATATTCCATTTCGTGCAACAGGGACTAACGATGTGACTTTCCACGTAATGGAATTGCTAGCCAAACAATATTCACTGATGATTCGAACCCAGGTTTCCCGAAGGATAACGTCGCATTCTAGCCACTCGACCAGCCGCTCCCCCTTTAAATACATAATTACAAATTAATCACAAATTAAGCACATTCTGCCCTTCCAGCCATTCATATTTCACACATTAATTATCTATTATGCATGTTAGATTTACAGAGAAATAATACATGGTAATAAGAATGCTATAAACATAAACAATTCATACCACAATGTTATGAGATAGGCAGGCAGGCTCGCAAGCACACACACAAACACATATGTTATATGATACTTTAATAAAATATATTGCACGTGGATGCAATCATGTAAATAATGATAAGTCTGTGATACATTCCAAAGCAACACTATTCATTTAAAAATGTGTTACTTTAGTTTTCCAAGAATAGGACACAATTATGGGATGTGTCCGGTTCCCTTCCATGTCATCTTGCCTAAGCACAAAATTACAAATCGTGTATGGTACTAATTGTTTTGGACTTTGGGTCGACCCCCAGAGAGTAATGGTAGGAAAAAAAAATAATATTTCCATTGCTGGTGTTTGAATCTGACCATAGTATTGGCAGACAAGTGCTTGCCATGTGAGAAAGAAGTTACTCACTCCTAGAATGATGTTGAGAAATGAAGTAAAGAGAATGAAATGTGTGTATGTGTACATATGTATACAAGCTAGGAATCATGTCAAGTGTTCAAGGCTATCATATAGCCCAAACACCTGACGACATGGAATAGCGTTCTTTACTTATTGACTCAAGGTATTGAAGCAATTCCTCTTTTTAGACAACCCAGATCTCAAGAGTTTAAGTTACGCTTGAATGTATTATTTTAACATTTCAATTGTTATTCTTGGAAACTAAGGTTTTAGTGGTACTTCATTTTTAATTCACCGCAAACAAAGGAATTCCAGTAGATCCCGGGAAATCACATAACATCAGTACGATTCAATAGTGGGTGTAGGTGTGTGTTGATATACTGTGCAACTTGTGTATGGGGCAATCACTTCCTGTTCAGTGTGTTGTGGACCTCTAGATCGATCGATGGATGCAATAAATGTTTCTGGGTCCAGAGAGCCCTCACTGTCGTCGGAGTGTATATCAATATTATGTGCTACTCGTCTTATCTTGTGTATGTGCCACCTGTCTGCGCTCTTCTTTGATGTATCTGAAGGCCAGTTTGCAAAGACATTAACATGCGGTATTGGGTACATCTTCTTGCAAATACGACTTGTCGACCGACCACGAAGTGAATCCCAATATCCCTATTCTGATAATCGACGATCCCACCAGATCAAGGTCAATGCTAAAAACAACTGCACGGTTTGTATGCGGTGAATTAAAAATGAAGTACCGTTTTTCTATATAACACAGTTAATAAAATACACACGAAAAAAAAAAAAAAGCATTCTATATGTACAGCAAAGAAAACATGTAATAGATATGTATACATATCTGTGAGGCAAAGGCAGACTCATGAAAGACTCTGCCACAGGAATGCTATCTGTTGGAACTTCATATTTACTAGGACATAGCATAATGGAGTATAATACAGGGTGTTTGTTAAGTCTCACTAAACTTTGGATGTAGAACAGCTGTTTGTTGGAGAGTATTTTTTCCGCTTGCTAGCAATGAAAACATTAGTTTAGTTTAGTTTAGTCGACGGATCAACACCACGACACTCGTGTGCAATCCATAAGTGCTCCGTTCTACTCCTAACTCAAGCCTGAGTCCGGAGAATCTCAGCTCAGTGCACGAACTCCGTAGCACCGGCGAGGATCCTGAAATACTTTGGGTAGATTTTTAACTCAAAATTTTGCCTGGGCAGCGCTGTTAGGCTACTATTTTTCGATTTCCAACTGCCAAGGGATTTTTTTACGTGCGCAACTTTACACACGGGCGTCCGATCTCACTACCCGGACACCAGGGGAAATTTTATTACTAGAAGTCCACGTGAAAAAATAAAAGGACGGAAAACATACTCTCCAACAAACACCCGTATCATCGAGTTCCTCTGAAAAATATCCCCAAGGAGAATTAGACTGACTTATATTTTAGGTTGGCTCTTTTGAGTCCGAAGCCACCATTAGAATGATTATTATTTTTGAAAAACATAAATAAATGCAAAGTCTAATGCGTGTTTTTTTAGAGACAGTAACCGTCTTTATAAAGATGACATTTTAATTTGACTTAATTGCATTCCAACTCTGATTAAATTTTGCAGTATTTACTCGGCAAAGGTTCTAATGAATATTAAAGAAAACATTGTTTAGCTTTGTCTTGTATGAAAATCTGGACACTGAAAAAAGTCTTACAAAAATAACAATAACAAAGCTATATTGACATGTATCTTGTGGAAACACTAACTTATGTCTCATTTCGCTAGGATTAAATGTTTATATGTTTTGTAGTTATGTGAAATTCTTTAAGTTTATTTTTATAACGTTTCATTGTAAGTGGTGTTATGTTCAAGCTGTTAGATGTTTTAGTTGGATCATTGCTACAACAGACACACTTCTAAACAGATCGGATATTTTCTTCTTTGTTTCTTTTTAAAGGAGGGTTGATCATATATATTTTACGTGTCAAAGGTCAGCGTATACGACTTCAGCTTGCATTTCATTAAGGTTTGATTCCTCCAGACAGATTCCATCCAAGGTCACGGACTCTATCTACCCGTTGCTAGGTTTTCTTTCCTAACGATGTTGCCAGGGCAGCGGATTACAGCCTACTTTTTACAATTTTAAACTGCCATGGGACTTTTTAACAAGCACATTTTTGAATATCCGATTTTTTCACCCTGATCCGAGAAGTTCTAGGTATATAATCTCACCACCCAAGAGATCAAACATGCTGTGATGTCATTAGATATCAATGGCTTTTAGAATAATTAGAGGTCTACGTGGCAGCAAGATTTAATGTTTACTTTAATTTAGTTTAGTTTAGTCGACGGATCAACATCACGACACACGGCTATACGCCATGAGTGCTCCGTTCTACTCCTAACTCAAGCCTGAGTCCGGAGAAACTCAGCTCAGTGCAAGAACTCCGTAACACCAGCGAGGATCCTGAAAATACTTTTGGTAGATTTTTAACTCGAAATGTTGCCCTGGCAGCGCAGTTAGGCTACTCTTTTTCGATTTCCGATTGCCAATGGAATTTTTACGTGAGCAACAATGCACGCATGCGTCCTATCTCAGAGAGCACGGGAAACTTTATTACTAGAAGTCCACGTGAAAAAAATCCCTGCCCTCACCGGGGCTTGAACCCGGGAGCTCCAGCACTCGAGGCGGACACCATACCTCGAGACCACTCAGCTTGCACTTAAGCTTCCAGTGGGATAATGGGGTTCAACTCTTACACCGGTTAGTTGAACACCAACTTTGACTTTTCATTCAGAAAGCAAAGGTAAACTACTGAACGTAACATTGCCTAGAGCAGGGGTGTCAAACTCAATCGCTGAGCGGGCCAAAACTCAAATCACACGTAAGGTTGCGGGCCGAACAGGATAAACATCCAATAAGCCGAAAATTAATCTTTAAAAAAAAAAACATTAATATAAGTTAAAACAGAAAAAAGAGATGTGCAGTATCAGTCGCGTCATTACTTTCATCGACAGCAAGGGAGAATGCAACAAAGTCTTTGCCTTTTTCGATCAGCTGTGTTTTCACATCAGTGGCCATCTCACAAACCCGATCAACAACCATATTTCTGCTAAGGCTTACCTTTGCAAACATCTGCTTTTTGTCTGAAAACAAGACGTCACACACTTTCATCATACAGCTCTTCAGAAACTCTCCTTCTGTAAATGGTCAACCTGATTTTGAGATCTCCTCCGCCACAATAAAACTTGCTTTCATAGCAGCTTCAGTTTGTAATTTTGCTTCGGTGAAAAACATCTGCTGTGATGGTAGATGCCTCTTCAATTCTTCTACCTTCTGTAGCTTCTGCTCTGCATTCAGGCTGTTTAACTTGTTTTGATGTTTAGTCTCGCAGTGCCGTCTCAGATTATATTCTTTGACACATCTACATTATCTCCACAAATTAGACACACATGTTTACCTCCAATATCAGTAAACATATATTCAGCCTCCCAGCGGCATTAAAAGACTATGTTTTCAGAATCAACTTTTCTCTTGGTTATTTTAAAGGCTGGTTTTGATTAAAAAAAACAACAACAGATTGTGCATCTACCGACATACGCTTGATTAATATCAGGTTAGCCGTAGCGGGAATAGGTGATGTAATATGTGGGCACTAGACTTCTTTCATTTCTTATGCGCCAATCCATAACTAGCAACTGAACGTTGCTAGGTCACTATAACGACGAACATCCACTCACTACACAACTTTTATTTTCGCGTATTCTGATCGAAACCAGAACGCTCTCGGATAGCCTATCATTCGGTAAGGCTGAAAATTAGGGAATTTGATTTGCACTTTGTATCGTGGCCATTAAAAATATTTTTGCCTAAAATTCTCTCTCGGGCCGAATAAATTTGTACGTCAGTTGAGACCTCTCGGGCCATATATGATTGTACGCCGGGCCTGATGTGGCCCGCGGGCCTTGAGCTTGACACATGTGGCCTAGAAGATCAACCTAGGAGTGGGGTTGATCGCAACGTTCTTCAAAAGACATACAACATATCTATGCTGGGATGGAACTCACTACCTTCTAAGCCTGGGGCTGGCACCGTGACCTCTCAGCCAGGACTCCCCCAGTTCTATATTAAGACCTTATTATGGTTATAATCTACTGCTAATATCACTGCAGTACATCAAATAACACTACATTGCATTAAATAACAAGTTTAAGTGGTAGCTTGCTTGAAAAGACATCTTTCATTCTGTCTGTCAAACATGATTCCCTTGGGTGTAAACATGAAGGTCATCGGTCTTAATATGTCTTCCACGAGTGCCTGAAATTAAAGATATTAAATAACTTACTTTCTTTTTAAGAAATCACAGGAAACAATCACTTTCTTCCTTTCCTTCTTTTTCCCTTGTGATACCTAGTGGAGAAGGGGCACAGCTGGGAGGGTAAAAACCTTATTCCAGTGCGAGGAAATACAACTGAAAGATTAAATGTCATGGCAGGCAGACCAGGCCCTAAACCTTTCTCAGCAACTGGTCTAGGAACGAAGCTCTAACAGGTGGACTGTTTGTGCATTGTTTTGCTGATTCAGCAGCTTCTTCAGCTTGTCTTATTTCAGGTGTATTGGTGCTACCTTTCCTCTGAAGTAAACTAGGCAGGCCGAGAAAGGGATTTATGCATCGTAGTTATGGCAGTACTCTCCTGTTGGTAATCTGGCCGTGTCCCTTGATTTATTTGGGTATTCTATGTACACTCCCGCTCCTCCATTGCGAACAACATTTTGTGCTGACCCATCTGTGTAGACTAGGATCCAGAGGTCCAGTGGGTATTCTTCATCATGGAAACAGAGAGGCTATATGACATTGTACACTGTTCTGTTCTTCCTTGTCGATAATCCTACAACTTTCGTATGGAATTGTTGTGAAAGTCTATGTCCCTTTCTTCATTGAGTTCGCCCACGGGTGGTTTTCAAGGAGATACAAACTGTGGGCAGATCAGTGGTTTGTCTTCATATTTGGCCTGGTGGATAAAGTAGCTTTTGCGCGCGCGCGCACACACACACACACACACACACACACACACACACACACTCCATCGCTAGGAATACATTATATAGAGAGGTCCATGTTTTACATGTAAACAGAAATGTCCGTGTCTCGCATGCATAAAGAGATATCTATGTTTCACGTGTATGACCAATATTTGCAATGGCCTGATCTCTGTGGATTAACATTCACTGTAAACAACTTAAAAATTGTCGTACACTTACCTCTTGGAGTTTTAGTTACAAGAGTTGTGCGTACAGATCCCTACTGGGTGCTTTCAACTCATCTTGCGATTTCTTCATTTTGGCTTGATATTCTTTTAACTGTTTCTGAGAATTATCGTTGACTTGCTGTGGATTATTTACAGCATTAGTAGGCTCCAAGTGTCTTAACTGGGATATTAAATCCTCATTATTTTTTTCTGATTGCTTTAAATCGTATATGATAGATTTAATTGTCTCGTATGCTTCCTTTATATTGTTGTTGGATTGCCTTATATAGCCTATGAGAGAGTTAATTGTCTCGTTTGCTTCCTTTATATTGTTGTTGGATTGCCTTATATAGCCTATGAGAGAGTTAATTGTCTCGTTTGCTTTCTCATTATTGTTTTTGGATTGCCTTAAATCGTCCTTGAGAGAGTTAATTTTCTCGTTTGCTTTCTCATTATTGTTTTTGGATTGCCTTAAATCGTCCTTGAGAGAGTTAATTTTCTCGTTTGCGTTCTCACTATTGATTTTAGATTGCCTCAAATCGTCTCTGAGAGAGTGAATTGTCTCGTTTGCTTTCTCATTATTGTTTTTGGATTGCCTTAAATCGTCCTTGAGAGAGTTAATTTTCTCGTTTGCTTTCTCATTATTGTTTTTGGATTGCCTTAAATCGTCCTTGAGAGAGTTAATTTTCTCGTTTGCGTTCTCACTATTGATTTTAGATTGCCTCAAATCGTCTCTGAGAGAGTGAATTGTCTCGTTTGCTTGTCCTAAGTAATGTTTTAAACTATTGATTTCCCGCATAAGGTGTATAATATGTTCCTCCCTGCTGTCTATGAGTCCCTGCAATCGATGCAATTCTTGTGTGTAGTACTCATCGTAGTGAATGATCTGTAAAATTTCATCAACTGTCTTGCTGGGATGTAACTCAACATCTACAGAAGCATCTGGAGACAACATGATCACTGTTATGTGGAACCTGTGGCAATAAATGTATAATAAGAATATTACAAAAGACACACAAACATTGCCAAAGTATGGACTAATTCATTAACATATTATTATTATTAAATACAGACATTAAAATTCCCGAGTTCAAACGTACGCTGAAATTAGGGTTGCCTAGTAAAATACTTATTTTTTTCTTGCGTTCGTTAGCTTTCAACTCAAGAGTAACCCATACATGTGCTACTAATTATGTAATGGACTGATTTTTGCGTGTGGATTAGCTTTCCATTTCACCAGTGTCCATCGCCATCAGGAGAACCCACACCGACATCCGGGGTACTTGTAATTTACGTTCCGAAGTCAAGGATGAGAATTCAACATTTTAGTCCAACTGGCCGGTGAAGGGGTTGAACCCGCTACCTCTGCATCAGCACACCGGATGTTTAAATGCGAGCGTTCTTATCCATTCGGCCATGCTGTCCTTGTAAAATAGTTCTACCGCCTTTCACTTCCTAATGGAGCATAGGCCGCCAACCAACTCACGCCAAGCTCTTTGTATTCTTGTTCGTGATTGGTTGGATTATGCAGCTCAAGTTTTCTATGGGGCGAAGTGGACAGTCCAACGCCAACCCTCCCTAAGTCGCCTCTTACGACATGCCTGGTAGATTACAGTGTGGGACTTCCCTTGTGGGCCCCAGTGATAAATGAGCATGGTAAAATAATTGCAAAAGAGTCATATGGGAAAGTGAAGGTGGCCAACAGAATAACTAACACATTAACTGTTTACTATTTGTGTGTGCCCCAAAGCAGCTTCAGCTATGGGTCGGTGATGTCGCTGGGCCATCACACTCTGTAGGCCTGGAAGCCCCGAGGAACAGATGGCCCGTTTTCCCTCATTTTGCATGGAATGAATCAAAGCGTCGACCTCTCGTCCGACCGAGCTCATAACATTATCAGCGCAGTTCCCTTTCAACCGCGTCAACGCGCCTGCTTTACTGGCCATTCAGACAAATGAAAATGGACTTCATATTATGTTTCCAAAATGCTTCTAAATAGAGGTAAACCTAAAAACACACGGAGAAAGTGAAATAGGGACAGAGATTAAGACATCATAATTAAATGAGTTGAAATGCATTGTTTCGTCAAGTCTGGATCTAAGTACATCAGACTTCGAAAAACATTTCCTTGCGTTGGCATTCCCTAGCCTTTGATTGTTTCGTCTACTCACAAGGCAGCAGGTCTCTGTTTCACTTCGTCTGAATTCTATCCCTTGACCTGCCCGACATGGGAGACCCCACAAAAAGCTGCCCTACCTCGGCATCATCGCACTGGATGTTTAAGAACGAGCGCTCTTATTCATTCGGCCATGACCATCTCCATATAAACACATACAAGGAAACCAAAAATGTCCTAAACAGTTTCGGAACTGTTATTAAACACTCACCCGTTGTGTATGCAAAATATTGGAGAGCGTATTCCTGCTGGTTGGGCCATGTCATTACAATCGTCAGTGTCTCAATGTAGTTCTGGAATATGAACACCATTTATAATTCCCCGTTATCAGCTGCGGGGAAATTTGAAAGCAAACCGCTTGGTCTTGAATTCGATGATATGAAGCGTCAGCTGTTCAGAAATAAATGGCAAACTACTAATCTAAAATCTAAAATTGCGTAGTAAATCACAAACAGCTAATATGGTTCTGGAATGATTACCACGTCCTACAAAAGACATGCAATTTGCTTAACTCATTTATGCCATGGGGTGATCAATCGTCTTAAGCGACCTCCCGTATCAGCCTATGGGTGATAGTTATTCTTATGCAATCCCCTATAATGTGATGTATAATACAATATGTCTGCTGCCATATTAATAACTCTTAAATCATAATTGTGTCACACTCCTAGTTCCCACTTTCAGCCATCCCTTTTTGTTAGGTCCAAACCTACGTTTTGTTTGGCACTGAACCTGTTAACTATTTTTTTTTTATTGTGTCAAGGTATCATCATCATCAAGTGCCATGCCGGCTGACGTAGGCGTTCATAACTCTCCACAGATCCCGGTCTTTGGTGTTCTGGATTAACTCCGCTGCTGATATCCCTCAATGTCACCGTCGCAATCCATCCAGCATCATTTCTCTTGGTCTGCCCCTGCCTCTCTTCCCCTCGATCTTTCCAGTTTTCACGATGTTCTCCAGTGCCTCTCTTCTCATCAATTGACCAAAAAAAGCGGGTTGCCTCTGTCTTATTGTTGTATATAATGCTCTAGTATCATTAGCCTCTTTCAGGCATTCGTTGTTAGTTACTTTGGCAGTACAAGGAATTCGCAACATTCGTCTAAGGAACCACATCTCTGTTGCTTCCAATCTCTTCCTAATTTGTTCATATACTTTCCAAGATTCACAGCCATACAGCAAAACAGGTTCTATATAGCACCGCAGCACTCTCTTTCATACATTCAATGATAGTGGCCTATTGCGTAAGATATTATTCATTTTCTGAAATACAGCTTGCCCTATTCTGCTCTTAATCTCTGTTGTGCATCTTCCATCTGATGCAATAAAAAAATGTCCCTAGAGATTTAAAACTGTCCACTTGGTGAAGAATTTTCCCGTCTATCTCCATTTCACATTTGGGTGTCATCTTTTTATTTGATATCACCGTTATCTTGATATTCAAGGAGAGTCCTTTCTTTACATTCTCTGTTACTACAATGTCATACAATTGCTTTAGATATGTTGCATTACCCGCCATCAGTAATGTATCATCTGCATATATTATTTATATTATAAACTCCGAATATTATTCCTAGCTTTTCTTTGATCGCTCTCATTATTACTTTGCTATAGAGGGAGAAGAGATCCGGTGACAAAACACATCCCTGTCTCACTCTCAGCTTTATGTGTTCATAATTTCCTTCTTTATTTCCCATTTTAATTGCTGCTATTTGCTTCCATGAAAAATTTGTTTATTATTCTGAGATCTTTCCCATTAATGCTAATATCTTCCAACATTTTAATCATTTCATCATGTTTTACTGTATCAAATGTCTTAGTATACACCTATCTGATATCAGCAGTAGTGCCCAGAAACCGGTGCCCATGCACTTCAACACTTCTGACCACTGTGGCGTGGCGGACATACAGGTCACGGCGCTCAAATCGTGCGCATCTCACGAACGTGATCGCAAGACGTTGGAAAACATGCATCATCTTCCAGTTGGGGACACTCTCCCCAAACGGCCTTATTGTCAAACATAGTTTCATTTAACTTCCAACCCCCCCCCCCTTCCTTTCTCTCTCTCCCTCCCCCCCCCCCCAGCTGTATAGCCCACTAGAATAACGTGATAGCGTATCTTTTACAGAGCGTTGCCATCATCCCTAGCATTACTTTTGCCGTTAGTGATTTGTTGGAAGTTTGCGTTCGGTGGTTTGTCATTGCTTTCTTAGCGACCGTTACTCATGCTATTCTATGCTAACCAACACAGGGCGTACTACATTCCAAGCGCCCGCCAACTGGGTATGCGGAATTGCGAACTAAATCCTTCGCCACAGAGCCGGCTTTAGGTCACTGCTAATCGCCCTTCACCGTTCGACCACATGGGTGTCTTAGCCAATCCCTGTTACCCATCGACCCGTTTCAAACCTTACATCCGGCCGTTTTCACACTCATCAAACGGCTAGCGCTTTAGACACATTCAACCAAGACAGGATTCAGCTAAGTAACCTCTGTATTTTCTATGGAGTGATTATTTTATTAGTTTTGTGTCTTCTTGTGTTGGTTTGTTCTGTGCTGACGAAGGCTTTGGCCGCAACGTTCATTTTGTTTCTTGTAATAGTGTTCTAGTAAAGCTCACAATCTACTTATCGTTTTTTGGTAATTCTTTAGTATAATATATGAAGCACAAATATATGTCTTTCTTTGTCTCTATTGATCTTTCTAATAGTGTCCGTAAAGTATATATTGCATTGTTTGTACCCTTTCCTTCCACAAATACATACAGTTCTTCACCAGTTTCCATGTTTATTTTCTTTCTTTTTCTTCTCATTATAATTCTGAGTAGAAGCTTAGTGACATGGTTCATGAGGTTAATCGTACGACAATCTTCGCATTCAATTTCCCCTGGTCTTTTTGGTATAGCTATAAATATAGGCGTTAACATATCGCTTGGTATATATCCACTGCTGTAAATATTATTCAGTATTTTGATTAATATATCTACTCCAAATTCTCCCATTACTTATAATTCTTCTACTGTGATTCCATCTGGCCCAGCTGTTTTTCCTTTCTTCATATGCTTGATAGCGTCATCGACTTCTTCTTTTAGAATAGGTGGACCTAAGTTACTTTCTTCTGTTAATTCTGCCTTTTCTCCGTCATATAAGTCATATATACTCATTCCACCTCGTCATTATAGCATCATCCTCCAATAATATCTTTCCTGTTTTTGATTTTATATAACCTGTATTTATTATTATTTTTCTTCCTGTGAGTTCACTGATTTGCTTGTGCATATTTTTTGTATCTTTAATAGAATTTAATTCAATGTTATTGCACTGTTCGTTTAAATAACTTTCTTTTGCCTTCACGCAATTATTTCTTATTTCTTTATTTATCTCATTATATTCTTGTTTATCATTTGTACTCTGTTTTATTTTGGCCATCAACTGTAAAATTTCTTCAGTCATCCATTTTTTGTTAGCTTTTTGATTTCTCTTCAGTAATATTTCTTTGTTCGTATGATGAATGAAGTCCCTTAACACTTCCCATTGTTCGTTTATATTCTGTATTTTAGCTATTGCATTGTACCTATTTTTCACAATTACTCTGTATTGTTCTTGAATTTCTTTATCTACCTTCAAATCCTGTTTATTAAGTTTCATGTTCTTAACCACTTTTTTTTCTCTCTTCAGTCTTACTTTTATTATTCTGCATTGTGATGCATCAATAACATTAGATATGCAGATGATACAGTCTTGATTGCAGACAATGAACAGGACCTGCAAAATTTAGTAGATGCGATTGTTACACACAGTGAACAACTAGGGTTAGAATTAAATTGTAAAAAGACACAGATTATGGTCGTCACTAGGAAGGACGAAATACCACAATGTAATATACAAGTAAATGGGAATATTCTTCAACAAGTGAGCAGGTACAATTATCTCGGAACAGTAATAACATCTGATGGGAGAAGCCTTGAAGAGATTAGAACAAGAATCGCCATGGCAAAAGTAGCCTTTAGCAAGATGAAAAACATATTGACCAATAAAAAGATGTCAATTGAAACGAGAAAAAGAGTGTTGAGATGCTACATTGAACCTGTACTTTTGTATGGATGTGAAGCGTGGACAATGAGCAGTCAGGCTGTAGTGATGTGGTTTCTGAGGAAAATGCAAAGAATACCATGGACAGCCAGAAAGACCAATGAACAAGTCCTTCAAGAAACAAATGAAGATCGTAAATTGATTAGAGAAATTAGACGTAGACAGTCAAAATTTTTTGGGCATGTTATGAGAAGAAATGGATTGGAGAATTTGGTGACAACTGGTAAGATCGAGGGGAACAGACCAAGGGGAAGACCTAGAAGCAAGTACCTGGATGGCTTGGCCTTGTGGCATGGTGGAGACAGAAACACGGAGCTGATCCACGACTCTGGTGATCGAGTGAGATGGCAGAACATGACCGCCCACGCTTACCGGCATGGCACATGATGGATGGATGGTACATTATCACTATTACAGTCACCTCCCGGCATTGTCTTTACATTATTAATCAGCATATAGTCAATTTGGTTGATTATTTTCATGGTACACAGGCGATATTTTCTTTAGACCAGTTTGTGAGTAGAGCCAAGAACCGATATCATAGGGCCTTGAACATTCCCATACGCTTTCCGTCCTCATCCTCAACAGCCAGCAAAGAACCCCAATACTATTGGTACTAGTTGCAGTCTGATTATGTGTTCCTCTGGTCTGTCATCAGGCACGTTTATAGACTGGTTGTGTCAGTGATCACTATAACTGGACATCGATACCTTCTGTTTTCCTCCCATCGATCATACACGGAGTGGTAAACGCTCCGTCGCGGAGCAAGCACATCAGATCATCAGAAGCAGTCCTTTTCCGAATGTTTCGGCGCCTTTATCCTCCTTACACTCTCAGGGTGAGGGCCCTGTCGGATCATGACACCCGGAAGACTTTCTCCTGTCGTGCATATCCACAATCGAGAGGTTTGTTTATCGTACTTATCTTATATCGACATCGTTAAGTGTGCCCACCAAGAAGCGATGCCACCCTCGGATGGCTAACACTGGGCACCTGGTGCACCTGCCTGCATTATCACTTCACCGTAACTGACTGCGGGAACGCCAGCTTCTTTCCCCGGCAGTTAGCCTCAGTCTTCACCTCCGCGAAGGTGGCTTGCCATGATCCAGTAGACGTCGTTGCTGTCACGTTGCTTTCATCGGATCTTCTTCACGGCTCACAGTACCTCCTGCACGCTCCCAGCTGAAGCCAGCTCTTCCTCTGGACTAATTCTAATAAGGCTTGTACCCCTCCTGTCTTTGCTACAGCTGTGGGGCACGGTCCTTGCAAGACGTCCTATTCCCCTACAAGTGGTTGCTGCCGACGGAGCATATCAGCAGAGTGTAGGAACTCCGTAACACCGGTGGTAATGAAATGTGTGTATACCAGGTGCTATCAATGTTGTTGGTTTTTCTAATCTGGAAACTTTGCCCGGGCAGTGACCTATTCGACCTACTCTTTTCGATTTCCAACTGCCAAGGGATTTTTTAATATGCACAATGTGCACACGGGACCTCCTCGTTTTGTGCCCTTATTCAAGAAGGCTATCTTTCAGAGATAGTCAGCATCAGCAAGTGAGTTACCTCTGAAGTCGGAGTGGGTCGCCTGATGACGAGGGGCACTGGTAATAGGGACAGCTAATCTATACCCAGAAATCATCCCAGTGCTGTAATAGCACGTGTATGGACAACGCTTGAGTTCAAAACGAGCAAACGAAAAAAAAATTCCAATGAGTTGCACATTTCAAGGGGCTGTAACTCTGTACATTCGACTTCAAAACAGTTTTTTTTTCTGCTTGCTTTCCCTAGTCCTTGACTGTCCCCAGTCTACCTACAAAGCAGCAGGTTTATGGTTTCTATGTTTGGTCCTTGTCCCTTGACATGGAAGACCCTAACAGCTGCTACCACCGGCGTAGCTCTTAAGGGGTCATTGGAACATCCATGTCCCTCTAGTACTTAAGCTGGAAACACAACAGACAGCTACCCTGGATTCGGGAAGGGGGGGGGGGGAGAGATATATACCACCAGTTTCGTATTTGTAGAATTGTAACAATTTAAACAGTGCTTGCTTGCTTGCTTGTGTTCATTGGCTTGAGCTCCAACGCAAAGTCCTGTATGTCGGATGAAGGCATCCTGTTGTCCAACATCAGTGTGATGTCATACAGGACCTGAGGTTTGCGTGAGTATCCGTTGTCCCATGTCTGGCTTATTGGTGTGCAGACTGGTGGTTCCTCGCCGTACAGGCAGACACTCTCCGACTTCGGAGGAATCAACGATCCTATTGACTTCAGCCAGGACCCCGAAGGGACCTGTTGCCCAGGACGCTCGGCGAGGACGCGTCAATAGGTCTTGGCCAGTATATAACCCGGCCCTGGTGCCTTGGAAACACCTCTGCGTCCCATTTAAACAGTGAATGGAATAGTCTGCGTGACTCGGGCGTCATAACAACTCCCCACCTTTTTATTTTGCCTTTTATCCCCAATTAGGGCACATGGCCTCAAACAACCCACGTCAAGCCGTCTTGTCTTTTGCTATCTACTACATCTCTCTCCATGCTCTCCCCCATTTAGTTCATGATCTTTAGTCATTGGCACTGTCCAGGGTGACAGTTTGCCCATAGACAAGTAAGCCCCGTGAGACCTCGGTGATATTTGGTCTCTTTATTATTAGACAACATACTAAAAATGTCAGTGTCCTTTAATAGATTTGTCTTCTGGCATCCATTATTTTTAGACCCTGTTCGCCACTGTCATTAATTGTTTTCTCCGTGGTCTCCCCCACTATAATGCGGCTTTTGTTTATGGGCTATCTTATGAGCCTCGAGCTATGTGCTTAACTAAAGCCCTTCGAAAATGGAGTGCTTGAAAATTGTTTAGCCCTGTCAAAGATTACAAGTTATTTCAGTCTGAAAACTGGTATACAATGTGTAAGGACATGTCACGCCTAAATTACAGATTTGTGAATTAGGCGTAAATCTATTCAATGGAAGATAATGTGGTGGTTTCCCCATAACTTCCACACTCACGTGGTGGTGTGTGACTTTCGTCCTTGATAGCAATTTCCGGCTGTTAGGACAAGTGAATGTTCTTTGCAGATTTGTCCACTCATTCCAATAGAAATCTATAAACAGAGAGACGTTGGAGTTATATAAATAAGCACCAATTCCTCCTCCTCTTTTCCCACCACCACCACAACAACAACAACAACAACAACAACAACAACAACAACAATTACTACTACACCATCACCCCCTCCCCCCGCCAGAGCCCTAGATTACCTAGTCAGTCCCATAGGACAGATCTCTAAGACAGGACAGGGGTAGCTTGGGATAGGACAGTACGACCACGGACAGACAGGAAGACATGAGTTAACTATAAGACCTTTATCATCAACGGACGGACTAACCCTTAGGTGAAGGACGGGACAAGGCAATGCTAAGACGCATTACCAGCCACGGACAGCGACGGACCAAGTGAGGTTGCACGTGGTTATACACCACGTGATAGAGGACCCATGCCGAAGGCTTAGACAGACGGGACGAAGCCATTGATGTGAACGGTTGTGTCTGGACAGTTGTTGAGAGAGTGGACAGTTAACAGGAATGAGTGCTAGTTTGAGCTGCGAGTATCTGCGATAGGCTGTGTGTGCACTAACTACGAGAGCGAGTATATTATTATATTATTGTTATATTAGTGGACGAGCCTGAAAGCAGTGTGGCCTCATTTGATTACAACTGTGATATATATCTTACATTATAAGAGATCATGATACACTATTGCCATTAAATATATTGTGATATTCATTGACGTTGAGTCAGTGTATTCACGTAAATGTGACATGCCAGGGTTCAGATAAAGAAGTAAGTCTCAGACCACCTTCATCTTCAACCATAGTATCCTGCTCCATATTCAGTAGCTGCATATATAATTACATATCGATATTATGTATTCGGCTACGTATTGTTTTGTCTCTCTGAATCCATTTGTTTAGCATGGCAAAATCATATTAATCTGTTGGATTCCACATGGTTAGTAACTGATAGAAACACATCAAGTAAAGCGGTTTGGTCAGTTGTTGTCCATACAAATCATATCGCTCATATATTGGAAGGTAAACTATTATTAACTGGTTCAGTGTCAAAGGATAGTATATCGCCAAATGCGATTTCGAATTGGACAGAGGGGCGATATATCGCCATATTAGAGTCATCGTATTATTTGTTTCGTTTCGTGGTATCTTCCACAATTTTAATGATCAGTGAATGGAAATTTACATTATCAAACCGACTTTTTTTGTGTGGCACAAAATGAATCAGTTAAATACTGTAACCATAAATGGTTCTTTAGTTCAAAACAATGTATTCTTTCAGTGAATTTACACACAGAAGCCACAGACAATATGTTGCACTATCTATTGCCTGGCATATTTCACTGCATCCCGTCAGGTGCATACTGCAAGTTATATATCAAATTATTTCAATGCTGAAACTGATTACTTAAATTGATTGTTCAAATATAGTGCGGCCTTAGCAATTAGGCCGTTCCAGTTAGTTTTGTGTAAACAGAAAGAGTTCGTGTTAAATTTGAAATTACCCTGGGGATAACAGATATTCCACATTTGAACAATACTCGTGGCTATGTGGGTTTACATAAATTATTATCCATTTATTCACTTACTATGATACATAACACTACACCCAACAAGATGCAACGAAATATGCCAGGCAACAAATCATGTAACATATTATTTGTGGCTTTTGTGGTTAGGTTCCTTAGCTACTTGATTTAATATATATCTTATATAGTATTGATTATCGTGTAGTAAACGATATTACCAAACAGAGACGCTATCAACACCATATGCCACATACATTGAGAAGTAGAAGATCAAATGACTTGTCCATCTAGCTAGAACAACTTCAGTTACCTCAACTGGCGCTACACTACAGACGATCTGATACCAGAGCAAGAGGACACATGAGAAGAACATCGATTGACGACATCAAAGTTCGCTTTAAATTTGAAAATTATTTCATACAACCTGGCTTATGTATCCAACAAAATTGAAGGCTTGGTGTAGGGATGATACGTGTGATACGTCTGAGTAATCATCATCATCATGTTCTCCGCCAACTGGCGTAGGCGTTCATGTCTCTTTCCAGATCTCGGTCCTTGATGTTGATGATATTCCTCTACGTCGCCGTCTCAGTCCATCCAGCATCACTTTTCTCGGTCTGTCTCTGCCTCTTTCCTCACTGATCTTTCCAGTCGTCACGATATAATCCTGTGCCTCTCATCTCAGTACATGACCAAAGAACTCTGTTTGTCTCTTTTCTATAGTTGTATATAACGTTCTACTATCATTAGCCTCTTCCAGGCAGTCGTTGTTAGTTACTTTGGCAGTCCAAGGTTTTCGCAACATTTGTCCCAGGAAGGCCATCTCTGCTGCGTTCTGGGTAAAGATGACAGTAAATTAGCAATAAAAAATAAAATAACAGAAGAATGGACACATCTGTGCAATCAAAAAATTGAAAGGATAACATAAATATATATCGCTAAAAACAACAAGAACATGCCTGGTGACAAATGAGTTTAAAACTCCTTGCAATGAAAAGATTCTTAAGTTACAGTTTGGAATATGACAGCTTATTTTACTATAAAACAAGACAACTGTACTGAATGCCAGAGGAATATTAACACAGAATATTATTTACTGGAGTGAAAAGAAATATGAACTCAAAAGCATACCTGTAATTGAATACAAGAACACTGCAATAAGTTTATGATGATGGAAAACATACTGAAGATAGCCATAGGGAACTGCAAAGTAAAATATTAATAACTAAAATCACTTGTTCAAAAGAGACAGAAGAGCATCAGTCTATCGGTTTGTACAGCAAAGGTGGAAGACAAAGTGTGTTGAAATCCTTTGCAGCCAATCTTCATTGTGGAGATGGCACCTAATTGATTGCTTGATTCAAATGCTGTACATATCCTGAAAGAGTTGAAGTTTGATAACACAACATTAATATCTCACGTGTCTGAAAGACATAATTATTTAACCTATACTACACTATCAATCAATCAATCAATCGGTGCCGTCTCCACAATGAAGGTTGGCTGTAAAGAATCTACAAAACTGTCTGTATCTCGCCCTGACTGTACATTCTGTCAGATTGATGTCCGTCCATCTCTTGATGTTACTTTCCCACTTGTATCATTGTCAACCTCAAGCTCGCTTCCCTTCAACCTTACCCCCCAGTATGGGTATTATGAGAGTGTTATGTCTTTTAACATGACCGAAATATTTAACTTGTCTATTTTATTTTATTTCTTACATCAACTCTCTTTTTATTCTGTTTTTCTAGAACTTCTGTATTTGACCCCCCCCCCCCCCCCCAAAAAAAAAAAAAAATAAATAAAATAAAATACAACACATTCTTCAGCATTTCCACATCACCAGGGCCTCTATTGGATATTCAAATTCGTCTTCATTATTCAGGTTAAACAAACAATTGAACCTCCAGTAAGATTTGACCTCTGAAGATAGGATGGCCAGTTGAATACGAATTCACTATATTATCCTGTAGGCGGAGGTAAGTGGTAAAATTAGATCTGGGATTTCCTTTCTAGTCGCGGAAACATTCGATAGTCAGTAAATTTCCGTTGAAGCCGTTACATTGAAAGTGTAACAGCTTGTCAAAACCATATAGCAGTGTTTATCGCGAGCTGGCCTTGCATAACTTTATTTACCACAGTCAGTGGCGTAGCTGGGAGAGGGGTGCAGGTAGAAAATAATTCCCCCCGTGTCCTAATTTTGAAAAGTGGCGCTAGTTAAACGGTGTGTTAAAAGTCATTTTAGCGCCGTTTTATCGTGTGCCGTTGTGTTGTTGAATCAGTGTCATGGCGCCGTTTTATATTTTCGCTCCACCTTCTGTTTGAACCTGGCTACGCCACTGATATGTATATCACGTGGTTATATCGAACAGGATGCGGTTTGTGTTTCACAGCGTTTTCTGCACATATCTTATACAAAAAGTTGTTCACAATGTAAGAGAACATGAAATAATGCGACATTACTAAAAGGGTGTTTACAGGCGAGAAGATCACCAAGATAATAGTGCTTCAAAATTATCCATCCATCCATCATGTGCCATGCCGAGAAGCGTGGGCGGTCATGTTCTGCCATCTCACTCGATCACCAGAGTCGTGGATCAGCTCAGCGTTCCTGTCTCGGCCATGCCATGTGGCCAATCCATCCAGGTATTTACTTCTCGGTCTTCCCCTTGGTCTCTTCCATTCGATCTTGCCAGTTGCCGCCAAGTTCTCCAAGTCATTTCTTCTCATGAAATGCCCAACAATTTTTGACAGTCTGCGTCTAATGACTCTAATCAGTTTACGATCTTCATTTGTTTCTTGAAGGACTTGTTCATTGGTTTTTCTGTCTGTCCATGGTATTCTTTGCATTTTTATCAGAAACCACATTTCCACAGCCATCAGCTGTTTTTCAGCTTGACTGCTTATTGTCCACGCTTCACATCCATACAAAAGTATAGGTTCTTTGTAGCACTTCAATAATCTTTTTCTCGTTTCAATTGATATCTTTTTATTGCTCAGTATGCTTTTCATCTTGCAAAAGGCTACCTTCGCAAAGGCAATTCTTGTTCTAATCTCTTCAAAATTATATATATATATATATATATATATATATATATATATATATATATATATATATATATATATATATATATATATATATATATATATATATATATATATATATATATGGGATAACTCTCAAATGATATTTCACAATTCAACTAATCAACCAATCAATCTAAAGAAGCTTTACTTGGTAAAATCATGTATAACTTTGGTAACCAATTATATATGGGTGTGAAATAAAGTAATGGAAGGCAGTCCAGGGACGATAGCCCAAGAAGAATGCCAAATTTCTACTTACTTCAGCTACTCAAAATTGCCGAGAACAATGCTGGATTTAAGGGTTTGTCAACTGAGCACCTTCTGGTTGAACACATTCAAGTGAATCCTTCTCTGTTCTGCGAATGATGGTCACTCCTGCAACAAATGTTTAACTGTCATCAGTTACACTAGTTAGTTGGGCTAAAATGTTGGCTTCTCGTCTTTGACTTGGGAGCGTACATTACAAGTACCTCAGAAGTTGGAGTGGGTTTGCCTGATGGCGAGGGACACTGGTAATAGGGAAAGCTAAGAAATACGCAAATATCAGTCCAAGGCACTCACTAGTAGTACCAAGTAATAGTGGTAACATGTGGTCAACCTACGCTTGAGTTTTATGCATGCGAACGAAAAAAAAAATACTCATGAGCGTTTTCTCTCTTAAGTTTATTATTATTTCAGCCTGTTGTGTCATGTGCGGTGTCTGAAGATTGTTATGTTGTGTCATGTGCGGTGTCTGAAGATTGTTATGTTGTGTCACGTGCGGTGTCTGAAGATTGTTATGTTGTGTCATGTGCGGTGTCTGAAGATTGTTATGTTGTGTCATGTGCGGTGTCTGAAGATTGTTATGTTGTGTCATGTGCGGTGTCTGAAGATTGTTATGTTGTGCCATGTGCGGTGTCTGAAGATTGTCATGTGCGGTGTCTGAAGATTGTTATG
This sequence comes from Cepaea hortensis, assembly GCA_963921405.1. Classification (NCBI taxonomy): domain Eukaryota; kingdom Metazoa; phylum Mollusca; class Gastropoda; order Stylommatophora; family Helicidae; genus Cepaea; species Cepaea hortensis. The sequence continues at coordinate 96,607,176 of OY992885.1, read as the reverse complement.
TTGTGTCATGTGCGGTGTCTGAAGATTGTTATGTTGTGTCATGTGCGGTGTCTGAAGATTGTTATGTTGTGCCATGTGCGGTGTCTGAAGATTGTCATGTTGTGCCATGTGCGGTGTCTGAAGATTGTCATGTGCGGTGTCTGAAGATTGTTATGTTGTGTCATGTGCGGTGTCTGAAGATTGTCATGTGCGGTGTCTGAAGATTGTTATGTTGTGTCATGTGCGGTGTCTGAAGATTGTTATGTTGTGTCACGTGCGGTGTCTGAAGATTGTTATGTTGTGTCATGTGCGGTGTCTGAAGATTTTTATGTTGTGTCACGTGCGGTGTCTGAAGATTGTTATGTTGTGTCATGTGCTGTGTATGAAGATTGTTATGTTGTGTCACGTGCGGTGTCTGAAGATTGTTATGTTGTGTCATGTGCGGTGTCTGAAGATTGTTATGTTGTGTCACGTGCGGTGTCTGAAGATTGTTATGTTGTGTCATGTGCGGTGTCTGAAGATTGTTATGTTGTGTCATGTGCGGTGTCTGAAGATTGTTATGTTGTGTCACGTGCGGTGTCTGAAGATTGTTATGTTGTGTCATGTGCGGTGTCTGAAGATTGTTATGTTGTGTCAAGTGCGGTGTCTGAAGATTTTTATGTTGTGTCACGTGCGGTGTCTGAAGATTGTTATGTTGTGTCACGTGCGGTGTCTGAAGATTGTTATGTTGTGTCACGTGCGGTGTCTGAAGATTGTTATGTTGTGTCATGTGCGGTGTCTGAAGATTTTTATGTTGTGTCATGTGCGGTGTCTGAAGATTTTTATGTTGTGTCATGTGCGGTGTCTGAAGATTGTTATGTTGTGTCATGTGCGGTGTCTGAAGATTGTTATGTTGTGTCACGTGCGGTGTCTGAAGATTGTTATGTTGTGTCATGTGCGGTGTCTGAAGATTGTTATGTTGTGCCATGTGCGGTGTCTGAAGATTGTCACGTGCGGTGTCTGAAGATTGTTATGTTGTGTCATGTGCGGTGTCTGAAGATTGTTATGTTGTGTCACGTGCGGTGTCTGAAGATTGTTATGTTGTGTCATGTGCGGTGTCTGAAGATTGTTATGTTGTGTCACGTGCGGTGTCTGAAGATTGTTATTTTGTGTCATGTGCGGTGTCTGAAGATTGTTATGTTGTGTCATGTGCGGTGTCTGAAGATTTTTATGTTGTGTCACGTGCGGTGTCTGAAGATTGTTATGTTGTGTCACGTGCGGTGTCTGAAGATTGTTATGTTGTGTCACGTGCGGTGTCTGAAGATTGTTATGTTGTGTCATGTGCGGTGTCTGAAGATTGTTATGTTGTGTCACGTGCGGTGTCTGAAGATTGTTATGTTGTGTCATGTGCGGTGTCTGAAGATTGTTATGTTGTGTCATGTGCGGTGTCTGAAGATTGTTATGTTGTGTCACGTGCGGTGTCTGAAGATTGTTATGTTGTGTCATGTGCGGTGTCTGAAGATTGTTATGTTGTGCCATGTGCGGTGTCTGAAGATTGTCACGTGCGGTGTCTGAAGATTGTTATGTTGTGTCATGTGCGGTGTCTGAAGATTGTTATGTTGTGTCACGTGCGGTGTCTGAAGATTGTTATGTTGTGTCATGTGCGGTGTCTGAAGATTGTTATGTTGTGTCACGTGCGGTGTCTGAAGATTGTTATTTTGTGTCATGTGCGGTGTCTGAAGATTGTTATGTTGTGTCATGTGCGGTGTCTGAAGATTTTTATGTTGTGTCACGTGCGGTGTCTGAAGATTGTTATGTTGTGTCACGTGCGGTGTCTGAAGATTGTTATGTTGTGTCACGTGCGGTGTCTGAAGATTGTTATGTTGTGTCACGTGCGGTGTCTGAAGATTTTTATGTTGTGTCATGTGCGGTGTCTGAAGATTTTTATGTTGTGTCACGTGCGGTGTCTGAAGATTGTTATGTTGTGTCATGTGCGGTGTCTGAAGATTGTTATGTTGTGTCACGTGCGGTGTCTGAAGATTGTTATGTTGTGTCATGTGCGGTGTCTGAAGATTGTTATGTTGTGTCACGTGCGGTGTCTGAAGATTGTTATGTTGTGTCATGTGCGGTGTCTGAAGATTGTTATGTTGTGTCATGTGCGGTGTCTGAAGATTGTTATGTTGTGTCACGTGCGGTGTCTGAAGATTGTTATGTTGTGTCATGTGCGGTGTCTGAAGATTTTTATGTTGTGTCACGTGCGGTGTCTGAAGATTGTTATGTTGTGTCACGTGCGGTGTCTGAAGATTGTTATGTTGTGTCACGTGCGGTGTCTGAAGATTGTTATGTTGTGTCACGTGCGGTGTCTGAAGATTGTTATGTTGTGTCATGTGCGGTGTCTGAAGATTGTTATGTTGTGTCATGTGCGGTGTCTGAAGATTGTTATGTTGTGTCACGTGCGGTGTCTGAAGATTGTTATGTTGTGTCACGTGCGGTGTCTGAAGATTGTCACGTGCGGTGTCTGAATATTGTTATGTTGTGTCACGTGCGGTGTCTGAAGATTGTTACTGGTTGTAACATTCCATAAATGTGAACATCTACCCGGAAAAGTATTTTTATTTTAAATTGCATGTCCTTTGCAGGGAGTTGCAATCAGCCCTAGATTGATGTTCTAGGCAGTTTTAGTTTGCCATTACTTTCTGAACGAGAAGTCAGCGTTCAAGTCCAACTGCTCGTTGCAATGGATGAACCATCTACCCCGCCATCAACGCACTGGAAGCTTAAGCGCTGGTGCGATCTTTTCCTTTCGGCGACGTCGACTGCTCTCAGGATATCTATAGCCATTACGGCTATATGACGTACAGGATCACACGACATGAGATTCACCATATTCGTAATAATAATTGTATGGGCAGACAGGAAGCCATGTTATGTGTGACGTAACATGTAGACGGACAAATCAATACAAAACTGCATGTAAGTTTTATGGCTCCCGCTTCTCAGCCCTTTTGTCAAGATTTACAAATTGTAGTAAATAGGGGTGTGTGTATCTACTTACCTACCTACCTACCTACTAACCTATCTTCTTACTTACATATCAAGCAAATGAACTGCTTGCAGGTATGATAAAATACTCACTGTTTTGATAATATCCCTAACTTGACTGAATCCAATACTAGTCTGCGTCAGGCTGAATCTATTTGTGTGTGTGTAATTCTGGGAATTTCCTATCATTATTGTCGAAAATCACATGATAGGCAAGGACCTGAATAACATCGTTCATTGAAGATCATAACAGAAGGTACGAAAACAACGACAATGAAAGAAATCGAAAAAGTTACATGTCTACAACCAATCCAGGACATAAGAGATAGCAGCTCACAGCAACAAACACAACAGCTTAGACGACAGGCAGACCACTCTATGTAGGGTGGCCAGATCTTGTGTAACTAAGAAACGAATCAAAGATGCTGCACAAATAAATATTGTCACTCACCATCATCATCATGTGCCTTTCCAACAGGCGTAGGCTTTCAACTCGGCGCTCAGTTGTGGAACTAACTTCCACAAGAAATCAAAGACACCACCAATCACTATACATATAGTCGCAACCTGTTTGAACACTATCTCAGTACAGATTATATGACCCCTAGCAAGAAAAAAAAATTTAAAAAAAATAAATATAATGATAATCTCAAATGACAGCTAGTATAATAAACATTCTCATATATAAGGTACGTTACACCTACCTCAGGTAATTATAATGGCTATGTTAAAAATAGCTTTTGTGAGTCATGTATTATTTGATTATTTTCCATGCATTTTAATGCATTTGTTCTGTTGTTGTCTAAGATTAGCTTCATAAGTGATGTATGAACGAAATAATGTATGCATGCCCAATTCTTAACCCTTTGGAACTAAAGTTTGTTCATTCGTTCTCTCAACAGTTCTCTGGCCTTGGTGTTCCTGATTATCTCTACTGATGATATTCCCCCATGCCACCGTGACAGTCCATGCAGTATCATTTCGCTTGGTTTATCTTTTTTTTCCACAAATCTTTCCGGTCGCCTCTTCGCATTATATTATCAAAGAATGTTGCACTTTCTTTCTTAAGAGTTTCTTTAGCCTCTTTCATGCAATCACTGTTAGTTAATCTGGCAGTCGAAGGTATTCGCTACATTCGTCTCAGCAACCATTCCCTGTTGCCTCCAAGTTCTCCTTAATGCATACATTCAGATTCCACGATTCACTGCGATTCAGCAAAACAGGTTCTAAATAAAATGTCAGTACTCTCTTTATGACATTAAACGATAGGCACTTACTGACTGCATGAAATATTTTTCATTTTCTGAAATGCAGCTTTTACTTGACAAATTTTGCTATTAATCTCAGTCACAAGTTAAACAGTTTATACCAATTGAGACAGTTGCGTTTCCCGTAAGAATTTTCGGGACAGTAAATTAATTATTTGATTACATACCAGGACTTACCGGAAAACCGAGCACGAGCTCCGTAGCTAAAGCGACGACCTCCAGGTGTAAGCAGCTCGATAACCAAATGACAGGGTCCAGAAACAAACTCACACCCTTCGGAATGCGAGGCGGCCGACTTAACCACTACGCAATGGAGATCTCCAAATTTCTAATGAATGTATGGTTGTGTTTCTATTCATAGACCGGAAAGATAGAAGTTCTACGTGAGTGCTTGCGAGCACGCCTGCTTTTGCCTTTTTCTTATAAATGTTTTGTGGACCCCCATTTTCCACTCCTTTCTGATTTGCAGATCGAAATAAAAAGCAATAATAAAATACTTACAGGTTTGATACTGGCGATGGTTTGACAGAATCCAACAGAGCTCTGTTTTTGAGGTTGAAAGCCACACTCTATTATAGTATTATTAAGATTTGTTCTCCACGTAAACAATGCGGGAATTTCCCATAAGTGACATCCGTCATTTGTAGAATTCCCAATGCAGTTTATTGAATTTCTGCAACGCACATTTTGTCATCATCGTGTTCCATGCCGATAAGCGAGGGCGGTCATGTTTCGCCATCTCACACGATCACCAGAGTCGTGGATCAGCTCAGTGTTCTTGCCTCGACCATACCACGTGGCCAAGCGACTCAGGTATTTACTTCTCTACCCCCCCCCCCTTTTGTTCTCAACAACCCCCCCCCCCCCACCCAATCTTGCCAGTTGTCAAGAAGTTCTCTAATTTATTTCTTCTCATAACGTGTCCAAAATTATACTGTTCCAAAAAAGAACCCCCCCCCCCCCCCCCCAAAAAAAAAAAAGCGCAACATTATTGCAGTATCCATTCTCCAGTCATTCCCAACAGTCCATTGACCATGCCGATTCGCCCACTGCAATCGGTTCTGGCGATGCCGGTCCGTAAGAACACGACCTCTGTAGGGTCTTCTAGCCCAAAGGCCAGCGTCGTGCAGCCGGTTCCTGACCGTTTGATCTGAAATTCGACGAGCTCCTGGCTTTGACTGGACCGTGAGGGACGCAGATGCAAATCGACTACTAAGGTGACGCAGCCGTAAGAAGCGTCTTCGGCAGCAGTTGTGATTCTGGGTCTTCCACTGCGAGGCCCGTCTGCTACTGAGCCAGTTTCTTAAAATCGCCTCCAAAGGCGACTAATGATGCTTCTAACCACATTAAATTATCTGGCTATTACACTTTGTGACTGTCCAGACTGCAAATTCCCAATGATGATGAGTCGTTGTTCTGTAGTGGGATGAGCCATGCTTGCGCATTGAATTTTCAATTGAATTTATTTGAGGAGCGTCAATCTTTTATAGGCATTCAATAATATCGTCAGAGAGTTTTGTGTTCAGTAAGTTTCACGGGATTATCATGAATCTGTCACGAGTTATTGTCAAAAATGTTGTATTGACCTTGGCCTCTTTCATGACCTCACGAAGATCATGGGGTGAGTACAATTCAGGTAACCACGATAAATTAATGACCAGATGGACACAATCGATAGGTTGACTGATGCCCAACCAGCGAATATCTTTCATAAAAGTAACACCAAAAGATGTTGTATGTCTTTTTGGAACAGAATGTTTGACTATCTATTTCTACTTTATCTAATAATTTTATGGATTTCATTTCTTTGCATTTCGTCAGAAACCACATTTCCACAGCCATCATATGTTTTTCAGCTTGTCTGCTCATTGTCCACGATTCACACCCATACAAAAGTACAGGTTCTATTTAGCACTTTTCTAGTTGCAAATGACATCTTTTTATTGCTCAGTATGTTTTCCATCTTGAAGAAAGGCTACCTTCGCCATGGCTATCTTTGTTATGATCTCTTCAAGGAACCTCTTATCTGCTGTTGTGACTGATCCGATATAGTTTTACCCATCCACTTGTTTGAGAATATTCCCATTTACATGTATATTACATTGCGGATGTTCTTTCTTCCTAGTGGCTACTGTAATATGCGTATTCTAACAATTTAATTCTAAAATTTAGTAGATGCGGTAGTTGTACACAGTGAACAGCTAGGGTTGGAGTTAAATTGTAAGAGGACAAAGAATGTATCTGGTGACTCTTCTCTGCAGCACAATTCTTTCCATTTAGTGTTTATCTATCTGTTCTTCTGCACTATACACATGATTCAAAAGGGCCACGATCACATCTGCCTTATCATGCACCAGCACCCCACCAAGTGGTGTATACCCAGCCAATCTGTCCGCCTGCCCGTTTTCCACCACACCAGCATGTCCCGGGGAAAACATCCAACAAATGCTTTTAATAATTGATTGTTGAATTGGAGCTTGCCACTCTGCCCGAAGAATTCCTGTCTTCTACTTTCTCATCGTAATTTGTGAGTCCGTTAAAATTACGACATGCATGTGCTGTTTGTCCTGCACAATTGTAGAATCAAGGGGAGTATAACATTCCAGTTTCTTAAATTGTACACAACTGTATGATCAAGGAGAGTGTAACATCACACTTCCTTACTTTGTACACAGCTGTATGATCTAGTCTCTAATTCTTACACTTACTTCTATAACAATACGTGTGTATTTATTAATTAATTGTCTTGATGGCCTCAAAGGGCTCCCCAATTGATATTTATGTAAGATCAAGGAGAGTAAAACATTCTGTTTGCTTACTGTGTAAACACTGTTCACCATTACACAAAACAGTGGTAGCTGTGGTAGTATAGTCTGTGGGTGATTGCCTGCCAGCCCGATGGCCATGGGCGCGAATCTACATTGAGCAGATGTTTACAACTGACCCGAGCCTCCAGGTCGACCCAGCCAAACATGGGTACCAGAAAATGTATTGGGAAGTGAAGACGGCCGTTATGACACTTTGCTGTACTGTACTTTACTTTACTGTGCTGTACTGAACTTTACTTTACTTTACTGTACTTTACTGTACTGTACTTTGTACTTTGCTGTACTGTACTTTGTAATTTGCTGTACTGTACTTTATTTTTCTGTACTTTTCTGTACTGTACTGTACTTTACTATAATTTTCTGTACTTTACTTTACTTTACTTTATTTTACTTTACTTTATTTTATATTACTTACTGTATTTTACTGTACTGTACTTTACTTTTCTTTTGCCCTCGCTCACATTGAACTCAAGCATAGTCCATACACAATACTTCTAGTAGTGCTGGACCGAACTGTGTGTGTGGATTAGCTTTTCCTATTAACAGTGACCCTCGCCATCAGGCGAACTCACTCCAACTTCAGAGGTACTTGTAATTTACGCCCACAAGTCAAGGACGATAGGTCAACATTTTAGTCCAACTCTCCGGTGTAGGGGCTGAACCCCTTACCTCGGCATCAGTATACCGGATGTTTAAGAACACATGTTCTTATCCATTCGGCCATGCTGACCTCTTTACTTTATCTTACTGTGCTGTACTTATACAACAATTGTAGGCATGTTTAATTCTTCAGCCAGCTTTTAATGAATTATTACTTATCCTCTGACAATGTGAGATATGTTGATGTGAGCAGTTGCAGATACAATTTAAACATGAGTAGTTACATATACAATTAGCATGAATAGTTGCAGATACACATCACAAGAATAGTTACAGATACAATTTTAATGTGAGTAGTTGTAGACAACTGCATTTACCAATTTACATGCAGGTGCAAGTCTACCTACATCGGCAGAAGAGAGTGGCAGTTAGACAACAGGGTGGTTGAACACATAGCCAATTGGATTGACAAGATACTACACACAGGCGATGGGAGCCTGGCCAGACCGACACACCACAAACCTCCTGCGTTATCGATTGCGTGGAACGTTTTGAAAACCGGTCATGTGATTGATAGAGACAATGTCTTTCGCGTGTTGTTTAATACACAAACTAGTCGCTTGTTAAAGTTTGTAGAAGCCATCATGATCAATCTACATAGGCCAGTTTTGTGCAAAGAAAAAGACATGATAGTCAGTTTAGAATTACTGTGGTAGACAATTGAAATTACTATGCGAACATGTGCATATTTCAGCTTGAAGGATTTAACTAGTTATTTAACTTGATGTTTTGTGCATTCAGCAGTATGTAATAGACGAAATGCAGCAAATTTGCCAGGCAATAAATAATGCAATCTATTGATTGTGTCTTCGTTATTTTAAAAAAAAAAAAAATAAAAAAAAAATAAAGCAGAATTGTTACCAGCACTAATACATAAGGGACAAGCAACATTCTAACATAAGCAGAATTGTTATCAGCACTAAAACACAACTGGAGCTGTGGTAGTGCAGTAGCTAGCATGTTAGTCTGTCAGCACGGTAGACAATGTTCCATCCCCCATTGAGGCAGATTTCTGTATACAATGACCTTGGCTCCCAGGTCAAGCCAACCTGGCACGGATTCCAGGAAATGTCCTGGGAAGAAATAGCGGCTGACGTGGTGTCGATCACATGACTCCTCAAGAGCTGATTGGTCGATACAAATATGGAACTAGCACCATATAACCTATGTATCTCTTGGCCTTAAAAGACTTCAATGACTTGCTAAATAACAAAGACTGATACAATTGGCCTGATTACTGTTTAACAAATTGATCAGATCATTGATTTGGTTTAAGACTCGTCACGTAACAGTCTGTTAGATACATTGCATTACTAACATAAGTAGAATTTGTATCAGCGTTAGTTTTCTTAACAAAACTTTGGATGAATGTAACATGTGGAACACTGACACACTAGCGGTCAATGACTAATCAAAAGTAGCATTCGACATGGAGAGACTGGTTGAGTCAATGAAGATGTTAATACTGACAGGATAACTTAATCATTCGACCACACCTGCACTGACCAAATGTTACATAAAGTTTTCTTTGCACCAAATAAACACTACATACATACACAGCTCACAACTAACACATCAGAACATTCTTCTCATGAAAGTTCCAATTCCAATTCCAATTTTCCAAAAAAAAAAAAAAAAAATCAAAATTCGGTCTCGTCTAACCTGCTTCCTCAGCGGTGGTTATTGTTGAGAGCCATGGTTGCATGTACTGTTAGTCCTAATTCATACTGGTTTTATTGGTTCCGCTCTGTTAGTCGGATAAAGTTATTTTGTGTTGTCTGGTTGATTACTTTCTGTCTTATGCTGGCCTGAAAAGACCGGTTCTTGGTCGGGCCTACTACGTGCTTGTTGTTTCTTGTGTGTCCTCACCGGGGCTGGTCCCGGTTATGTCCAGTCCTCATAACGATTCGATGTAGGCAAAGGAAGAGAGTTCAAGTGAAAGTCTCAAGATGTTCCCCCGATCAGCGGCCCGAACTCCTTTACCTTTGTTTTCTAGTTTTTCATCATCGCGTGTTGGTTTGGTGCAACAACAAGACGACCCGATCTTACCATCAACTCAATTCAGGCGCCCTACCGGAAGAACAAACCCACCATTCTGCCTTTCACCCTGCCTCACTCAGCTGAGGTTTTTGGTCACCTTTAGTTCCCAAGGTGGGATTGCTGGCTTGAACCGTCTTGTCTGTTTCAGGGTTTCTGCTAGCTCGTCTTCTTCCTTCATCTTCTCTGCTGCTTCCCATCCTGCCGGTCTTTGCAGTTTTACTATTGGGATGCCTCCCGGTTTGCTGCGGATGTCACTAAATGTTTGGTATCCAGGGTGGTCTTCGTCTTGTGCTATCTTTACCCAGTAGTTATACGTCAGCTGTTTACGCCTCAGACACAGTGGTAGTACATCCAGTGCTACCTCCATGGCTTCTTTGGATGTCTCTTTTCCAGCTCCAAGGATGGTGTTTAACGCGTGGGTCTGTATGGTGTCTAACCTCTTCTTGTTGGTTTCTGATGCTGCCATATTCTAGCTTGCCACTGATAAATGCTTTATAGAACATCAGCATTGTTTTGGTGTGGGCACCCCAACCGTTACCTGTTATCACCCGCAGTAGGCTGCTTGCTTTCTTGCATTTTTCTAATGTCTGACATATATGTTTTGACCAGTTCATCTGTTCGTCTAGGGTCATTCCTAAGAAGACTGTGCTGCTTGTTCTATTAATGGTTTCCCCTTTTATCTCTATTTTGTAGTCATTGTTAGAATTTATCTTCTTCTTGCTACTAAATACCATACTGACTGTTTTATTTGTGTTGATATTGAAGCCCCATTTATCCATCCATGCGGTTAGCTTGTTTATCTGTTTTTGGAAGGGTCCTCGTGTAGTCTTTGCTGCCTTACCACTTCTTCATATGGCGCAGTCGTCCGCGAATTGAGGTAGTCTTGTTTTCTGGTCTTGGATCTCCTCTGTTAGGTCATTCACTAGTATTGAGAAGATTGTTGGTGAGATGACCGAACCCTGGGGGATGCCGCTCTCTTGCACATATGTGTCGGATACCTCATTCCCTATCCTCACTGAGAAGCTTCTACTTTGAGGAAGTTTTCTATGTATTTGTAGGTTTTTCCCAATATGCCTACTTTCTTTATCTTGATTAGTGCGGCTTCTCTCCAGCATTGATCGTACGCCCGGGCTAGGTCCAGGAATCGAATGTCTTTTCCCCTCTCTTGAATCCTTTCTTTACAAGGTTTTCCAATTTGATTATTTGATCCATCGTGCACCTGTTGGCTTTTAACTCGGGTTGTGTATGGCTGTACAGTTCATTCGTATCCAAGTAAAATGTTATTCTTTTATTTATCAATCTCCATAACTTTGCCCAGATGCGATGTCAACGAGATGGGGCGGTATGATTCTACCCTTGTTGGCTCTTTGGCTTGTTTCTTGACTGAGATCACCGTGGCTGTTTTCCACTGTTTGGGGATATTTCCAGTCTCCCATATTATATTATACAGCCTTGTGATTGTTTTTATGGTGTTATTTGGAAGCTTTTTGAGGATGGTATGGTTTAGAATGCCTGCTCCAGCTGCGGTTTCGGATTTTTTGTTTAGCGCTGTCATCACCTCATCTGTAGTTATATCTGCGTCCATAAAGTGTTCTTCGATGTTCTCGCCTGTTGTGTCTTTTAACTCTTGCATCAGTTCCTCCCTTCTTTGTCTTTCTTTGCTTCCTAGTCTTCTGTTAGAACAGATTTCGTGGAAATATTCTCCGAACACCTTCGCTTTTTCTTGGTCTGTCACTGCTAGTGTTGGGCCTTTGATGGTTGGGATTTTGCTAGTCTTTTTATTTCCTTGAATTGCTTTTATTTGTTTCCCCACCTTTGTAGTAGGTGTATCTGGGCTAGAGTTTGACATAATCTTTTCCACTCCTTTTCTTTTGCATATTTTACTGCTCTGTTTGCTTCGTTTCTGCATTTCTTGTATTCTTCGAAATTCTCTTCTGTCCTATCCTTTCTGTACTTCTGCAGAGCTCTTTTCCTAGTCTGTTGTGCCGCTGTGCACTTGTCGTTCCACCATGCCACTGGGTTTTTTGTGCCATTGTTTTTGGGGTGCTTGGGGCTCTTTCTTACCCGGTTTTAGATTTTCTGGCATATTTTGTTAGGGATATGTTTGATTGCTATCCGCAGTATGGTTCTGATCAGTCTTTCCGTGTACTTATCAATGTCTTCCCGCTCCTGCTGCTCCAGGTCTGTGTTGGTCATCTTTTCTCTGAACTGCTCCCACTTTGCTTTGTTGAAGTTAAAGGTTGGCCTGTTGTTGTTGACGCTTAGCGGGGGCTTTGTTCTGGTGCTAATTACTATAGGTAGGCGGTCTGTGTTCGTGTCCTCTGTTACTTCCAACTGGCTGCTTGCTAGACCTATAGTGGCTATTGTCAGGCCAATAGCTGTGTCTTGGCAGTTTGGACTGGGATCTATCCTGGCTATCGTCCCATCGTTAAGCACTGCCAGCTGATTGTCCTCGAGGAACTGCATGAGTTTTGTACCAGCTCTGTCGTTCTGTATAGCTCCCCATGTGGTGTGGTGACAGTTGAAGTCTCCCACTATTAGGGCTTCTGGTGTAAGTCTGGCTTGGAGTGCTTGAGTGTCCCTCGTCCTCAATTATCCCTGTGGGACAGTATACATTAATTATCGTTAGGTTTTTAGGGTTCCCTGTGATAGTTGCACTGACACACTCCAAGTTCTTGGTGAGGAATTTTTCCTATGTCAAAATATGGAACTGTTCGTGTACTAACAAGGCAAGCGCCCCCCCCCCCTTCCCTTTTCACTTCTTCTCTGTCCTTTCTAATTACTGTGAACCCACGGCACCTTTACTGTTGATTTGGTTTAGGTGGGTGCCTGCAGGGCAATATATGCAGTTCTGGCTCCCCGGTTGTTTCATGATGTCTAGGAGGTGGGATTTAATGTCTCTGCAGTTCCATTGTATTATTTTCATGTTTCTGGTATCTATTTTTGGTTCTACTGTTATTGCTGTCTGTTAATGTCTTTGGTTGTTCTTCAGTCCTTTATCCTTCAGAATCTGTGCTGGTTTCATTGTCTTGGTAGCTGTTTCCTTCCTCTATTGTTAGTAGTCATTCACTCTGCAAGTATGGCGCGGCGCTGCCTTTGTGTATTCCGCGTTGGCGAACTATTTCGGCATTACTCTTCGATGTCTTTTCTCTCCAGAGTGTTTCTATTTTGTTTTCCATTTCCCTCGGTTGTCAGTTCAATCACATTGGTTGTTTCTTTCTAACGTCGGAGGGGAACATATTCTATTTTCTTTGTGTTCTTCTTCCACTTTTCGAAGTTTGTTTTCCTGTACTTCGACCTTCTTGCTGATATCTTTTAACTTTTCATCCATTCTTTGGGTGGCTTTTCCATCTTTGCTGTGGCTTCTTCCATATGTTTGGTGGCTTTTGCCAATTTTTTTTTCTGCTTCCTGCACTCTTTTAAGAGCCTGTCTTAGTTTCTCGACCCCTGGTCTTGTGTCTGGTCCTGCTTCTTTTTGTACCTGTTGCCTTTTGTCTGGCGGTTTGTCGGCTACTTGTGCTCTCCGGTTGGTCGTGTTTGTTTGCATTATCCGACCAGGGGGGGGGGGGGGGGTTGCGATACTGGGCCACTTTTGGGGAAGCTCTGCTTCAATTTAACTATCCTGAGTGGTGTCTTGGTTAGCACTGACTCCTTCCAGGCTACCAGCTCTCTTTTGTTTGCAGGGCACCCCTTGTACCTTGCGCCATGGTTGCCCCGGCAGTTGGCGCAGGTTCTTTTGGGGTTGTGTTCTGCATATTTTGTTTCACTTTTTGCGAGCTGGCAGTCGCTCCTCCAGTGCGGTCCTCCACAGAACTTGCAGTTTGGGACTTCCTGTCTACATGTTTTATGGAAATGGCCAAATTTCTGGCAACGTGCGCAAAGTGCTAATGGGGGAACGTATGCTTGGATGTGCTTGAGTTCCTTGTTTAGTGTCATTTGACTCGATAGGTCTTGTCCTTCACATTTGACTTTTATGATCGAGGTGGGGTTTCCTTGCCTGTTCATTATTCTTTCTCCATCTACGATTTGTGCATGTTTATTTTCTTTCCTAAAGAAGAAATGGACTGGAGAACTTGGTGACAGCTGGCAAGATCGAGGGGAACAGACCAAGAGGAAGACCGAGAGGAAAATACCTGGATGGCTTGGCCACATGGCATGGACGAGACAGGAACACTGAGCTGATCCACGACTCTGGTGATCGAGTGAAATGGCGAATCATGACCGCCCACGCTTTCCGGCATGGCACATGATTGATTGATTGAAAGTCGTTTAGGATCTTAGGCATGTCCCATTGAGGGCTGATACCTTTGACCACTACGTCGCAGGTTGGTTTGCAGATATCGATGTCTACATTGATCTCATGTGACAGTTGGATATTGTGGGGTTCCTTTGTATCTCTAATCTTTGTAATGATGTCCTCCATTTCTTTTGTTTCGTTGGAGCATACGAATGCTTTCCCTTGCTTTGTTTTATATGATTTCTTGATGGCTCTTTTTCCTAGTGCGATTTCAAGCATGGATCTTATCTACGTATCATTCAGCGATTTGATGGACGCCTGTCCTGGCTTGACTTGCGTTACTACTAGTCGAGTCTTCTCGCTCTCTGATTTGATCGCTGGACTGCTGTCTCGGTTTTTGACGTCTCTCTCCGGCTGTGTTGTCGATTATCACTTCTGTTTGTGCTGGCGGTCGGTGCTGGACCAGATGCTACAGTGAACATTTGCTGTAAAATGTTTAAATACGAGTTCTGAGCAAAACAAAAATATAACTTAAAATTCATTTCCAGAAGAATATATGCACTGTTTAACTCTTATCTTTCACTGTAAGAAACCATGTTTATGCATGTCTTATTTACATTTTACTAGCTGACCCGGCCCGACTTCGCCCAGTTCCTGGAGGGGATCTATCTATCTATCAGTCTGTCTGTCTGCTTGTTTGTCTGTCTGCCTGTCTGGCTGACCGGGCCCGGCTTCACCCAGTCCCTGGTGTGGAGCATCTCATTTAATTCATATAAGTAGTCATATAAGCTCCCGTTCCCGACAGTCTGTCTGTCTGTCTGTCTGTCTGTCTGTCTGTCTGTCTGTCTGTCTGTCTGTCTATCTGTCTGTCCGACCCGGCCCGGCTTTACCCAGTCCCTGGTGGGTAGCATCTCATTTAATTCATATACGTAGTCATATAAGCTCCCGTTCCCGACTATCTGTCTGTCTGTCTGTCTGTCTGTCTGTCTATCTGTCTGTCTGAGCCGGCCCGGCTTCACCCAGTCCCTGGTGGGGAGCATCTCATTTAATTCATATAAGTAGTCATATAAGCTCCCGTTCCCGACTATCTGTCTGTCTGTCTGTCTATCTATCTGACCCGGCGTGGAAGTTAGGTATCTAAAACCAGGGTTGTTATGCCTTTGCCTCGTGAATATCTGGTTTATTTCATGATCTAAGCTGTATTTGTATACAATAAAAATTTGGTTAAGTACTCTACTATCCTAATTATGGGTTAGTGGATCTGACGGCAAGTCTTCTGACATTGGTGTGAAATGTGAGATGATTTGTGTGCATGTTATACCTGTTAAAGACACCTAATCAGTTGAAGACAGTAGTGAGAAATGTGAGAAAATATGTGTGCATGTCACACCCATTAAAGACACCTCATCAGTTGGAGATCGAAAAGAGCAGGCTTTGTAGGCCACAGCCCAGGCAACATTTTTAGATTAGACAAAACTACCCACAAAAGAAAAGAAAAGAAAAAAGAACCAGTGCTGTGGGTTAGCGGCAGTGCACACGATTCACAATTCCCTGACATGCCAAGTCCAGGGTTCGAAATCAGCCACAGACGATTTGGAAGAAGGTTCCTTCCGTTTATTTCGATTGTATGGGTGTCAGCCGTTCAGAATTCAATGGCAAACTATTGAACATAAACATAACGTAGTAAACGAACAATAAGTAAATACGGTCCTGAGGCTGATTGTGACAACCTGTAAAGGAACTTTTAACATTTCTGTACAATAATAATTTTTAAAAATTAGAACAGATTTACATTACATACATTTTTGTACAATAATAATTTAACAATGAGAACATATTTACATCACATACCTGTACAATCATGATTTTAAAATTAAACGAGAACAGATGTACATTACTAACACTCCTGTACAAAAATGATACGAAAAAATATTAGAACAAATATCCACTATGTACATTCTTAGGTATGGGTCTTCCTATGGAAGTGGTTATGCCGCTTATGTCACATCCCTGATAGGGACTGCTGTCTGGGGTTGTGATATGTAATGACTTTTATTTTAGTAGCTTGTCATGGAAGTAACTTTTGCTTTGTTATACCACTTGGCTCGAATGTTCCATCCTCCACCCATAGATCCTGGAGCTTCAGTATTTACGTATCAGTGAATACAGGTAATAAACAGAGATAACTAGACCCTACATTTACTGTTGAAAAAAAATATAACATACCCTCGATAAGTGTGAACATACTACATTTTTACGGTGTCTTCACAATATGAAATGTACATACACTAAATACACTTTAATATTATAACTAACAAATTAAAAACTAAGTAATGAATAACTAATTACATATAGCATTACATTATATGCACCAGAAAGATTACAATCATATGGACGGGTTCACAAATATGGAGCTCATTATATAGAACATAAATATTACAATCACATGAACAGATTTCTAAATGTGAAGCTCATTATACAGAACATAAATATTACAATCACATAAACAGATTCACAAATGTGGAGCTCATTATATAGAACAGAAATGTTAAAATTATATGATATGGATGGATTAACAAATGTGGGGCCCATTATATAGAACAGAAAGATTACATTCATAGCAACATATTCACAAATGTGGAGCTTATGGAGATCAGACCATGTTCCATCTTCACATTGAAGATCAACTACATTTGATGCCCAGCACTCGCTATCTAGGGCAGTGGTTCTCAACCGGTGGGGAATTCCCCCCCCCCCAACAGGGGGGAATTTTAAGGTTTCCAGGGGGGGGGGGGGAATTAAGATTATTTCTAGATTGCGTTAATACAAGAACCGATTACATGATATTGTTTTTCCCTTCATACTTTACGTATCACCCTTCTGAAATTCATTGTATAACGTAAGTAGATCAGCAAATCACGTTTTATGTAGATGTCTAGACATGTTTTAGTATGTGCTATTAAATTTAGCTTCAATTATTACGTATACTGTGTAGGGGCAGGGGGAAATTTTTTGCGAGGAAATACGAAAGGGGTTGGCGATTGGGGAATGACGTTCTAAAAATATGGTGAGGGGGGGGGGGAATGACGTCCTAAAAATATGGTGAAAGGGGGCACGGGCCAAAACAGGTTGAGAACCACTGATCTAGGGAGTCAGAGTAGCGGAGTGACTAGCACGCTTACTGCCAACTGGTGATCATGTGTTTGAACTTCCCGTGGGGTCGGCAATTGTCCAAAGTGTTCTAGGCTCCAAAGTCAACCCATCCTAAGATGGGTGTCAGGAAATGTTCTGGGAACTAAAAGCCGTGGCTTGATACCCACTGAGCGGTCTATACAAATATGGGGCTAGCACCATATACCCAGGATGCCTCATTGTGTGGAACAGGATCGTTTACTTTGTACTTTTGCTCTGACTGTCCAAATACATCGTTTCTATACAATACGTTATGTGTCTTGACAAATCTTATCCGATTCACTAATATCTTGTTTCTGTACCAGACAATTATCCCTTTAATTTTCAAGCTACAAAATTGTGGTTCTGTAGGATTTACATAATAAATGCCCTGTGACAAACGGAGGTATGTTAACAGTGAGGACAGATTGGGTTATATAACAACTGGATGGGACACAAGGAAGTAGGTATTTTCGTTGTGGTAACCAACAAAAACATGGCATGTTGTTTCACACAGAAAGAGATGTTCACAATGTTGGTGTCTGTTTCTGCAAGAGAGGAAGGTAACAGTTTGTAGAATGAGATGTCTGAGAGGAGCTATCAATGAAACCAGAAGAGACAGACTATGAAATGATGATAGAGAATTGGTAGGAGCAACTCCATATGTTGGTTACATAGAGAGACAGAGAACATGGTGGTTCTGTCATCTAGTGAGTATGGAGCATATAAAGCTACCATATGTGCCTGCAACTGTAGAAGAATTGATTACAGAGTCCCAGGAAGATCAAGGAGCAGATGGATCAGCAACACCAACAACATCTTACAATGCTCCAGGCTCACATTAGCCAGTGCCCCATGACCAGCTGCGAGATCTTAACCAGGACAGGTAGCAAAACAGTTCTTCTAATGGTTCAAAGGTGACTATACAAGACAAATGTCTATTTTCAGTATATATAGTGGAACCTCTATTTTCGTAAAAAATCCGTCCGAAAACAATTGGCGAAATCCGAAACCGATGAAAACCGAGACAATTATTTCCACATGAATCAATATAAATCCAATTAATTAGTTCTAGACACTCCGAAATACATACCATAAACATATTTTATAGAGAATAAATATAGTGTTTAATACTAAAAATCAATAAGAAATTAATATAAAATGAATATAAAAGAGTAATGTAAAGAATAAATGAACATTTAACACGGCATTCATCTTTCTGAAGACTCTTCTTGGCGTATGGAAGACGGCAAGTACGGGAGAGAGAAGTGCAGATATTATTGTTTGGAACGCGAATTCCCCTCTATAAGGACCTTGGATATCAAGGCACTACCTGGGGTCAATTCCCTTCTTGGTCTTCTTGGCTTTTGTATGCAAGTGCGCCTCTGGAATGTTTCAAACCATCCTCTGCTGACCTTAAAATCACTAACTAGCACTTGTCCGAAGCATTTTCTTAATGAGATCGTCATACAATAGTATGGCCTTTCACATATGATTGCCTCCGAAACAGAATAGCCAACTAACTGTTTTTGATTTATCCAAATTAATAATAATTGTTCGACATCTTCAATTGTTTGCGATCTCTGTTTCGTTAACACATTCACGCCTTTCTCTACATTAACCTCCTCTATTGTTTCCTTTTTCGCCACAATGGAACTTATCGTGGATGGCGACATCCGGTGCATGCGGCCGTTTTTAGCAATCTTAATGCCGCTCTCGTATTTTTCAATGATTTCCTTCTTCAGCTCGATCGTGTTCCTGGCCTTCTTCTTCAAATAGCTGCTGGCTCTGAAAACTTTCTTTGACCCCATGATGGGGCTAAAAGGAAAGGGTTAACATTGTAGCAAGTGATGCTCACACAACGAGAAATAACGCCAAACTGAGCAGAAGAACACGTGGGTCCCTTTGTTTTCGCCAAATTAGCTGAGAGGTTCCGTGAGTACACCGACGAAATCCGAGACAATAAACGAAAACAGAGACATATTTCACGGAAAAAAATCGATGAAAACCGAAATCGACGAAAATCGAAAGCAACGAAAACCGAGGTACCACTGTATTATGTCAGCTAGCAGAAAACAAACTATTGAGCGCAATCTTGCCAAGACATCAACAGCAGCTTAAAAATGCTGGTGTTGACACAGAAAACAAAGACTGCCAGTACATAATCCCCACTGTCAATACCAGACGATGAACTGTTGGCGTGTGAAGTAGTTGCAGTCTGTATGCAAACAGATCCTTCTTCTTCTGCGCTTTATACACCCATTGGGGCAAAGGCCGACTATCAAATCACGCTCAGCTGTTATATCTTTTGCCATATCCTGCAGCTCCCGCCATGTCCTCTCAATATTATTCATCTCTGTCTGTCATTCTCTTCTCTGTGTGTCTTTAGGTATCCGTCTATTTCATTTACATTGTGGATTCCAGACAAGAGATTGTTTAACTATACTGTCCTCAGATTTTCCCAGTGTGTGTTCTAACAACCACCAGCGTATTTTCCTCACCTGCTGGTACACTGGAATTTATTGAGTTCTCTCCATGAGCTCTACGTTGGTGATTTTGTGTTATCATGTTAGTACTGCACAGGCTCCAATTTGTGAATATTTGTAGTTTATTTGAAATTCTTTTAGTTGCTCTCCATATTTCTGACCCATTCAGGAGTACTGCTTTAATACTGAGTTAACAATTCTAAATTTGACGCTAAGTATAACTGCCTTTCACTTCCACGGAATTCCTAGAAGCTATGAAAGCTCTTCTTGTCCTTTTTATTTTTGTGTTATATCTCTATCTGTCCCCCTCCCCCTCCCCCCCCCCCCATTATTGTCCACATCGATTCCCAAACAGGTGTATGATTCTGCCTCTTGAAGTGGGATTTCACCACGGGGGATTGGGTTGTTATTGATTACTCTGCTCTCCCGTGTTTTGCCGGGGCCCATAAGGGAAGCAAAGATTAGCAACACTGTAGCCTACCACGCATGTCGTAAAAGGCGACTAAGGAGGCTTGATGGTTCCGTCGCCCTGCTACTGAGTGAGTGCATGGCGCGACACTGTGAGCTGTGAGTTTCGTGCTAAATGCTTTTGAATCTGCCTGAGGATTTTTGGAACGTGACTGCATGTTCGGAGTGATGGCAGGTGGCTATGTCCCAGAGTTGACCGGTTTTTGCCTTATGCAGACATGCGTGGCGGCTGGGCTTCTGGTTGTCTGCCACTGCCATCAGCGATGAACTGTATTTTCGTGGACTGTGTGGGTGAACATCTAGGAAACATTCAGATAGGAAAACGACTGCTGATTCCATCAGAGATGAACAGGGTGTTTCGTGTGGGACTGGTGTGTTGACATTCTGGCGGTGGCATTATGCAAAGTGTATCTGTGCGGGCTGTTGTTTGTCGAGACTCCTGTCTTTTCCACTTTTCACATTGGGCAGTGGGGAGCGTTTTGTGTGATATTCACTGGCCCAGGAACGGAGCATAATGGGGACGATCCGTTGCTGTGAAGTTGGAACTGCGACTAACTAACTAACTAACTGATTACTCTGCTGTTCTTTATGTGAGACTTCTGCTTTTGAATTGGGCACAACAGAAACGAAACAATCTGAATATGTAAACATTTAAAAAATAATCATAATAATTGCTATCATGAAAATTATATTTGCCAAAATCGCAATAAAGATGATTAAATTACATTTTTATAATTTTATCATAGCATGCCGGTCTCTCTCGCTGAGGGGTTACACCACTTTCTCCGAAATCCCGTTTATCCACGCAGGGTCTCGCAGCGAGGCGAGAACTGGAAGCGGTTCGACCCTCGCTCGTGACTTGCGGGATAATGAGCCGGCCGCTCAGAAAGCAATGGCAAACTACTGAGCGTAATCTTGCCAAGAAATCAACATATAGCTGAAAGATGCTGATGTTAACAGCGATGTCCTGTAAAGGATGTGCAAAACATTTTTATCATAGCATGTGTGTTGATTACATAAGCCGCGTCTAAGAACATGGTGTTTAAACATTTGAATCTGCCAGTCTCTCCATAACCTGTGTGGATTCTGTAGAAGCAGTATCTGCGACAAAGTTGCCATTATTACTTTTGGTTTGATTCCAAAACTTGTACAACAAATAGCAAGCCACTCATTCATTCATTCAGTAGCATGTCCTTTGCAGAACCTCGCTCCCATAACAACCTTCCGGAAAGCTTCTCGATCACAAGCAAGATGTCCCGCGTCTGATACACCCATCTGGAGATCATCCGCCACATCCTGCACCCATCTTCTCTTTGGCCTTCCTCTTCCTCTCTTCCCAGGCATATACCCTTCCATTATTGTTCTCTCCAAACCTTCGTGACGTTTCAAGTGACCAAAATACTTCAATTTCATCACGATTACTAGTACTGGTCCCTGCGTCACACTCTTCCCCAGTGTTATCTGATCTGCCTGGCCTGGGGGTCTCGCCACCAGATCTCTTTCTTATTATGTTTTCTTTCATGGTTGTTATGGTTTCTTGGCAAGTTTTGCAGAAGGTAGTTTGCCATTGCTTTCCTTCTGGGCAGTGACTGTACTAGTCGGTGGCCATAGCCATTGTCTCTACTGATGAGATCATCTGCCTATCGCCGCAGAGTGCAAGACCATAACCAACAACAATCTGTCGGCTGCTCTCGCATTCCATCCATCACCTGCTTCCATGGCTTCACGTAACCCTGATCGGGGGGCTAAACGGGTACTCCACCTTGCCCAAGGGTGTCCCGTAGACTAACGGAGCAAGCCACTAGAAACAGAATAATAGTTAAAATGCACAGTAGTGTTTGTTACAAAGACACTCATTATCCAGGAAAAAACCAAATGAATAGTTACTAGAAAAAAAAAGGCACATTTCTAGCGAATACATATAATTAGTTCTCTCTTGCTTGTGATTATATACACGTTTCCGCCGTTTCAAAATCAAATAAGCAACAATTACCAAAACTGCAAAAATAATAGAAACAAGACAAGCAATTCTTTTAATTCTCATTCCCGAATCTGTGTTCTTGAAAATATCATTTCCCGTACGACAATTGGCAGGGAGTTGTCTGCCACTGAACTCTGAACAGTCCTGGCATGATGTCCTGTTATGATTGAAGACATCATTGTAGGTTTCCTCTCTACAGCGCTGACATGTCAAGGAGTCATTAATGCTGTTGATGAACTCATTGTGTCCACAAACTTGTATGTGTTCTGAAGTCCTTGGCTTACCTGTTGGGATATAGACAAAATTTGTTACTTTAACATCTCCGTCCAGGGACGCAGAGGTGTTTCCAAGGCACCAGGGCCAGGTTATATACTGGCCAAGACCTATTGACGCGTCCTCGTCGAGCGTCCTGGGCAACAGGTCCCTTCGGGGTCCTGGCTGAAGTCAATAGGATCGCCGATTCCTCCGAAGTCGGAGAGTGTCTGCCTGTACGGCGAGGAACCACCAGTCTGCGCACCAATAAGCCAGACATGGGACAACGGATACTCACGCAAACCTCAGGTCCTGTATGACATCACACTGATGTTGGACAACAGGATGCCTTCATCCGACATACAGGACTTTGCGTTGGAGCTCAAGCCAACGAACACAAGCAAGCAAGCAAGCAAGCATCTCCGTCCAAATTTAATGTAACTCTCTCTCTGTCCAACTTTAACCTTTTCTCTCTGTAGATGTCGCATTAGTAGTCGTACCGTTCCAACTTCAAAACAACGGGTCGCCCCATAATTGCTCCATTCCTGTGCCACTGACAAACTCACAAAGTGCTCATCTTGCCCCATGTGAACTCGTAAAGGAAACAATAGATTGACAAGCCACATCGCCAGAGCTCCGACATTAGGCCGTTCTTCACTTACATGAGCAGTTCATTGTTGAGAAAGCTGTCTGACACCCTCACATGCATCATTACATAAGGCATCCGCCCGGAATGCGAAAAACTAGTTGTTGGCCACTTTCTAAATCTGCATTTCCCTCTCTGTGCCAACTTTAAATTAACTTGTTCTCTCTCTCTCTCTCTCTCTCTCTCTCTCTCTCTCTCTCTCTCTCTCTCTCTCTCTCTCTCTCTCTCTCTCTCTCACTTCATCTTAACTCATTCTCTCCCAGTCCAACTTTAACTTAACTCTTTCCTTCTGTCGCTGTCCAAATTTAAATTAATACACGTTTCTCTCTCTTTCTTGCTTCACCAGATTTAACTCTTTACCTCTTTGTCTAACTTTAACTTAACTCTTTCTCTCCCTATCCAACTTTAACTTAACTCATTCTCTCTCAGCTCAACTGTAACTTAACTCTTTTCTTTCCTTTTTGTCGCTTTCTCTTTCTCTCCCTCCTTATTTATCTTTCCAAATTTAACTTTATCTCCTTGTCTAACTTTAACTTAACTCTTTCTCGCTCTCTTTCCAACTTTAAAGCAACTCTTTCATTCTCAGAAGCTTACACAGCAGACAACCAAAAATGAATAAACCATTATGAAACATCTACTGCACAACTTCAAAGAGGTTAAACACAGATTGTCAGTGGTCACTGAGGCAGCCAGATTTCCCAAGCATGCTCTGCCAAATGAAAAGTATTTAATAAGAGAACACATTACGCTAGTGCTGAAATTCACATGTGGAAAAGCATGATCACTGATGCCAATCAGCAAGACACTTGATAATGATGATGGCAGTGAAAAATATCAGTTGACAGTTATGATTTCATTGAACCTTACATGTCCAGTTAAACAATAACAGTGATAATGTTTTAATTGAAATCTTCTGTAAACAAAATTAAATGACTGCTACATACGATAAATAATGTCTCATTGTTCAAACAATTTAATACTTTACTGTAACTCATTCAGTATATTTGCGCATGTATGAAGGAATAAAGAAAGCCTGTGGTCCAGTGATCAAAAGAAGTGCACCATTGAAAACCTTGACTGGAGAAGTCATCACTGATAAGAAACAGCAGATGGACAGATGGGTAGAGCACTATTTGGAGCTTTACTCAAGTGAGACCAAACTAGCGGATAATGCCCTCAACGCCATAGAGGCTCTACCAACTCTTGACCACCTGGACACACTTCCCACCATAACAGAAGTTAAGTGTGCTATAAATGAACTTGCATCTGGCAAGGCTCCAGGTAAGGATGGGATTCCAATAGAGGTTATCAGGAGTGGGCAAGACACACTCACTATACAGATCCACCAGCTAATAGAGCTATGCTGGCGTGAAGGACAAGTCCCACAGGATTTCAAAGATTCAAGCATCATAACACTGTACAAGAACAAGGGCGATCGGAGCGACTGCAACAACTATAGGGGTATCTCACTTCTGTGTATTGTTGGAAAAGTATTTGCCAGAATTGTTCTGCGCAGACTTCAAGTCCTAGGAGATCAAGTCTACCCCGAATCACAGTGTGGCTTTCGACAGAACCGGTCTACCACTGATATGATATTCTCATTGCGACAAATGCAAGAAAAATGCCGTGAACAGAATCAACCACTGTTTATTGCCTTCATCGACCTCACAAAGGCATTTGATTTGGTCAGTCGTGAGGGTCTGTTCAAGGCACTAAAGAAGATTGGCTGCCCACCAACTCTTCTGTCCATTGTGGAATCGTTCCACACAGGCATGAAGGGTATAATCAAGTTTGATGGTGCAACTTCTGAAGAATTTGAAATCAAGAGTGGAGTTAAGCAAGGTTGTGTACTAGCTCCCACCCTCTTTGGAATATACTTTTCACTTCTACTGAAATATGCATTTCGTGATCAGGATGGTGGTATATACATTCACTCACGCTCAGATGGCGGCCTCTACAATGCTCAGAGATTGAAGGCTAAGACCAAAATTAGGAGGGTACTGATCAGAGAGTTGCTTTTTGCAGATGATGCTGCAGTTACGACCCACTCTGAGGAAGAATTGCAATGTCTACTATCTGCATTCTCCAATGCTTGTTCTGAATTTGGTTTAACAATTAGCAAAAAGAAGACACAGATTATGTCACAAGGTGCACATGGGGTACCATCAATCTTTATTGACGACGCCGAACTAGAGATAGTAGACCATTTTACATATCTAGGATCGGTGGTAAATAGCAAATTATCCCTAGATCAGGAAATCAACATCCGGATTGGTAAGGCAGCAACAACAATGAACAGGTTAAGAAAAAGAGTCTGGGAGAACAGGAAGCTTACTGCCAAAACAAAAGTCCTTGTCTATCAAGGCTGTGTCCTTAGTACTCTTCTCTATGGCAGTGAAACCTGGACAACTTACTCACACCAAGAGAACAATTTAAACAGCTTTCATATGCGGTGTCTGCGAAGAATTCTTGGTATTAAGTGGCAAGACAAAATCACAAATACTGAAGTATTGGAGAGATCAGGTTGTGTGACAGTTTATTCCATGCTCAGTCTTCGTAGATTTAGATGGATAGGACATCTTAGGCGGATGGATGATGGTAGAATACCAAAGGATATCTTTTTTGGTAAATTACAGATAGGTAAGAGATCTCAGGGTCGGCCTCTACTACGATACAAAGATGTGTGTAAGCGGGACATGATTGATACAGGCATTGATAATGCACATTGGGAGCAAGTCGCCGCTGAACGTGTTGCATGGAGGGCAAATATCAGAAATGGAATAAAGTCAAAGGAGAAAATTATTGCAGAAAAGTCACACACCAAGCGTTTGAGACGTAAGATGGTGCATGATGGTGGAAATGACCACGTGTTCACATGCACCCACTGTGAACGGACATTTACAGCGCAAATTGGCCTTATCAGTCACACTCGCTACCGCCATAGTTAAAAGTTATTATGCCCTTTTAAAGCACAAACTATCGTCTGTCAAGACGGCAAGGTGCCAATGTATATTTGTGCACTGTAACTCATTCAGTATATTTGTGCACTGTAACTAATTCAGTATATTTGTGTACTGTAACTCATTCAGTATATTTGTGCACTGTAACTCATTCAGTATATTTGTGCACTGTAACTAATTCAGTATATTTGTGTACTGTAACTCATTCAGTATATTTGTGTACTGTAACTCATTCAGTATATTTGTGTACTGTAACTCATTCAGTATATTTGTGCACTGTAACTCATTCAGTATATTTGTGTACTGTAATTATTTCAGTATATTTGTGCACTGTAACTCATTCAGTATATTTGTGTACTGTAACTCATTCAGTATATTTGTGTACTGTAACTCATTCAGTATATTTGTGTACTGTAACTCATTCAGTATATTTTTGTACCGTAACTCATTCAGTATATTTGTGTACTGTAATATAACAGAGCGGCGGAGTCTGAATATAACTGAAGGTAACTGCAATAGATGAAGTCAAGGCTCCGACCAAAGTGTATATAAGTCCGTTTATTTGTCCAGATATAAAAACGAATACAATATGTTGAAACACGTCTGGCTAAGTCGAATACTGAGTTGGGACTGCCTTATGTTTACCCTCAACCTCACGCGTGAGCTTCCCTAACGACTCGTTCAATAGTGCTCACGCGTGCAATCATTTATCACTTATTCATTTCCCAAACTATCTCCCAAACTACTAACAGAGATGGTGCTCTGTTACAATCCTCCCTTTCTTTAAAAAGACGTTTCTTAAAACGTCTTAACCCCTAACCTAATTAAAATCTTAACCCCAACATTATCTCTCCCCCTCTTAACCAATAAACTTCCTTTCTATTCCCTCAAGTCCAATTCTCCACTTGTATCTTATAGCTAACTGCTATGTTCTGTGATACTTCTTCTTCGTTTCTGAGCCCACAAGGTTTCATTTAAAAAAAAAACTAAGTTCATAAGGATATTGCATGTATATAGGTACATCATAACATTTCTGCCTTACAAAATCTCAGTTTTATACAACACAACATATATGTGTACCTTTTGAAAATACTTCTTCTTCTCTTTATAAGCGATCCGCTTAAACCTTTTCATCACTAACAGTATTACCTCAACATTATTAATTCTCCACTTTCACTTTCAACCAACCTGAAATCACTCGCACACGATAGTAAGACAAAGAATCGGTGCGCACCGGAAAGTCAAAGAACTAGAACTCTTCCTCACAAAAACCACACTCACCTTTACCCCCCTATGTCACCTGAGACTTTATGTAATAAAGTCTAAAACAATTCCATAGTTCAATTATACCACCTATTATGGCAATTTCACAGTTTGCGCTGCTATCTACAGCATCAAGCATCAACCACCAAAAATATTATTGTCTATCTATTACAGACACTGATGATATTATGGCTCTGAACCTTACCTCAACCATAGCAAGTCGCATTGTAATGTCAACCACAAAACACATCCCGAGGACACAAATAAAAAGGTCCATTATGGGCCTAACACTCAAAACCCCCTCTATCGTTATAAACATCACCTACCAATATATAACCAAATCTCTCCTATACCTCAATCAGGAATACTCTATATCAGATTCCCCATTAATCTTGCCGAAAATTTCAGCAACCCACTAATGTCCATTTATTATGGGCATTTCACCTAAAACTTCCACTTGTCAATTTATGCCGTTATCAACAGCAACAATATACCGCCACTGAACTCATGTCTGTGATCCATCACTGCTCGCAATCAACTTAATTTTTTATCAGTCCATATATCACGGACACCCAAAACCCCATGTCATTTAATCTATGTTCGCTGTGACCACAGCACTCCACAACTGACAATGTCCATTTATTATGAACATACTTACTTCCCTTTATAAACCTTCCACTGGTTTAATCCCCAACTCTTGTAATGATATCTACAGGACTAAAACATGGCATTCAATTCATGTTTTACTATTTGTCTTCACGCTGTCTGGCGCAGCACGTTACCCACTTCTACTTCTTCTACAAGCCAGCAATCTCGTGTCGCTTATTAAATTTCCATTATATCATGGCACTAAATCCATGTTCACTTCCGACCCCATGGAGACCATGTTTTACAATTGTCCCACATCTTCTGAACGTAAATATGTATCCAGAACTCCCAAGGACCCCTTACTAAGTTTCTCTCTTTAACTTCCCCACAATTTGGCTCAAACCTTTCATGTTCTCTGCTACGTGTCGTCTCAATAAAATAATAATTAATATAACTAATATAATCTAATTAAATCTACTTTTAATGATATATCTAAAATAAATTTGCACGACTTGTCTTCAGCAAGTGCAGTTATAATTTATACAATACATAACGGAATAATTAAAACCATCATCCTGTAACCACAAAGGCTTGTCTATTCACACTCAGTACTTGCTTGACTGAGAAGTCTCATCTGTGTTATCTTGTGTTGCCCTGATATCGTCCTTGCCAAAATCTAATAAGGTCGATCTAATCAATGAACAAAAATTATTACATAATTATAATAATTGTCCTAAAATCAACAATCCATACCGTTCGTTTTATGTAATTATATAAGGATACCTGAAGCTGTAATTTCTTAGATTTCTCCAAACGACGACCTTGTCTTCTAGTTGTCCTGTCGGTTTTTTTTACCCCTGGAAAGCGGTCTCTGGTGGTTACATCAATCCTCAGACATCTCTGGCTTCTCTAGCGCGAGGAGTACTTCCACTTTCACCCATGGTCGGGCACGTCTGAACGGTGGCTTCTTTTCACCCGGAAAAAGGGCACTTCTAGATGTCTTCACCCGAGAAAGGGCACGTATGGAAACGGCTCAAGCTTGATGAAGCGATTTAATTAGGGTCCCCTCTTCAGCAGGTCGGCAACCCAGTTTGCCCGCCCACTTCCGAAGGTTCCACATTAACGTTATCGCTTTGGTTGAGAAACATTTTGATAAGCCAGAGTTCAGGATAGCTGCATTTATGATCAAGCCCGACTGGAGTTAATTTTCGCAAGAAGTTTCCTCGTAATTTGGGCTAACGATCCAAACGAATGAGCAAATGGCTTGATTCAGTATAACCTCTCGTGTTTAAGGATGAACTTCACTTCAGGCAACCAAGGTTCAATGACGATAACGGGTCCCTCTTCCCTTCAGGCGACCAAGGTCAAATTCAGGTCCAATGACTTGAGGACAATAACGGCTCCTGCAAAACGAGAGATCTACAGGTAGCATATTGACGTTCAAAAAAAACAAACAATAGCCAGGTGCTC
Organism: Cepaea hortensis; assembly: GCA_963921405.1. Taxonomy (NCBI): domain Eukaryota; kingdom Metazoa; phylum Mollusca; class Gastropoda; order Stylommatophora; family Helicidae; genus Cepaea; species Cepaea hortensis. The sequence continues at coordinate 96,577,858 of OY992885.1, read as the reverse complement.
AGAGCTGTACAATGACGATGGCAGTTCTTTTTCACACTTCAGAATATTATACTTCGTGTGATGGTTTCAACGAACATCAGCTAGCTCCATCATAAAGACTTGCAGATTCTGTTTTGTTGGCTTCTTAATAATACACGACTTCAAGTTTCCGTGGGTTTTTGTGTGTGATAATTTCTACCTTCTAGACATCATCCATCGTTCTGCCTTGTGCTGATGACTTCTACTTGTGGCCGCGACAGCTCGAATCCTGGTCACGGCACCATTTCAGACTATAACAGAGCGGCGGAGTCTGAATATAACTGAAGGTAACTGCAATAGATGAAGTCAAGGCTCCGACCAAAGTGTATATAAGTCCGTTTATTTGTCCAGATATAAAAACGAATACAATATGTTGAAACACGTCTGGCTAAGTCGAATACTGAGTTGGGACTGCCTTATGTTTACCCTCGACGTCACGCGTGAGCTTCCCTAACGACTCGTTCAATAGTGCTCACGCGTGCAATCATTTATCACTTATTCATTTCCCAAACTATCTCCCAAACTACAAACAGAGATGGTGCTCTGTTACAATAACTCATTCAGTTTATTTGTGTACTGTAACTCATTCAGTATATTTGTGTACTGTAACTCATTCAGTATTTTAGTGTAATGTAACTCTTTCAGTATATTTTTGTACCATAACTCATTAAGTATATTTTTGTTCTGTAACACATTCAGTATATTTATGTACTGTAACTCATTCAATATATTATTGTACTATAACTCATTCAGTATATTTTTGTTCTGTAACTCATTCAGTATATTTTTGTACTTTACCTTATTAATTATATTTCTGTACTGTAACTCATTCAGTATAATTATTTAAAGTAACTCATTCAGTATATTTCTTTTCTGTAACTCGTTCAGTATATTTTTGTTCTGTAACTCATCCAGTATATTGTTTCTGTAAGTCATTCAGTATATTTTTGTTCTGTAACTCATTCAGTATATTTTTGTTCTGTAACTCATTCAGTATATTTTTGTTCTGTAACTCATTCAGTATAATTTTTTAAAACACGTAGTCCCTGTGCAGGTACTTCTATTGGGGTATGAAGTGTCAGGTCTTCACACATTATTGGCCACAAGCGACATATGAATGATGCGCTGTCTGACCAGACAGTAGTCTGCGAGTCAATCCCTGAGTTTACTTTACTGCAGTTAAGAATCAATAATGTTCACGTGTTTGAATAACAAAACAATAGATTGTATGATTTATTGCCAGGCATATTTAGCTGCATCTCGTCAGGTGCATACTGCAGAATTCATACAATTAAAACAATGAAATTAATATATGTTAAGCCAGTGCTCTGGCCTCCAATTTTGTCATGGCCCTTTACATTAGTTAGTTGTATGCCTCATACTAATACCATCAACATCATAAAAAATGATTTGCTTCAACATCACCAACAGCTGATCTTGATACCTCAACTCAGTATGGGGAAGTGAATTGTGAAACATGTCCAATGCCCCTCAGCCACAGTGCAGACATTAAGACTCGTTTAGTTCTTAAAACAAACACTGTTTCTGCATTAAGCTAGAACAAACATATATTTTTCATGAAATGAACAATGCTTTCCGTGCAATAAAGAATTAACGTTGTACTTGTAAATAATTAATACTATACTTATTGTAAAGATTCAATACTGTACTTGTAGTAAATAATTATTTAAATTAATGCTGTACTTGATTTAAAGGTTCAATACTGTACTTGGAGTAAATAATTAATTTAATACTGTACTTCTTGTAAAGAATCATGCAAGCTGATGGAAACTAAAAAGAAAATATGAGAGTATTGAAATCCTCATGTGTACTCACCCGTCAGTCCTTCCTGATTAGAGGAATAATTGGTGTCAGCAGAAAGGGGCACACAGATTGGACCTGTGTTATTGTCAACGACTGTCATCTCAGGTCTGTCACAACAAACTGTATCGTGGTCACTTGTACATTCTCTGCCAACAAACTGATAGGTATGACATGGGGAACAATCATCATCAGATAGTGGAGATTCTTGAGGAGAGTGTCTGAAATATCCAGGCTTACAATCAACGATTGCTGAATGAGTGCTGTTACAGGCCCGGAGGAGTAATCTGCTAGAGTTATTGCCCACTTTCTGACACATTTTACACTCTTTGTTGTTATGAGAATCCTCAGACATGTACATATCTGGGGGATATGGAAAACACTGTTCTTGACTATAATACTCTCCTTGCCTGCAAACAATTGGCTTCTCTTTGCAGATATACACATTGTCTTTGCTAAGGACAGCCTCATAGCTTGGAAGGCCACAGCATACTGTATCATGAATTCCCTCACAAAGTCGAGTGGGGTTCTCACATTCCGAACATTTTTCACATTGATCTGACTGAGTGGGGTGTCTGACTATTCTTCTGTAAAAGCCACTTCTACAGATAATTACAGTGTCATGTGTTATATTACATTCTGTGACTAGACGTTCCACTTCAGGATCAACGAGTCGCGTACAGTTGAAGCACTCCAGGTGTGTGTGCCAGTGGTCAGTCATGTAAGTTACCCCATCTTGACAAAGTGGACACACTTCCAGGCCAGGCATTACTTTCAAGAGATGTGTACCTCTAGGGCATATGTGAGTGAGAACAGCACTGGACTTAACCACACATGCTAGAAAAAATAATACCAACACAATAACTTTGTTCTTCGGGTAACAATTTCCGGCTGACATACAATATTGGGTGCAGAATATCATCGTAACATTGGAGTAGGACGCCATAAATTGCAATGCCCTTCGCGTCAGTTCTGAGGATAATTGGTAGCTTTACGTTAGCAATCTTAAAATATTTAATATTATTTGGTTGTTTCTTTACCAATAAACTTGTAATAAAAAAGTGTGTCAAATCAGAGCATTTTCGAATACATTTGTTATAGTAATTTATTAAACTCAATATGCTTCTGAATTCATTTTTATTTTAGTTTTCGGAACAGTAAGTTTTAATATTTTGGTCACAATTTATCGTCACTTGTTTTAAAATCGTTTGAAATTGTGAGACCCAAAAATTCAATTTCTGGAAAATCGATCTGAGATTTGCAGGATTTATTGTCAACCCAAATGTCTTAATCCTGTCGATTACTTGTCTCAAGGTTTGTAAATGGTTGGTCATATTGATTGCATGTATGCATATGTCATCAATGTAGGTGACAACTGTCGAAATGTCCCGTAATAGCAGTCTCGTCTTTTGTACAAGAACATTTTATCTATTGTGAATTTACACATTATTCAGTTACTTTAAAAAAAAAAAAAAAAAAACGTTTGCTGTGTCAGTGTCAGTTTTACTGAATCTCTTTGCTGAAGGTATCTCAGTATTAATTTTATACAATATATTGCAGTTTCAAATGTTATACTTTTCGCCTTACTAACTTACTGAGTGTAAGAATAATAATTTAGAGATCGAAGTTCAATAGTTACAGGAATGGAAATAATTCATCCAGTTTCAATAACAGGTTTCAACAATATCTGTAGAACATATAGTATTACAGATGAGAACATGCTAGTCAGCAGGGTGACATCAGCATTTAGAATCACACCAGCAATAAATGAAGACATGTAGTTGGCGTAGTCACATTGAGGTTTACGCCAATTTGTTGGCATACGTGATAATTTCAGAATAAGGATTAGAAGTTTAAGATAAACTTAGCTAATAGCATACACATGCTAGTCAGCAGGGTGACATTGGCATTTAGAATCACACCAGCAGTAAATGAAGACATGTAGATGGCATAGTCACATTGAGGATTACGCCATTTTGTTGGCATACGTGATAATTTCAGAATAAGGATTAGAAGTTTAAGATGAACTTAGCTAATAACATACACCTAGGCAAGTAGTTGTAGATGTATAGTGTAATTAGCAAAATTGTTATCAAAAGCATTAACCAAGCAGCAAGCCGTATTGCAAGAATGTTTACTTGTTGCGGCACCATGGATTGCACGTTGCCGGCTAACAAAATGCACATGTACAAATGGTCGAGGTCTAGTCCAATTAGTAAGAATAGTGCCAGTGTCATAATTGTGGAAAGACCTTTGGTCTCAAATTTTGTTAGTGTTTAATTATTTACGCCACACTGCCATTTGGCTGATTGAGTTTCTGCTGGCTTTTCGTGTAGTAGTTTGATGTTGTTTACCACAGAGGGGTCTTGATTTTGCAAGTAACTACACCGTTGTCTGGTTTCACTTCTAGCTAATATAGTTGCACTGATTTGTTCTAATGATTGAAAGTGTTATTCATCTTTTTGTAACTTATATGAATTAAATGAGATGCTCCCCACCAGGGACTGGGCGAAGCCGGGCAGGGTCAGGCAGACAGATAAACATACAGATAGACAGATAGACAGACAGATAGACAGACAGACAGACAGACAGACAGACAGACAGACCGACCGACCGACCGACCGACCGACCGACAGACAGACAGACAGACAGACAGACAGACAGACAGCCAGACAGACAGACAGACAGACAGACCGACAGACAGACAGACAGACAGACAGACAGACAGACAGACAGACAGACAGACAGACAGACAGACAGACAGACAGACAGACAGTCGGTAACGGGAACGAGAACTTATATGACTACTTATATGAATTAAATGAGATGCTCCCCACCAGGGTCTGGGCGAAGCCGGGCAGGGTCAGCTAGTTTAATTCATATAAGTTCCCGTTCCCGTTACCGACTGTCTGTCTGTCTGTCTGTCTGTCTGTCTGTCTGTCTGTCTGTCTGACCCGGCCCGGCATCGCCCAGCTCCTGGTGTGAAGCATCTCATTTAATTTATATAAGTAGTCATATAAGTTCCTGTTCCCGACTGTCTCTCTGTCTGTCTGTCTATCTGTCTGTCTGTCTATCTATCTGCCTGACCCTGTCCGGCTTCGCCCAGTCCCTGGTGGGGAGCATCTCATTTAATTCATATAAGTAGTCATATAAGTTCTCATTAAATTCATACAACAAAAAAAGTAACTTAAAAGAATGTCCTTCCACACACCATCCATTATTTTTAATGAAAACTCTTTCTAATCACCTGCATGACTACAGTAACTTCTTAAGCAAAAAAAAGATGAGTTACAATGTTATGCATTGTGCATTATTTTTATGAAAACTTTGAAAATGCCTTACAGATTGTATCATTATTTATTATAACTCATATGCCGGTACATAACTATGGACAAAGAGTTTATAAATCTTTGAAAACGATGCCACAATATGACTATAAGTTATACAGAAAAGTTATGCCCCTTGAAATACTTTATGGTGTTTTACTTTATCAAATGCCTTAGTATAATCTATGAAGCATAAATATATGTCCCTCTGTTTCTCTATTGACCTTTCTATTAGTGTTCGTAATATATGTATTGCATTGTTTGTACCCTTTCCTTCCATAAAACCGTACTGTTCTTCACTAATTTCCATTTTTTATTTTCTTTCTTGTTCTTCTCATTATAATTCTGAGTAGAAGATTAGTGACATGGTTTATGAGGTTAATTTACGAAAATCTTCACATTCAATTGCTCCTGGTCTCTTTGGTATTGCTATAAATACAGATTTTACCATATCGCTCGGTAAATATCCACTGTTGTAAATATCATTTAGCATTTTGGTTAATATATCTACCCCAAATTCTCCCAATACTTCTAATTCTTCTACTGTGATTTCATCTGGCCCAGCTGTTTTTCCTTTCTTCATATGTTTCATAGCGTCAGCGACTTCTTCTTTTAGAATAGGTGGGCCTTCTAAGTTACTTTCTTCTGTTAATTCTTCTCTTTCTCCATTATATAATTCTCTCATATACTCATTCCACCTCTTCATTATAGCACCTTCCTCCAATAATATCTTTCCTGTTTTTGATTTCAATCACCCTGTATTTATTCTTATTTTTCTTCCTGTGAGCTCACTGATTTGTGCATATTTTTTTCCATCTTTAATGGAATTTAATTCAACTTGTTTGCATTGCTCGTTTAACCAACTTTCTTTTGCCTTCACCCATTTATCTCTTATTTCTTTATTTATCTTAGCATACTCTTGTTTGTCATTTTTATTCTGCTTCCTTTTGTCCATCAGCATTAAGATTTCTTCATTTATCCATTTTTTTGGGTAGCTTTTTGGCTTCTCTCCGGTAATATTTCTTTGCTAGTTTGATGAATGGAGTCCCTTAACATTTCCCATTGATCATTTATGCTCTGTATTTTAGCTATTGCATTGTACCTATTTTTCACAGTCACTCTGTATTGTTCTTGAATTTCTTTATCTACTTTCAGAACCTCTTTATTAAGTCTTAGGTTCTTCCCTCTCTTTAATCTTACTTTTAGTTGTCCACATAGTGGTACATGATCACTATTACCGTCAGCCACAGGCATTGTCTTTGCGTTAATTAATGCATTTCTAAATCTTTTATATATATATATATATATATATATATATATATATATATATATATATATATATATATATATATATATATATATATATATATATATATATGCTTGTTTCCCTGGCTGAGGGTTTAGCAGCTTTCTCCGTAACCCCGAATACTATCGTGGTTGACGTGAGCGCACGAGAATTGGAAGCGGTTCGAGTCGTGCCAGTGACTTATGAGAGTTTGGAGCCTGTCGCTCAGAAAGTCGTGGCGTGCTGATGAGAGTAATCTTCTAGCCTAGGAATCAACATACAGCTGAAATATGTTGATGTTGACCGCAATATCCTGAAACAGGATGGAAACGCGGGGGAATATATATATATATATATAACTATTCTCTTTTATAAAGGATGATCGAACCTGGATGAACATGTCCTAACACGACCTCATCGTGAACCTGTCCTAAAGTCAAGATAAGAGAAACATTACTTGTTTTAGTATCTACCCGTTTTCTCTAAAAGGCCACAATTAGCTGTTTTAAATTCTATAAGTCTATATTATATATTATACTTGTGCATAATGTGTTTTACTTTGTGGAAAGGTGAGTTTCGTTAGCTCAATGCATAAGGTACATTATTATAGCTGTTATAGTATTCATCATGGAAAACATTCATGGGCACTCATTCTTTATAAGCTACAAAGGGATACAATAATAACAACTTCTTGTTTTGAAGAAATCCGAATTCTGTTTATTTAAGTACATAAGTATGTTATCAGCTGGTGATCTGTGGGTAACAGTCACATAATCGCTGTCAGAAGAAACACTTATTTGAAAATGCATTAAATGTGTGAAATTAACGACATGTGATTCTCTTTGACACATAATATCCTACTCCAATATGTGTGCACAAGGCCAACATTATATCATATTTTGTTCCATGTGTTATACATGGATGGCCTGCTTTAGTGGCATCTAAAGCTTGCGAAATATTATTTGACAGGTTCACGAAGTGTGCCTTATAATATACTGTTCACAAAAACAAAAACAAAAAATAAATAAGTAAATAATGAAATGCATAGCTATCCGAGGGTGCGTATTTATGAGTTTTATGAGTAAACGTTGGTTCTAGGGTATATGAAAACCAGCCTCAAATATTCTTTACAGTGTCAAATGCATGTGTTGACCTGAATTGCTTTCTTTTTTTGTAATCGTTACAATGCACTGGTCGATAATGTTTATGAGCAAATGTTTACCACAGCTCATGATGCGCTCACGTGACAGCAACAACATTTCGGGCGAACACTATTCACTGACTACATAACTGAAACCTTATAAAAGGATCATGCTACACAAAACAATTCAATTCATTTTCAAGCAAACATCTATGTCTTCTCTATCTATAAATTTAAGGAACATTGCTATTGGCCGACTGCATGCAGGCGAAAGTCAAAGTCAGGTTGCCAGGCATTTAAACGTGCATCAGAGTACCATCAGTCGACTTTGGCACCGACTCCGAGCCTCCGGGTCAAGTGAAGACCGGCATCGCAGTGGACGACCCTGAGTGAAACAGCAGCGGAGGATCGCTTTATTCGGCTTTGTCACCTCAGAAACAGAAGTACATCTTCCTCAACAGTCCAGCCATTGCCTGCAGGACGCCATGTGTCTGATCAAACTGTCCGGAATACACTGCATGACGCTGGACTTCGGACACAACGACCTCATCTTGAACCTGTCCTATCACGTCACCATCGCTAAAATCGGCTTCTTTGGGCTAACCAGCATCGTCCCTGGGCAGCAGACAACCAATGGAGATGTGTTTAGTTTAGTGACGAATCTTACTTTTTGTTGCAGCGTCATGATAGTCGGAGAAGCGTTTACCGTGGGTGAAATGAACGTTTTGCCCACAATCAAGGTAATGAAGCTCCACGGCACGGTGCTGGAAGTGCAGTAGTGTGGCGAATGATCAGTTTCAGCGGAAGGAGTCAACTGGTTCACATTGAAGGAGGCTTTAATGCGCTACGATACGTCAATGAAATTCTTTGACCACATGTCCTTCCACCTTTGGCTACCCAAAGGTCTGTGTTTCAACAGGACAATGTCAGACCCCACTGTGCATGGCTGAAATTCCTGACTGCCAACAACATTTTCAACCTTCCCTGGCCATCCCTGTCTCCAGACATGAGTTCAGTTGAGCACCTTTGGGATGAACTGCATAGGCGTGTTTGTCGCCAAGACAATGCTCCAGGAAGAGTCGGCAGCCATCCCACAGGCTCACATCAGACATCTGATCGCATCCATACCCAGGAGATGCCAGTCGCTGATCGATGCAAAAGGAGGCCACACACCATACTTACGGGAAATCCCATACGCCTAAAAACTCTCGTGACAAAGATGCAAAACAACTGTCAATTTAGTGTCTGACTCCTAAGGTATTCTTGTGTGCAATGTGAACAATTAACTAATTACATTGAAAAGGTTATTGAATAAACAAATTATGGCTACGTTTGTGCCTTCGATATATATATACAGTATAGAATAAGGTTACTGTTTAGATCACACATTCTAATATTTCAGTTACAAGGAAAGGTCATTTGTAGATCTCACGGTGGTCAAAGTGTAATATTATATTATCAAAGAAGTAGGAATCCTTCAGCAAACACTTCATGACACCCTAAATTATCTTCTTCTTATAGTCCATGCCCTGTGACGTTAATGATCATATCTGTTTACAACCTTCTCCCTCTTGTGCTGCCAATTGTGTCTGATACTGATGATCCTACTGATGATCGTCACTGAAATTGTCCAGTATCTTCTATCTTATCATGTATTTGTGAATTTAAGCCGGTAACGGCATGAGCGAGGCAGGCGTTTCGAGAATGTAACCGCATCGTGCAGCTGGAGTCGTGGTTTGAGTGGGAAAAAGAGCAAATTTGTACGACCGTTCGACAGAGTCTCGATAAGCGCCCACCCTTTCTCTCGATAAGTAGTGGGCCTGCAGTCAGTAAGTTGTATACCTTTCAGGTTAGTCCTGCCGACGTAGCTTGAAAGCTCGTCGGTAGGCGTCCAGTGGATTTGCATGTATCACTATCACCTTGTACCGGGAGGGCGCGCTTTAGCAATGCTACTCTTGGCCTGCGTGTGCGTGAATAGTCCGTATGTCCGATAGATATCTGGTTGATCCTGCCAGTAGTCATACGCTAATCCACGGGACTCTATCGATGCCCCGAAATTGGACCGAAAACACTCTGAGGGCAAGTTCCAAATTCCAAAGTCGGTCGGTCAGTCCTACCTGGCATAACACGAGGTTATCCAGCAGGCGACCAGTGGATGTGACATGGTGGTTAGTAGCAAATATACATGGGTTAAGTAGGTAAGGAACCTACATCTGGTCTAGCAAACCGGTAGGGAATTTACTTGATCCTAAAAATTCTGCTCAAGATTTATGGAGAAAATTGGAGGAAAGGTGCTAGTCACGGCGCTGGAACTTCAATTGACTCTCCCCACGACGCCTACCGGCATAAGTGGAAGAAACAACAACAACAACAACAACAACAACAACAACAACAACAACAACAACGGCATGAGATAGCGTATCAGTAAAATTAGAGAAAATGCGGAAAAGCTGTGAACATGTAAACAATATAAAATAACACCGAGTTTCACAACCTGTAATTCTGAGATAAGCAGTACATTTTTTCATGTGTTTGTTTTTTCATTATCTTATCGTAGCTGTCAGGTTTTTCATAATTTCATTCATCTCATTCGGTTACATAGAGCAGACTGATCAGAAAGACGAGCCCGCCAGGGGACCACAACGACATTCTCTCAGTTGTGCGAGGAGGCCGGGACGGGCGAAGAATATGTAATCCCTGCTGAGGCATTACGCGCAATGCTCACGAAATCACCCAACACTGCACCAGGCCCAGACGGCGTCCAATATGGGGACCTACAAACGATGTCAGATGATGACATGGAAGAACTGGGCAGATAATTTAACACCAGTATTCAAAGGGGCCCGGTCAAAGAGGAATGGCTACACAGCTACTTGTTACCCCTGCCAAAGCCTAACAAAAACCATTCCAAGATATGCGGCTACAGAATCATTACGATGCAGAATACTGTTGGCAAGCTACTGGAGAAAATTGTAGCACACAGACTTGCTTGTGACTTGGAACAACTCGGCTGCTTTCCTCCCACACTTGTGGGATACAGACGTAACAAAGAGTCATGGCTGAATGCGGCGGTCTTTGCTCAAGATGTCTACGAAGGATTTCAGGTCAGAGAAGAGACATGTGCGGCTGCCATAGACTTAGAGGACGCATACAATAAAGTATCCGTCGAGCACTTGATGCAAACCCTCCTCAGACTGAAAATGTACCCTCACCTTATACGATGGATAGCTGCCGTCCTGTTCCAGAGAAAGGTGGTGCTAAGATGTGGGAGTTGGTCTTCTGAGCCGACAACGATATGTCCAGGATTGCCGCAGGGTTCACCACTGTCACCAGTACTATTCAACGTGTATACGGTGCCGATCACTGAACAACAGTTGGACGGGAGGGGTAGCACTCTGTCATTTGTTGACGACATTCTTGTGTATCGACAGAGTCGAGATAGACAGGCGGTTGCCAATGATATGCAGGGCGAACTAGATCTAATTTCCTCATGGTGTGCTGATGTCAGTGCCCTTGTCAACCCTGAAAAGGCACCCGTTACATGGTTCTCCCTAAACAACCATATTATGAACACAGACCTACCGGAAGTGAGAATGGAAGGGAACATTTTGAGTAGAACCCAGTCGATGACATATCTTGGCGTGAGGCTTGATCGTAGTCTGTCCTTCAGAGATCATGTCGATTATGTCATAACGAAAGCTCGAAAAGGTTTGTCAGCAATGAGGGTCACGGCAACTGCCAATATTGAGCAAAGAATGTTAATACTTTTATTCCAAGGACTGGTGCTTTCACGCATCGAGTATGCCCTGGCCATCCGCACTGTCAACCCTACACAGATTGGAAGACTTAAAAAGGTACAAAACGAAGCCATGCGCATCATTTTGGGCTGCACGAGAGACACCAGCTGTGTAGCGATGAGATACCTCCTTGACTTCCCGACAATGGAACACAGGATCAAGATCTGGAGAGCTCGTGCATACTTAAAAATAAGTGCAGATGAGCGGCACCCTCTGCATGCAGATATATTCAGAGAAAAGGGCGATAGGCTAAAGAGGGGCAAATCATGGATAGGTCGGGTCGTGAGGAAGATGTCATCAGACAGGTCTGCAGTCTTACCAGTATCAACCCCGGCAAAGAATGGGTGCCGGTGCCTCCAGCTTTTAAGTGTACCTTCTGCATTATCACACTTGACAGACGGTGCAGAGAAAATAACCCTGCCGCTGTCAATGCAGAAGTCAACGCGCTCATCTATGAACACTCAGACAACCCCGAAGTGCTCATCTATACAGATGGGTCTGTTGTAAAGCAGCAGAGAAATGCGTGGGCATTTACAGCCCGTTCAGCGGGCCGAACCGTTCAAGAATTCAGTGGTGCCCACTCCATGACCACGAGCAGCATGACGATGGAAGTGATGGCAGTTACACAGGCTTTCATATGGCTAGAATCACAGCATTATACCAAAGTGTGTGTACTAATGATTAAATGAGCATGATTCGGAAGGTCGATGCAGGATATGTACGTAGACAGTGGACTGAATCGCTGCGGAAGTCTGTTGTCCCTAAGGTCACTTTCACCTTCGTCCTGGGGCATGTGGGAGTCGAGGGAAAAGAACGAGCTGATAAACTGGCTGGCTCTGCACCCCCTGTAGATGGCCAGCCCATGGATCGCGCCGACGTTATTAACATCCTTAAAGAGATGTCACGAACAGAAGACTTTGACGTCAGTGAATCCACATCGTTGTCCAGGATGAGAGACTTGGGAGTAAGAACTGGCACGGCCAGACACGAGAGGTACATCGGGAAAACGAGGTGCCTCATCAACCAACACAGAACTGCCACTATTAGCCACCGGACGCTGATGCATATGCTGGGGGGGGGGGGGGGGGATCTGAGCACCTATGGACCTGTCCGGAGTGCATTGACGATACCCCAACTGATAACTGATTCAGTTATTTTGTATGAATGTAGTTAGTAAATGTAGTGTCTTCCCCGTGTTTATATGTTGTGTTTTGTGTATTTGTTTACTGATGAAGACTATTCAGCGCAACATTCCATGTTTTCCGTAACTGTGCTCTGTAAAGCCTCATTACTTTGGGTTATTTTATACTGGTATGGTGGCGAGCATGATCGGACGCCTGGGCTTGTTGCTGGTGAAAATGAAGGATAGGCTAGCCAAACATGAATCTTTGCTCCCAGCCTACAATATCTGATGGTGCTGCCACATCAAGGACACATGGCAGAAAACTGCTTCTGGACAATTGCTTATTTACTGTATAATACTGACTGTAACAGTCCCGGAAGAGGGGAAAATTTCTTATTTACTGTTTAGTACTGACTTAACAGTCCCAGGAGAGGGGACGAGAAGACTAACTAACCTCAAACGCATCATTGTGTGTACTATACTTTTATGGGACTAGCAGACTAACTAACTAACCCCAAACGCATCAATGTGTGTACTATACATTTATGGGACTAGCAGACTAACTAACAAACTAACCCCACACGCACGAATGAGTGTACTATACGTTTATGTCACGAGCAGACTAACTAACTAACCCCAAATGCATCATTGTGTGTACAATACTTTTATGGGACTAGCAGACTAACTAACCCCAAACGCATCAATGTCTGTACTATAGGTTTATGGGACTAGCAGACTATCTAACAAACTAACCCCACACGCACCGATGTGTGTACTATACGTTTATAGGACTAGCAGACTAACTAACTGACCCCAAACACACCAGTGTGTTTACTATACGTTTATGGGACTAGCAGGCAAAGTAACTAACCCAAACGCACCAATGTGTGTACTATACGTTTATGGGACTAGCAGACTAACTAACCCTAAACCCACCAATGTGTGTACTATACGTTTATGGGACTAGCAGACTAACTAACTAACCCCAAACCCACCAATGCGTGTACTATACGTTTATGGGACTAACTGACTAACTAACCCAAACACAGCAATGTGTGTACTATACGTTTATGGGACTAGCAGACTAACTAAATCCAAACACACCAATGTGTGTACTATACGTTTATGGGACTATCAAACTAACTAACTAACCCCACACGCACCGATGTGTGCACAGTACGTTTATGGAACTAGCAGACTAGCCAACTGACCCCAAACACAGCAATGTGTGTACTATACGTTTATGGGACTAGTAGACTAACTAACTAGCCCCACACGCACCGATGTGTGTACTATACGTTTACGGGACTTGCAGACTAACTAACCCCAAACCCACCAATGTGTGTACTATACGTTTATGGGACTAGCAGACTAACTAACTAACCCCATACGCACCAATGTAAGGATACGTGTTCTTTTAATTTCGTTATTATTGTAGTGTTAAGCATATTTCTCTTGCTGTAATATTGTTATTGTAGTATTTGGCATATTTCTCTTGCTGTAATATTGTTATTGTAGTGCTGCACTGGTTCTGTCGCTGCAATATTGTAATTTTAGTGTTTGACATCTGTCCCCAGCTGTAATATTGTTATTGTAGTGTTTGACATCTGTCCCCAGCTGTAATATTGTTATTGTAGTGTTTGACATCTGTCCCCAGCTGTAATATTGTTATTGTAGTGTTTGACATCTGCCTCTAGCTGCAATATTGTTATTGTAGTGTTTGACATCTGTCTCTAGCTGTAATATTGTTATTGTAGTGTTTGACATATTTCTCTAGCTGTAATAGTTATTGTAGTCCTGGACATCTGTCTCTAGCTGTAACATTGTTATTGTAGTGTTTGCAATCTGTCTCTAGCTGTAATATTGTTATTATAGTGTTTGGTATATGTCTCTAGCTGTAATATTGTTATTGTAGTGGTTTTCATATGTCTCAAAAACACGTTTCTTTTCGCGTATTATCTTACTATGAAAGTTTATAGAGTAGGAGAGAGGAAGATAGAGAGAGGGGGAGAGAGTGAGAGAGAGAGGGAGACTGAGAGGGCTTGAGTGAGAGAAAGAGAGTGAGAGGGAATGAGAGAGAGAGTGTGAGAGAGGAAGAGAGAGAGAGAGAGAGGCAGGGAGAGGCAGAGGGTAAGTAGGAGAAAGAATAAAATTGAGAAAGAGAGAGGAAAAGCGAGACAAAGTGTGTGTGTGAGAGAGAGAGAGAGAGAGAGTGAGAGAGAGAGTGAGAGGGAATGAGAGAGGTGAGAGAGAGGAAGAGAGAGGCAGGGAGAGGCAGAGGGTAAGTAGGAGAAAGAATGAAAGTGAGAAAGAGAGAAAGAGAGGAAAAGCGAGACAAAGTGTGTGTGCGTGTGTGTGTGTGTGTGTGTGTGTGTGTGTGTGAGAGAGAGAGAGAGAGAGAGAGAGAGAGAGAGAGGGGGGGGGGGGGGCTTGTGATGATAGCAAATGCTTCCTATAAAAGTAGCTCATAATTATTAATTTTGCTATAACTGAATAGGACTCAATAGAGTACTATGCTTCTATAAATATATTCTCATGTATTCGCAACTCTATACACCAAATCAACAGAGACGGACATTCTGTCCATAGACCAACAGAAACGGACAATGGCTTCAGCATGTTTATTGCTCATATGACATCTGTAGCGTAGTTCTTGGTTGTTGTAGCTTCCTGCAGTCTCCTGAATGCTGAGTGTTTTACACATAGCTCTTCTAAGCGCAGTAAGCTTGCATACAACCTTGGTGAGAAAATTGATTCTGTTACCACCACATCTACCATAAATAAATCGTTGACACGCCCCTTTCACTGGGTTGTAATAGTAGCGAGGCTTGGAAGCGCGAGTTTCCCCGAGACCGGTGCCGAGTAACACAATGATGCTGAAAACGAAAAAAAGCCATAAGTTTTCGTGGTCCATGTGATTCACAGCAACAACTTTGTACCTCAGATTTGTGTAGGCAATTTGTGGACAACTTCTAGCAGGTCAGAGTGATTGCCCATACCAATAGCAATATGGCGTCTACAGCCAGAGACGGAGCTCTGTGCTTAAGGTAATAATTTGATGTCCTGGTGAATGTACTAATTGCCGCATAGTAATTAATCGATTTAACAGATTGGTTTGAATAGACGGCAATGTAAAATATTGAAAGCGACACACTAGATTAGCTTCTAATAGCATACCTCTATTGACACTACTAACCAACTGAACTAGACGGCTGAGAAATATTGAATGAAAGCTGACTGACACTGATTCAGTGATTACAATTTACACTCAAGCTATGATTATACCACTATAACATCAGCGTTATATCAAAATCATTTCAACGTTATTAAAAAAAAAAAAAGTAAATTGTTTCATATAACAGACACAATGAAATCAGAGAATACCTGAAGTTAGATAACTATGTTTAATGTTACAAGTCAGTATTTGTGATAAGATTTCGCTTATTTCAAAATTTGAGCTATGTGAAGGGTGGGGGAGAAGAGGAATTCCAGGTAAAGAAATGTCAGCTGCAGAATATTTGCATGACGTCATCATGTAGTGGTGTTTGTGCTGAGTGATAAACAAGTGGGCAACAGAGTAGCCTTTATCTAAATAGATGTTTAATTATGTTCAACTGACAGTCAGGTCTTAGTACCTTATGGCCGAGCTACAGTATGACAGTAAATTATAGATGTTTAATTATGTTCAACTGACAGTCAGGTCTTAGTACCTTATGACCCAGCTACAGTATGACAGTAAATTATAGATGTTTAATTATGTTCAACTGACAGTCAGGTCTTAGTACCTTATGACCCAGCTACAGTATGACAGTAAATTATAGATGTTTAATTATGTTCAACTGACAGTCAGGTCTTAGTACCTTATGGCCGAGCTACAGTATGACAGTAAATTATAGATGTTTAATTATGTTCAACTGACAGTCAGGTCTTAGTACCTTATGGCCGAGCTACAGTATGATAGTAAATTATAGATGTTTAATTATGTTCAACTGACAGTCAGGTCTTAGTACCTTATGGCCGAGCTACAGTATGATAGTAAATTATAGATGTTTAATTATGTTCAACTGACAGTCAGGTCTTAGTACCTTATGACCGAGCTACAGTATGACAGTTAATGGTCTACCTGCTTTCTGTTAGTGCACAATGTTGGGCGACGCTCACCAAACCTGACACCCCACATTGTGCCAACGGCTTCAGGTGGAGGAGCCCAATTGGAAGGGTTCAAGCCTTACCCTAGTGCAAGGAAATGCAACCTAAAGACTAAATGTCGAGGCAGGGTAGACCAAGCCCTAGGCCTTGGTCGGCAACTGGTCTAGGATGGAAGCTCCGACAGGCGGACAGTTAGAGCATTGTAGTTGCTGAGCCAGCAGCTTCTGCAGCTTATCTTGTTTCAGACGCATTGGTGTTACCTTTCCTCTGGAGTAAACTAGGCAGGCAGAGGGAGAAGAATCATGCTGCATGGGCATCACATGGTCTTTAAATTCAACCCAGCTTTGTGCTATGGAGAGGTCTAACTCCATTTTACAAATAATTCTTTATCAAAACAGCAAGGTGACGGTCCCATGTTTAATATCTGCATTGCTATAACCAGTCTTCTTCTGAATTCTTTTGTACAGTTACCATTGTTGAGACTTCTTGTGTACAATCACCATTCTTGAGGCTTCTTTTGTACAGTCACCATTGTTGAGGCTTCTTTTGTACAGTCACCATTGTTGAGGCTTCTTTTGTACAATCACCACTGTTGAGGCTTCTTTTGTACAATCACAATTGTTGAGGCTTCTTGTGTACAATCACCATTGTTGAGACTTCTTGTGTACAATCACCATTGTTGAGGCTTCTTTTGTACAATCACAATTGTTGAGACTTCTTTTGTTCAATCACAATTGTTGAGGCTTCTTTTGTACAATCACAATTGTTGAGGCTTCTTGTGTACAATCACCATTGTTGAGGCTTCTTGTGTACAATCACCATTGTTGAGGCTTCTTTTGTACAATCACAATTGTTGAGCTTCTTTTGTACAATCACAATTGTGTTGAGGCTTCTTGTGTACAATCACCATTGTTGAGGCTTCTTTTGTCCAATAACAATTATTGAGACTTCTTTTGTACAATACCATTGTTGAGACTTGTTTTGTACAATCACCATTGTTGAGACCTCTTTTGTACAATCACCATTGTTGAGACTTGTTTTGTACAATCACCATTGTTGAGACTTGTTTTGTACAATCACCATTGTTGAGACTTCTTTTGTATAGTCACCATTGTTGAGCAAAATATTCAAAGTGTGTGACATTTTCAGTGCCTGCATCAATGAATGTTACTGTTGGTTCATATGTAATTTTGCCTGCAGACATTTTTTTTAAAGTTCAGAAACATATTGTGACTTTCAATGTTTGTTGACAGTCAGATGTTAACTGTTGTAGTCACTTTACATTAATTGCAAGGAGGTTCATGCAATTGGCGCTTGGAATTGGATTTCCACTAATTAATATATTTAATTTCCCCTACCACTATCTCTTAAATCGTACATAGATTTAACATTCTAGGTGGCAATTCTATAGATTTTTCTAGGTGACTTGAAGTAAGTTGGCCATCCAGATTTCTTAAGCTTTCTCCTCATCACATATTACTTCTTTAAGAGGCACTGGTTGGCATGAGTTATTTTATTTTCTATATTGTAGATTTGTTAATGGGTCATTGGATGGGGTAACTGGTCCTACGACTTCTATACTTAGTCATGTATTTGTTACATCATGCATGATAGGTAACAATGTTAATATGTTTTGTTACCCCGGACACTTGTAAAGTTTGGTTGAAAATGTACTGCATTACATGTTATATTATGTAGGCAGATTTCTAGAGACTGCAGAAACCACACTTAAAAGATATAACATCCATGTTTTGTTTGATACACAATCAAAGCAAATCATATATTGAGCAATGTTTGGGGAAGGAATAGTTTATATTCAAGAAGAAAATCATTCTTTTGAGTTGTTAGTTGGTTAATTTTGGTTGGTTGTTAGTCAACCAATTATCCTCACTGGACGTCAAACTATCTGTCCTTAAGTGCTCAGATTTTCTTCTCAGTATTTCCCTCAGAGAGTAGCAGCTGGCCACACCAGTTCTGTGTTGGTTGACCATTCTTCATTAGTTTTCCCTGTGGTCTTGTGTGACCCCATTCAACTTGGTGTTGTTTCAGTCTGGTCTCTTAAGCTGTACAACTGACTAATCACTACATATCTGTCCCGTGACACTATATGATGTTGAAATATGAATCTTACTTGCATGGCTCCAGTACTTGAGGTTCTCTGTGTTCTGATTATGTGAAATATATATCTTTCCCCCTCCTCCTTACACTCATCATCCTTCTGCAGAGCAAACATGAGATGGGTTGAACTGCAATAAAATCATGAATAAAGCTAGTAGTAGAAATGTATCAGCCTCACAAGAACACACTCATTAATGACAGCAAATAGTTGTAAAGCTTTCCACAAACAAAAAGACCATTCGGACATTAATACATCTAAGGAAAAAAAAAACTACATAAACTGAATACTATTCCAGAGAAAACAACATTCAGTCTGTGGTTAGATCTATAATAGATTAGGGCTCTAACTTAAGTTATGGTCAGGATAAAAGGTTGGGATATGTTATAGGGGCGTATAGATAACAGCTATGTCATCAGTAGAGAGATTGTAATCTACACATTTTGGTGATAGTTGATTACCGTTAATCTCACTCAACTAGATCTCTAGTTTGTGTTTCTTCTGGAAGATATGGTCAAAGAGAAGGTGCTGGACTGGGCACTCCTCATTTGGTAAAATGTTGTTTAGTGTTTATTTATAAATATAAACTTGATCTTCATTGTCTCTTTGTAAGAACGAGAAATCAAGATTCAGCATCATTGCATTAGGGACATTTCCACACTTGCTGCATCCCTTTGTTCAGTTGCTAATGGAGAGTTGCCATGCTGATGATGCCAGTGGCATCCTGATTGAACATCTGTCTGAAACTCTTTGGGGACCGTGAGTTGGGTTTACTAAACGCATAAAAACGACAGGTAAGTGCGTAGGTGTGATGAGCACACTTAAGAATAACGTTGGGGAAAATGGCTGAAACAATAAACACATACTCATTTGAGTTGAGTTAAGAACAGACATCACTGCACTCAGGACATTCCCATACTTTCTCCGTCCCCTCATTCAACAGCCAGTGAAGAGTCACACTGCTAATCATTCCCACCGCTATCTGATTGAAAGTTCTCCTGGTCTTCCCAGTCAGTTTTGAGATTCTTCCAGAACCCCTGCTGATTCCCCTGCAATCTCATTCTTTCCACATACGGGTTCTCAATAAGCTCGGTTATAGGTTAGTCAATGTAAAGGACCTTTCACTAGCCTTAAGAAAATTATGCATATGTTGCTAGACCTGTATTTTTTATAGATCAGTTGGCACTCCAGGGGTAGTTTTAATTGTTTTGTTTTGTTTATTTTTTGTGCGCATTTACTTGCTTTTGAAATTGAGCACAGTCCACAAACATGCTACAACTGGTGTTTATTATTGTGCATGAGGGTTAGCTTCCCCTGTTACCAATGTCCCTGGCCATCAGGCGAAGGCTTCTCCAACTTGAGACAACAGTCTTGTGGTCATTATCATGCCAGCGGTCATGTGGTCATTATCATGCCAGCGGTCATGTGGTCATTATCATGCCAGCGGTCATGTGGTCATTATCATGCCAGCGGTCATGTGGTCATTATCATGCCAGCGGTCATGTGGTCATTATCATGCCAGCGGTCATGTGGTCATTATCATGCCAGCAGTCATGTGGTCATTATCATGCCAGCAGTCATGTGGTCATTATCATGCCAGCAGTCATGTGGTCATTATGCCAGCGGTCATGTGGTCATTATGCCAGCAGTCATGTGGTCATTATCATGCCAGCGGTCATGTGGTCATTATCATGCCAGCGGTCATGTCGTCATTATGCCAGCAGTCATGTGGTCATTGTCATGCCAGCGGTCATGTGGTCATTATGCCAGCAGTCATGTGGTCATTATCATGCCAGCGGTCATGTGGTCATTATGCCAGCAGTCATGTGGTCATTATCATGCCAGCGGTCATGTGGTCATTATGCCAGCGGTCATGTGGTCATTATCATGCCAGCGGTCTTGTGGTCATTATCATGCCAGCGGTCATGTGGTCATTATGCCAGCAGTCATGTGGTAATTATCATGCCAGCGGTCATGTGGTTATTATGCCAGTAGTCATGTGGTCATTATCATGCCAGCGGTCATGTCATTATCATGCCAGCAGTCATGTGGTCATTATCATGCCAGTGGTCATGTGGTCATTATCATGCCAGCGGTCATGTGGTCATTATGCCAGCGGTCATGTGGTCATGATCATGCCAGCAGTCATGTGGTCATGATCATGCCAGCGGTCATGTGGTCATTATGCCAGCAGTCATGTGGTCATTATCATGCCAGCGGTCATGCAGTCATTATGCCAGCGGTCATGTGGTCATCACACCAGCAGTCATGTGGTCATCACGCCAGCAGTCATGTGGTCATCATGCCAGCAGTCATGTGGTCATCATGCCAGCAGTCATGTGGTCATGATCATGCCAGCGGTCATGTGGTCATTATCATGCCAGCGACCATGTGGTCATTATTCCAGCGGTCATGTGGTTATTATCCTGCCAGCAGTCATGTGGTCATTATCACGCCAGCGGTCATGTGGTCATTATCATGCCAGCCTCCTTCACTTCCCTAGACATGTTCTGGTACAGTTTTAGACCAGGACAACCTGGCAGCCAAGATCAGCTTTAAACATCCACCTCCATGCAGATTCAAACCTCACTGGGCATGCAGATTCAAACCTCATTGGGCATGCAGATTCAAGCCTCTCTGGGCATGCAGACAGCATTTCTTTTGTGGGGCCACAATTACAATACAGTTAGGTAATGTTCCTTATTGATAAAACGAAGCAGAGAAGAATTTAAAAAAAAAAAAAATACAAGTAAAATGGGTGGATCTTAGAACAATATACAGCAATCTAGCTCGCCACATGGGCATGAGGAATTGTGGTGGTGCAGAGGTTAGCATACCAGACTGCCGGCCTGGTGATGGTTGAATTGAATTCCACTCGGTGCGAGGATTAAAAAAATGGCCTGGGCTGCATGTCGACCTAACCAAAACATGAACAATGACTCTTTCTTTCTTTCTTTCTTTCTTTCTTTCTTTCTTTCTTTCTTTCTTTCTTTCTTTCTTTCTTTCTTTTTTTCTTTCTTTCTCTCTTTTTCTTTCTTTCTTTCTTTCTTTCTTTCTGCCTGCCTGCCTGCCTGCCTGCCTGCCTGCCTGCCTGCCTGCCTGCCTGCCTGCCTCCCTGCCTGCCTGCCTGCCTGCCTCCCTGCCTTCCATCCTTCCATCCTTCCTTCCTTCCTTCCTTTCTTCCTTCCTTCCTTCCTTCCTTCCTTCCTTCCTTCCTTCCTTCCTTTCCTTCTATTCATTCAGTGCATGCCTCTTTATTGTTAACATCTGTCTGTTCTGTAGGTTGCACTATACAAGCATCAGTGAAGCTGAGAATAGAAAATTCTTCAGACCCCACACAGCACCAATTGACAGACAAATCCCTAACAATCCAGACAGTAGCAGCTGATGCCACCAGCTGTTGTCAAGACGAGCCAGGATGTACGAAGGGTGGTTGTTTTTATTTTCATAATCAATCAATTCTCAAAATTGTTTTTTGTGGCGTTAGAACAGTAATGAGTATTTGACTAGTGGAAAACATTGATTGTGTACATTTATGGCACTGTTTTATGGTTTTGGTGTTAGGCTCACGTAACCTACTTGAGTATATTGAATATGATGGTGACTTAATTGTGCTAGCTGAGTCATGTTTAAATAGTTACATAAAATATCTGCAATGCAATTATTTCACACAAATATGAAACACAACAGTTTTGCAGGTGACATGTTTGAATGGTATTCCAGCTGCTGCGGTATAATAGTATTTTAACTCAGGTTAGTAAACCTCTCTAGTGCGAGGAAATGCAACCTAAACACAATATCATGCAGGGCAGAATAGGCCCTAAGTCTTGTTTGGCAACTGGTCTAGGATCAGAGCTCTGACAGGCATACAGTTAGAGCATTGCTTTGGTGATTCAGCAGCTTCCGCAGCGTGTCTTGTTCCAGACGTTTCCTCTGGAGTAAACTAGGTAGACCGAGAGAGGGATCATGTTTCATGGGCAACATATTGTCCCTAAATTCAGCCGAGGCTTTGTGCTATGGAGAAGGATAAATCCATTTTTCAAACTATCCTTTGTCAGGATGGCAAGGTGCCAGTTATATTTTAACCTTATATTTAACCTTAGAAGATATGAAAGGAATCATCGTTGGGGGATGTAATGTCAATAACATTAGATATGTGGATGATACAGCGTTGATTTCAGACAATGAGTAGGATCTCCAACATTTAGTAGATGCTGTTGTTGCACACAGTGAACAACTAGGGTTAGAATTAAATTGTAAGAAGACACAGATTATGGTCATCACTAGGAAGAAGGAAACACCACAATGTGATATACACGTGAATGAAAATATTCTTAAACAAGTGAATTGGTAAAATTATCTCATAACAGTTATAACATCTGATGAGAGATGCCCTGAAGAGATGAGAACAAGATTCGCCATGGTGAAGGTAGCCTTTTGCAAGATTGAAAACTTATTGACTAATAAAAAGATGTCAATTACAACGAGTAAAATACTTCATAGAACATGTACTTTTGTATGGATGTGAACCGTGGGCAATGAGGAGACAAGCTGAAAAACATCTAATAGCTGTGGAAATGTGGTTTCTAAGGAAAATGCAAAGAATACCATGGACAGACAGAAAATCCAATGACCAAGACCTACAAGAAACAAATGAAAACCGTAAACTGATTAGAGAAATTAGACATAGACAGTCAACATTCTTTGGACACGTTATGAGAAGAAATAAATTGGAGAACTTGGTAACAACTGGCAAAACTGAGGGAAAAAACAAGGGGAAGGCAGAGAAGAAATACCTGGATGGCTTGGCCACGTGGCATGATCGAGACAAGAACACAGAGCTGATCCACAACTTTGGTGATCAAGTGAGATGTCAAAACATGAAAGCCCATGCTTAATGGCATGGCACATGATGATGATGATTGCTATGACCAGTCTCCTTCTGACTTAAAGATGGCAAGATGCCTGTCATTGGTAAACAAGAAATTACAACCATTAGTAATGTAGACAATGATAAGAAAGTATAATTTCACATATTCACAGTAAACATTTCCACACATTTAGTGACAGATTCAAGAGCAGGAAACATTTCAAACTGAGTACACCAAAAGAGTTGCGTTAAGTATAACATTTTCCCAGTTACTTCTGTTGTCCTTGGACTTAATAATCAGCCATGGACAATTACCAGTTGCTTAAATCTAAAGAAAATTCATTAAAGTTTTGTAATTGTGAATGATTATTTCAGGCAGAAATAAATGGTTTTAAATATTGTGTCATCCCACAGCAGGTATTACTGTGGGGTGTGAAGTGTTAGGCTTCACATAGTCTGGACCACAGTATATGAGGTGGCATAGCCAGTTCTCTTCCTCATCATCTTTGTGAGTGCAACTGAGAAATATATTTTATCAGCAATACTCATCACACTTTAACTCACTGAATATATGTTTGCACATCATGATTTCTGTTCTGCGACTAATGTCCTTTAATCTGGTATACAATAATATTTCTCATGAGGTTAATTGATAATAGCCTATCTGAGATCTTCTCTTCTGATATTTAAGTGTTCTGTTGAAAGGAATGCTTAGTATGAAACAAGCTTATTTTATATTGCTATAATTGCAAATATTTGTATATTTGCAATAATATCAATCATAAATTAGCTTGTTCATACTTGACAATGAGCAACAACAATGAACTGGTTAACAAAAAGTCTGAGAGAACAGGAAGCTTACTGTCAAAACAAAAGTCCTGGTCTATCAAGCCTAAGTTCTTAGTAGATGGTGCATTATGGTTGAAATGACCACGTGTTCACATCCATTGTGGACAGACATTTACTGCACGAATTGGTCTGATTTGTTACATTTGCTACTGTCATGGATTGTAGTTATTATGCCTCTATTGAAGCGCAGTGTAGCAAACAATTGTCTGACAAAGTGCCAGAGATATTGCAAAATAATGACAGTCATGTGTATTTGTAAATTATTTATATTTTATATTTGCAAAAAAAAAATAATTAGTCACATTAAAAAAGTTTTAGGTGTGTCAGCAAACGGGAAGAAATATGATTTAAGTATGTTCACTTCAGACACTCATGTTTTCGTTATAGAGGCAGTGTTCATGCTGAGTCTCATCTCATCCCATCTTGTTATTCTTGTACCTTGCATTGTCAAGATGAAGTATAAACAGCAGGAGAGTGCCTGTTTATGGGCTTGATGTACCGAGATTCCCATGGACGCTGTCATTCCCTCTGTCCATTGTTTACATGGCTGGCCTCTTCTTCTGCTTCCATTGGTCTGTACATCATTGCTTATTGTGGTATACTCTTAGATGGTAATCTAATTACATGGCCAAACAATTTAACTTGCTACTTGTGATAAAATCTAACGCTGCTATAACCCTCACTTTAGTCATGATTTCTTCATTTCTATGATAGTCTCCATGGTGAAGTGGTCAAGCCATCTGACATGGGCTCTGTCTGACATGGGTTCGATTTCAGGCTGCGTCCTTCAGTTCATGAGTGAATCTTTTTCGGAGACTCCTGTGGGTCGATTCCGGACTGTGTCCTTCGGTTCACGGGTGAATTTTCTTCGGAGACTCCTGCGGGTCATTGCTGGAGCTACAAAGTTTGTGCTTCATGCGACGCTTTCCGTGCTGCAGAAAGAGACTGAGCCATATGGGATAAAAACCCGGTGCAATGAAGTCGACCCTGTCGCTTTTTAAGTGACTTTTTAATTTTCTTCATTTCTGATTTTCTCTCTTCTTGACACATTGAGTATTCTTCTTAGGAACCTCATTTATGTTTTTGTGATATTTCTTTTCTCTTTCTGTCATTGTCCAGGTTTGGCATTGTTAGCATATAGTTGGTAGAAAGATAATGTTGTAAAGTGCTTTCTTAGCCCGATTATACTTCTTAGGTTTTCTACGAGCAGTATGAAAATCCTCTCCTGGCTTGCTTGGCCCATCGCAAGGGGAGTCCGTCCCCATTGGCCCATAACTTCGCAGTCATGGCTGGTCAGAAACCAGCAGGGGTGCACAATCAGTTCCAGACTTCACTTGAAGGGAGAGACATGATAGAATGCAACCCGTCATGGTTCAACACAGCACGTATGGAATGGCAGCAATGACTTGGTTGGTCATGTTTCCTCTTTGAGGTATTTTATTGTCACATTGAGCAGGCAAGCCGAAAAGCATCTGTCCCAGTGAAAATGTGGTTTCTGAGGAAAATAAAAGAATACCATGGACAGACAGAAAAAACCAATGAGAAAGTCCTACAGGAAGCAAATAAAATCCATAAACTGATTGCAGAATTTAAACGGAGTCAAAATTTCTTGGGGACTTATGAAGAAATGAACTAGAGAACTTGGTGACAACTGGCAAGGTTGAGGGGAAAAGACAAGGGAAAGGCACAGAAGTAAATATCTGGATGGCTTGATCACATCGCATAGTTGAGACAAGAACACAGAGCTGATCTACACTCTGGTGATAGTGTAAGATCGCGAAACATGACCACCAACGCTTATTGGAATGGCACATGATGATGATTATTTCATTGTTTTTGGAAAAAAGAATGACTAAGCCAGATAAATGGAGAGAAGGCTCTTCTAGAAGAGGTATGACATGATGTGGAGAAAGCCATGCTGATTGTGGATTGCTTATTTA
Source organism: Cepaea hortensis (assembly GCA_963921405.1). Classification (NCBI taxonomy): domain Eukaryota; kingdom Metazoa; phylum Mollusca; class Gastropoda; order Stylommatophora; family Helicidae; genus Cepaea; species Cepaea hortensis. Next base: position 96,551,423 of record OY992885.1, on the reverse strand, counting down.
CATCCTTTTACCGCAGGAAATTGTGGAATTGACACCTAGAGTGTTAGAAGTATGTATGAATTGGGATAAATGACACAGATGTGAGAATAATATAGGGAGGACATTGCAGGCACTACATTATGTACTAGTATGACTTGGCATAAGTTGGCTGAAGGCTTATGCACCAGCAGAGGTTAAAGGGCAGAAGAAAATGGCTCTAATCCAGTGCCCAGAGGACTTCACATGAAGAGCAATTTGAATGCAATATAATATTCCAAACTGATGGAACAAAGCTGAGAAAATTTGAAAGAAAACATTTGCAGACTGTTTAGATGTTTGCGAATACTATTTGCAAATATACAGCCACCATAATGATTACTGCTCGTCTATCTGCCACATTGTTTACTTCATTCTTCCCTTTTCCTTCCCTCATAAGTTTTAGATTTCACCACTTGCATGACTGTGTTATTCATATACTCTGTTTCTGCTCTGTCAGGATTCACCATAGAGGCACCAACAAAGGTAAGACCAGAATACCAATCTTCAGATATACCAAGTCAGTACCAATTGACAGAAAATTGTTCCCTAAGTGTCAAGACTTTGCAGTAGCAGCTGATGTCACCAGCAGTTGCCAGGAAGCACAAAGGGTGGTTAATGATTTTACTTTAAAAATCGGTCATTATACATTCTCAAAATATGTTCAATGGTTTTAGAAAAAAAATAAGCAATACTTGACTAAAGTTAAAATATTGAGCGTGTACATGTATAACACAGTTTGAGGGTTCGATTTATATAACAAATTTCAATAGGTCACCGGTCATGGACTTTTCCCCAAAAATAAAAGTTTCTAGGAAATTAGTCTAAAACAATGTGCTGACATTAGACATGACCATAACAGTAATAATTTGCACCCCTGGGGCAGTTTTGTTGACAAAATTGAGATAGCTGAAAACTGAGAAATTTCGACAGGTGGCCGGTCATCGCTTTTTCCCAAAATATAAAAGTTTCTGGATCACTAGGAAATTAGTCTAAAACAATGTGCTGACACCAGACATGACCGTAAAAGTAATAATTTGCACTCCTTGGGCAGTTTTGTTGACAAATTTGAGATAGCTCAAAACTGAGAAATTTCGACAGGCGGCCGGTCATCGATTTTTCCCAAAATATAAAAGTTTCTGGATCACTAGGAAATAAGTCTAAAACAATGTGCTGACAAGAGACATGACCGTAAAAGTAATAATTTGCACTCTGGGGGCAATTTTGTTGACAAATTTGAGATAGCTCAAAACAGAAATTTCGACAGGCGGCCGGTCATCGATTTTCCCCAAAATATAAAAGTTTCTGGATCACTAGGAAATTAGTCTAAAACAATGTGCTATTACTAGACATGACCATAAAACTAATAGTTTGCACTCCGGGGGAAATTTTGTTGACACATTTGAGATTGCTTAAAACTGAGAAATTTTGACAGGCGGCCGGTCATCGATTTTTCCCAAAATATAAAAGTTTTTTGGATCACTGGGAAATAAGTCTAAAACAATGTGCTGACAAGAGACATGACCGTAAATGTAATAATTTGCACTCCTGGGGCAGTTTTGTTGACACATTTGAGATAGCTTAAAACTGAGAAATTTTGACAGGCGGCCGGTCATCGATTTTTCCCAAAACATAAAAGTTTCAGGATCACTAGGAAATAAGTCTAAAACAATGTGCTGACAAGAGACATGACCGTAAAAGTAATAATTAGCACTCCGGGGGCAATTTTGTTGACAAATTTGAGATAGCCCAAAACTGAGAAATTTCGACAGGCGGCCGGTCATCGATTTTTCCCAAAATATAAAAGTTTCTGGATCACTAGGAAATTAGTCTAAAACAATGTGCTATCACTAGACATGACCATAAAACTAATAGTTTGCACTCCGGGGGCAGATTTGTTGACAAATTTTAGATAGCTGAAAACTGAGAAATTTTGACAGGCGGCCGGTCATCGCTTTTTCCCAAAATATAACAGTTTCTGGATCACTAGGAAATTAGTCTAAAACAATTTGCTGACACCAGACATGACCGTAAAAGTAATAATTTGCACTCCGGGGGCAATTTTGTTGACAAATTTGAGATAGCCCAAAACTGAGAAATTTCGACAGGCGGCCGGTCATCGATTTTTCTCAAAATATAAAAGTTTCAGGATCACTAGGAAATTAGTCTAAAACAATGTGCTGTCACTAGACATGACAATAAAACTAATAATTTGCACTCCGGGGGCAGTTTTGTTGACAAATTTGAGATAGCTCAAAACTGAGAAATTTCGACAGGCGGCCGGTCATCGATTTTTCCCAAAATATAAAAGTTTTTGGATCACTAGGAAATTAGTCTAAAACAATGTGCTGACACCAGACATGACCATAAAAGTAATAATTTGCACTCCTGGGGCAGTTTTGTTGACACATTTGAGATAGCTTAAAACTGAGAAATTTTGACAGGCGGCCGGTCATCGATTTTTCCCAAAACATAAAAGTTTCAGGATCACTAGGAAATAAGTCTAAAACAATGTGCTGACAAGAGACATGACCGTAAAAGTAATAATTAGCACTCCTGGGGCAATTTTGTTGACAAATTTGAGATAGCCCAAAACTGAGAAATTTCGACAGGCGGCCGGTCATCGATTTTTCCCAAAATATAAAAGTTTCTGGATCACTAGGAAATTAGTTTAAAACAATGTGCTGACACTAGACATGACCATAAAACTAATAGTTTGCACTCCGGGGGCAGATTTGTTGACAAATTTGAGATAGCTGAAAACTTAGAAATTTTGACAGGCGGCCGGTCATCGATTTTTCCCAAAACATAAAAGTTTCAGGATCACTAGGAAATAAGTCTAAAACAATGTGCTGACAAGAGACATGGCCGTAAAAGTAATAATTCGCACTCCGGGGGCAATTTTGTTGACAAATTTGAGATAGCTCAAAACAGAAATTTCGACAGGCGGCCGGTCATTGATTTTTCCCAAAATATAAAAGTTTCTGGATCACTAGGAAATTAGTCTAAAACAATGTGCTATCACTAGACATGACCATAAAACTAATAGTTTGCACTCCGGGGGCAGTTTTGTTGACAAATTTTAGATAGCTGAAAACTGAGAAATTTTGACAGGCGGCCAGTCATCGATTTTTCCCAAAATATAAAAGTTTCTGGATCACTAGGAAATTAGTCTAAAATAATGTGCTGACACCAGACATGACCATAAAAGTAATAATTTGCACTCCGGGGGCAGTTTTGTTGACAAATTTGAGATAGCCCAAAACTGAGAAATTTCGACAGGCGGCCGGTCATCGATTTTTCCCAAAATATAAAAGTTTCTGGATCACTAGGAAATTAGTTTAAAACAATGTGCTGACACTAGACATGACCATAAAACTAATAGTTTGCACTCCGGGGGCAGATTTGTTGACAAATTTGAGATAGCTGAAAACTGAGAAATTTCGACAGGCGGCCGGTCATCGCTTTTTCCCAAAATATAACAGTTTCTGGATCACTAGGAAATTAGTCTAAAACAATTTGCTGACACCAGACATGACCGTAAAAGTAATAATTTGCACTCCGGGGGCAATTTTGTTGACAAATTTGAGATAGCCCAAAACTGAGAAATTTCGACAAGCGGCCGGTCATCGATTTTTCTCAAAATATAAAAGTTTCTGGATCACTAGGAAATTAGTCTAAAACAATGTGCTATCACTAGACATGACCATAAAACTAATAGTTTGCACTCCGGGGGCAGTTTTGTTGACAAATTTGAGATAGCTCAAAACTGAGAAATTTCGACAGGCGGCCGGTCATCGATTTTCCCAACATATAAAAGTTTCTGGATCACTAGGAAATAAGTCTAAAACAATGTGCTGACAAGAGACATGTCCGTAAAAGTAATAATTTGCACTCCGGGGGAAATTTTGTTGACACATTTGAGATTGCTTAAAACTGAGAAATTTTGACAGGCGGCCGGTCATCGATTTTTCCCAAAATATAAAAGTTTTTTGGATCACTGGGAAATAAGTCTAAAACAATGTGCTGACAAGAGACATGACCGTAAATGTAATAATTTGCACTCCTGGGGCAGTTTTGTTGACACATTTGAGATAGCTTAAAATTGAGAAATTTTGACAGGCGGCCGGTCATCGATTTTTCCCAAAACATAAAAGTTTCAGGATCACTAGGAAATAAGTCTAAAACAATGTGCTGACAAGAGACATGGCCGTAAAAGTAATAATTTGCACTCCGGGGGCAATTTTGCTGACAAATTTGAGATAGCTCAAAACAGAAATTTCGACAGGCGGCCGGTCATTGATTTTTCCCAAAATATAAAAGTTTCTGGATCACTAGGAAATTAGTCTAAAACAATGTGCTATCACTAGACATGACCATAAAACTAATAGTTTACACTCCGGGGACAGTTTTGTTGACAAATTTTAGATAGCTGAAAACTGAGAAATTTTGACAGGCGGGCAGTCATCGATTTTTCCCAAAATATAAAAGTTTCTGGATCACTAGGAAATTAGTCTAAAACAATGTGCTGACACCAGACATGACCATAAAAGTAATAATTTGCACTCCGGGGGCAGTTTTGTTGACAAATTTGAGATAGCCCAAAACTGAGAAATTTCGACAGGCGGCCGGTCATCGCTTTTTCCCAAAATATAACAGTTTCTGGATCACTAGGAAATTAGTCTAAAACAATTTGCTGACACCAGACATGACCGTAAAAGTAATAATTTGCACTCCGGGGGCAATTTTGTTGACAAATTTGAGATAGCTCAAAACTGAGAAATTTCGACAAGCGGCCGGTCATCGATTTTTCTCAAAATATAAAAGTTTCAGGATCACTAGGAAATTAGTCTAAAACAATGTGCTGTCACTAGACATGACAATAAAACTAATAATTTGCACTCCGGGGGCAGTTTTGTTGACAAATTTGAGATAGCTCAAAACTGAGACATTTCGACAGGCGGCTGGTCATCGATGTTTCCCAAAATATAAAAGTATCTGGATCTCTAGGAAATTAGTCTAAAACAATGTGCTGTCACTAGACATGACCGTAAAACTAATAGTTTGCACTCTGGGGGCAGTTTTGTTGACAAATTTGAGATAGTTCAAAACTCAGAAATTTCGACAGGCGGCCGGTCATCGATTTTTCCCAAAATATAAAAGTTTCTGGATCACTAGGAAATAAGTCTAAAACAATGTGCTGACAAGAGACATGACCGTAAAAGTAATAATTTGCACTCTGGGGGCAATTTTGTTGACAAATTTGAGATAGCTCAAAACAGAAATTTCGACAGGCGGCCGGTCATCGATTTTCCCCAAAATATAAAAGTTTCTGGATCACTAGGAAATTAGTCTAAAACAATGTGCTATTACTAGACATGACCATAAAACTAATAGTTTGCACTCCGGGGGAAATTTTGTTGACACATTTGAGATTGCTTAAAACTGAGAAATTTTGACAGGCGGCCGGTCATCGATTTTTCCCAAAATATAAAAGTTTTTTGGATCACTGGGAAATAAGTCTAAAACAATGTGCTGACAAGAGACATGACCGTAAATGTAATAATTTGCACTCCTGGGGCAGTTTTGTTGACACATTTGAGATAGCTTAAAACTGAGAAATTTTGACAGGCGGCCGGTCATCGATTTTTCCCAAAACATAAAAGTTTCAGGATCACTAGGAAATAAGTCTAAAACAATGTGCTGACAAGAGACATGACCGTAAAAGTAATAATTAGCACTCCGGGGGCAATTTTGTTGACAAATTTGAGATAGCCCAAAACTGAGAAATTTCGACAGGCGGCCGATCATCGATTTTTCCCAAAATATAAAAGTTTCTGGATCACTAGGAAATTAGTTTAAAACAATGTGCTGACACTAGACATGACCATAAAACTAATAGTTTGCACTCCGGGGGCAGATTTGTTGACAAATTTGAGATAGCTGAAAACTGAGAAATTTTGACAGGCGGCCGGTCATCGATTTTTCCCAAAACATAAAAGTTTCAGGATCACTAGGAAATAAGTCTAAAACAATGTGCTGACAAGAGACATGGCCGTAAAAGTAATAATTCGCACTCCGGGGGCAATTTTGTTGATAAATTTGAGATAGCTCAAAACAGAAATTTCGACAGGCGGCCGGTCATTGATTTTTCCCAAAATATAAAAGTTTCTGGATCACTAGGAAATTAGTCTAAAACAATGTGCTATCACTAGACATGACCATAAAACTAATAGTTTGCACTCCGGGGGCAGTTTTGTTGACAAATTTTAGATAGCTGAAAACTGAGAAATTTCGACAGGCGGCCAGTCATCGCTTTTTCCCAAAATATAAAAGTTTCTGGATCACTAGGAAATTAGTCTAAAACAATGTGCTGATACTAGACATGACCATAAAAGTAATAATTTGCACTCCGTGGGCAGTTTTGTTGACAAATTTGAGATAGCTCACAACTGAGAAATTTCGACAGGCGGCCTGTCATCGATTTTTCCCAAAATATGAAAGTTTCTGGATCACTAGGAAATTAGTCTAAAACAATGTGCTGACACGAGACATGACCGTAAATGTAATAATTTGCACTCCTGGGGCAGTTTTGTTGACACATTTGAGATAGCTCAAAAGTGAGAAATTTCGACAGGCGGCCGGTCATCGATTTTTCCCAAAATATAAAAGTTTCTGGATCACTAGGAAATTAGTCTAAAACAATGTGCTATCACTAGACATGACCTTAAAACTAATAGTTTGCACTCCGGGGGCAGTTTTGTTGACAAATTTTAGATAGCTCACAACTGAGAAATTTCGACAGGCGGCCGGTCATCGATTTTTCCCAAAATATAAAAGTTTCTGGATCACTAGGAAATTAGTCTAAAACAATGTGCTATCACTAGACATGACCATAAAACTAATAGTTTGCACTCCGGGGGCAGATTTGTTGACAAATTTTAGATAGCTGAAAACTGAGAAATTTTGACAGGCGGCCGGTCATCGCTTTTTCCCAAAATATAACAGTTTCTGGATCACTAGGAAATTAGTCTAAAACAATTTGCTGACACCAGACATGACCGTAAAAGTAATAATTTGCACTCCGGGGGCAATTTTGTTGACAAATTTGAGATAGCCCAAAACTGAGAAATTTCGACAGGCGGCCGGTCATCGATTTTTCTCAAAATATAAAAGTTTCAGGATCACTAGGAAATTAGTCTAAAACAATGTGCTGTCACTAGACATGACAATAAAACTAATAATTTGCACTCCGGGGGCAGTTTTGTTGACAAATTTGAGATAGCTCAAAACTGAGAAATTTCGACAGGCGGCCGGTCATCGATTTTTCCCAAAATATAAAAGTTTTTGGATCACTAGGAAATTAGTCTAAAACAATGTGCTGACACCAGACATGACCATAAAAGTAATAATTTGCACTCCTGGGGCAGTTTTGTTGACACATTTGAGATAGCTTAAAACTGAGAAATTTTGACAGGCGGCCGGTCATCGATTTTTCCCAAAACATAAAAGTTTCAGGATCACTAGGAAATAAGTCTAAAACAATGTGCTGACAAGAGACATGACCGTAAAAGTAATAATTAGCACTCCTGGGGCAATTTTGTTGACAAATTTGAGATAGCCCAAAACTGAGAAATTTCGACAGGCGGCCGGTCATCGATTTTTCCCAAAATATAAAAGTTTCTGGATCACTAGGAAATTAGTTTAAAACAATGTGCTGACACTAGACATGACCATAAAACTAATAGTTTGCACTCCGGGGGCAGATTTGTTGACAAATTTGAGATAGCTGAAAACTTAGAAATTTTGACAGGCGGCCGGTCATCGATTTTTCCCAAAACATAAAAGTTTCAGGATCACTAGGAAATAAGTCTAAAACAATGTGCTGACAAGAGACATGGCCGTAAAAGTAATAATTCGCACTCCGGGGGCAATTTTGTTGACAAATTTGAGATAGCTCAAAACAGAAATTTCGACAGGCGGCCGGTCATTGATTTTTCCCAAAATATAAAAGTTTCTGGATCACTAGGAAATTAGTCTAAAACAATGTGCTATCACTAGACATGACCATAAAACTAATAGTTTGCACTCCGGGGGCAGTTTTGTTGACAAATTTTAGATAGCTGAAAACTGAGAAATTTTGACAGGCGGCCAGTCATCGATTTTTCCCAAAATATAAAAGTTTCTGGATCACTAGGAAATTAGTCTAAAATAATGTGCTGACACCAGACATGACCATAAAAGTAATAATTTGCACTCCGGGGGCAGTTTTGTTGACAAATTTGAGATAGCCCAAAACTGAGAAATTTCGACAGGCGGCCGGTCATCGATTTTTCCCAAAATATAAAAGTTTCTGGATCACTAGGAAATTAGTTTAAAACAATGTGCTGACACTAGACATGACCATAAAACTAATAGTTTGCACTCCGGGGGCAGATTTGTTGACAAATTTGAGATAGCTGAAAACTGAGAAATTTCGACAGGCGGCCGGTCATCGCTTTTTCCCAAAATATAACAGTTTCTGGATCACTAGGAAATTAGTCTAAAACAATTTGCTGACACCAGACATGACCGTAAAAGTAATAATTTGCACTCCGGGGGCAATTTTGTTGACAAATTTGAGATAGCCCAAAACTGAGAAATTTCGACAAGCGGCCGGTCATCGATTTTTCTCAAAATATAAAAGTTTCTGGATCACTAGGAAATTAGTCTAAAACAATGTGCTATCACTAGACATGACCATAAAACTAATAGTTTGCACTCCGGGGGCAGTTTTGTTGACAAATTTGAGATAGCTCAAAACTGAGAAATTTCGACAGGCGGCCGGTCATCGATTTTCCCAACATATAAAAGTTTCTGGATCACTAGGAAATAAGTCTAAAACAATGTGCTGACAAGAGACATGTCCGTAAAAGTAATAATTTGCACTCCGGGGGAAATTTTGTTGACACATTTGAGATTGCTTAAAACTGAGAAATTTTGACAGGCGGCCGGTCATCGATTTTTCCCAAAATATAAAAGTTTTTTGGATCACTGGGAAATAAGTCTAAAACAATGTGCTGACAAGAGACATGACCGTAAATGTAATAATTTGCACTCCTGGGGCAGTTTTGTTGACACATTTGAGATAGCTTAAAATTGAGAAATTTTGACAGGCGGCCGGTCATCGATTTTTCCCAAAACATAAAAGTTTCAGGATCACTAGGAAATAAGTCTAAAACAATGTGCTGACAAGAGACATGGCCGTAAAAGTAATAATTTGCACTCCGGGGGCAATTTTGCTGACAAATTTGAGATAGCTCAAAACAGAAATTTCGACAGGCGGCCGGTCATTGATTTTTCCCAAAATATAAAAGTTTCTGGATCACTAGGAAATTAGTCTAAAACAATGTGCTATCACTAGACATGACCATAAAACTAATAGTTTACACTCCGGGGGCAGTTTTGTTGACAAATTTTAGATAGCTGAAAACTGAGAAATTTTGACAGGCGGGCAGTCATCGATTTTTCCCAAAATATAAAAGTTTCTGGATCACTAGGAAATTAGTCTAAAACAATGTGCTGACACCAGACATGACCATAAAAGTAATAATTTGCACTCCGGGGGCAGTTTTGTTGACAAATTTGAGATAGCCCAAAACTGAGAAATTTCGACAGGCGGCCGGTCATCGCTTTTTCCCAAAATATAACAGTTTCTGGATCACTAGGAAATTAGTCTAAAACAATTTGCTGACACCAGACATGACCGTAAAAGTAATAATTTGCACTCCGGGGGCAATTTTGTTGACAAATTTGAGATAGCTCAAAACTGAGAAATTTCGACAAGCGGCCGGTCATCGATTTTTCTCAAAATATAAAAGTTTCAGGATCACTAGGAAATTAGTCTAAAACAATGTGCTGTCACTAGACATGACAATAAAACTAATAATTTGCACTCCGGGGGCAGTTTTGTTGACAAATTTGAGATAGCTCAAAACTGAGACATTTCGACAGGCGGCTGGTCATCGATGTTTCCCAAAATATAAAAGTATCTGGATCTCTAGGAAATTAGTCTAAAACAATGTGCTGTCACTAGACATGACCGTAAAACTAATAGTTTGCACTCTGGGGGCAGTTTTGTTGACAAATTTGAGATAGTTCAAAACTCAGAAATTTCGACAGGCGGCCGGTCATCGATTTTTCCCAAAATATAAAAGTTTCTGGATCACTAGGAAATAAGTCTAAAACAATGTGCTGACAAGAGACATGACCGTAAAAGTAATAATTTGCACTCTGGGGGCAATTTTGTTGACAAATTTGAGATAGCTCAAAACAGAAATTTCGACAGGCGGCCGGTCATCGATTTTCCCCAAAATATAAAAGTTTCTGGATCACTAGGAAATTAGTCTAAAACAATGTGCTATTACTAGACATGACCATAAAACTAATAGTTTGCACTCCGGGGGAAATTTTGTTGACACATTTGAGATTGCTTAAAACTGAGAAATTTTGACAGGCGGCCGGTCATCGATTTTTCCCAAAATATAAAAGTTTTTTGGATCACTGGGAAATAAGTCTAAAACAATGTGCTGACAAGAGACATGACCGTAAATGTAATAATTTGCACTCCTGGGGCAGTTTTGTTGACACATTTGAGATAGCTTAAAACTGAGAAATTTTGACAGGCGGCCGGTCATCGATTTTTCCCAAAACATAAAAGTTTCAGGATCACTAGGAAATAAGTCTAAAACAATGTGCTGACAAGAGACATGACCGTAAAAGTAATAATTAGCACTCCGGGGGCAATTTTGTTGACAAATTTGAGATAGCCCAAAACTGAGAAATTTCGACAGGCGGCCGATCATCGATTTTTCCCAAAATATAAAAGTTTCTGGATCACTAGGAAATTAGTTTAAAACAATGTGCTGACACTAGACATGACCATAAAACTAATAGTTTGCACTCCGGGGGCAGATTTGTTGACAAATTTGAGATAGCTGAAAACTGAGAAATTTTGACAGGCGGCCGGTCATCGATTTTTCCCAAAACATAAAAGTTTCAGGATCACTAGGAAATAAGTCTAAAACAATGTGCTGACAAGAGACATGGCCGTAAAAGTAATAATTCGCACTCCGGGGGCAATTTTGTTGATAAATTTGAGATAGCTCAAAACAGAAATTTCGACAGGCGGCCGGTCATTGATTTTTCCCAAAATATAAAAGTTTCTGGATCACTAGGAAATTAGTCTAAAACAATGTGCTATCACTAGACATGACCATAAAACTAATAGTTTGCACTCCGGGGGCAGTTTTGTTGACAAATTTTAGATAGCTGAAAACTGAGAAATTTCGACAGGCGGCCAGTCATCGCTTTTTCCCAAAATATAAAAGTTTCTGGATCACTAGGAAATTAGTCTAAAACAATGTGCTGATACTAGACATGACCATAAAAGTAATAATTTGCACTCCGTGGGCAGTTTTGTTGACAAATTTGAGATAGCTCACAACTGAGAAATTTCGACAGGCGGCCTGTCATCGATTTTTCCCAAAATATGAAAGTTTCTGGATCACTAGGAAATTAGTCTAAAACAATGTGCTGACACGAGACATGACCGTAAATGTAATAATTTGCACTCCTGGGGCAGTTTTGTTGACACATTTGAGATAGCTCAAAAGTGAGAAATTTCGACAGGCGGCCGGTCATCGATTTTTCCCAAAATATAAAAGTTTCTGGATCACTAGGAAATTAGTCTAAAACAATGTGCTATCACTAGACATGACCTTAAAACTAATAGTTTGCACTCCGGGGGCAGTTTTGTTGACAAATTTTAGATAGCTCACAACTGAGAAATTTCGACAGGCGGCCGGTCATCGATTTTTCCCAAAATATAAAAGTTTCTGGATCACTGGGAAATTAGTCGTAAACAGTGTGCTACACTAGACATTACCATAAAAGTAATAATTTGCACTCCGTGGGCAGTTTTGTTGACAAATTTGAGATAGCTGAAAACTGATAAATTTCGACAGGCGTCCGGTCATCGCTTTTTCCCAAAATATAACAGTTTCTGGATCACTAGGAAATTAGTCTAAAACAATGTGCTGACAAGAGACATGACCGTAAAAGTAATAATTTGCACTCCGGGGGCTATTTTGTTGACAAATTTGAGATAGCTCAAAACTGAGAAATTTCGACAGGCAGCCGGTCAACGATTTTTCCCAAAATATAAAAGTTTCTGGATCACTAGGAAATAAGTCTAAACCAATGTGCTGACAAGAGACATGTCCGTAAAAGTAATAATTTGCACTCCGGGGGAAATTTTGTTGACACATTTGAGATTGCTTAAAACTGAGAAATTTTGACAGGCGGCCGGTCATCGATTTTTCCCAAAATATAAAAGTTTTTTGGATCACTGGGAAATAAGTCCAAAACAATGTGCTGACAAGAGACATGACCGTAAATGTAATAATTTGCACTCCTGGGGCAGTTTTGTTGACACATTTGAGATAGCTTAAAACTGAGAAATTTTGACAGGCGGCCGGTCATCGATTTTTCCCAAAACATAAAAGTTTCAGGATCACTAGGAAATAAGTCTAAAACAATGTGCTGACAAGAGACATGGCCGTAAAAGTAATAATTTGCACTCCGGGGGCAATTTTGTTGACAAATTTGAGATAGCTCAAAACAGAAATTTCGACAGGCGGCCGGTCATTGATTTTTCCCAAAATATAAAAGTTTCTGGATCACTAGGAAATTAGTCTAAAACAATGTGCTATCACTAGACATGACCATAAAACTAATAGTTTGCACTCCGGGGGCAGTTTTGTTGACAAATTTTAGATAGCTGAAAACTGAGAAATTTCGACAGGCGGCCAGTCATCGCTTTTTCCCAAAATATAAAAGTTTCTGGATCACTAGGAAATAAGTCTAAAACAATGTGCTGACAAGAGACATGACCGTAAAAGTAATAATTTGCACTCCGGGGGCAATTTTGTTGACAAATTTGAGATAGCTCAAAACAGAAATTTTGACAGGCGGCCGGTCATCGATTTTTCCCAAAATATGAACGTTTCTGGATCACTAGGAAATTAGTCTAAAACAATGTGCTGACACTAGACATGACCATAAAAGTAATAATTTGCACTCCGTGGGCAGTTTTGTTGACAAATTTGAGATAGCTCACAACTGAGAAATTTCGACAGGCGGCCGGTCATCGATTTTTCCCAAAATATAAAAGTTTCTGGATCACTGGGAAATTAGTCGTAAACAATGTGCTACACTAGACATTACCATAAAAGTAATAATTTGCACTCCGTGGGCAGTTTTGTTGACAAATTTGAGATAGCTGAAAACTGATAAATTTCGACAGGCGTCCGGTCATCGCTTTTTCCCAAAAATATAACAGTTTCTGGATCACTAGGAAATTAGTCTAAAACAATGTGCTGACAAGAGACATGACCGTAAAAGTAATAATTTGCACTCCGGGGGCTATTTTGTTGACAAATTTGAGATAGCTCAAAACTGAGAAATTTCGACAGGCAGCCGGTCAACGATTTTTCCCAAAATATAAAAGTTTCTGGATCACTAGGAAATAAGTCTAAAACAATGTGCTGACAAGAGACATGTCCGTAAAAGTAATAATTTGCACTCCGGGGGAAATTTTGTTGACACATTTGAGATTGCTTAAAACTGAGAAATTTTGACAGGCGGCCGGTCATCGATTTTTCCCAAAATATAAAAGTTTTTTGGATCACTGGGAAATAAGTCCAAAACAATGTGCTGACAAGAGACATGACCGTAAATGTAATAATTTGCACTCCTGGGGCAGTTTTGTTGACACATTTGAGATAGCTTAAAACAGAAATTTTGACATGCAGCCGGTCATCGATTTTTCCCAAAACATAAAAGTTTCAGGATCACTAGGAAATAAGTCTAAAACAATGTGCTGACAAGAGACATGGCCGTAAAAGTAATAATTTGCACTCCGGGGGCAATTTTGTTGACAAATTTGAGATAGCTCAAAACAGAAATTTCGACAGGCGGCCGGTCATTGATTTTTCCCAAAATATAAAAGTTTCTGGATCACTAGGAAATTAGTCTAAAACAATGTGCTATCACTAGACATGACCATAAAACTAATAGTTTGCACTCCGGGGGCAGTTTTGTTGACAAATTTTAGATAGCTGAAAACTGAGAAATTTCGACAGGCGGCCAGTCATCGCTTTTTCCCAAAATATAAAAGTTTCTGGATCACTAGGAAATTAGTCTAAAACAATGTGCTGACACCAGACATGACCATAAAAGTAATAATTTGCACTCCGGGGGCAGTTTTGTTGACAAATTTGAGATAGCTCAAAACTGAGAAATTTCGACAGGCGGCCTGTCATCGATTTTTCCCAAAATATAACAGTTTCTGGATCACTAGGAAATTAATCTAAAACAATGTGCTGACACCAGACATGACCGTAAAAGTAATAATTTGCACTCCTTGGGCAGTTTTGTTGACAAATTTGAGATAGCTCAAAACTGAGACATTTCGACAGGCGGCCGGTCATCTATTTTTCCCAAAATATAAAAGTTTCTGGATCACTAGGAAATAAGTCTAAAACAATGTGCTGACAAGAGACATGACCGTAAAAGTAATAATTTGCACTCCGGGGGCAATTTTGTTGACAAATTTGAGATAGCTCAAAACAGAAATTTTGACAGGCGGCCGGTCATCGATTTTTCCCAAAATATAAAAGTTTCTGGATCACTAGGAAATTAGTTTAAAACAATGTGCTGACACTAGACATGACCATAAAACTAATAGTTTGCACTCCGGGGGCAGATTTGTTGACAAATTTGAGATAGCTGAAAACTGAGAAATTTCGACAGGCGGCCGGTCATCGCTTTTTCCCAAAATATAAAAGTTTCTGGATCACTAGGAAATAAGTCTAAAACAATGTGCTGACAAGAGACATGACCGTAAAAGTAATAATTTGCACTCCGGGGGCAATTTTGTTGACAAATTTGAGATAGCTCAAAACAGAAATTTCGACAGGCGGCCAGTCATCGATTTTCCCCAAAATATAAAAGTTTCTGGATCACTAGGAAATTAGTCTAAAACAATGTGCTATTACTAGACATGACCATAAAACTAATAGTTTGCACTCCGGGGGAAATTTTGTTGACACATTTGAGATTGCTTAAAACTGAGAAATTTTGACAGGCGGCCGGTCATCGATTTTTCCCAAAATATAAAAGTTTTTTGGATCACTGGGAAATAAGTCTAAAACAATGTGCTGACAAGAGACATGACCGTAAATGTAATAATTTGCACTCCTGGGGCAGTTTTGTTGACACATTTGAGATAGCTTAAAACTGAGAAATTTTGACAGGCGGCCGGTCATCGATTTTTCCCAAAACATAAAAGTTTCAGGATCACTAGGAAATAAGTCTAAAACAATGTGCTGACAAGAGACATGACCGTAAAAGTAATAATTAGCACTCCGGGGGCAATTTTGTTGACAAATTTGAGATAGCCCAAAACTGAGAAATTTCGACAGGCGGCCGGTCATCGATTTTTCCCAAAATATAAAAGTTTCTGGATCACTAGGAAATTAGTTTAAAACAATGTGCTGACACTAGACATGACCATAAAACTAATAGTTTGCACTCCGGGGGCAGATTTGTTGACAAATTTGAGATAGCTGAAAACTGAGAAATTTTGACAGGCGGCCGGTCATCGATTTTTCCCAAAACATAAAAGTTTCAGGATCACTAGGAAATAAGTCTAAAACAATGTGCTGACAAGAGACATGGCCGTAAAAGTAATAATTCGCACTCCGGGGGCAATTTTGTTGACAAATTTGAGATAGCTCAAAACAGAAATTTCGACAGGCGGCCGGTCATTGATTTTTCCCAAAATATAAAAGTTTCTGGATCACTAGGAAATTAGTCTAAAACAATGTGCTATCACTAGACATGACCATAAAACTAATAGTTTGCACTCCGGGGGCAGTTTTGTTGACAAATTTTAGATAGCTGAAAACTGAGAAATTTTGACAGGCGGCCAGTCATCGATTTTTCCCAAAATATAAAAGTTTCTGGATCACTAGGAAATTAGTCTAAAACAATGTGCTGACACCAGACATGACCATAAAAGTAATAATTTGCACTCCATGGGCAGTTTTGTTGACAAATTTGAGATAGCCCAAAACTGAGAAATTTCGACAGGCGGCCGGTCATCGATTTTTCCCAAAATATAAAAGTTTCTGGATCACTAGGAAATTAGTTTAAAACAATGTGCTGACACTAGACATGACCATAAAACTAATAGTTTGCACTCCGGGGGCAGATTTGTTGACAAATTTGAGATAGCTGAAAACTGAGAAATTTCGACAGGCGGCCGGTCATCGCTTTTTCCCAAAATATAACAGTTTCTGGATCACTAGGAAATTAGTCTAAAACAATTTGCTGACACCAGACATGACCGTAAAAGTAATAATTTGCACTCCGGGGGCAATTTTGTTGACAAATTTGAGATAGCCCAAAACTGAGAAATTTCGACAAGCGGCCGGTCATCGATTTTTCTCAAAATATAAAAGTTTCAGGATCACTAGGAAATTAGTCTAAAACAATGTGCTGTCACTAGACATGACAATAAAACTAATAATTTGCACTCCGGGGGCAGTTTTGTTGACAAATTTGAGATAGCTCAAAACTGAGACATTTCGACAGGCGGCTGGTCATCGATGTTTCCCAAAATATAAAAGTATCTGGATCTCTAGGAAATTAGTCTAAAACAATGTGCTGTCACTAGACATGACCGTAAAACTAATAGTTTGCACTCTGGGGGCAGTTTTGTTGACAAATTTGAGATAGTTCAAAACTCAGAAATTTCGACAGGCGGCCGGTCATCGATTTTTCCCAAAATATAAAAGTTTCTGGATCACTAGGAAATAAGTCTAAAACAATGTGCTGACAAGAGACATGACCGTAAAAGTAATAATTTGCACTCCGGGGGCAATTTTGTTGACAAATTTGAGATAGCTCAAAACAGAAATTTCGACAGGCGGCCGGTCATCGATTTTCCCCAAAATATAAAAGTTTCTGGATCACTAGGAAATTAGTCTAAAACAATGTGCTATTACTAGACATGACCATAAAACTAATAGTTTGCACTCCGGGGGAAATTTTGTTGACACATTTGAGATTGCTTAAAACTGAGAAATTTTGACAGGCGGCCGGTCATCGATTTTTCCCAAAATATAAAAGTTTTTTGGATCACTGGGAAATAAGTCTAAAACAATGTGCTGACAAGAGACATGACCGTAAATGTAATAATTTGCACTCCTGGGGCAGTTTTGTTGACACATTTGAGATAGCTTAAAACTGAGAAATTTTGACAGGCGGCCGGTCATCGATTTTTCCCAAAACATAAAAGTTTCAGGATCACTAGGAAATAAGTCTAAAACAATGTGCTGACAAGAGACATGACCGTAAAAGTAATAATTAGCACTCCAGGGGCAATTTTGTTGACAAATTTGAGATAGCCCAAAACTGAGAAATTTCGACAGGCGGCCGGTCATCGATTTTTCCCAAAATATAAAAGTTTCTGGATCACTAGGAAATTAGTTTAAAACAATGTGCTGACACTAGACATGACCATAAAACTAATAGTTTGCACTCCGGGGGCAGATTTGTTGACAAATTTGAGATAGCTGAAAACTGAGAAATTTTGACAGGCGGCCGGTCATCGATTTTTCCCAAAACATAAAAGTTTCAGGATCACTAGGAAATAAGTCTAAAACAATGTGCTGACAAGAGACATGGCCGTAAAAGTAATAATTCGCACTCCGGGGGCAATTTTGTTGACAAATTTGAGATAGCTCAAAACAGAAATTTCGACAGGCGGCCGGTCATTGATTTTTCCCAAAATATAAAAGTTTCTGGATCACTAGGAAATTAGTCTAAAACAATGTGCTATCACTAGACATGACCATAAAACTAATAGTTTGCACTCCGGGGGCAGTTTTGTTGACAAATTTTAGATAGCTGAAAACTGAGAAATTTCGACAGGCGGCCAGTCATCGCTTTTTCCCAAAATATAAAAGTTTCTGGATCACTAGGAAATTAGTCTAAAACAATGTGCTGATACTAGACATGACCATAAAAGTAATAATTTGCACTCCGTGGGCAGTTTTGTTGACAAATTTGAGATAGCTCACAACTGAGAAATTTCGACAGGCGGCCTGTCATCGATTTTTCCCAAAATATAAAAGTTTCTGGATCACTAGGAAATTAGTCTAAAACAATGTGCTGACACGAGACATGACCGTAAATGTAATAATTTGCACTCCTGGGGCAGTTTTGTTGACACATTTGAGATAGCTCAAAAGTGAGAAATTTCGACAGGCGGCCGGTCATCGATTTTTCCCAAAACATAAAAGTTTCAGGATCACTAGGAAATAAGTCTAAAACAATGTGCTGACAAGAGACATGGCCGTAAAAGTAATAATTTGCACTCCGGGGGCAATTTTGTTGACAAATTTGAGATAGCTCAAAACAGAAATTTCGACAGGCGGCCGGTCATTGATTTTTCCCAAAATATAAAAGTTTCTGGATCACTAGGAAATTAGTCTAAAACAATGTGCTATCACTAGACATGACCATAAAACTAATAGTTTGCACTCCGGGGGCAGTTTTGTTGACAAATTTTAGATAGCTCACAACTGAGAAATTTCGACAGGCGGCCGGTCATCGATTTTTCCCAAAATATAAAAGTTTCTGGATCACTGGGAAATTAGTCGTAAACAATGTGCTACACTAGACATTACCATAAAAGTAATAATTTGCACTCCGTGGGCAGTTTTGTTGACAAATTTGAGATAGCTGAAAACTGATAAATTTCGACAGGCATCCGGTCATCGCTTTTTCCCAAAATATAACAGTTTCTGGATCACTAGGAAATTAGTCTAAAACAATGTGCTGACAAGAGACATGACCGTAAAAGTAATAATTTGCACTCCGGGGGCTATTTTGTTGACAAATTTGAGATAGCTCAAAACTGAGAAATTTCGACAGGCAGCCGGTCAACGATTTTTCCCAAAATATAAAAGTTTCTGGATCACTAGGAAATAAGTCTAAACCAATGTGCTGACAAGAGACATGTCCGTAAAAGTAATAATTTGCACTCCGGGGGAAATTTTGTTGACACATTTGAGATTGCTTAAAACTGAGAAATTTTGACAGGCGGCCGGTCATCGATTTTTCCCAAAATATAAAAGTTTTTTGGATCACTGGGAAATAAGTCCAAAACAATGTGCTGACAAGAGACATGACCGTAAATGTAATAATTTGCACTCCTGGGGCAGTTTTGTTGACACATTTGAGATAGCTTAAAACTGAGAAATTTTGACAGGCAGCCGGTCAACGATTTTTCCCAAAATATAAAAGTTTCTGGATCACTAGGAAATAAGTCTAAAACAATGTGCTGACAAGAGACATGTCCGTAAAAGTAATAATTTGCACTCCGGGGGAAATTTTGTTGACACATTTGAGATTGCTTAAAACTGAGAAATTTTGACAGGCGGCCGGTCATCGATTTTTCCCAAAATATAAAAGTTTCTGGATCACTAGGAAATTAGTCTAAAACAATGTGCTATCACTAGACATGACCATAAAACTAATAGTTTGCACTCCGGGGGCAGTTTTGTTGACAAATTTTAGATAGCTGAAAACTGAGAAATTTCGACAGGCGGCCAGTCATCGCTTTTTCCCAAAATATAAAAGTTTCTGGATCACTAGGAAATTAGTCTAAAACAATGTGCTGACACCAGACATGACCATAAAAGTAATAATTTGCACTCCGGGGGCAGTTTTGTTGACAAATTTGAGATAGCTCAAAACTGAGAAATTTCGACAGGCGGCCTGTCATCGATTTTTCCCAAAATATAACAGTTTCTGGATCACTAGGAAATTAATCTAAAACAATGTGCTGACACCAGACATGACCGTAAAAGTAATAATTTGCACTCCTTGGGCAGTTTTGTTGACAAATTTGAGATAGCTCAAAACTGAGACATTTCGACAGGCGGCCGGTCATCTATTTTTCCCAAAATATAAAAGTTTCTGGATCACTAGGAAATAAGTCTAAAACAATGTGCTGACAAGAGACATGACCGTAAAAGTAATAATTTGCACTCCGGGGGCAATTTTGTTGACAAATTTGAGATAGCTCAAAACAGAAATTTTGACAGGCGGCCGGTCATCGATTTTTCCCAAAATATAAAAGTTTCTGGATCACTAGGAAATTAGTTTAAAACAATGTGCTGACACTAGACATGACCATAAAACTAATAGTTTGCACTCCGGGGGCAGATTTGTTGACAAATTTGAGATAGCTGAAAACTGAGAAATTTCGACAGGCGGCCGGTCATCGCTTTTTCCCAAAATATAAAAGTTTCTGGATCACTAGGAAATAAGTCTAAAACAATGTGCTGACAAGAGACATGACCGTAAAAGTAATAATTTGCACTCCGGGGGCAATTTTGTTGACAAATTTGAGATAGCTCAAAACAGAAATTTCGACAGGCGGCCAGTCATCGATTTTCCCCAAAATATAAAAGTTTCTGGATCACTAGGAAATTAGTCTAAAACAATGTGCTATTACTAGACATGACCATAAAACTAATAGTTTGCACTCCGGGGGAAATTTTGTTGACACATTTGAGATTGCTTAAAACTGAGAAATTTTGACAGGCGGCCGGTCATCGATTTTTCCCAAAATATAAAAGTTTTTTGGATCACTGGGAAATAAGTCTAAAACAATGTGCTGACAAGAGACATGACCGTAAATGTAATAATTTGCACTCCTGGGGCAGTTTTGTTGACACATTTGAGATAGCTTAAAACTGAGAAATTTTGACAGGCGGCCGGTCATCGATTTTTCCCAAAACATAAAAGTTTCAGGATCACTAGGAAATAAGTCTAAAACAATGTGCTGACAAGAGACATGACCGTAAAAGTAATAATTAGCACTCCGGGGGCAATTTTGTTGACAAATTTGAGATAGCCCAAAACTGAGAAATTTCGACAGGCGGCCGGTCATCGATTTTTCCCAAAATATAAAAGTTTCTGGATCACTAGGAAATTAGTTTAAAACAATGTGCTGACACTAGACATGACCATAAAACTAATAGTTTGCACTCCGGGGGCAGATTTGTTGACAAATTTGAGATAGCTGAAAACTGAGAAATTTTGACAGGCGGCCGGTCATCGATTTTTCCCAAAACATAAAAGTTTCAGGATCACTAGGAAATAAGTCTAAAACAATGTGCTGACAAGAGACATGGCCGTAAAAGTAATAATTCGCACTCCGGGGGCAATTTTGTTGACAAATTTGAGATAGCTCAAAACAGAAATTTCGACAGGCGGCCGGTCATTGATTTTTCCCAAAATATAAAAGTTTCTGGATCACTAGGAAATTAGTCTAAAACAATGTGCTATCACTAGACATGACCATAAAACTAATAGTTTGCACTCCGGGGGCAGTTTTGTTGACAAATTTTAGATAGCTGAAAACTGAGAAATTTTGACAGGCGGCCAGTCATCGATTTTTCCCAAAATATAAAAGTTTCTGGATCACTAGGAAATTAGTCTAAAACAATGTGCTGACACCAGACATGACCATAAAAGTAATAATTTGCACTCCATGGGCAGTTTTGTTGACAAATTTGAGATAGCCCAAAACTGAGAAATTTCGACAGGCGGCCGGTCATCGATTTTTCCCAAAATATAAAAGTTTCTGGATCACTAGGAAATTAGTTTAAAACAATGTGCTGACACTAGACATGACCATAAAACTAATAGTTTGCACTCCGGGGGCAGATTTGTTGACAAATTTGAGATAGCTGAAAACTGAGAAATTTCGACAGGCGGCCGGTCATCGCTTTTTCCCAAAATATAACAGTTTCTGGATCACTAGGAAATTAGTCTAAAACAATTTGCTGACACCAGACATGACCGTAAAAGTAATAATTTGCACTCCGGGGGCAATTTTGTTGACAAATTTGAGATAGCCCAAAACTGAGAAATTTCGACAAGCGGCCGGTCATCGATTTTTCTCAAAATATAAAAGTTTCAGGATCACTAGGAAATTAGTCTAAAACAATGTGCTGTCACTAGACATGACAATAAAACTAATAATTTGCACTCCGGGGGCAGTTTTGTTGACAAATTTGAGATAGCTCAAAACTGAGACATTTCGACAGGCGGCTGGTCATCGATGTTTCCCAAAATATAAAAGTATCTGGATCTCTAGGAAATTAGTCTAAAACAATGTGCTGTCACTAGACATGACCGTAAAACTAATAGTTTGCACTCTGGGGGCAGTTTTGTTGACAAATTTGAGATAGTTCAAAACTCAGAAATTTCGACAGGCGGCCGGTCATCGATTTTTCCCAAAATATAAAAGTTTCTGGATCACTAGGAAATAAGTCTAAAACAATGTGCTGACAAGAGACATGACCGTAAAAGTAATAATTTGCACTCCGGGGGCAATTTTGTTGACAAATTTGAGATAGCTCAAAACAGAAATTTCGACAGGCGGCCGGTCATCGATTTTCCCCAAAATATAAAAGTTTCTGGATCACTAGGAAATTAGTCTAAAACAATGTGCTATTACTAGACATGACCATAAAACTAATAGTTTGCACTCCGGGGGAAATTTTGTTGACACATTTGAGATTGCTTAAAACTGAGAAATTTTGACAGGCGGCCGGTCATCGATTTTTCCCAAAACATAAAAGTTTCAGGATCACTAGGAAATAAGTCTAAAACAATGTGCTGACAAGAGACATGACCGTAAAAGTAATAATTAGCACTCCAGGGGCAATTTTGTTGACAAATTTGAGATAGCCCAAAACTGAGAAATTTCGACAGGCGGCCGGTCATCGATTTTTCCCAAAATATAAAAGTTTCTGGATCACTAGGAAATTAGTTTAAAACAATGTGCTGACACTAGACATGACCATAAAACTAATAGTTTGCACTCCGGGGGCAGATTTGTTGACAAATTTGAGATAGCTGAAAACTGAGAAATTTTGACAGGCGGCCGGTCATCGATTTTTCCCAAAACATAAAAGTTTCAGGATCACTAGGAAATAAGTCTAAAACAATGTGCTGACAAGAGACATGGCCGTAAAAGTAATAATTCGCACTCCGGGGGCAATTTTGTTGACAAATTTGAGATAGCTCAAAACAGAAATTTCGACAGGCGGCCGGTCATTGATTTTTCCCAAAATATAAAAGTTTCTGGATCACTAGGAAATTAGTCTAAAACAATGTGCTATCACTAGACATGACCATAAAACTAATAGTTTGCACTCCGGGGGCAGTTTTGTTGACAAATTTTAGATAGCTGAAAACTGAGAAATTTCGACAGGCGGCCAGTCATCGCTTTTTCCCAAAATATAAAAGTTTCTGGATCACTAGGAAATTAGTCTAAAACAATGTGCTGATACTAGACATGACCATAAAAGTAATAATTTGCACTCCGTGGGCAGTTTTGTTGACAAATTTGAGATAGCTCACAACTGAGAAATTTCGACAGGCGGCCTGTCATCGATTTTTCCCAAAATATAAAAGTTTCTGGATCACTAGGAAATTAGTCTAAAACAATGTGCTGACACGAGACATGACCGTAAATGTAATAATTTGCACTCCTGGGGCAGTTTTGTTGACACATTTGAGATAGCTCAAAAGTGAGAAATTTCGACAGGCGGCCGGTCATCGATTTTTCCCAAAACATAAAAGTTTCAGGATCACTAGGAAATAAGTCTAAAACAATGTGCTGACAAGAGACATGGCCGTAAAAGTAATAATTTGCACTCCGGGGGCAATTTTGTTGACAAATTTGAGATAGCTCAAAACAGAAATTTCGACAGGCGGCCGGTCATTGATTTTTCCCAAAATATAAAAGTTTCTGGATCACTAGGAAATTAGTCTAAAACAATGTGCTATCACTAGACATGACCATAAAACTAATAGTTTGCACTCCGGGGGCAGTTTTGTTGACAAATTTTAGATAGCTCACAACTGAGAAATTTCGACAGGCGGCCGGTCATCGATTTTTCCCAAAATATAAAAGTTTCTGGATCACTGGGAAATTAGTCGTAAACAATGTGCTACACTAGACATTACCATAAAAGTAATAATTTGCACTCCGTGGGCAGTTTTGTTGACAAATTTGAGATAGCTGAAAACTGATAAATTTCGACAGGCATCCGGTCATCGCTTTTTCCCAAAATATAACAGTTTCTGGATCACTAGGAAATTAGTCTAAAACAATGTGCTGACAAGAGACATGACCGTAAAAGTAATAATTTGCACTCCGGGGGCTATTTTGTTGACAAATTTGAGATAGCTCAAAACTGAGAAATTTCGACAGGCAGCCGGTCAACGATTTTTCCCAAAATATAAAAGTTTCTGGATCACTAGGAAATAAGTCTAAACCAATGTGCTGACAAGAGACATGTCCGTAAAAGTAATAATTTGCACTCCGGGGGAAATTTTGTTGACACATTTGAGATTGCTTAAAACTGAGAAATTTTGACAGGCGGCCGGTCATCGATTTTTCCCAAAATATAAAAGTTTTTTGGATCACTGGGAAATAAGTCCAAAACAATGTGCTGACAAGAGACATGACCGTAAATGTAATAATTTGCACTCCTGGGGCAGTTTTGTTGACACATTTGAGATAGCTTAAAACTGAGAAATTTTGACAGGCGGCCGGTCATCGATTTTTCCCAAAACATAAAAGTTTCAGGATCACTAGGAAATAAGTCTAAAACAATGTGCTGACAAGAGACATGGCCGTAAAAGTAATAATTTGCACTCCGGGGGCAATTTTGTTGACAAATTTGAGATAGCTCAAAACAGAAATTTCGACAGGCGGCCGGTCATTGATTTTTCCCAAAATATAAAAGTTTCTGGATCACTAGGAAATTAGTCTAAAACAATGTGCTATCACTAGACATGACCATAAAACTAATAGTTTGCACTCCGGGGGCAGTTTTGTTGACAAATTTTAGATAGCTGAAAACTGAGAAATTTCGACAGGCGGCCAGTCATCGCTTTTTCCCAAAATATAAAAGTTTCTGGATCACTAGGAAATAAGTCTAAAACAATGTGCTGACAAGAGACATGACCGTAAAAGTAATAATTTGCACTCCGGGGGCAATTTTGTTGACAAATTTGAGATAGCTCAAAACAGAAATTTTGACAGGCGGCCGGTCATCGATTTTTCCCAAAATATGAAAGTTTCTGGATCACTAGGAAATTAGTCTAAAACAATGTGCTGACACTAGACATGACCATAAAAGTAATAATTTGCACTCCGTGGGCAGTTTTGTTGACAAATTTGAGATAGCTCACAACTGAGAAATTTCGACAGGCGGCCGGTCATCGATTTTTCCCAAAATATAAAAGTTTCTGGATCACTGGGAAATTAGTCGTAAACAATGTGCTACACTAGACATTACCATAAAAGTAATAATTTGCACTCCGTGGGCAGTTTTGTTGACAAATTTGAGATAGCTGAAAACTGATAAATTTCGACAGGCGTCCGGTCATCGCTTTTTCCCAAAATATAACAGTTTCTGGATCACTAGGAAATTAGTCTAAAACAATGTGCTGACAAGAGACATGACCGTAAAAGTAATAATTTGCACTCCGGGGGCTATTTTGTTGACAAATTTGAGATAGCTCAAAACTGAGAAATTTCGACAGGCAGCCGGTCAACGATTTTTCCCAAAATATAAAAGTTTCTGGATCACTAGGAGATAAGTCTAAAACAATGTGCTGACAAGAGACATGTCCGTAAAAGTAATAATTTGCACTCCGGGGGAAATTTTGTTGACACATTTGAGATTGCTTAAAACTGAGAAATTTTGACAGGCGGCCGGTCATCGATTTTTCCCAAAATATAAAAGTTTTTTGGATCACTGGGAAATAAGTCCAAAACAATGTGCTGACAAGAGACATGACCGTAAATGTAATAATTTGCACTCCTGGGGCAGTTTTGTTGACACATTTGAGATAGCTTAAAACTGAGAAATTTTGACATGCAGCCGGTCATCGATTTTTCCCAAAACATAAAAGTTTCAGGATCACTAGGAAATAAGTCTAAAACAATGTGCTGACAAGAGACATGGCCGTAAAAGTAATAATTCGCACTCCGGGGGCAATTTTGTTGACAAATTTGAGATAGCTCAAAACAGAAATTTCGACAGGCGGCCGGTCATTGATTTTTCCCAAAATATAAAAGTTTCTGGATCACTAGGAAATTAGTCTAAAACAATGTGCTATCACTAGACATGACCATAAAACTAATAGTTTGCACTCCGGGGGCAGTTTTGTTGACAAATTTTAGATAGCTGAAAACTGAGAAATTTCGACAGGCGGCCAGTCATCGCTTTTTCCCAAAATATAAAAGTTTCTGGATCACTAGGAAATTAGTCTAAAACAATGTGCTGATACTAGACATGACCATAAAAGTAATAATTTGCACTCCGTGGGCAGTTTTGTTGACAAATTTGAGATAGCTCACAACTGAGAAATTTCGACAGGCGGCCTGTCATCGATTTTTCCCAAAATATAAAAGTTTCTGGATCACTAGGAAATTAGTCTAAAACAATGTGCTGACACGAGACATGACCGTAAATGTAATAATTTGCACTCCTGGGGCAGTTTTGTTGACACATTTGAGATAGCTCAAAAGTGAGAAATTTCGACAGGCGGCCGGTCATCGATTTTTCCCAAAACATAAAAGTTTCAGGATCACTAGGAAATAAGTCTAAAACAATGTGCTGACAAGAGACATGGCCGTAAAAGTAATAATTTGCACTCCGGGGGCAATTTTGTTGACAAATTTGAGATAGCTCAAAACAGAAATTTCGACAGGCGGCCGGTCATTGATTTTTCCCAAAATATAAAAGTTTCTGGATCACTAGGAAATTAGTCTAAAACAATGTGCTATCACTAGACATGACCATAAAACTAATAGTTTGCACTCCGGGGGCAGTTTTGTTGACAAATTTTAGATAGCTCACAACTGAGAAATTTCGACAGGCGGCCGGTCATCGATTTTTCCCAAAATATAAAAGTTTCTGGATCACTGGGAAATTAGTCGTAAACAATGTGCTACACTAGACATTACCATAAAAGTAATAATTTGCACTCCGTGGGCAGTTTTGTTGACAAATTTGAGATAGCTGAAAACTGATAAATTTCGACAGGCATCCGGTCATCGCTTTTTCCCAAAATATAACAGTTTCTGGATCACTAGGAAATTAGTCTAAAACAATGTGCTGACAAGAGACATGACCGTAAAAGTAATAATTTGCACTCCGGGGGCTATTTTGTTGACAAATTTGAGATAGCTCAAAACTGAGAAATTTCGACAGGCAGCCGGTCAACGATTTTTCCCAAAATATAAAAGTTTCTGGATCACTAGGAAATAAGTCTAAACCAATGTGCTGACAAGAGACATGTCCGTAAAAGTAATAATTTGCACTCCGGGGGAAATTTTGTTGACACATTTGAGATTGCTTAAAACTGAGAAATTTTGACAGGCGGCCGGTCATCGATTTTTCCCAAAATATAAAAGTTTTTTGGATCACTGGGAAATAAGTCCAAAACAATGTGCTGACAAGAGACATGACCGTAAATGTAATAATTTGCACTCCTGGGGCAGTTTTGTTGACACATTTGAGATAGCTTAAAACTGAGAAATTTTGACAGGCGGCCGGTCATCGATTTTTCCCAAAACATAAAAGTTTCAGGATCACTAGGAAATAAGTCTAAAACAATGTGCTGACAAGAGACATGGCCGTAAAAGTAATAATTTGCACTCCGGGGGCAATTTTGTTGACAAATTTGAGATAGCTCAAAACAGAAATTTCGACAGGCGGCCGGTCATTGATTTTTCCCAAAATATAAAAGTTTCTGGATCACTAGGAAATTAGTCTAAAACAATGTGCTATCACTAGACATGACCATAAAACTAATAGTTTGCACTCCGGGGGCAGTTTTGTTGACAAATTTTAGATAGCTGAAAACTGAGAAATTTCGACAGGCGGCCAGTCATCGCTTTTTCCCAAAATATAAAAGTTTCTGGATCACTAGGAAATAAGTCTAAAACAATGTGCTGACAAGAGACATGACCGTAAAAGTAATAATTTGCACTCCGGGGGCAATTTTGTTGACAAATTTGAGATAGCTCAAAACAGAAATTTTGACAGGCGGCCGGTCATCGATTTTTCCCAAAATATGAAAGTTTCTGGATCACTAGGAAATTAGTCTAAAACAATGTGCTGACACTAGACATGACCATAAAAGTAATAATTTGCACTCCGTGGGCAGTTTTGTTGACAAATTTGAGATAGCTCACAACTGAGAAATTTCGACAGGCGGCCGGTCATCGATTTTTCCCAAAATATAAAAGTTTCTGGATCACTGGGAAATTAGTCGTAAACAATGTGCTACACTAGACATTACCATAAAAGTAATAATTTGCACTCCGTGGGCAGTTTTGTTGACAAATTTGAGATAGCTGAAAACTGATAAATTTCGACAGGCGTCCGGTCATCGCTTTTTCCCAAAATATAACAGTTTCTGGATCACTAGGAAATTAGTCTAAAACAATGTGCTGACAAGAGACATGACCGTAAAAGTAATAATTTGCACTCCGGGGGCTATTTTGTTGACAAATTTGAGATAGCTCAAAACTGAGAAATTTCGACAGGCAGCCGGTCAACGATTTTTCCCAAAATATAAAAGTTTCTGGATCACTAGGAGATAAGTCTAAAACAATGTGCTGACAAGAGACATGTCCGTAAAAGTAATAATTTGCACTCCGGGGGAAATTTTGTTGACACATTTGAGATTGCTTAAAACTGAGAAATTTTGACAGGCGGCCGGTCATCGATTTTTCCCAAAATATAAAAGTTTTTTGGATCACTGGGAAATAAGTCCAAAACAATGTGCTGACAAGAGACATGACCGTAAATGTAATAATTTGCACTCCTGGGGCAGTTTTGTTGACACATTTGAGATAGCTTAAAACTGAGAAATTTTGACATGCAGCCGGTCATCGATTTTTCCCAAAACATAAAAGTTTCAGGATCACTAGGAAATAAGTCTAAAACAATGTGCTGACAAGAGACATGGCCGTAAAAGTAATAATTTGCACTCCGGGGGCAATTTTGTTGACAAATTTGAGATAGCTCAAAAGAAATTTCGACAGGCGGCCGGTCATTGATTTTTCCCAAAATATAAAAGTTTCTGGATCACTAGGAAATTAGTCTAAAACAATGTGCTATCACTAGACATGACCATAAAACTAATAGTTTGCACTCCGGGGGCAGTTTTGTTGACAAATTTTAGATAGCTGAAAACTGAGAAATTTCGACAGGCGGCCAGTCATCGCTTTTTCCCAAAATATAAAAGTTTCTGGATCACTAGGAAATTAGTCTAAAACAATGTGCTGACACCAGACATGACCATAAAAGTAAAAATTTGCACTCCGGGGGCAGTTTTGTTGACAAATTTGAGATAGCTCAAAACTGAGAAATTTCGACAGGCGGCCTGTCATCGATTTTTCCCAAAATATAACAGTTTCTGGATCACTAGGAAATTAATCTAAAACAATGTGCTGACACCAGACATGACCGTAAAAGTAATAATTTGCACTCCTTGGGCAGTTTTGTTGACAAATTTGAGATAGCTCAAAACTGAGAAATTTCGACAGGCGGCCGGTCATCTATTTTTCCCAAAATATAAAAGTTTCTGGATCACTAGGAAATAAGTCTAAAACAATGTGCTGACAAGAGACATGACCGTAAAAGTAATAATTTGCACTCCGGGGGCAATTTTGTTGACAAATTTGAGATAGCTCAAAACAGAAATTTTGACAGGCGGCCGGTCATCGATTTTTCCCAAAATATAAAAGTTTCTGGATCACTAGGAAATTAGTTTAAAACAATGTGCTGACACTAGACATGACCATAAAACTAATAGTTTGCACTCCGGGGGCAGATTTGTTGACAAATTTGAGATAGCTGAAAACTGAGAAATTTCGACAGGCGGCCGGTCATCGCTTTTTCCCAAAATATAACAGTTTCTTGATCAGTAGGAAATTAGTCTAAAACAATGTGCTGTCACTAGACATGACAATAAAACTAATAATTTGCACTCCGGGGGCAGTTTTGTTGACAAATTTGAGATAGCTCAAAACTGAGAAATTTCGACAGGCGGCCGGTCATCGATTTTTCCCAAAATATAAAAGTTTTTGGATCACTAGGAAATTAGTCTAAAACAATGTGCTGACACCAGACATGACCATAAAAGTAATAATTTGCACTCCTGGGGCAGTTTTGTTGACACATTTGAGATAGCTTAAAACTGAGAAATTTTGACAGGCGGCCGGTCATCGATTTTTCCCAAAACATAAAAGTTTCAGGATCACTAGGAAATAAGTCTAAAACAATGTGCTGACAAGAGACATGACCGTAAAAGTAATAATTAGCACTCCGGGGGCAATTTTGTTGACAAATTTGAGATAGCCCAAAACTGAGAAATTTCGACAGGCGGCCGGTCATCGATTTTTCCCAAAATATAAAAGTTTCTGGATCACTAGGAAATTAGTTTAAAACAATGTGCTGACACTAGACATGACCATAAAACTAATAGTTTGCACTCCGGGGGCAGATTTGTTGACAAATTTGAGATAGCTGAAAACTGAGAAATTTTGACAGGCGGCCGGTCATCTATTTTTCCCAAAATATAAAAGTTTTTTGGATCACTAGGAAATAAGTCTAAAACAATGTGCTGACAAGAGACATGACCGTAAAAGTAATAATTTGCACTCCGGGGGCAATTTTGTTGACAAATTTGAGATAGCTCAAAACAGAAATTTTGACAGGCGGCCGGTCATCGATTTTTCCCAAAATATAAAAGTTTCTGGATCACTAGGAAATTAGTTTAAAACAATGTGCTGACACTAGACATGACCATAAAACTAATAGTTTGCACTCCGGGAGCAGATTTGTTGACAAATTTGAGATAGCTGAAAACTGAGAAATTTCGACAGGCGGCCGGTCATCGCTTTTTCCCAAAATATAACAGTTTCTGGATCACTAGGAAATTAGTCTAAAACAATTTGCTGACACCAGACATGACCGTAAAAGTAATAATTTGCACTCCGGGGGCAATTTTTTGACAAATTTGAGATAGCCCAAAACTGAGAAATTTCGACAGGCGGCCGGTCATCGATTTTTCTCAAAATATAAAAGTTTCAGGATCACTAGGAAATTAGTCTAAAACAATGTGCTGTCACTAGACATGACAATAAAACTAATAATTTGCACTCCGGGGGCAGTTTTGTTGACAAATTTGAGATAGCTCAAAACTGAGAAATTTCGACAGGCGGCCGGTCATCGATTTTTCCCAAAATATAAAAGTTTTTGGATCACTAGGAAATTAGTCTAAAACAATGTGCTGACACCAGACATGACCATAAAAGTAATAATTTGCACTCCGTGGGCAGTTTTGTTGACATATTTTAGATAGCTGAAAACTGAGAAATTTCGACAGGCGGCCAGTCATCGCTTTTTCCCAAAATATAAAAGTTTCTGGATCACTAGGAAATTAGTCTAAAACAATGTGCTGACACCAGACATGATCATAAAAGTAATAATTTGCACTCCGGGGGCAGTTTTGTTGACAAATTTGAGATAGCTCAAAACTGAGAAATTTCGACAGGCGGCCTGTCATTGATTTTTCCCAAAATATGAAAGTTTCTGGATCACTAGGAAATTAGTCTAAAACAATGTACTGACACTAGACATGACCATAAAAGTAATAATTTGCACTCCGTGGGCAGTTTTGTTGACAAATTTGAGATAGCTCACAACTGAGAAATTTCGACAGGCGGCCGGTCATCGATTTTTCCCAAAATATAAAAGTTTCTGGATCACTGGGAAATTAGTCGTAAACAATGTGCTACACTAGACATTACCATAAAAGTAATAATTTGCACTCCGTGGGCAGTATTGTTGACAAATTTGAGATAGCTGAAAACTGAGAAATTTCGACAGGCGTCCGGTCATCGCTTTTTCCCAAAATATAACAGTTTCTGGATCACTAGGAAATTAGTCTAAAACAATGTGCTGACACCAGACATGACCGTAAAAGTAATAATTTGCACTCCTTGGGCAGTTATGTTGACAAATTTGAGATAGCTCAAAACTGAGAAATTTCGACAAGCGG
Source organism: Cepaea hortensis (assembly GCA_963921405.1). Classification (NCBI taxonomy): domain Eukaryota; kingdom Metazoa; phylum Mollusca; class Gastropoda; order Stylommatophora; family Helicidae; genus Cepaea; species Cepaea hortensis. Next base: position 96,519,119 of record OY992885.1, on the reverse strand, counting down.
CCGGTCATCGATTTTTCCCAAAATATAAAAGTTTCTGGATCACTAGGAAATAAGTCTAAAACAATGTGCTGACAAGAGACATGACCGTAAAAGTAATAATTTGCACTCCGGGGGCAATTTTGTTGACAAATTTGAGATAGCTCAAAACAGAAATTTTGACAGGCGGCCGGTCATCGATTTTTCCCAAAATATAAAAGTTTCTGGATCACTAGGAAATTAGTCTAAAACAATGTGCTATCACTAGACATGACCATAAAACTAATAGTTTGCACTCCGGGGGCAGTTTTGTTGACAAATTTGAGATAGCTCAAAACTGAGAAATTTCGACAGGCGGCCGGTCATCGATTTTCCCAACATATAAAAGTTTCTGGATCACTAGGAAATAAGTCTAAAACAATGTGCTGACAAGAGACATGTCCGTAAAAGTAATAATTTGCACTCCGGGGGAAATTTTGTTGACACATTTGAGATTGCTTAAAACTGAGAAATTTTGACAGGCGGCCGGTCATCGATTTTTCCCAAAATATAAAAGTTTTTGGGATCACTGGGAAATAAGTCTAAAACAATGTGCTGACAAGAGACATGACCGTAAATGTAATAATTTGCACTCCTGGGGCAGTTTTGTTGACACATTTGAGATAGCTTAAAACTGAGAAATTTTGACAGGCGGCCTGTCATCGATTTTTCCCAAAACATAAAAGTTTCAGGATCACTAGGAAATAAGTCTAAAACAATGTGCTGACAAGAGACATGGCCGTAAAAGTAATAATTTGCACTCCGGGGGCAATTTTGTTGACAAATTTGAGATAGCTCAAAACAGAAATTTCGACAGGCGGCCGGTCATTGATTTTTCCCAAAATATAAAAGTTTCTGGATCACTAGGAAATTAGTCTAAAACAATGTGCTATCACTAGACATGACCATAAAACTAATAGTTTGCACTCCGGGGGCAGTTTTGTTGACAAATTTTAGATAGCTGAAAACTGAGAAATTTCGACAGGCGGCCAGTCATCGCTTTTTCCCAAAATATAAAAGTTTCTGGATCACTAGGAAATTAGTCTAAAACAATGTGCTGACACCAGACATGACCATAAAAGTAATAATTTGCACTCCGGGGGCAGTTTTGTTGACAAATTTGAGATAGCTGAAAACTGAGAAATTTCGACAGGCGGCCTGTCATCGATTTTTCCCAAAATATAACAGTTTCTGGATCACTAGGAAATTAGTCTAAAACAATGTGCTGACACCAGACATGACCATAAAAGTAATAATTTGCACTCTGGGGGCAGTTTTGTTGACAAATTTGAGATAGCTCAAAACTGAGAAATTTCGACGGGCGGCCGGTTATCGATTTTTCCCAAAATATAAAAGTTTCTGGATCACTAGGAAATAAGTCTAAAACAATGTGCTGACAAGAGACAAGACCGTAAAAGTAATAATTTGCACTCCGGGGGCAATTTTGTTGACAAATTTGAGATAGCTCAAAACAGAAATTTTGACAGGCGGCCGGTCATCGATTTTTCCCAAAATATAAAAGTTTCTGGATCACTAGGAAATTAGTCTAAAACAATGTGCTATCACTAGACATGACCATAAAACTAATAGTTTGCACTCCGGGGGCAGTTTTGTTGACAAATTTGAGATAGCTCAAAACTGAGAAATTTCGACAGGCGGCCGGTCATCGATTTCCCCAACATATAAAAGTTTCTGGATCACTAGGAAATAAGTCTAAAACAATGTGCTGACAAGAGACATGTCCGTAAAAGTAATAATTTGCACTCCGGGGGAAATTTTGTTGACACATTTGAGATTGCTTAAAACTGAGAAATTTTGACAGGCGGCCGGTCATCGATTTTTCCCAAAATATAAAAGTTTTTGGGATCACTGGGAAATAAGTCTAAAACAATGTGCTGACAAGAGACATGACCGTAAATGTAATAATTTGCACTCCTGGGGCAGTTTTGTTGACACATTTGAGATAGCTGAAAACTGAGAAATTTCGACAGGCGGCCAGTCATCGCTTTTTCCCAAAATATAAAAGTTTCTGGATCACTAGGAAATTAGTCTAAAACAATGTGCTGACACCAGACATGACCATAAAAGTAATAATTTGCACTCCGGGGGCAGTTTTGTTGACAAATTTGAGATAGCTCAAAACTGAGAAATTTCGACAGGCGGCCTGTCATCGATTTTTCCCAAAATATAACAGTTTCTGGATCACTAGGAAATTAGTCTAAAACAATGTGCTGACACCAGACATGACCATAAAAGTAATAATTTGCACTCTGGGGGCAGTTTTGTTGACAAATTTGAGATAGCTCAAAACTGAGAAATTTCGACAGGCGGCCGGTCATCGATTTTTCCCAAAATATAAAAGTTTCTGGATCACTGGGAAATTAGTCGTAAACAATGTGCTACACTAGACATTACCATAAAAGTAATAATTTGCACTCCGTGGGCAGTATTGTTGACAAATTTGAGATAGCTGAAAACTGAGAAATTTCGACAGGCGTCCGGTCATCGCTTTTTCCCAAAATATAACAGTTTCTGGATCACTAGGAAATTAGTCTAAAACAATGTGCTGACACCAGACATGACCGTAAAAGTAATAATTTGCACTCCTTGGGCAGTTAAATGTTTTGCGTATCCTTTTACAGGACTTAGCTGTCAACAGCAGCATCTTTCAGCTGTCTGTTGATCTCTTGGCAAGATTACGCTCAGTAGTTTGCCATTGCTTTCTGAGCGGCCGGCTCAGTATCCGCAAGTCACGAGCGGGGGTCGAACCACCTCAGTTCTCGCTCCGCTGCGAGACTCTGCGTGATAAACGGGATTACAGAGAGAAAGTGTTGTAACCCCACAGCCAGAGAGACCGGCCTTGGGCAGTTATGTTGACAAATTTGAGATAGCTCAAAACTGAGAAATTTCGACAGGCGGCCGGTCATCGATTTTTCCCAAAATATAAAAGTTTCTGGATCACTAGGAAATAAGTCTAAAACAATGTGCTGACAAGAGACATGACCGTAAAAGTAATAATTTGCACTCCGGGGGCAATTTTGTTGACAAATTTGAGATAGCTCAAAACAGAAATTTTGACAGGCGGCCGGTCATCGATTTTTCCCAAAATATAAAAGTTTCTGGATCACTAGGAAATTAGTCTAAAACAATGTGCTATCACTAGACATGACCATAAAACTAATAGTTTGCACTCCGGGGGCAGTTTTGTTGACAAATTTGAGATAGCTCAAAACTGAGAAATTTCGACAGGCGGCCGGTCATCGATTTTCCCAACATATAAAAGTTTCTGGATCACTAGGAAATAAGTCTAAAACAATGTGCTGACAAGAGACATGTCCGTAAAAGTAATAATTTGCACTCCGGGGGAAATTTTGTTGACACATTTGAGATTGCTTAAAACTGAGAAATTTTGACAGGCGGCCGGTCATCGATTTTTCCCAAAATATAAAAGTTTTTGGGATCACTGGGAAATAAGTCTAAAACAATGTGCTGACAAGAGACATGACCGTAAATGTAATAATTTGCACTCCTGGGGCAGTTTTGTTGACACATTTGAGATAGCTTAAAACTGAGAAATTTTGACAGGCGGCCTGTCATCGATTTTTCCCAAAACATAAAAGTTTCAGGATCACTAGGAAATAAGTCTAAAACAATGTGCTGACAAGAGACATGGCCGTAAAAGTAATAATTTGCACTCCGGGGGCAATTTTGTTGACAAATTTGAGATAGCTCAAAACAGAAATTTCGACAGGCGGCCGGTCATTGATTTTTCCCAAAATATAAAAGTTTCTGGATCACTAGGAAATTAGTCTAAAACAATGTGCTATCACTAGACATGACCATAAAACTAATAGTTTGCACTCCGGGGGCAGTTTTGTTGACAAATTTTAGATAGCTGAAAACTGAGAAATTTCGACAGGCGGCCAGTCATCGCTTTTTCCCAAAATATAAAAGTTTCTGGATCACTAGGAAATTAGTCTAAAACAATGTGCTGACACCAGACATGACCATAAAAGTAATAATTTGCACTCCGGGGGCAGTTTTGTTGACAAATTTGAGATAGCTGAAAACTGAGAAATTTCGACGGGCGGCCTGTCATCGATTTTTCCCAAAATATAACAGTTTCTGGATCACTAGGAAATTAGTCTAAAACAATGTGCTGACACCAGACATGACCATAAAAGTAATAATTTGCACTCTGGGGGCAGTTTTGTTGACAAATTTGAGATAGCTCAAAACTGAGAAATTTCGACGGGCGGCCGGTTATCGATTTTTCCCAAAATATAAAAGTTTCTGGATCTCTAGGAAATAAGTCTAAAACAATGTGCTGACAAGAGACAAGACCGTAAAAGTAATAATTTGCACTCCGGGGGCAATTTTGTTGACAAATTTGAGATAGCTCAAAACAGAAATTTTGACAGGCGGCCGGTCATCGATTTTTCCCAAAATATAAAAGTTTCTGGATCACTAGGAAATTAGTCTAAAACAATGTGCTATCACTAGACATGACCATAAAACTAATAGTTTGCACTCCGGGGGCAGTTTTGTTGACAAATTTGAGATAGCTCAAAACTGAGAAATTTCGACAGGCGGCCGGTCATCGATTTTCCCAACATATAAAAGTTTCTGGATCACTAGGAAATAAGTCTAAAACAATGTGCTGACAAGAGACATGTCCGTAAAAGTAATAATTTGCACTCCGGGGGAAATTTTGTTGACACATTTGAGATTGCTTAAAACTGAGAAATTTTGACAGGCGGCCGGTCATCGATTTTTCCCAAAATATAAAAGTTTTTTGGATCACTGGGAAATAAGTCTAAAACAATGTGCTGACAAGAGACATGACCGTAAATGTAATAATTTGCACTCCTGGGGCAGTTTTGTTGACACATTTGAGATAGCTTAAAACTGAGAAATTTTGACAGGCGGCCTGTCCCAAAACATTTTCCCAAAACATAAAAGTTTCAGGATCACTAGGAAATAAGTCTAAAACAATGTGCTGACAAGAGACATGGCCGTAAAAGTAATAATTTGCACTCCGGGGGCAATTTTGTTGACAAATTTGAGATAGCTCAAAACAGAAATTTCGACAGGCGGCCGGTCATTGATTTTTCCCAAAATATAAAAGTTTCTGGATCACTAGGAAATTAGTCTAAAACAATGTGCTATCACTAGACATGACCATAAAACTAATAGTTTGCACTCCGGGGGCAGTTTTGTTGACAAATTTTAGATAGCTGAAAACTGAGAAATTTCGACAGGCGGCCAGTCATCGCTTTTTCCCAAAATATAAAAGTTTCTGGATCACTAGGAAATTAGTCTAAAACAATGTGCTGACACCAGACATGACCATAAAAGTAATAATTTGCACTCCGGGGGCAGTTTTGTTGACAAATTTGAGATAGCTCAAAACTGAGAAATTTCGACAGGCGGCCTGTCATCGATTTTTCCCAAAATATAACAGTTTCTGGATCACTAGGAAATTAGTCTAAAACAATGTGCTGACAAGAGACATGACCGTAAATGTAATAATTTGCACTCCTGGGGCAGTTTTGTTGACACATTTGAGATAGCTTAAAACTGAGAAATTTTGACAGGCGGCCTGTCATCGATTTTTCCCAAAACATAAAAGTTTCAGGATCACTAGGAAATAAGTCTAAAACAATGTGCTGACAAGAGACATGGCCGTAAAAGTAATAATTTGCACTCCGGGGGCAATTTTGTTGACAAATTTGAGATAGCTCAAAACAGAAATTTCGACAGGCGGCCGGTCATTGATTTTTCCCAAAATATAAAAGTTTCTGGATCACTAGGAAATTAGTCTAAAACAATGTGCTATCACTAGACATGACCATAAAACTAATAGTTTGCACTCCGGGGGCAGTTTTGTTGACAAATTTTAGATAGCTGAAAACTGAGAAATTTCGACAGGCGGCCAGTCATCGCTTTTTCCCAAAATATAAAAGTTTCTGGATCACTAGGAAATTAGTCTAAAACAATGTGCTGACACCAGACATGACCATAAAAGTAATAATTTGCACTCCGGGGGCAGTTTTGTTGACAAATTTGAGATAGCTGAAAACTGAGAAATTTCGACGGGCGGCCTGTCATCGATTTTTCCCAAAATATAACAGTTTCTGGATCACTAGGAAATTAGTCTAAAACAATGTGCTGACACCAGACATGACCATAAAAGTAATAATTTGCACTCTGGGGGCAGTTTTGTTGACAAATTTGAGATAGCTCAAAACTGAGAAATTTCGACGGGCGGCCGGTTATCGATTTTTCCCAAAATATAAAAGTTTCTGGATCTCTAGGAAATAAGTCTAAAACAATGTGCTGACAAGAGACAAGACCGTAAAAGTAATAATTTGCACTCCGGGGGCAATTTTGTTGACAAATTTGAGATAGCTCAAAACAGAAATTTTGACAGGCGGCCGGTCATCGATTTTTCCCAAAATATAAAAGTTTCTGGATCACTAGGAAATTAGTCTAAAACAATGTGCTATCACTAGACATGACCATAAAACTAATAGTTTGCACTCCGGGGGCAGTTTTGTTGACAAATTTGAGATAGCTCAAAACTGAGAAATTTCGACAGGCGGCCGGTAATCGATTTTCCCAACATATAAAAGTTTCTGGATCACTAGGAAATAAGTCTAAAACAATGTGCTGACAAGAGACATGTCCGTAAAAGTAATAATTTGCACTCCGGGGGAAATTTTGTTGACACATTTGAGATTGCTTAAAACTGAGAAATTTTGACAGGCGGCCGGTCATCGATTTTTCCCAAAATATAAAAGTTTTTTGGATCACTGGGAAATAAGTCTAAAACAATGTGCTGACAAGAGACATGACCGTAAATGTAATAATTTGCACTCCTGGGGCAGTTTTGTTGACACATTTGAGATAGCTTAAAACTGAGAAATTTTGACAGGCGGCCTGTCCCAAAACATTTTCCCAAAACATAAAAGTTTCAGGATCACTAGGAAATAAGTCTAAAACAATGTGCTGACAAGAGACATGGCCGTAAAAGTAATAATTTGCACTCCGGGGGCAATTTTGTTGACAAATTTGAGATAGCTCAAAACAGAAATTTCGACAGGCGGCCGGTCATTGATTTTTCCCAAAATATAAAAGTTTCTGGATCACTAGGAAATTAGTCTAAAACAATGTGCTATCACTAGACATGACCATAAAACTAATAGTTTGCACTCCGGGGGCAGTTTTGTTGACAAATTTTAGATAGCTGAAAACTGAGAAATTTCGACAGGCGGCCAGTCATCGCTTTTTCCCAAAATATAAAAGTTTCTGGATCACTAGGAAATTAGTCTAAAACAATGTGCTGACACCAGACATGACCATAAAAGTAATAATTTGCACTCCGGGGGCAGTTTTGTTGACAAATTTGAGATAGCTCAAAACTGAGAAATTTCGACAGGCGGCCTGTCATCGATTTTTCCCAAAATATAACAGTTTCTGGATCACTAGGAAATTAGTCTAAAACAATGTGCTGACACCAGACATGACCATAAAAGTAATAATTTGCACTCTGGGGGCAGTTTTGTTGACAAATTTGAGATAGCTCAAAACTGAGAAATTTCGACGGGCGGCCGGTTATCGATTTTTCCCAAAATATAAAAGTTTCTGGATCACTAGGAAATAAGTCTAAAACAATGTGCTGACAAGAGACAAGACCGTAAAAGTAATAATTTGCACTCCGGGGGCAATTTTGTTGACAAATTTGAGATAGCTCAAAACAGAAATTTTGACAGGCGGCCGGTCATCGATTTTTCCCAAAATATAAAAGTTTCTGGATCACTAGGAAATTAGTCTAAAACAATGTGCTATCACTAGACATGACCATAAAACTAATAGTTTGCACTCCGGGGGCAGTTTTGTTGACAAATTTGAGATAGCTCAAAGCTGAGAAATTTCGACAGGCGGCCGGTCATCGATTTTCCCAACATATAAAAGTTTCTGGATCACTAGGAAATAAGTCTAAAACAATGTGCTGACAAGAGACATGACCGTAAAAGTAATAATTTGCACTCCGGGGGCTATTTTGTTGACAAATTTGAGATAGCTCAAAACTGAGAAATTTTGACAGGCAGCCGGTCAACGATTTTTCCCAAAATATAAAAGTTTCTGGATCACTAGGAAATAAGTCTAAAACAATGTGCTGACAAGAGACATGGCCGTAAAAGTAATAATTTGCACTCCGGGGGCAGTTTTGTTGACAAATTTGAGATAGCTCAAAACAGAAATTTCGACAGGCGGCCGGTCATTGATTTTTCCCAAAATATAAAAGTTTCTGGATCACTAGGAAATTAGTCTAAAACAATGTGCTATCACTAGACATGACCATAAAACTAATAGTTTGCACTCCGGGGGCAGTTTTGTTGACAAATTTTAGATAGCTCACAACTGAGAAATTTCGACAGGCGGCCGGTCATCGATTTTTCCCAAAATATAAAAGTTTCTGGATCACTGGGAAATTAGTCGTAAACAATGTGCTACACTAGACATTACCATAAAAGTAATAATTTGCACTCCGTGGGCAGTTTTGTTGACAAATTTGAGATAGCTGAAAACTGATAAATTTCGACAGGCGTCCGGTCATCGCTTTTTCCCAAAATATAACAGTTTCTGGATCACTAGGAAATTAGTCTAAAACAATGTGCTGACAAGAGACATGACCGTAAAAGTAATAATTTGCACTCCGGGGGCTATTTTGTTGACAAATTTGAGATAGCTCAAAACTGAGAAATTTCGACAGGCAGCCGGTCAACGATTTTTCCCAAAATATAAAAGTTTCTGGATCACTAGGAAATAAGTCTAAAACAATGTGCTGACAAGAGACATGACCGTAAAAGTAATAATTTGCACTCCGGGGGAAATTTTGTTGACACATTTGAGATTGCTTAAAACTGAGAAATTTTGACAGGCGGCCGGTCATCGATTTTTCCCAAAATATAAAAGTTTTTTGGATCACTGGGAAATAAGTCTAAAACAATGTGCTGACAAGAGACATGACCGTAAATGTAATAATTTGCACTCCTGGGGCAGTTTTGTTGACACATTTGAGATAGCTTAAAATTGAGAAATTTTGACAGGCGGCCGGTCATCGATTTTTCTCAAAACATAAAAGTTTCAGGATCACTAGGAAATAAGTCTAAAACAATGTGCTGACAAGAGACATGGCCGTAAAAGTAATAATTTGCACTCCGGGGGCAATTTTGCTGACAAATTTGAGATAGCTCAAAACAGAAATTTCGACAGGCGGCCGGTCATTGATTTTTCCCAAAATATAAAAGTTTCTGGATCACTAGGAAATTAGTCTAAAACAATGTGCTATCACTAGACATGACCATATAACTAATAGTTTGCACTCCGGGGGCAGTTTTGTTGACAAATTTTAGATAGCTGAAAACTGAGAAATTTTGACAGGCGGCCAGTCATCGATTTTTCCCAAAATATAAAAGTTTCTGGATCACTAGGAAATTAGTCTAAAACAATGTGCTGACACCAGACATGACCATAAAAGTAATAATTTGCACTCCGGGGGCAGTTTTGTTGACAAATTTGAGATAGCCCAAAACTGAGAAATTTCGACAGGCGGCCGGTCATCGATTTTTCCCAAAATATAAAAGTTTCTGGATCACTAGGAAATTAGTTTAAAACAATGTGCTGACACTAGACATGACCATAAAACTAATAGTTTGCACTCCGGGGGCAGATTTGTTGACAAATTTGAGATAGCTGAAAACTGAGAAATTTCGACAGGCGGCCGGTCATCGCTTTTTCCCAAAATATAACAGTTTCTGGATCACTAGGAAATTAGTCTAAAACAATTTGCTGACACCAGACATGACCGTAAAAGTAATAATTTGCACTCCGGGGGCAATTTTGTTGACAAATTTGAGATAGCCCAAAACTGAGAAATTTCGACAAGCGGCCGGTCATCGATTTTTCTCAAAATATAAAAGTTTCAGGATCACTAGGAAATTAGTCTAAAACAATGTGCTGTCACTAGACATGACAATAAAACTAATAATTTGCACTCCGGGGGCAGTTTTGTTGACAAATTTGAGATAGCTCAAAACTGAGACATTTCGACAGGCGGCTGGTCATCGATGTTTCCCAAAATATAAAAGTATCTGGATCTCTAGGAAATTAGTCTAAAACAATGTGCTGTCACTAGACATGACCGTAAAACTAATAGTTTGCACTCTGGGGGCAGTTTTGTTGACAAATTTGAGATAGTTCAAAACTCAGAAATTTCGACAGGCGGCCGGTCATCGATTTTTCCCAAAATATAAAAGTTTCTGGATCACTAGGAAATAAGTCTAAAACAATGTGCTGACAAGAGACATGACCGTAAAAGTAATAATTTGCACTCCGGGGGCAATTTTGTTGACAAATTTGAGATAGCTCAAAACAGAAATTTCGACAGGCGGCCGGCCGGTCATCGATTTTCCCCAAAATATAAAAGTTTCTGGATCACTAGGAAATTAGTCTAAAACAATGTGCTATTACTAGACATGACCATAAAACTAATAGTTTGCACTCCGGGGGAAATTTTGTTGACACATTTGAGATTGCTTAAAACTGAGAAATTTTGACAGGCGGCCGGTCATCGATTTTTCCCAAAATATAAAAGTTTTTTGGATCACTGGGAAATAAGTCTAAAACAATGTGCTGACAAGAGACATGACCGTAAATGTAATAATTTGCACTCCTGGGGCAGTTTTGTTGACACATTTGAGATAGCTTAAAACTGAGAAATTTTGACAGGCGGCCGGTCATCGATTTTTCCCAAAACATAAAAGTTTCAGGATCACTAGGAAATAAGTCTAAAACAATGTGCTGACAAGAGACATGACCGTAAAAGTAATAATTAGCACTCCGGGGGCAATTTTGTTGACAAATTTGAGATAGTCCAAAACTGAGAAATTTCGACAGGCGGCCGGTCATCGATTTTTCCCAAAATATAAAAGTTTCTGGATCACTAGGAAATTAGTTTAAAACAATGTGCTGACACTAGACATGACCATAAAACTAATAGTTTGCACTCCGGGGGCAGATTTGTTGACAAATTTGAGATAGCTGAAAACTGAGAAATTTCGACAGGCGGCCGGTCATCGATTTTTCCCAAAACATAAAAGTTTCAGGATCACTAGGAAATAAGTCTAAAACAATGTGCTGACAAGAGACATGGCCGTAAAAGTAATAATTCGCACTCCGGGGGCAATTTTGTTGACAAATTTGAGATAGCTCAAAACAGAAATTTCGACAGGCGGCCGGTCATTGATTTTTCCCAAAATATAAAAGTTTCTGGATCACTAGGAAATTAGTCTAAAACAATGTGCTATCACTAGACATGACCATAAAACTAATAGTTTGCACTCCGGGGGCAGTTTTGTTGACAAATTTTAGATAGCTGAAAACTGAGAAATTTCGACAGGCGGCCAGTCATCGCTTTTTCCCAAAATATAAAAGTTTCTGGATCACTAGGAAATTAGTCTAAAACAATGTGCTGACACCAGACATGACCATAAAAGTAATAATTTGCACTCCGGGGGCAGTTTTGTTGACAAATTTGAGATAGCTCAAAACTGAGAAATTTCGACAGGCGGCCTGTCATTGATTTTTCCCAAAATATGAAAGTTTCTGGATCACTAGGAAATTAGTCTAAAACAATGTGCTGACACTAGACATGACCATAAAAGTAATAATTTGCACTCCGTGGGCAGTTTTGTTGACAAATTTGAGATAGCTCACAACTGAGAAATTTCGACAGGCGGCCGGTCATCGATTTTTCCCAAAATATAAAAGTTTCTGGATCACTGGGAAATTAGTCGTAAACAATGTGCTACACTAGACATTACCATAAAAGTAATAATTTGCACTCCGTGGGCAGTATTGTTGACAAATTTGAGATAGCTGAAAACTGAGAAATTTCGACAGGCGTCCGGTCATCGCTTTTTCCCAAAATATAACAGTTTCTGGATCACTAGGAAATTAGTCTAAAACAATGTGCTGACACCAGACATGACCGTAAAAGTAATAATTTGCACTCCTTGGGCAGTTATGTTGACAAATTTGAGATAGCTCAAAACTGAGAAATTTCGACAGGCGGCCGGTCATCGATTTTTCCCAAAATATAAAAGTTTCTGGATCACTAGGAAATAAGTCTAAAACAATGTGCTGACAAGAGACATGACCGTAAAAGTAATAATTTGCACTCCGGGGGCAATTTTGTTGACAAATTTGAGATAGCTCAAAACAGAAATTTTGACAGGCGGCCGGTCATCGATTTTTCCCAAAATATAAAAGTTTCTGGATCACTAGGAAATTAGTCTAAAACAATGTGCTATCACTAGACATGACCATAAAACTAATAGTTTGCACTCCGGGGGCAGTTTTGTTGACAAATTTGAGATAGCTCAAAACTGAGAAATTTCGACAGGCGGCCGGTCATCGATTTTCCCAACATATAAAAGTTTCTGGATCACTAGGAAATAAGTCTAAAACAATGTGCTGACAAGAGACATGTCCGTAAAAGTAATAATTTGCACTCCGGGGGAAATTTTGTTGACACATTTGAGATTGCTTAAAACTGAGAAATTTTGACAGGCGGCCGGTCATCGATTTTTCCCAAAATATAAAAGTTTTTTGGATCACTGGGAAATAAGTCTAAAACAATGTGCTGACAAGAGACATGACCGTAAATGTAATAATTTGCACTCCTGGGGCAGTTTTGTTGACACATTTGAGATAGCTTAAAATTGAGAAATTTTGACAGGCGGCCTGTCATCGATTTTTCCCAAAACATAAAAGTTTCAGGATCACTAGGAAATAAGTCTAAAACAATGTGCTGACAAGAGACATGGCCGTAAAAGTAATAATTTGCACTCCGGGGGCAATTTTGTTGACAAATTTGAGATAGCTCAAAACAGAAATTTCGACAGGCGGCCGGTCATTGATTTTTCCCAAAATATAAAAGTTTCTGGATCACTAGGAAATTAGTCTAAAACAATGTGCTATCACTAGACATGACCATAAAACTAATAGTTTGCACTCCGGGGGCAGTTTTGTTGACAAATTTTAGATAGCTGAAAACTGAGAAATTTCGACAGGCGGCCAGTCATCGCTTTTTCCCAAAATATAAAAGTTTCTGGATCACTAGGAAATTAGTCTAAAACAATGTGCTGACACCAGACATGACCATAAAAGTAATAATTTGCACTCCGGGGGCAGTTTTGTTGACAAATTTGAGATAGCTCAAAACTGAGAAATTTCGACAGGCGGCCTGTCATCGATTTTTCCCAAAATATAACAGTTTCTGGATCACTAGGAAATTAGTCTAAAACAATGTGCTGACACCAGACATGACCATAAAAGTAATAATTTGCACTCTGGGGGCAGTTTTGTTGACAAATTTGAGATAGCTCAAAACTGAGAAATTTCGACGGGCGGCCGGTTATCGATTTTTCCCAAAATATAAAAGTTTCTGGATCACTAGGAAATAAGTCTAAAACAATGTGCTGACAAGAGACAAGACCGTAAAAGTAATAATTTGCACTCCGGGGGCAATTTTGTTGACAAATTTGAGATAGCTCAAAACAGAAATTTTGACAGGCGGCCGGTCATCGATTTTTCCCAAAATATAAAAGTTTCTGGATCACTAGGAAATTAGTCTAAAACAATGTGCTATCACTAGACATGACCATAAAACTAATAGTTTGCACTCCGGGGGCAGTTTTGTTGACAAATTTGAGATAGCTCAAAACTGAGAAATTTCGACAGGCGGCCGGTCATCGATTTTCCCAACATATAAAAGTTTCTGGATCACTAGGAAATAAGTCTAAAACAATGTGCTGACAAGAGACATGTCCGTAAAAGTAATAATTTGCACTCCGGGGGAAATTTTGTTGACACATTTGAGATTGCTTAAAACTGAGAAATTTTGACAGGCGGCCGGTCATCGATTTTTCCCAAAATATAAAAGTTTTTTGGATCACTGGGAAATAAGTCTAAAACAATGTGCTGACAAGAGACATGACCGTAAATGTAATAATTTGCACTCCTGGGGCAGTTTTGTTGACACATTTGAGATAGCTTAAAACTGAGAAATTTTGACAGGCGGCCTGTCATCGATTTTTCCCAAAACATAAAAGTTTCAGGATCACTAGGAAATAAGTCTAAAACAATGTGCTGACAAGAGACATGGCCGTAAAAGTAATAATTTGCACTCCGGGGGCAACTTTGTTGACAAATTTGAGATAGCTCAAAACAGAAATTTCGACAGGCGGCCGGTCATTGATTTTTCCCAAAATATAAAAGTTTCTGGATCACTAGGAAATTAGTCTAAAACAATGTGCTATCACTAGACATGACCATAAAACTAATAGTTTGCACTCCGGGGGCAGTTTTGTTGACAAATTTTAGATAGCTGAAAACTGAGAAATTTCGACAGGCGGCCAGTCATCGCTTTTTCCCAAAATATAAAAGTTTCTGGATCACTAGGAAATTAGTCTAAAACAATGTGCTGACACCAGACATGACCATAAAAGTAATAATTTGCACTCCGGGGGCAGTTTTGTTGACAAATTTGAGATAGCTCAAAACTGAGAAATTTCGACAGGCGGCCTGTCATCGATTTTTCCCAAAATATAACAGTTTCTGGATCACTAGGAAATTAGTCTAAAACAATGTGCTGACACCAGACATGACCATAAAAGTAATAATTTGCACTCTGGGGGCAGTTTTGTTGACAAATTTGAGATAGCTCAAAACTGAGAAATTTCGACGGGCGGCCGGTTATCGATTTTTCCCAAAATATAAAAGTTTCTGGATCACTAGGAAATAAGTCGAAAACAATGTGCTGACAAGAGACAAGACCGTAAAAGTAATAATTTGCACTCCGGGGGCAATTTTGTTGACAAATTTGAGATAGCTCAAAACAGAAATTTTGACAGGCGGCCGGTCATCGATTTTTCCCAAAATATAAAAGTTTCTGGATCACTAGGAAATTAGTCTAAAACAATGTGCTATCACTAGACATGACCATAAAACTAATAGTTTGCACTCCGGGGGCAGTTTTGTTGACAAATTTGAGATAGCTCAAAACTGAGAAATTTCGACAGGCGGCCGGTCATCGATTTTCCCAACATATAAAAGTTTCTGGATCACTAGGAAATAAGTCTAAAACAATGTGCTGACAAGAGACATGACCGTAAAAGTAATAATTTGCACTCCGGGGGCTATTTTGTTGACAAATTTGAGATAGCTCAAAACTGAGAAATTTTGACAGGCAGCCGGTCAACGATTTTTCCCAAAATATAAAAGTTTCTGGATCACTAGGAAATAAGTCTAAAACAATGTGCTGACAAGAGACATGGCCGTAAAAGTAATAATTTGCACTCCGGGGGCAGTTTTGTTGACAAATTTGAGATAGCTCAAAACAGAAATTTCGACAGGCGGCCGGTCATTGATTTTTCCCAAAATATAAAAGTTTCTGGATCACTAGGAAATTAGTCTAAAACAATGTGCTATCACTAGACATGACCATAAAACTAATAGTTTGCACTCCGGGGGCAGTTTTGTTGACAAATTTTAGATAGCTCACAACTGAGAAATTTCGACAAGCGGCCGGTCATCGATTTTTCCCAAAATATAAAAGTTTCTGGATCACTGGGAAATTAGTCGTAAACAATATGCTACACTAGACATTACCATAAAAGTAATAATTTGCACTCCGTGGGCAGTTTTGTTGACAAATTTGAGATAGCTGAAAACTGATAAATTTCGACAGGCGTCCGGTCATCGCTTTTTCCCAAAATATAACAGTTTCTGGATCACTAGGAAATTAGTCTAAAACAATGTGCTGACAAGAGACATGACCGTAAAAGTAATAATTTGCACTCCGGGGGCTATTTTGTTGACAAATTTGAGATAGCTCAAAACTGAGAAATTTCGACAGGCAGCCGGTCAACGATTTTTCCCAAAATATAAAAGTTTCTGGATCACTAGGAAATAAGTCTAAAACAATGTGCTGACAAGAGACATGACCGTAAAAGTAATAATTTGCACTCCGGGGGAAATTTTGTTGACACATTTGAGATTGCTTAAAACTGAGAAATTTTGACAGGCGGCCGGTCATTGATTTTTCCCAAAATATGAAAGTTTCTGGATCACTAGGAAATTAGTCTAAAACAATGTGCTGACACTAGACATGACCATAAAAGTAATAATTTGCACTCCGTGGGCAGTTTTGTTGACAAATTTGAGATAGCTCACAACTGAGAAATTTCGACAGGCGGCCGGTCATCGATTTTTCCCAAAATATAAAAGTTTCTGGATCACTGGGAAATTAGTCGTAAACAATGTGCTACACTAGACATTACCATAAAAGTAATAATTTGCACTCCGTGGGCAGTATTGTTGACAAATTTGAGATAGCTGAAAACTGAGAAATTTCGACAGGCGTCCGGTCATCGCTTTTTCCCAAAATATAACAGTTTCTGGATCACTAGGAAATTAGTCTAAAACAATGTGCTGACACCAGACATGACCGTAAAAGTAATAATTTGCACTCCTTGGGCAGTTATGTTGACAAATTTGAGATAGCTCAAAACTGAGAAATTTCGACAGGCGGCCGGTCATCGATTTTTCCCAAAATATAAAAGTTTCTGGATCACTAGGAAATAAGTCTAAAACAATGTGCTGACAAGAGACATGACCGTAAAAGTAATAATTTGCACTCCGGGGGCAATTTTGTTGACAAATTTGAGATAGCTCAAAACAGAAATTTTGACAGGCGGCCGGTCATCGATTTTTCCCAAAATATAAAAGTTTCTGGATCACTAGGAAATTAGTCTAAAACAATGTGCTATCACTAGACATGACCATAAAACTAATAGTTTGCACTCCGGGGGCAGTTTTGTTGACAAATTTGAGATAGCTCAAAACTGAGAAATTTCGACAGGCGGCCGGTCATCGATTTTCCCAACATATAAAAGTTTCTGGATCACTAGGAAATAAGTCTAAAACAATGTGCTGACAAGAGACATGTCCGTAAAAGTAATAATTTGCACTCCGGGGGAAATTTTGTTGACACATTTGAGATTGCTTAAAACTGAGAAATTTTGACAGGCGGCCGGTCATCGATTTTTCCCAAAATATAAAAGTTTTTTGGATCACTGGGAAATAAGTCTAAAACAATGTGCTGACAAGAGACATGACCGTAAATGTAATAATTTGCACTCCTGGGGCAGTTTTGTTGACACATTTGAGATAGCTTAAAACTGAGAAATTTTGACAAGCGGCCTGTCATCGATTTTTCCCAAAACATAAAAGTTTCAGGATCACTAGGAAATAAGTCTAAAACAATGTGCTGACAAGAGACATGGCCGTAAAAGTAATAATTTGCACTCCGGGGGCAATTTTGTTGACAAATTTGAGATAGCTCAAAACAGAAATTTCGACAGGCGGCCGGTCATTGATTTTTCCCAAAATATAAAAGTTTCTGGATCACTAGGAAATTAGTCTAAAACAATGTGCTATCACTAGACATGACCATAAAACTAATAGTTTGCACTCCGGGGGCAGTTTTGTTGACAAATTTTAGATAGCTGAAAACTGAGAAATTTCGACAGGCGGCCAGTCATCGCTTTTTCCCAAAATATAAAAGTTTCTGGATCACTAGGAAATTAGTCTAAAACAATGTGCTGACACCAGACATGACAATAAAAGTAATAATTTGCACTCCGGGGGCAGTTTTGTTGACAAATTTGAGATAGCTCAAAACTGAGAAATTTCGACAGGCGGCCTGTCATTGATTTTTCCCAAAATATGAAAGTTTCTGGATCACTAGGAAATTAGTCTAAAACAATGTGCTGACACCAGACATGACCATAAAAGTAATAATTTGCACTCCGGGGGCAGTTTTGTTGACAAATTTGAGATAGCTCAAAACTGAGAAATTTCGACAGGCGGCCTGTCATCGATTTTTCCCAAAATATAACAGTTTCTGGATCACTAGGAAATTAGTCTAAAACAATGTGCTGACACCAGACATGACCATAAAAGTAATAATTTGCACTCTGGGGGCAGTTTTGTTGACAAATTTGAGATAGCTCAAAACTGAGAAATTTCGACGGGCGGCCGGTTATCGATTTTTCCCAAAATATAAAAGTTTCTGGATCACTAGGAAATAAGTCTAAAACAATGTGCTGACAAGAGACAAGACCGTAAAAGTAATAATTTGCACTCCGGGGGCAATTTTGTTGACAAATTTGAGATAGCTCAAAACAGAAATTTTGACAGGCGGCCGGTCATCGATTTTTCCCAAAATATAAAAGTTTCTGGATCACTAGGAAATTAGTCTAAAACAATGTGCTATCACTAGACATGACCATAAAACTAATAGTTTGCACTCCGGGGGCAGTTTTGTTGACAAATTTTAGATAGCTGAAAACTGAGAAATTTCGACAGGCGGCCAGTCATCGCTTTTTCCCAAAATATAAAAGTTTCTGGATCACTAGGAAATTAGTCTAAAACAATGTGCTGACACCAGACATGACCATAAAAGTAATAATTTGCACTCCGGGGGCAGTTTTGTTGACAAATTTGAGATAGCTCAAAACTGAGAAATTTCGACAGGCGGCCTGTCATCGATTTTTCCCAAAATATAACAGTTTCTGGATCACTAGGAAATTAGTCTAAAACAATGTGCTGACACCAGACATGACCATAAAAGTAATAATTTGCACTCTGGGGGCAGTTTTGTTGACAAATTTGAGATAGCTCAAAACTGAGAAATTTCGACGGGCGGCCGGTTATCGATTTTTCCCAAAATATAAAAGTTTCTGGATCACTAGGAAATAAGTCTAAAACAATGTGCTGACAAGAGACAAGACCGTAAAAGTAATAATTTGCACTCCGGGGGCAATTTTGTTGACAAATTTGAGATAGCTCAAAACAGAAATTTTGACAGGCGGCCGGTCATCGATTTTTCCCAAAATATAAAAGTTTCTGGATCACTAGGAAATTAGTCTAAAACAATGTGCTATCACTAGACATGACCATAAAACTAATAGTTTGCACTCCGGGGGCAGTTTTGTTGACAAATTTTAGATAGCTCACAACTGAGAAATTTCGACAGGCGGCCGGTCATCGATTTTTCCGAAAATATAAAAGTTTCTGGATCACTAGGAAATAAGTCTAAAACAATATGCTACACTAGACATTACCATAAAAGTAATAATTTGCACTCCGTGGGCAGTTTTGTTGACAAATTTGAGATAGCTGAAAACTGATAAATTTCGACAGGCGTCCGGTCATCGCTTTTTCCCAAAATATAACAGTTTCTGGATCACTAGGAAATTAGTCTAAAACAATGTGCTGACAAGAGACATGACCGTAAAAGTAATAATTTGCACTCCGGGGGCTATTTTGTTGACAAATTTGAGATAGCTCAAAACTGAGAAATTTCGACAGGCAGCCGGTCAACGATTTTTCCCAAAATATAAAAGTTTCTGGATCACTAGGAAATAAGTCTAAAACAATGTGCTGACAAGAGACATGACCGTAAAAGTAATAATTTGCACTCCGGGGGAAATTTTGTTGACACATTTGAGATTGCTTAAAACTGAGAAATTTTGACAGGCGGCCGGTCATCGATTTTTCCCAAAATATAAAAGTTTTTTGGATCACTGGGAAATAAGTCTAAAACAATGTGCTAACAAGAGACATGACCGTAAATGTAATAATTTGCACTCCTGGGGCAGTTTTGTTGACACATTTGAGATAGCTTAAAATTGAGAAATTTTGACAGGCGGCCGGTCATCGATTTTTCCCAAAACATAAAAGTTTCAGGATCACTAGGAAATAAGTCTAAAACAATGTGCTGACAAGAGACATGGCCGTAAAAGTAATAATTTGCACTCCGGGGGCAATTTTGTTGACAAATTTGAGATAGCTCAAAACAGAAATTTTGACAGGCGGCCGGTCATCGATTTTTCCCAAAATATAAAAGTTTCTGGATCACTAGGAAATTAGTCTAAAACAATGTGCTATCACTAGACATGACCATAAAACTAATAGTTTGCACTCCGGGGGCAGTTTTGTTGACAAATTTGAGATAGCTCAAAACTGAGAAATTTCGACAGGCGGCCGGTCATCGATTTTCCCAACATATAAAAGTTTCTGGATCACTAGGAAATAAGTCTAAAACAATGTGCTGACAAGAGACATGTCCGTAAAAGTAATAATTTGCACTCCGGGGGAAATTTTGTTGACACATTTGAGATTGCTTAAAACTGAGAAATTTTGACAGGCGGCCGGTCATCGATTTTTCCCAAAATATAAAAGTTTTTTGGATCACTGGGAAATAAGTCTAAAACAATGTGCTGACAAGAGACATGACCGTAAATGTAATAATTTGCACTCCTGGGGCAGTTTTGTTGACACATTTGAGATAGCTTAAAACTGAGAAATTTTGACAGGCGGCCTGTCATCGATTTTTCCCAAAACATAAAAGTTTCAGGATCACTAGGAAATAAGTCTAAAACAATGTGCTGACAAGAGACATGGCCGTAAAAGTAATAATTTGCACTCCGGGGGCAATTTTGTTGACAAATTTGAGATAGCTCAAAACAGAAATTTCGACAGGCGGCCGGTCATTGATTTTTCCCAAAATATAAAAGTTTCTGGATCACTAGGAAATTAGTCTAAAACAATGTGCTATCACTAGACATGACCATAAAACTAATAGTTTGCACTCCGGGGGCAGTTTTGTTGACAAATTTTAGATAGCTGAAAACTGAGAAATTTCGACAGGCGGCCAGTCATCGCTTTTTCCCAAAATATAAAAGTTTCTGGATCACTAGGAAATTAGTCTAAAACAATGTGCTGACACCAGACATGACCATAAAAGTAATAATTTGCACTCCGGGGGCAGTTTTGTTGACAAATTTGAGATAGCTCAAAACTGAGAAATTTCGACAGGCGGCCTGTCATCGATTTTTCCCAAAATATAACAGTTTCTGGATCACTAGGAAATTAGTCTAAAACAATGTGCTGACACCAGACATGACCATAAAAGTAATAATTTGCACTCTGGGGGCAGTTTTGTTGACAAATTTGAGATAGCTCAAAACTGAGAAATTTCGACGGGCGGCCGGTTATCGATTTTTCCCAAAATATAAAAGTTTCTGGATCACTAGGAAATAAGTCTAAAACAATGTGCTGACAAGAGACAAGACCGTAAAAGTAATAATTTGCACTCCGGGGGCAATTTTGTTGACAAATTTGAGATAGCTCAAAACAGAAATTTTGACAGGCGGCCGGTCATCGATTTTTCCCAAAATATAAAAGTTTCTGGATCACTAGGAAATTAGTCTAAAACAATGTGCTATCACTAGACATGACCATAAAACTAATAGTTTGCACTCCGGGGGCAGTTTTGTTGACAAATTTTAGATAGCTCACAACTGAGAAATTTCGACAGGCGGCCGGTCATCGATTTTTCCGAAAATATAAAAGTTTCTGGATCACTAGGAAATAAGTCTAAAACAATATGCTACACTAGACATTACCATAAAAGTAATAATTTGCACTCCGTGGGCAGTTTTGTTGACAAATTTGAGATAGCTGAAAACTGATAAATTTCGACAGGCGTCCGGTCATCGCTTTTTCCCAAAATATAACAGTTTCTGGATCACTAGGAAATTAGTCTAAAACAATGTGCTGACAAGAGACATGACCGTAAAAGTAATAATTTGCACTCCGGGGGCAATTTTGCTGACAAATTTGAGATAGCTCAAAACAGAAATTTCGACAGGCGGCCGGTCATTGATTTTTCCCAAAATATAAAAGTTTCTGGATCACTAGGAAATTAGTCTAAAACAATGTGCTGACAAGAGACATGTCCGTAAAAGTAATAATTTGCACTCCGGGGGAAATTTTGTTGACACATTTGAGATTGCTTAAAACTGAGAAATTTTGACAGGCGGCCGGTCATCGATTTTTCCCAAAATATAAAAGTTTTTTGGATCACTGGGAAATAAGTCTAAAACAATGTGCTGACAAGAGACATGACCGTAAATGTAATAATTTGCACTCCTGGGGCAGTTTTGTTGACACATTTGAGATAGCTTAAAACTGAGAAATTTTGACAGGCGGCCTGTCATCGATTTTTCCCAAAACATAAAAGTTTCAGGATCACTAGGAAATAAGTCTAAAACAATGTGCTGACAAGAGACATGGCCGTAAAAGTAATAATTTGCACTCCGGTGGCAATTTTGTTGACAAATTTGAGATAGCTCAAAACAGAAATTTCGACAGGCGGCCGGTCATTGATTTTTCCCAAAATATAAAAGTTTCTGGATCACTAGGAAATTAGTCTAAAACAATGTGCTATCACTAGACATGACCATAAAACTAATAGTTTGCACTCCGGGGGCAGTTTTGTTGACAAATTTTAGATAGCTGAAAACTGAGAAATTTCGACAGGCGGCCAGTCATCGCTTTTTCCCAAAATATAAAAGTTTCTGGATCACTAGGAAATTAGTCTAAAACAATGTGCTGACACCAGACATGACCATAAAAGTAATAATTTGCACTCCGGGGGCAGTTTTGTTGACAAATTTGAGATAGCTCAAAACTGAGAAATTTCGACAGGCGGCCTGTCATCGATTTTTCCCAAAATATAACAGTTTCTGGATCACTAGGAAATTAGTCTAAAACAATGTGCTGACACCAGACATGACCATAAAAGTAATAATTTGCACTCTGGGGGCAGTTTTGTTGACAAATTTGAGATAGCTCAAAACTGAGAAATTTCGACGGGCGGCCGGTTATCGATTTTTCCCAAAATATAAAAGTTTCTGGATCACTAGGAAATAAGTCTAAAACAATGTGCTGACAAGAGACAAGACCGTAAAAGTAATAATTTGCACTCCGGGGGCAATTTTGTTGACAAATTTGAGATAGCTCAAAACAGAAATTTTGACAGGCGGCCGGTCATCGATTTTTCCCAAAATATAACAGTTTCTGGATCACTAGGAAATTAGTCTAAAACAATGTGCTGACACCAGACATGACCATAAAAGTAATAATTTGCACTCTGGGGGCAGTTTTGTTGACAAATTTGAGATAGCTCAAAACTGAGAAATTTCGACGGGCGGCCGGTTATCGATTTTTCCCAAAATATAAAAGTTTCTGGATCACTAGGAAATAAGTCTAAAACAATGTGCTGACAAGAGACAAGACCGTAAAAGTAATAATTTGCACTCCGGGGGCAATTTTGTTGACAAATTTGAGATAGCTCAAAACAGAAATTTTGACAGGCGGCCGGTCATCGATTTTTCCCAAAATATAAAAGTTTCTGGATCACTAGGAAATTAGTCTAAAACAATGTGCTATCACTAGACATGATCATAAAACTAATAGTTTGCACTCCGGGGGCAGTTTTGTTGACAAATTTTAGATAGCTCACAACTGAGAAATTTCGACAGGCGGCCGGTCATCGATTTTTCCGAAAATATAAAAGTTTCTGGATCACTAGGAAATAAGTCTAAAACAATATGCTACACTAGACATTACCATAAAAGTAATAATTTGCACTCCGTGGGCAGTTTTGTTGACAAATTTGAGATAGCTGAAAACTGATAAATTTCGACAGGCGTCCGGTCATCGCTTTTTCCCAAAATATAACAGTTTCTGGATCACTAGGAAATTAGTCTAAAACAATGTGCTGACAAGAGACATGACCGTAAAAGTAATAATTTGCACTCCGGGGGCTATTTTGTTGACAAATTTGAGATAGCTCAAAACTGAGAAATTTCGACAGGCAGCCGGTCAACGATTTTTCCCAAAATATAAAAGTTTCTGGATCACTAGGAAATAAGTCTAAAACAATGTGCTGACAAGAGACATGACCGTAAAAGTAATAATTTGCACTCCGGGGGAAATTTTGTTGACACATTTGAGATTGCTTAAAACTGAGAAATTTTGACAGGCGGCCGGTCATCGATTTTTCCCAAAATATAAAAGTTTTTTGGATCACTGGGAAATAAGTCTAAAACAATGTGCTAACAAGAGACATGACCGTAAATGTAATAATTTGCACTCCTGGGGCAGTTTTGTTGACACATTTGAGATAGCTTAAAATTGAGAAATTTTGACAGGCGGCCGGTCATCGATTTTTCCCAAAACATAAAAGTTTCAGGATCACTAGGAAATAAGTCTAAAACAATGTGCTGACAAGAGACATGGCCGTAAAAGTAATAATTTGCACTCCGGGGGCAATTTTGCTGACAAATTTGAGATAGCTCAAAACAGAAATTTCGA
This sequence comes from Cepaea hortensis, assembly GCA_963921405.1. Lineage (NCBI taxonomy): Eukaryota > Metazoa > Mollusca > Gastropoda > Stylommatophora > Helicidae > Cepaea > Cepaea hortensis. The sequence goes on along the minus strand of OY992885.1, from coordinate 96,494,744 downwards.
CAGGCGGCCGGTCATTGATTTTTCCCAAAATATAAAAGTTTCTGGATCACTAGGAAATTAGTCTAAAACAATGTGCTATCACTAGACATGACCATAAAACTAATAGTTTGCACTCCGGGGGCAGTTTTGTTGACAAATTTTAGATAGCTGAAAACTGAGAAATTTTGACAGGCGGCCAGTCATCGATTTTTCCCAAAATATAAAAGTTTCTGGATCACTAGGAAATTAGTCTAAAACAATGTGCTGACACCAGACATGACCATAAAAGTAATAATTTGCACTCCGGGGGCAGTTTTGTTGACAAATTTGAGATAGCCCAAAACTGAGAAATTTCGACAGGCGGCCGGTCATCGATTTTTCCCAAAATATAAAAGTTTCTGGATCACTAGGAAATTAGTTTAAAACAATGTGCTGACACTAGACATGACCATAAAACTAATAGTTTGCACTCCGGGGGCAGATTTGTTGACAAATTTGAGATAGCTGAAAACTGAGAAATTTCGACAGGCGGCCGGTCATCGCTTTTTCCCAAAATATAACAGTTTCTGGATCACTAGGAAATTAGTCTAAAACAATTTGCTGACACCAGACATGACCGTAAAAGTAATAATTTGCACTCCGGGGGCAGTTTTGTTGACAAATTTGAGATTGCTCAAAACTGAGAAATTTCGACAGGCGGCCGGTCATCGATTTTTCCCAAAATATAAAAGTTTTTTGGATCACTGGGAAATAAGTCTAAAACAATGTGCTGACAAGAGACATGACCGTAAATGTAATAATTTGCACTCCTGAGGCAGTTTTGTTGACACATTTGAGATAGCTGAAAACTGAGAAATGTTGACAGGCGGCCTGTCATCGATTTTTCCCAAAACATAAAAGTTTCAGGATCACTAGGAAATAAGTCTAAAACAATGTGCTGACAAGAGACACGGCCGTAAAAGTAATAATTTGCACTCCGGGGGCAATTTTGTTGACAAATTTGAGATAGCTCAAAACTGAGAAATTTCGACAGGCGGCCGGTCATCGATTTTTCCCAAAATATAAAAGTTTCTGGATCACTAGGAAATAAGTCTAAAACAATGTGCTGACAAGAGACATGACCGTAAAAGTAATAATTTGCACTCCGGGGGCAATTTTGTTGGCAAATTTGAGATAGCTCAAAACAGAAATTTTGACAGGCGGCCGGTCATCGATTTTTCCCAAAATATAAAAGTTTCTGGATCACTAGGAAATTAGTCTAAAACAATGTGCTGACACCAGACATGACCATAAAAGTAATAATTTGCACTCCGGGGGCAGTTTTGTTGACAAATTTGAGATAGCTCAAAACTGAGAAATTTCGACAGGCGGCCTGTCATCGATTTTTCCCAAAATATAACAGTTTCTGGATCACTAGGAAATTAGTCTAAAACAATGTGCTGACACCAGACATGACCATAAAAGTAATAATTTGCACTCTGGGGGCAGTTTTGTTGACAAATTTGAGATAGCTCAAAACTGAGAAATTTCGACGGGCGGCCGGTTATCGATTTTTCCCAAAATATAAAAGTTTCTGGATCACTAGGAAATAAGTCTAAAACAATGTGCTGACAAGAGACAAGACCGTAAAAGTAATAATTTGCACTCCGGGGGCAATTTTGTTGACAAATTTGAGATAGCTCAAAACAGAAATTTTGACAGGCGGCCGGTCATCGATTTTTCCCAAAATATAAAAGTTTCTGGATCACTAGGAAATTAGTCTAAAACAATGTGCTATCACTAGACATGACCATAAAACTAATAGTTTGCACTCCGGGGGCAGTTTTGTTGACAAATTTTAGATAGCTCACAACTGAGAAATTTCGACAGGCGGCCGGTCATCGATTTTTCCGAAAATATAAAAGTTTTTTGGATCACTAGGAAATAAGTCTAAAACAATATGCTACACTAGACATTACCATAAAAGTAATAATTTGCACTCCGTGGGCAGTTTTGTTGACAAATTTGAGATAGCTGAAAACTGATAAATTTCGACAGGCGTCCGGTCATCGCTTTTTCCCAAAATATAGCAGTTTCTGGATCACTAGGAAATTAGTCTAAAACAATGTGCTGACAAGAGACATGACCGTAAAAGTAATAATTTGCACTCCGGGGGCTATTTTGTTGACAAATTTGAGATAGCTCAAAACTGAGAAATTTCGACAGGCAGCCGGTCAACGATTTTTCCCAAAATATAAAAGTTTCTGGATCACTAGGAAATAAGTCTAAAACAATGTGCTGACAAGAGACATGACCGTAAAAGTAATAATTTGCACTCCGGGGGAAATTTTGTTGACACATTTGAGATTGCTTAAAACTGAGAAATTTTGACAGGCGGCCGGTCATCGATTTTTCCCAAAATATAAAAGTTTTTTGGATCACTGGGAAATAAGTCTAAAACAATGTGCTAACAAGAGACATGACCGTAAATGTAATAATTTGCACTCCTGGGGCAGTTTTGTTGACACATTTGAGATAGCTTAAAATTGAGAAATTTTGACAGGCGGCCGGTCATCGATTTTTCCCAAAACATAAAAGTTTCAGGATCACTAGGAAATAAGTCTAAAACAATGTGCTGACAAGAGACATGGCCGTAAAAGTAATAATTTGCACTCCGGGGGCAATTTTGCTGACAAATTTGAGATAGCTCAAAACAGAAATTTCGACAGGCGGCCGGTCATTGATTTTTCCCAAAATATAAAAGTTTCTGGATCACTAGGAAATTAGTCTAAAACAATGTGCTATCACTAGACATGACCATAAAACTAATAGTTTGCACTCCGGGGGCAGTTTTGTTGACAAATTTTAGATAGCTGAAAACTGAGAAATTTTGACAGGCGGCCAGTCATCGATTTTTCCCAAAATATAAAAGTTTCTGGATCACTAGGAAATTAGTCTAAAACAATGTGCTGACACCAGACATGACCATAAAAGTAATAATTTGCACTCCGGGGGCAGTTTTGTTGACAAATTTGAGATAGCCCAAAACTGAGAAATTTCGACAGGCGGCCGGTCATCGATTTTTCCCAAAATATAAAAGTTTCTGGATCACTAGGAAATTAGTTTAAAACAATGTGCTGACACTAGACATGACCATAAAACTAATAGTTTGCACTCCGGGGGCAGATTTGTTGACAAATTTGAGATAGCTGAAAACTGAGAAATTTCGACAGGCGGCCGGTCATCGCTTTTTCCCAAAATATAACAGTTTCTGGATCACTAGGAAATTAGTCTAAAACAATTTGCTGACACCAGACATGACCGTAAAAGTAATAATTTGCACTCCGGGGGCAGTTTTGTTGACAAATTTGAGATTGCTCAAAACTGAGAAATTTCGACAGGCGGCCGGTCATCGATTTTTCCCAAAATATAAAAGTTTTTTGGATCACTGGGAAATAAGTCTAAAACAATGTGCTGACAAGAGACATGACCGTAAATGTAATAATTTGCACTCCTGAGGCAGTTTTGTTGACACATTTGAGATAGCTGAAAACTGAGAAATGTTGACAGGCGGCCTGTCATCGATTTTTCCCAAAACATAAAAGTTTCAGGATCACTAGGAAATAAGTCTAAAACAATGTGCTGACAAGAGACACGGCCGTAAAAGTAATAATTTGCACTCCGGGGGCAATTTTGTTGACAAATTTGAGATAGCTCAAAACTGAGAAATTTCGACAGGCGGCCGGTCATCGATTTTTCCCAAAATATAAAAGTTTCTGGATCACTAGGAAATAAGTCTAAAACAATGTGCTGACAAGAGACATGACCGTAAAAGTAATAATTTGCACTCCGGGGGCAATTTTGTTGGCAAATTTGAGATAGCTCAAAACAGAAATTTTGACAGGCGGCCGTTCATCGATTTTTCCCAAAATATAAAAGTTTCTGGATCACTAGGAAATTAGTCTAAAACAATGTGCTATCACTAGACATGACCATAAAACTAATAGTTTGCACTCCGGGGGCAGTTTTGTTGACAAATTTGAGATAGCTCAAAACTGAGAAATTTCGACAGGCGGCCGGTCATCGCTTTTTCCCAAAATATAAAAGTTTCTGGATCACTAGGAAATTAGTCTAAAACAATGTGCTATTACTAGACATGACCATAAAACTAATAGTTTGCACTCCGGGGGTAGTTTTGTTGACAAATTTCAGATAGCTCAAGACTGAGAAATTTCGACAGGCGGCCGGTCATCGATTTTTCCCAAAATATAAAAGTTTCTGGATCACTAGGAAATTAGTATAAAACAATGTGCTGACACGAGACATGACCGTAAATGTAATAATTTGCACTCCGCGGGCAGTTTTGTTGACACATTTGAGATAGCTCAAAACTGAGAAATTTCGACAGGCGGCCGGTCATCGATTTTTCCCAAAATATAAAAGTTTCTGGATCACTAGGAAATTAGTCTAAAACAATTTGCTGACACCAGACATGACCGTAAAAGTAATAATTTGCACTCCGGGGGCAATTTTGTTGACAAATTTGAGATAGCCCAAAACTGAGAAATTTCGACAGGCAGCCGGTCATCGATTTTTCCCAAAATATAAAAGTTTCTGGATCACTAGGAAATTAGTTTAAAACAATGTGCTGACACTAGACATGACCATAAAACTAATAGTTTGCACTCCGGGGGCAGATTTGTTGACAAATTTGAGATAGCTGAAAACTGAGAAATTTCGACAGGCGGCCGGTCATCGCTTTTCCCAAAATATAACAGTTTCTGTATCACTAGGAAATTAGTCTAAAACAATTTGCTGACACCAGACATGACCGTAAAAGTAATAATTTCCACTCCGGGGGCAATTTTGTTGACAAATTTGAGATAGCTTAAAACTGAGAAATTTTGACAGGCGGCCGGTCATCGATTTTTCCCAAAACATAAAAGTTTCTGGATCACTAGGAAATTAGTCTAAAACAATTTGCTGACACCAGACATGACCGTAAAAGTAATAATTTGCACTCCGGGGGCAATTTTGTTGACAAATTTGAGATAGCCCAAAACTGAGAAATTTCGACAGGCGGCCGGTCATCAATTTTTCCCAAAATATAAAAGTTTCTGGATCACTAGGAAATTAGTTTAAAACAATGTGCTGACACTAGACATGACCATAAAACTAATAGTTTGCACTCCGGGGGCAGATTTGTTGACAAATTTGAGATAGCTGAAAACTGAGAAATTTTGACAGGCGGCCGGTCATCGCTTTTCCCAAAATATAACAGTTTCTGGATCACTAGGAAATTAGTCTAAAACAATTTGCTGACACCAGACATGACCGTAAAAGTAATAATTTGCACTCCGGGGGCAATTTTGTTGACAAATTTGAGATAGCTTAAAACTGAGAAATTTTGACAGGCGGCCGGTCATCGATTTTTCCCAAAACATAAAAGTTTCAGGATCACTAGGAAATAAGTCTAAAACAATGTGCTGACAAGAGACATGACCGTAAAAGTAATAATTTGCACTCCGGGGGCAATTTTGTTGACAAATTTGAGATAGCTCAAAACAGAAATTTTGACAGGCGGCCGGTCATCGTTTTTTCCCAAAATATAAAAGTTTCTGGATCACTAGGAAATTAGTCTAAAACAATGTGCTATCACTAGACATGACCATAAAACTAATAGTTTGCACTCCGGGGGCAGTTTTGTTGACAAATTTGAGATAGCTCAAAACTGAGAAAATTCGACAGGCGGCCGGTCATCGCTTTTTCCCAAAATATAAAAGTTTCTGGATCACTAGGAAATTAGTCTAAAACAATGTGCTGACACCAGACATGGCCATAAAAGTAATAATTTGCACTCCGGGGGCAGTTTTGTTGACAAATTTGAGATAGCTCAAAACTGAGAAATTTTGACAGGCGGCCGGTCATCGATTTTTCCCAAAATATAAAAGTTTCTGGATCACTAGGAAATTAGTCTAAAACAATGTGCTATTACTAGACATGACCATAAAACTAATAGTTTGCACTCCGGGGGCAGTTTTGTTGACAAATTTGAGATAGCTCAAGACTGAGAAATTTCGACAGGCGGCCGGTCATCGCTTTTTCCCAAAATATAAAAGTTTCTGGATCACTAGGAAATTAGTCTAAAACAATGTGCTGACACCAGACATGGCCATAAAAGTAATAATTTGCACTCCGGGGGCAGTTTTGTTGACAAATTTGAGATAGCTCAAAACTGAGAAATTTTGACAGGCGGCCGGTCATCGATTTTTCCCAAAATATAAAAGTTTCTGGATCACTAGGAAATTAGTCTAAAACAATGTGCTATTACTAGACATGACCATAAAACTAATAGTTTGCACTCCGGGGGCAGTTTTGTTGACAAATTTGAGATAGCTCAAGACTGAGAAATTTCGACAGGTGGCCGGTCATCGATTTTTCCCAAAATATAAAGGTTTCTGGATCACTAGGAAATTAGTCTAAAACAATGTGCTGACACCAGACATGACCGTAAAAGTAATAATTTGCACTCCGGGGGCAATTTTGTTGACAAATTTGAGATAGCTCAAAACAGAAATTTCGACAGGCGGCCGGTCATCGATTTTCCCCAAAATATAAAAGTTTCTGGATCACTAGGAAATTAGTCTAAAACAATGTGCTATTACTAGACATGACCATAAAACTAATAGTTTGCACTCCGGGGGTAGTTTTGTTGACAAATTTGAGATAGCTCAAGACTGAGAAATTTCGACAGGCGGCCGGTCATCGATTTTTCCCAAAATATAAAAGTTTTTGGATCACTAGGAAATTAGTCTAAAACAATGTGCTGATACGAGACATGACCGTAAATGTAATAATTTCCACTCCGCGGGCAGTTTTGTTGACACATTTGAGATAGCTCAAAACTGAGAAATTTCGACAGGTGGCCGGTCATCGATTTTTCCCAAAATATAAAAGTTTCTGGATCACTAGGAAATTAGTTTAAAACAATGTGCTGACACTAGACATGACCATAAAACTAATAGTTTGCACTCCGGGGGCAGATTTGTTGACAAATTTGAGATAGCTGAAAACTGAGAAATTTCGACAGGCGGGCGGTCATCGCTTTTTCCCAAAATATAAAAGTTTCTGGATCACTAGGAAATAAGTCTAAAACAATGTGCTATCACTAGACATGACCATAAAACTAATAGTTTGCACTCCGGGGGCAGTTTTGTTGACAAATTTGAGATAGCTCAAAACTGAGAAATTTCGACAGGCGGCCGGTCATCGCTTTTTCCCAAAATATAAAAGTTTCTGGATCACTAGGAAATTAGTCTAAAACAATGTGCTATTACTAGACATGACCATAAAACTAATAGTTTGCACTCCGGGGGTAGTTTTGTTGACAAATTTGAGATAGCTCAAGACTGAGAAATTTCGACAGGCGGCCGGTCATCGATTTTTCCCAAAATATAAAAGTTTCTGGATCACTAGGAAATTAGTATAAAACAATGTGCTGACACGAGACATGACCGTAAATGTAATAATTTGCACTCCGCGGGCAGTTTTGTTGACACATTTGAGATAGCTCAAAACTGAGAAATTTCGACAGGCGGCCGGTCATCGATTTTTCCCAAAATATAAAAGTTTCTGGATCACTAGGAAATTAGTCTAAAACAATTTGCTGACACCAGACATGACCGTAAAAGTAATAATTTGCACTCCGGGGGCAATTTTGTTGACAAATTTGAGATAGCCCATAACTGAGAAATTTCGACAGGCGGCCGGTCATCGATTTTTCCCAAAATATAAAAGTTTCTGGATCACTAGGAAATTAGTTTAAAACAATGTGCTGACACTAGACATGACCATAAAACTAATAGTTTGCACTCCGGGGGCAGATTTGTTGACAAATTTGAGATAGCTGAAAACTGAGAAATTTTGACAGGCGGCCGGTCATCGCTTTTCCCAAAATATAACAGTTTCTGGATCACTAGGAAATTAGTCTAAAACAATTTGCTGACACCAGACATGACCGTAAAAGTAATAATTTGCACTCCGGGGGCAATTTTGTTGACAAATTTGAGATAGCTTAAAACTGAGAAATTTTGACAGGCGGCCGGTCATCGATTTTTCCCAAAACATAAAAGTTTCAGGATCACTAGGAAATAAGTCTAAAACAATGTGCTGACAAGAGACATGACCGTAAAAGTAATAATTTGCACTCCGGGGGCAATTTTGTTGACAAATTTGAGATAGCTCAAAACAGAAATTTTGACAGGCGGCCGGTCATCGTTTTTTCCCAAAATATAAAAGTTTCTGGATCACTAGGAAATTAGTCTAAAACAATGTGCTATCACTAGACATGACCATAAAACTAATAGTTTGCACTCCGGGGGCAGTTTTGTTGACAAATTTGAGATAGCTCAAAACTGAGAAAATTCGACAGGCGGCCGGTCATCGCTTTTTCCCAAAATATAAAAGTTTCTGGATCACTAGGAAATTAGTCTAAAACAATGTGCTGACACCAGACATGGCCATAAAAGTAATAATTTGCACTCCGGGGGCAGTTTTGTTGACAAATTTGAGATAGCTCAAAACTGAGAAATTTTGACAGGCGGCCGGTCATCGATTTTTCCCAAAATATAAAAGTTTCTGGATCACTAGGAAATTAGTCTAAAACAATGTGCTATTACTAGACATGACCATAAAACTAATAGTTTGCACTCCGGGGGCAGTTTTGTTGACAAATTTGAGATAGCTCAAGACTGAGAAATTTCGACAGGTGGCCGGTCATCGATTTTTCCCAAAATATAAAGGTTTCTGGATCACTAGGAAATTAGTCTAAAACAATGTGCTGACACCAGACATGACCGTAAAAGTAATAATTTGCACTCCGGGGGCAATTTTGTTGACAAATTTGAGATAGCTCAAAACAGAAATTTCGACAGGCGGCCGGTCATCGATTTTCCCCAAAATATAAAAGTTTCTGGATCACTAGGAAATTAGTCTAAAACAATGTGCTATTACTAGACATGACCATAAAACTAATAGTTTGCACTCCGGGGGTAGTTTTGTTGACAAATTTGAGATAGCTCAAGACTGAGAAATTTCGACAGGCGGCCGGTCATCGATTTTTCCCAAAATATAAAAGTTTCTGGATCACTAGGAAATTAGTCTAAAACAATGTGCTGATACGAGACATGACCGTAAATGTAATAATTTCCACTCCGCGGGCAGTTTTGTTGACACATTTGAGATAGCTCAAAACTGAGAAATTTCGACAGGCGGCCGGTCATCGATTTTTCCCAAAATATAAAAGTTTCTGGATCACTAGGAAATTAGTCTAAAACAATTTGCTGACACCAGACATGACCGTAAAAGTAATAATTTGCACTCCGGGGGCAATTTTGTTGACAAATTTGAGATAGCCCAAAACTGAGAAATTTCGACAGGCAGCCGGTCATCGATTTTTCCCAAAATATAAAAGTTTCTGGATCACTAGGAAATTAGTTTAAAACAATGTGCTGACACTAGACATGACCATAAAACTAATAGTTTGCACTCCGGGGGCAGATTTGTTGACAAATTTGAGATAGCTGAAAACTGAGAAATTTCGACAGGCGGCCGGTCATCGCTTTTCCCAAAATATAACAGTTTCTGTATCACTAGGAAATTAGTCTAAAACAATTTGCTGACACCAGACATGACCGTAAAAGTAATAATTTCCACTCCGGGGGCAATTTTGTTGACAAATTTGAGATAGCTTAAAACTGAGAAATTTTGACAGGCGGCCGGTCATCGATTTTTCCCAAAACATAAAAGTTTCTGGATCACTAGGAAATTAGTCTAAAACAATTTGCTGACACCAGACATGACCGTAAAAGTAATAATTTGCACTCCGGGGGCAATTTTGTTGACAAATTTGAGATAGCCCAAAACTGAGAAATTTCGACAGGCGGCCGGTCATCAATTTTTCCCAAAATATAAAAGTTTCTGGATCACTAGGAAATTAGTTTAAAACAATGTGCTGACACTAGACATGACCATAAAACTAATAGTTTGCACTCCGGGGGCAGATTTGTTGACAAATTTGAGATAGCTGAAAACTGAGAAATTTTGACAGGCGGCCGGTCATCGCTTTTCCCAAAATATAACAGTTTCTGGATCACTAGGAAATTAGTCTAAAACAATTTGCTGACACCAGACATGACCGTAAAAGTAATAATTTGCACTCCGGGGGCAATTTTGTTGACAAATTTGAGATAGCTTAAAACTGAGAAATTTTGACAGGCGGCCGGTCATCGATTTTTCCCAAAACATAAAAGTTTCAGGATCACTAGGAAATAAGTCTAAAACAATGTGCTGACAAGAGACATGACCGTAAAAGTAATAATTTGCACTCCGGGGGCAATTTTGTTGACAAATTTGAGATAGCTCAAAACAGAAATTTTGACAGGCGGCCGGTCATCGTTTTTTCCCAAAATATAAAAGTTTCTGGATCACTAGGAAATTAGTCTAAAACAATGTGCTATCACTAGACATGACCATAAAACTAATAGTTTGCACTCCGGGGGCAGTTTTGTTGACAAATTTGAGATAGCTCAAAACTGAGAAAATTCGACAGGCGGCCGGTCATCGCTTTTTCCCAAAATATAAAAGTTTCTGGATCACTAGGAAATTAGTCTAAAACAATGTGCTGACACCAGACATGGCCATAAAAGTAATAATTTGCACTCCGGGGGCAGTTTTGTTGACAAATTTGAGATAGCTCAAAACTGAGAAATTTTGACAGGCGGCCGGTCATCGATTTTTCCCAAAATATAAAAGTTTCTGGATCACTAGGAAATTAGTCTAAAACAATGTGCTATTACTAGACATGACCATAAAACTAATAGTTTGCACTCCGGGGGCAGTTTTGTTGACAAATTTGAGATAGCTCAAGACTGAGAAATTTCGACAGGCGGCCGGTCATCGCTTTTTCCCAAAATATAAAAGTTTCTGGATCACTAGGAAATTAGTCTAAAACAATGTGCTGACACCAGACATGGCCATAAAAGTAATAATTTGCACTCCGGGGGCAGTTTTGTTGACAAATTTGAGATAGCTCAAAACTGAGAAATTTTGACAGGCGGCCGGTCATCGATTTTTCCCAAAATATAAAAGTTTCTGGATCACTAGGAAATTAGTCTAAAACAATGTGCTATTACTAGACATGACCATAAAACTAATAGTTTGCACTCCGGGGGCAGTTTTGTTGACAAATTTGAGATAGCTCAAGACTGAGAAATTTCGACAGGTGGCCGGTCATCGATTTTTCCCAAAATATAAAGGTTTCTGGATCACTAGGAAATTAGTCTAAAACAATGTGCTGACACCAGACATGACCGTAAAAGTAATAATTTGCACTCCGGGGGCAATTTTGTTGACAAATTTGAGATAGCTCAAAACAGAAATTTCGACAGGCGGCCGGTCATCGATTTTCCCCAAAATATAAAAGTTTCTGGATCACTAGGAAATTAGTCTAAAACAATGTGCTATTACTAGACATGACCATAAAACTAATAGTTTGCACTCCGGGGGTAGTTTTGTTGACAAATTTGAGATAGCTCAAGACTGAGAAATTTCGACAGGCGGCCGGTCATCGATTTTTCCCAAAATATAAAAGTTTTTGGATCACTAGGAAATTAGTCTAAAACAATGTGCTGATACGAGACATGACCGTAAATGTAATAATTTCCACTCCGCGGGCAGTTTTGTTGACACATTTGAGATAGCTCAAAACTGAGAAATTTCGACAGGTGGCCGGTCATCGATTTTTCCCAAAATATAAAAGTTTCTGGATCACTAGGAAATTAGTTTAAAACAATGTGCTGACACTAGACATGACCATAAAACTAATAGTTTGCACTCCGGGGGCAGATTTGTTGACAAATTTGAGATAGCTGAAAACTGAGAAATTTCGACAGGCGGGCGGTCATCGCTTTTTCCCAAAATATAAAAGTTTCTGGATCACTAGGAAATAAGTCTAAAACAATGTGCTATCACTAGACATGACCATAAAACTAATAGTTTGCACTCCGGGGGCAGTTTTGTTGACAAATTTGAGATAGCTCAAAACTGAGAAATTTCGACAGGCGGCCGGTCATCGCTTTTTCCCAAAATATAAAAGTTTCTGGATCACTAGGAAATTAGTCTAAAACAATGTGCTATTACTAGACATGACCATAAAACTAATAGTTTGCACTCCGGGGGTAGTTTTGTTGACAAATTTGAGATAGCTCAAGACTGAGAAATTTCGACAGGCGGCCGGTCATCGATTTTTCCCAAAATATAAAAGTTTCTGGATCACTAGGAAATTAGTATAAAACAATGTGCTGACACGAGACATGACCGTAAATGTAATAATTTGCACTCCGCGGGCAGTTTTGTTGACACATTTGAGATAGCTCAAAACTGAGAAATTTCGACAGGCGGCCGGTCATCGATTTTTCCCAAAATATAAAAGTTTCTGGATCACTAGGAAATTAGTCTAAAACAATTTGCTGACACCAGACATGACCGTAAAAGTAATAATTTGCACTCCGGGGGCAATTTTGTTGACAAATTTGAGATAGCCCATAACTGAGAAATTTCGACAGGCGGCCGGTCATCGATTTTTCCCAAAATATAAAAGTTTCTGGATCACTAGGAAATTAGTTTAAAACAATGTGCTGACACTAGACATGACCATAAAACTAATAGTTTGCACTCCGGGGGCAGATTTGTTGACAAATTTGAGATAGCTGAAAACTGAGAAATTTTGACAGGCGGCCGGTCATCGCTTTTCCCAAAATATAACAGTTTCTGGATCACTAGGAAATTAGTCTAAAACAATTTGCTGACACCAGACATGACCGTAAAAGTAATAATTTGCACTCCGGGGGCAATTTTGTTGACAAATTTGAGATAGCTTAAAACTGAGAAATTTTGACAGGCGGCCGGTCATCGATTTTTCCCAAAACATAAAAGTTTCAGGATCACTAGGAAATAAGTCTAAAACAATGTGCTGACAAGAGACATGACCGTAAAAGTAATAATTTGCACTCCGGGGGCAATTTTGTTGACAAATTTGAGATAGCTCAAAACAGAAATTTTGACAGGCGGCCGGTCATCGTTTTTTCCCAAAATATAAAAGTTTCTGGATCACTAGGAAATTAGTCTAAAACAATGTGCTATCACTAGACATGACCATAAAACTAATAGTTTGCACTCCGGGGGCAGTTTTGTTGACAAATTTGAGATAGCTCAAAACTGAGAAAATTCGACAGGCGGCCGGTCATCGCTTTTTCCCAAAATATAAAAGTTTCTGGATCACTAGGAAATTAGTCTAAAACAATGTGCTGACACCAGACATGGCCATAAAAGTAATAATTTGCACTCCGGGGGCAGTTTTGTTGACAAATTTGAGATAGCTCAAAACTGAGAAATTTTGACAGGCGGCCGGTCATCGATTTTTCCCAAAATATAAAAGTTTCTGGATCACTAGGAAATTAGTCTAAAACAATGTGCTATTACTAGACATGACCATAAAACTAATAGTTTGCACTCCGGGGGCAGTTTTGTTGACAAATTTGAGATAGCTCAAGACTGAGAAATTTCGACAGGTGGCCGGTCATCGATTTTTCCCAAAATATAAAGGTTTCTGGATCACTAGGAAATTAGTCTAAAACAATGTGCTGACACCAGACATGACCGTAAAAGTAATAATTTGCACTCCGGGGGCAATTTTGTTGACAAATTTGAGATAGCTCAAAACAGAAATTTCGACAGGCGGCCGGTCATCGATTTTCCCCAAAATATAAAAGTTTCTGGATCACTAGGAAATTAGTCTAAAACAATGTGCTATTACTAGACATGACCATAAAACTAATAGTTTGCACTCCGGGGGTAGTTTTGTTGACAAATTTGAGATAGCTCAAGACTGAGAAATTTCGACAGGCGGCCGGTCATCGATTTTTCCCAAAATATAAAAGTTTCTGGATCACTAGGAAATTAGTCTAAAACAATGTGCTGATACGAGACATGACCGTAAATGTAATAATTTCCACTCCGCGGGCAGTTTTGTTGACACATTTGAGATAGCTCAAAACTGAGAAATTTCGACAGGCGGCCGGTCATCGATTTTTCCCAAAATATAAAAGTTTCTGGATCACTAGGAAATTAGTCTAAAACAATTTGCTGACACCAGACATGACCGTAAAAGTAATAATTTGCACTCCGGGGGCAATTTTGTTGACAAATTTGAGATAGCTCAAAACTGAGAAATTTCGACAGGCGGCCGGTCATCGCTTTTTCCCAAAATATAAAAGTTTCTGGATCACTAGGAAATTAGTCTGAAACAATGTGCTATTACTAGACATGACCATAAAACTAATAGTTTGCACTCCGGGGGTAGTTTTGTTGACAAATTTGAGATAGCTCAAGACTGAGAAATTTCGACAGGCGGCCGGTCATCGATTTTTCCCAAAATATAAAAGTTTCTGGATCACTAGGAAATTAGTCTAAAACAATGTGCTGATACGAGACATGACCGTAAATGTAATAATTTCCACTCCGCGGGCAGTTTTGTTGACACATTTGAGATAGCTCAAAACTGAGAAATTTCGACAGGCGGCCGGTCATCGATTTTTCCCAAAATATAAAAGTTTCTGGATCACTAGGAAATTAGTCTAAAACAATTTGCTGACACCAGACATGACCGTAAAAGTAATAATTTGCACTCTGGGGGCAATTTTGTTGACAAATTTGAGATAGCCCAAAACTGAGAAATTTCGACAGGCGGCCGGTCATCGATTTTTCCCAAAATATAAAAGTTTCTGGATCACTAGGAAATTAGTTTAAAACAATGTGCTGACACTAGACATGACCATAAAACTAATAGTTTGCACTCCGGGGGCAGATTTGTTGACAAATTTGAGATAGCTGAAAACTGAGAAATTTCGACAGGCGGGCGGTCATCGCTTTTTCCCAAAATATAAAAGTTTCTGGATCACTAGGAAATAAGTCTAAAACAATGTGCTATCACTAGACATGACCATAAAACTAATAGTTTGCACTCCGGGGGCAGTTTTGTTGACAAATTTGAGATAGCTCAAAACTGAGAAATTTCGACAGGCGGCCGGTCATCGCTTTTTCCCAAAATATAAAAGTTTCTGGATCACTAGGAAATTAGTCTAAAACAATGTGCTATTACTAGACATGACCATAAAACTAATAGTTTGCACTCCGGGGGTAGTTTTGTTGACAAATTTGAGATAGCTCAAGACTGAGAAATTTCGACAGGCGGCCGGTCATCGATTTTTCCCAAAATATAAAAGTTTCTGGATCACTAGGAAATTAGTATAAAACAATGTGCTGACACGAGACATGACCGTAAATGTAATAATTTGCACTCCGTGGGCAGTTTTGTTGACACATTTGAGATAGCTCAAAACTGAGAAATTTTGACAGGCGGCCGGTCATCGATTTTTCCCAAAATATAAAAGTTTCTGGATCACTAGGAAATTAGTCTAAAACAATTTGCTGACACCAGACATGACCGTAAAAGTAATAATTTGCACTCCGGGGGCAATTTTGTTGACAAATTTGAGATAGCCCAAAACTGAGAAATTTCGACAGGCGGCCGGTCATCGATTTTTCCCAAAATATTAAAGTTTCTGGATCACTAGGAAATTAGTTTAAAACAATGTGCTGACACTAGACATGACCATAAAACTAATAGTTTGCACTCCGGGGGCAGATTTGTTGACAAATTTGAGATAGCTGAAAACTGAGAAATTTTGACAGGCGGCCGGTCATCGCTTTTTCCAAAATATAACAGTTTCTGGATCACTAGGAAATTAGTCTAAAACAATTTGCTGACACCAGACATGACCGTAAAAGTAATAATTTGCACTCCGGGGGCAATTTTGTTGACAAATTTGAGATAGCTTAAAACTGAGAAATTTTGACAGGCGGCCGGTCATCGATTTTTCCCAAAACATAAAAGTTTCAGGATCACTAGGAAATAAGTCTAAAACAATGTGCTGACAAGAGACATGACCGTAAAAGTAATAATTTGCACTCCGGGGGCAATTTTGTTGACAAATTTGAGATAGCTCAAAACAGAAATTTTGACAGGCGGCCGGTCATCGTTTTTTCCCAAAATATAAAAGTTTCTGGATCACTAGGAAATTAGTCTAAAACAATGTGCTATCACTAGACATGACCATAAAACTAATAGTTTGCACTCCGGGGGCAGTTTTGTTGACAAATTTGAGATAGCTCAAAACTGAGAAAATTCGACAGGCGGCCGGTCATCGCTTTTTCCCAAAATATAAAAGTTTCTGGATCACTAGGAAATTAGTCTAAAACAATGTGCTGACACCAGACATGGCCATAAAAGTAATAATTTGCACTCCGGGGGCAGTTTTGTTGACAAATTTGAGATAGCTCAAAACTGAGAAATTTTGACAGGCGGCCGGTCATCGATTTTTCCCAAAATATAAAAGTTTCTGGATCACTAGGAAATTAGTCTAAAACAATGTGCTATTACTAGACATGACCATAAAACTAATAGTTTGCACTCCGGGGGCAGTTTTGTTGACAAATTTGAGATAGCTCAAGACTGAGAAATTTCGACAGGTGGCCGGTCATCGATTTTTCCCAAAATATAAAGGTTTCTGGATCACTAGGAAATTAGTCTAAAACAATGTGCTGACACCAGACATGACCGTAAAAGTAATAATTTGCACTCCTTGGGCAGTTTTGTTGACAAATTTGAGATAAGTCAAAACAGAAATTTCGACAGGCGGCCGGTTATCGATTTTTCCCAAAATATAAAAGTTTCTGGATCACTAGGAAATAAGTCTAAAACAATGTGCTGACACGAGACATGACCGTAAAAGTAATAATTTGCACTCCGGGGGCAATTTTGTTGACAAATTTGAGATAGCTCAAAACAGAAATTTCGACAGGCGGCCGGTCATCGATTTTCCCCAAAATATAAAAGTTTCTGGATCACTAGGAAATTAGTCTA
Source organism: Cepaea hortensis (assembly GCA_963921405.1). Taxonomy (NCBI): domain Eukaryota; kingdom Metazoa; phylum Mollusca; class Gastropoda; order Stylommatophora; family Helicidae; genus Cepaea; species Cepaea hortensis. The sequence continues at coordinate 96,477,745 of OY992885.1, read as the reverse complement.
AAACAATGTGCTATTACTAGACATGACCATAAAACTAATAGTTTGCACTCTGGGGGTAGTTTTGTTGACAAATTTGAGATAGCTCAAGACTGAGAAATTTCGACAGGCGGCCGGTCATCGATTTTTCCCAAAATATAAAAGTTTCTGGATCACTAGGAAATTAGTCTAAAACAATGTGCTGATACGAGACATGACCGTAAATGTAATAATTTCCACTCCGCGGGCAGTTTTGTTGACACATTTGAGATAGCTCAAAACTGAGAAATTTCGACAGGCGGCCGGCCGGTCATCGCTTTTTCCCAAAATATAAAAGTTTCTGGATCACTAGGAAATAAGTCTAAAACAATGTGCTGACAAGAGACATGACCGTAAAAGTAATAATTTGCACTCCGGGGGCTATTTTGTTGACAAATTTGAGATAGCTCAAAACAGAAATTTCGACAGGCGGCCGGTCATCGTTTTTTCCCAAAATATAAAAGTTTCTGGATCACTAGGAAATTAGTCTAAAACAATGTGCTATCACTAGACATGACCATAAAACTAATAGTTTGCACTCCGGGGGCAGTTTTGTTGACAAATTTGAGATAGCTCAAAACTGAGAAATTTCGACAGGCGGCCGGTCATCGCTTTTTCCCAAAATATAAAAGTTTCTGGATCACTAGGAAATTAGTCTAAAACAATGTGCTATTACTAGACATGACCATAAAACTAATAGTTTGCACTCCGGGGGTAGTTTTGTTGACAAATTTGAGATAGCTCAAGACTGAGAAATTTCGACAGGCGGCCGGTCATCGATTTTTCCCAAAATATAAAAGTTTCTGGATCACTAGGAAATAAGTCTAAAACAATGTGCTGACAAGAGACATGACCGTAAAAGTAATAATTTGCACTCCGGGGGCAGTTTTGTTGACAAATTTGAGATAGCTCAAAACAGACATTTCGACAGGCGGCCGGTCATCGATTTTTCCCAAAATATAAAAGTATCTGGATCACTAGGAAATTAGTCTAAAACAATGTGCTGTCACTAGACATGACCGTAACACTAATAGTTTGCACTCTGGGGGCAGTTTTGTTGACAAATTTGAGATAGCTGAAAACTGAGAAATTTCGACAGGCGGGCGGTCATCGCTTTTTCCCAAAATATAAAAGTTTCTGGATCACTAGGAAATAAGTCTAAAACAATGTGCTGACAAGAGACATGACCGTAAAAGTAATAATTTGCACTCCGGGGGCTATTTTGTTGACAAATTTGAGATAGCTCAAAACAGAAATTTCGACAGGCGGCCGGTCATCGTTTTTTCCCAAAATATAAAAGTTTCTGGATCACTAGGAAATTAGTCTAAAACAATGTGCTATCACTAGACATGACCATAAAACTAATAGTTTGCACTCCGGGGGCAGTTTTGTTGACAAATTTGAGATAGCTCAAAACTGAGAAATTTCGACAGGCGGCCGGTCATCGCTTTTTCCCAAAATATAAAAGTTTCTGGATCACTAGGAAATTAGTCTAAAACAATGTGCTATTACTAGACATGACCATAAAACTAATAGTTTGCACTCCGGGGGTAGTTTTGTTGACAAATTTGAGATAGCTCAAGACTGAGAAATTTCGACAGGCGGCCGGTCATCGATTTTTCCCAAAATATAAAAGTTTCTGGATCACTAGGAAATTAGTATAAAACAATGTGCTGACACGAGACATGACCGTAAATGTAATAATTTGCACTCCGCGGGCAGTTTTGTTGACACATTTGAGATAGCTCAAAACTGAGAAATTTCGACAGGCGGCCGGTCATCGATTTTTCCCAAAATATAAAAGTTTCTGGATCACTAGGAAATTAGTCTAAAACAATTTGCTGACACCAGACATGACCGTAAAAGTAATAATTTGCACTCCGGGGGCAATTTTGTTGACAAATTTGAGATAGCCCAAAACTGAGAAATTTCGACAGGCGGCCGGTCATCGATTTTTCCCAAAATATAAAAGTTTCTGGATCACTAGGAAATTAGTTTAAAACAATGTGCTGACACTAGACATGACCATAAAACTAATAGTTTGCACTCCGGGGGCAGATTTGTTGACAAATTTGAGATAGCTGAAAACTGAGAAATTTTGACAGGCGGCCGGTCATCGCTTTTCCCAAAATATAACAGTTTCTGGATCACTAGGAAATTAGTCTAAAACAATTTGCTGACACCAGACATGACCGTAAAAGTAATAATTTGCACTCCGGGGGCAATTTTGTTGACAAATTTGAGATAGCTTAAAACTGAGAAATTTTGACAGGCGGCCGGTCATCGATTTTTCCCAAAACATAAAAGTTTCAGGATCACTAGGAAATAAGTCTAAAACAATGTGCTGACAAGAGACATGACCGTAAAAGTAATAATTTGCACTCCGGGGGCAATTTTGTTGACAAATTTGAGATAGCTCAAAACAGAAATTTTGACAGGCGGCCGGTCATCGTTTTTTCCCAAAATATAAAAGTTTCTGGATCACTAGGAAATTAGTCTAAAACAATGTGCTATCACTAGACATGACCATAAAACTAATAGTTTGCACTCCGGGGGCAGTTTTGTTGACAAATTTGAGATAGCTCAAAACTGAGAAAATTCGACAGGCGGCCGGTCATCGCTTTTTCCCAAAATATAAAAGTTTCTGGATCACTAGGAAATTAGTCTAAAACAATGTGCTGACACCAGACATGGCCATAAAACTAATAGTTTGCACTCCGGCGGCAGTTTTGTTGACAAATTTGAGATAGCTCAAAACTGAGAAAATTCGACAGGCCGGTCATCGCTTTTTCCCAAAATATAAAAGTTTCTGGATCACTAGGAAATTAGTCTAAAACAATGTGCTGACACCAGACATAACCGTAAAAGTAATAATTTACACTCCGGGGGCAATTTTGTTGACACATTTGAGATAGCTCAAAACTGAGAAATTTCGACAGGCGGCCGGTCATCGATTTTTCCCAAAATATAAAAGTTTCTGGATCACTAGGAAATTAGTCTAAAACAATTTGCTGACACCAGACATGACCGTAAAAGTAATAATTTGCACTCCGGGGGCAATTTTGTTGACAAATTTGAGATAGCCCAAAACTGAGAAATTTCGACAGGCGGCCGGTCATCGATTTTTCCCAAAATATAAAAGTTTCTGGATCACTAGGAAATTAGTTTAAAACAATGTGCTGACACTAGACATGACCATAAAACTAATAGTTTGCACTCCGGGGGCAGATTTGTTGACAAATTTGAGATAGCTGAAAACTGAGAAATTTCGACAGGTCATCGCTTTTTCCCAAAATATAAAAGTTTCTGGATCACTAGGAAATTAGTCTAAAACAATGTGCTGACACCAGACATGGCCATAAAACTAATAGTTTGCACTCCGGCGGCAGTTTTGTTGACAAATTTGAGATAGCTCAAAACTGAGAAAATTCGACAGGCCGGTCATCGCTTTTTCCAAAATATAACAGTTTCTGGATCACTAGGAAATTAGTCTAAAACAATGTGCTGACACCAGACATGACCGTAAAAGTAATAATTTGCACTCCGGGGGCAATTTTGTTGACAAATTTGAGATAGCTTAAAACTGAGAAATTTTGACAGGCGGCCGGTCATCGATTTTTCCCAAAACATAAAAGTTTCAGGATCACTAGGAAATAAGTCTAAAACAATGTGCTGACAAGAGACATGACCGTAAAAGTAATAATTTGCACTCCGGGGGCAATTTTGTTGACAAATTTGAGATAGCTCAAAACAGAAATTTTGACAGGCGGCCGGTCATCGTTTTTTCCCAAAATATAAAAGTTTCTGGATCACTAGGAAATTAGTCTAAAACAATGTGCTATCACTAGACATGACCATAAAACTAATAGTTTGCACTCCGGGGGCAGTTTTGTTGACAAATTTGAGATAGCTCAAAACTGAGAAAATTCGACAGGCGGCCGGTCATCGCTTTTTCCCAAAATATAAAAGTTTCTGGATCACTAGGAAATTAGTCTAAAACAATGTGCTGACACCAGACATGGCCATAAAAGTAATAATTTGCACTCCGGGGGCAGTTTTGTTGACAAATTTGAGATAGCTCAAAACTGAGAAATTTTGACAGGCGGCCGGTCATCGATTTTTCCCAAAATATAAAAGTTTCTGGATCACTAGGAAATTAGTCTAAAACAATGTGCTATTACTAGACATGACCATAAAACTAATAGTTTGCACTCCGGGGGCAGTTTTGTTGACAAATTTGAGATAGCTCAAGACTGAGAAATTTCGACAGGTGGCCGGTCATCGATTTTTCCCAAAATATAAAGGTTTCTGGATCACTAGGAAATTAGTCTAAAACAATGTGCTGACACCAGACATGACCGTAAAAGTAATAATTTGCACTCCTTGGGCAGTTTTGTTGACAAATTTGAGATAAGTCAAAACAGAAATTTCGACAGGCGGCCGGTTATCGATTTTTCCCAAAATATAAAAGTTTCTGGATCACTAGGAAATAAGTCTAAAACAATGTGCTGACACGAGACATGACCGTAAAAGTAATAATTTGCACTCCGGGGGCAATTTTGTTGACAAATTTGAGATAGCTCAAAACAGAAATTTCGACAGGCGGCCGGTCATCGATTTTCCCCAAAATATAAAAGTTTCTGGATCACTAGGAAATTAGTCTAAAACAATGTGCTATTACTAGACATGACCATAAAACTAATAGTTTGCACTCTGGGGGTAGTTTTGTTGACAAATTTGAGATAGCTCAAGACTGAGAAATTTCGACAGGCGGCCGGTCATCGATTTTTCCCAAAATATAAAAGTTTCTGGATCACTAGGAAATTAGTCTAAAACAATGTGCTGATACGAGACATGACCGTAAATGTAATAATTTCCACTCCGCGGGCAGTTTTGTTGACACATTTGAGATAGCTCAAAACTGAGAAATTTCGACAGGCGGCCGGCCGGTCATCGCTTTTTCCCAAAATATAAAAGTTTCTGGATCACTAGGAAATAAGTCTAAAACAATGTGCTGACAAGAGACATGACCGTAAAAGTAATAATTTGCACTCCGGGGGCTATTTTGTTGACAAATTTGAGATAGCTCAAAACAGAAATTTCGACAGGCGGCCGGTCATCGTTTTTTCCAAAAATATAAAAGTTTCTGGATCACTAGGAAATTAGTCTAAAACAATGTGCTATCACTAGACATGACCATAAAACTAATAGTTTGCACTCCGGGGGCAGTTTTGTTGACAAATTTGAGATAGCTCAAAACTGAGAAATTTCGACAGGCGGCCGGTCATCGCTTTTTCCCAAAATATAAAAGTTTCTGGATCACTAGGAAATTAGTCTAAAACAATGTGCTATTACTAGACATGACCATAAAACTAATAGTTTGCACTCCGGGGGTAGTTTTGTTGACAAATTTGAGATAGCTCAAGACTGAGAAATTTCGACAGGCGGCCGGTCATCGATTTTTCCCAAAATATAAAAGTTTCTGGATCACTAGGAAATAAGTCTAAAACAATGTGCTGACAAGAGACATGACCGTAAAAGTAATAATTTGCACTCCGGGGGCAGTTTTGTTGACAAATTTGAGATAGCTCAAAACAGACATTTCGACAGGCGGCCGGTCATCGATTTTTCCCAAAATATAAAAGTATCTGGATCACTAGGAAATTAGTCTAAAACAATGTGCTGTCACTAGACATGACCGTAACACTAATAGTTTGCACTCTGGGGGCAGTTTTGTTGACAAATTTGAGATAGCTGAAAACTGAGAAATTTCGACAGGCGGCCAGTCATCGCTTTTTCCCAAAATATAACAGTTTCTGGATCACTAGGAAATTAGTCTAAAACAATTTGCTGACACCAGACATGACCGTAAAAGTAATAATTTGCACTCCGGGGGCAATTTTGTTGACAAATTTGAGATAGCCCAAAACTGAGAAATTTCGACAAGCGGCCGGTCATCGATTTTTCTCAAAATATAAAAGTTTCAGGATCACTAGGAAATTAGTCTAAAACAATGTGCTGTCACTAGACATGACAATAAAACTAATAATTTGCACTCCGGGGGCAGTTTTGTTGACAAATTTGAGATAGCTCAAAACTGAGACATTTCGACAGGCGGCTGGTCATCGATGTTTCCCAAAATATAAAAGTATCTGGATCTCTAGGAAATTAGTCTAAAACAATGTGCTGTCACTAGACATGACCGTAAAACTAATAGTTTGCACTCTGGGGGCAGTTTTGTTGACAAATTTGAGATAGTTCAAAACTCAGAAATTTCGACAGGCGGCCGGTCATCGATTTTTCCCAAAATATAAAAGTTTCTGGATCACTAGGAAATAAGTCTAAAACAATGTGCTGACAAGAGACATGACCGTAAAAGTAATAATTTGCACTCCGGGGGCAATTTTGTTGACAAATTTGAGATAGCTCAAAACAGAAATTTCGACAGGCGGCCGGCCGGTCATCGATTTTCCCCAAAATATAAAAGTTTCTGGATCACTAGGAAATTAGTCTAAAACAATGTGCTATTACTAGACATGACCATAAAACTAATAGTTTGCACTCCGGGGGAAATTTTGTTGACACATTTGAGATTGCTTAAAACTGAGAAATTTTGACAGGCGGCCGGTCATCGATTTTTCCCAAAATATAAAAGTTTTTTGGATCACTGGGAAATAAGTCTAAAACAATGTGCTGACAAGAGACATGACCGTAAATGTAATAATTTGCACTCCTGGGGCAGTTTTGTTGACACATTTGAGATAGCTTAAAACTGAGAAATTTTGACAGGCGGCCGGTCATCGATTTTTCCCAAAACATAAAAGTTTCAGGATCACTAGGAAATAAGTCTAAAACAATGTGCTGACAAGAGACATGACCGTAAAAGTAATAATTAGCACTCCGGGGGCAATTTTGTTGACAAATTTGAGATAGCCCAAAACTGAGAAATTTCGACAGGCGGCCGGTCATCGATTTTTCCCAAAATATAAAAGTTTCTGGATCACTAGGAAATTAGTTTAAAACAATGTGCTGACACTAGACATGACCATAAAACTAATAGTTTGCACTCCGGGGGCAGATTTGTTGACAAATTTGAGATAGCTGAAAACTGAGAAATTTCGACAGGCGGCCGGTCATCGATTTTTCCCAAAACATAAAAGTTTCAGGATCACTAGGAAATAAGTCTAAAACAATGTGCTGACAAGAGACATGGCCGTAAAAGTAATAATTCGCACTCCGGGGGCAATTTTGTTGACAAATTTGAGATAGCTCAAAACAGAAATTTCGACAGGCGGCCGGTCATTGATTTTTCCCAAAATATAAAAGTTTCTGGATCACTAGGAAATTAGTCTAAAACAATGTGCTATCACTAGACATGACCATAAAACTAATAGTTTGCACTCCGGGGGCAGTTTTGTTGACAAATTTTAGATAGCTGAAAACTGAGAAATTTCGACAGGCGGCCAGTCATCGCTTTTTCCCAAAATATAAAAGTTTCTGGATCACTAGGAAATTAGTCTAAAACAATGTGCTGACACCAGACATGACCATAAAAGTAATAATTTGCACTCCGGGGGCAGTTTTGTTGACAAATTTGAGATAGCTCAAAACTGAGAAATTTCGACAGGCGGCCTGTCATTGATTTTTCCCAAAATATGAAAGTTTCTGGATCACTAGGAAATTAGTCTAAAACAATGTGCTGACACTAGACATGACCATAAAAGTAATAATTTGCACTCCGTGGGCAGTTTTGTTGACAAATTTGAGATAGCTCACAACTGAGAAATTTCGACAGGCGGCCGGTCATCGATTTTTCCCAAAATATAAAAGTTTCTGGATCACTGGGAAATTAGTCGTAAACAATGTGCTACACTAGACATTACCATAAAAGTAATAATTTGCACTCCGTGGGCAGTATTGTTGACAAATTTGAGATAGCTGAAAACTGAGAAATTTCGACAGGCGTCCGGTCATCGCTTTTTCCCAAAATATAACAGTTTCTGGATCACTAGGAAATTAGTCTAAAACAATGTGCTGACACCAGACATGACCGTAAAAGTAATAATTTGCACTCCTTGGGCAGTTATGTTGACAAATTTGAGATAGCTCAAAACTGAGAAATTTCGACAGGCGGCCGGTCATCGATTTTTCCCAAAATATAAAAGTTTCTGGATCACTAGGAAATAAGTCTAAAACAATGTGCTGACAAGAGACATGACCGTAAAAGTAATAATTTGCACTCCGGGGGCAATTTTGTTGACAAATTTGAGATAGCTCAAAACAGAAATTTTGACAGGCGGCCGGTCATCGATTTTTCCCAAAATATAAAAGTTTCTGGATCACTAGGAAATTAGTCTAAAACAATGTGCTATCACTAGACATGACCATAAAACTAATAGTTTGCACTCCGGGGGCAGTTTTGTTGACAAATTTGAGATAGCTCAAAACTGAGAAATTTCGACAGGCGGCCGGTCATCGATTTTCCCAACATATAAAAGTTTCTGGATCACTAGGAAATAAGTCTAAAACAATGTGCTGACAAGAGACATGTCCGTAAAAGTAATAATTTGCACTCCGGGGGAAATTTTGTTGACACATTTGAGATTGCTTAAAACTGAGAAATTTTGACAGGCGGCCGGTCATCGATTTTTCCCAAAATATAAAAGTTTTTTGGATCACTGGGAAATAAGTCTAAAACAATGTGCTGACAAGAGACATGACCGGAAATGTAATAATTTGCACTCCTGGGGCAGTTTTGTTGACACATTTGAGATAGCTTAAAATTGAGAAATTTTGACAGGCGGCCTGTCATCGATTTTTCCCAAAACATAAAAGTTTCAGGATCACTAGGAAATAAGTCTAAAACAATGTGCTGACAAGAGACATGGCCGTAAAAGTAATAATTTGCACTCCGGGGGCAATTTTGTTGACAAATTTGAGATAGCTCAAAACAGAAATTTCGACAGGCGGCCGGTCATTGATTTTTCCCAAAATATAAAAGTTTCTGGATCACTAGGAAATTAGTCTAAAACAATGTGCTATCACTAGACATGACCATAAAACTAATAGTTTGCACTCCGGGGGCAGTTTTGTTGACAAATTTTAGATAGCTGAAAACTGAGAAATTTCGACAGGCGGCCAGTCATCGCTTTTTCCCAAAATATAAAAGTTTCTGGATCACTAGGAAATTAGTCTAAAACAATGTGCTGACACCAGACATGACCATAAAAGTAATAATTTGCACTCCGGGGGCAGTTTTGTTGACAAATTTGAGATAGCTCAAAACTGAGAAATTTCGACAGGCGGCCTGTCATCGATTTTTCCCAAAATATAACAGTTTCTGGATCACTAGGAAATTAGTCTAAAACAATGTGCTGACACCAGACATGACCATAAAAGTAATAATTTGCACTCTGGGGGCAGTTTTGTTGACAAATTTGAGATAGCTCAAAACTGAGAAATTTCGACGGGCGGCCGGTTATCGATTTTTCCCAAAATATAAAAGTTTCTGGATCACTAGGAAATAAGTCTAAAACAATGTGCTGACAAGAGACAAGACCGTAAAAGTAATAATTTGCACTCCGGGGGCAATTTTGTTGACAAATTTGAGATAGCTCAAAACAGAAATTTTGACAGGCGGCCGGTCATCGATTTTTCCCAAAATATAAAAGTTTCTGGATCACTAGGAAATTAGTCTAAAACAATGTGCTATCACTAGACATGACCATAAAACTAATAGTTTGCACTCCGGGGGCAGTTTTGTTGACAAATTTGAGATAGCTCAAAACTGAGAAATTTCGACAGGCGGCCGGTCATCGATTTTCCCAACATATAAAAGTTTCTGGATCACTAGGAAATAAGTCTAAAACAATGTGCTGACAAGAGACATGTCCGTAAAAGTAATAATTTGCACTCCGGGGGAAATTTTGTTGACACATTTGAGATTGCTTAAAACTGAGAAATTTTGACAGGCGGCCGGTCATCGATTTTTCCCAAAATATAAAAGTTTTTTGGATCACTGGGAAATAAGTCTAAAACAATGTGCTGACAAGAGACATGACCGTAAATGTAATAATTTGCACTCCTGGGGCAGTTTTGTTGACACATTTGAGATAGCTTAAAACTGAGAAATTTTGACAGGCGGCCTGTCATCGATTTTTCCCAAAACATAAAAGTTTCAGGATCACTAGGAAATAAGTCTAAAACAATGTGCTGACAAGAGACATGGCCGTAAAAGTAATAATTTGCACTCCGGGGGCAACTTTGTTGACAAATTTGAGATAGCTCAAAACAGAAATTTCGACAGGCGGCCGGTCATTGATTTTTCCCAAAATATAAAAGTTTCTGGATCACTAGGAAATTAGTCTAAAACAATGTGCTATCACTAGACATGACCATAAAACTAATAGTTTGCACTCCGGGGGCAGTTTTGTTGACAAATTTTAGATAGCTGAAAACTGAGAAATTTCGACAGGCGGCCAGTCATCGCTTTTTCCCAAAATATAAAAGTTTCTGGATCACTAGGAAATTAGTCTAAAACAATGTGCTGACACCAGACATGACCATAAAAGTAATAATTTGCACTCCGGGGGCAGTTTTGTTGACAAATTTGAGATAGCTCAAAACTGAGAAATTTCGACAGGCGGCCTGTCATCGATTTTTCCCAAAATATAACAGTTTCTGGATCACTAGGAAATTAGTCTAAAACAATGTGCTGACACCAGACATGACCATAAAAGTAATAATTTGCACTCTGGGGGCAGTTTTGTTGACAAATTTGAGATAGCTCAAAACTGAGAAATTTCGACGGGCGGCCGGTTATCGATTTTTCCCAAAATATAAAAGTTTCTGGATCACTAGGAAATAAGTCGAAAACAATGTGCTGACAAGAGACAAGACCGTAAAAGTAATAATTTGCACTCCGGGGGCAATTTTGTTGACAAATTTGAGATAGCTCAAAACAGAAATTTTGACAGGCGGCCGGTCATCGATTTTTCCCAAAATATAAAAGTTTCTGGATCACTAGGAAATTAGTCTAAAACAATGTGCTATCACTAGACATGACCATAAAACTAATAGTTTGCACTCCGGGGGCAGTTTTGTTGACAAATTTGAGATAGCTCAAAACTGAGAAATTTCGACAGGCGGCCGGTCATCGATTTTCCCAACATATAAAAGTTTCTGGATCACTAGGAAATAAGTCTAAAACAATGTGCTGACAAGAGACATGACCGTAAAAGTAATAATTTGCACTCCGGGGGCTATTTTGTTGACAAATTTGAGATAGCTCAAAACTGAGAAATTTTGACAGGCAGCCGGTCAACGATTTTTCCCAAAATATAAAAGTTTCTGGATCACTAGGAAATAAGTCTAAAACAATGTGCTGACAAGAGACATGGCCGTAAAAGTAATAATTTGCACTCCGGGGGCAGTTTTGTTGACAAATTTGAGATAGCTCAAAACAGAAATTTCGACAGGCGGCCGGTCATTGATTTTTCCCAAAATATAAAAGTTTCTGGATCACTAGGAAATTAGTCTAAAACAATGTGCTATCACTAGACATGACCATAAAACTAATAGTTTGCACTCCGGGGGCAGTTTTGTTGACAAATTTTAGATAGCTCACAACTGAGAAATTTCGACAAGCGGCCGGTCATCGATTTTTCCCAAAATATAAAAGTTTCTGGATCACTGGGAAATTAGTCGTAAACAATATGCTACACTAGACATTACCATAAAAGTAATAATTTGCACTCCGTGGGCAGTTTTGTTGACAAATTTGAGATAGCTGAAAACTGATAAATTTCGACAGGCGTCCGGTCATCGCTTTTTCCCAAAATATAACAGTTTCTGGATCACTAGGAAATTAGTCTAAAACAATGTGCTGACAAGAGACATGACCGTAAAAGTAATAATTTGCACTCCGGGGGCTATTTTGTTGACAAATTTGAGATAGCTCAAAACTGAGAAATTTCGACAGGCAGCCGGTCAACGATTTTTCCCAAAATATAAAAGTTTCTGGATCACTAGGAAATAAGTCTAAAACAATGTGCTGACAAGAGACATGACCGTAAAAGTAATAATTTGCACTCCGGGGGAAATTTTGTTGACACATTTGAGATTGCTTAAAACTGAGAAATTTTGACAGGCGGCCGGTCATTGATTTTTCCCAAAATATGAAAGTTTCTGGATCACTAGGAAATTAGTCTAAAACAATGTGCTGACACTAGACATGACCATAAAAGTAATAATTTGCACTCCGTGGGCAGTTTTGTTGACAAATTTGAGATAGCTCACAACTGAGAAATTTCGACAGGCGGCCGGTCATCGATTTTTCCCAAAATATAAAAGTTTCTGGATCACTGGGAAATTAGTCGTAAACAATGTGCTACACTAGACATTACCATAAAAGTAATAATTTGCACTCCGTGGGCAGTATTGTTGACAAATTTGAGATAGCTGAAAACTGAGAAATTTCGACAGGCGTCCGGTCATCGCTTTTTCCCAAAATATAACAGTTTCTGGATCACTAGGAAATTAGTCTAAAACAATGTGCTGACACCAGACATGACCGTAAAAGTAATAATTTGCACTCCTTGGGCAGTTATGTTGACAAATTTGAGATAGCTCAAAACTGAGAAATTTCGACAGGCGGCCGGTCATCGATTTTTCCCAAAATATAAAAGTTTCTGGATCACTAGGAAATAAGTCTAAAACAATGTGCTGACAAGAGACATGACCGTAAAAGTAATAATTTGCACTCCGGGGGCAATTTTGTTGACAAATTTGAGATAGCTCAAAACAGAAATTTTGACAGGCGGCCGGTCATCGATTTTTCCCAAAATATAAAAGTTTCTGGATCACTAGGAAATTAGTCTAAAACAATGTGCTATCACTAGACATGACCATAAAACTAATAGTTTGCACTCCGGGGGCAGTTTTGTTGACAAATTTGAGATAGCTCAAAACTGAGAAATTTCGACAGGCGGCCGGTCATCGATTTTCCCAACATATAAAAGTTTCTGGATCACTAGGAAATAAGTCTAAAACAATGTGCTGACAAGAGACATGTCCGTAAAAGTAATAATTTGCACTCCGGGGGAAATTTTGTTGACACATTTGAGATTGCTTAAAACTGAGAAATTTTGACAGGCGGCCGGTCATCGATTTTTCCCAAAATATAAAAGTTTTTTGGATCACTGGGAAATAAGTCTAAAACAATGTGCTGACAAGAGACATGACCGTAAATGTAATAATTTGCACTCCTGGGGCAGTTTTGTTGACACATTTGAGATAGCTTAAAACTGAGAAATTTTGACAAGCGGCCTGTCATCGATTTTTCCCAAAACATAAAAGTTTCAGGATCACTAGGAAATAAGTCTAAAACAATGTGCTGACAAGAGACATGGCCGTAAAAGTAATAATTTGCACTCCGGGGGCAATTTTGTTGACAAATTTGAGATAGCTCAAAACAGAAATTTCGACAGGCGGCCGGTCATTGATTTTTCCCAAAATATAAAAGTTTCTGGATCACTAGGAAATTAGTCTAAAACAATGTGCTATCACTAGACATGACCATAAAACTAATAGTTTGCACTCCGGGGGCAGTTTTGTTGACAAATTTTAGATAGCTGAAAACTGAGAAATTTCGACAGGCGGCCAGTCATCGCTTTTTCCCAAAATATAAAAGTTTCTGGATCACTAGGAAATTAGTCTAAAACAATGTGCTGACACCAGACATGACCATAAAAGTAATAATTTGCACTCCGGGGGCAGTTTTGTTGACAAATTTGAGATAGCTCAAAACTGAGAAATTTCGACAGGCGGCCTGTCATTGATTTTTCCCAAAATATGAAAGTTTCTGGATCACTAGGAAATTAGTCTAAAACAATGTGCTGACACCAGACATGACCATAAAAGTAATAATTTGCACTCCGGGGGCAGTTTTGTTGACAAATTTGAGATAGCTCAAAACTGAGAAATTTCGACAGGCGGCCTGTCATCGATTTTTCCCAAAATATAACAGTTTCTGGATCACTAGGAAATTAGTCTAAAACAATGTGCTGACACCAGACATGACCATAAAAGTAATAATTTGCACTCTGGGGGCAGTTTTGTTGACAAATTTGAGATAGCTCAAAACTGAGAAATTTCGACGGGCGGCCGGTTATCGATTTTTCCCAAAATATAAAAGTTTCTGGATCACTAGGAAATAAGTCTAAAACAATGTGCTGACAAGAGACAAGACCGTAAAAGTAATAATTTGCACTCCGGGGGCAATTTTGTTGACAAATTTGAGATAGCTCAAAACAGAAATTTTGACAGGCGGCCGGTCATCGATTTTTCCCAAAATATAAAAGTTTCTGGATCACTAGGAAATTAGTCTAAAACAATGTGCTATCACTAGACATGACCATAAAACTAATAGTTTGCACTCCGGGGGCAGTTTTGTTGACAAATTTTAGATAGCTGAAAACTGAGAAATTTCGACAGGCGGCCTGTCATCGATTTTTCCCAAAATATAACAGTTTCTGGATCACTAGGAAATTAGTCTAAAACAATATGCTACACTAGACATTACCATAAAAGTAATAATTTGCACTCCGTGGGCAGTTTTGTTGACAAATTTGAGATAGCTGAAAACTGATAAATTTCGACAGGCGTCCGGTCATCGCTTTTTCCCAAAATATAACAGTTTCTGGATCACTAGGAAATTAGTCTAAAACAATGTGCTGACAAGAGACATGACCGTAAAAGTAATAATTTGCACTCCGGGGGCTATTTTGTTGACAAATTTGAGATAGCTCAAAACTGAGAAATTTCGACAGGCAGCCGGTCAACGATTTTTCCCAAAATATAAAAGTTTCTGGATCACTAGGAAATAAGTCTAAAACAATGTGCTGACAAGAGACATGACCGTAAAAGTAATAATTTGCACTCCGGGGGAAATTTTGTTGACACATTTGAGATTGCTTAAAACTGAGAAATTTTGACAGGCGGCCGGTCATCGATTTTTCCCAAAATATAAAAGTTTTTTGGATCACTGGGAAATAAGTCTAAAACAATGTGCTAACAAGAGACATGACCGTAAATGTAATAATTTGCACTCCTGGGGCAGTTTTGTTGACACATTTGAGATAGCTTAAAATTGAGAAATTTTGACAGGCGGCCGGTCATCGATTTTTCCCAAAACATAAAAGTTTCAGGATCACTAGGAAATAAGTCTAAAACAATGTGCTGACAAGAGACATGGCCGTAAAAGTAATAATTTGCACTCCGGGGGCAATTTTGTTGACAAATTTGAGATAGCTCAAAACAGAAATTTTGACAGGCGGCCGGTCATCGATTTTTCCCAAAATATAAAAGTTTCTGGATCACTAGGAAATTAGTCTAAAACAATGTGCTATCACTAGACATGACCATAAAACTAATAGTTTGCACTCCGGGGGCAGTTTTGTTGACAAATTTGAGATAGCTCAAAACTGAGAAATTTCGACAGGCGGCCGGTCATCGATTTTCCCAACATATAAAAGTTTCTGGATCACTAGGAAATAAGTCTAAAACAATGTGCTGACAAGAGACATGTCCGTAAAAGTAATAATTTGCACTCCGGGGGAAATTTTGTTGACACATTTGAGATTGCTTAAAACTGAGAAATTTTGACAGGCGGCCGGTCATCGATTTTTCCCAAAATATAAAAGTTTTTTGGATCACTGGGAAATAAGTCTAAAACAATGTGCTGACAAGAGACATGACCGTAAATGTAATAATTTGCACTCCTGGGGCAGTTTTGTTGACACATTTGAGATAGCTTAAAACTGAGAAATTTTGACAGGCGGCCTGTCATCGATTTTTCCCAAAACATAAAAGTTTCAGGATCACTAGGAAATAAGTCTAAAACAATGTGCTGACAAGAGACATGGCCGTAAAAGTAATAATTTGCACTCCGGGGGCAATTTTGTTGACAAATTTGAGATAGCTCAAAACAGAAATTTCGACAGGCGGCCGGTCATTGATTTTTCCCAAAATATAAAAGTTTCTGGATCACTAGGAAATTAGTCTAAAACAATGTGCTATCACTAGACATGACCATAAAACTAATAGTTTGCACTCCGGGGGCAGTTTTGTTGACAAATTTTAGATAGCTGAAAACTGAGAAATTTCGACAGGCGGCCAGTCATCGCTTTTTCCCAAAATATAAAAGTTTCTGGATCACTAGGAAATTAGTCTAAAACAATGTGCTGACACCAGACATGACCATAAAAGTAATAATTTGCACTCCGGGGGCAGTTTTGTTGACAAATTTGAGATAGCTCAAAACTGAGAAATTTCGACAGGCGGCCTGTCATCGATTTTTCCCAAAATATAACAGTTTCTGGATCACTAGGAAATTAGTCTAAAACAATGTGCTGACACCAGACATGACCATAAAAGTAATAATTTGCACTCTGGGGGCAGTTTTGTTGACAAATTTGAGATAGCTCAAAACTGAGAAATTTCGACGGGCGGCCGGTTATCGATTTTTCCCAAAATATAAAAGTTTCTGGATCACTAGGAAATAAGTCTAAAACAATGTGCTGACAAGAGACAAGACCGTAAAAGTAATAATTTGCACTCCGGGGGCAATTTTGTTGACAAATTTGAGATAGCTCAAAACAGAAATTTTGACAGGCGGCCGGTCATCGATTTTTCCCAAAATATAAAAGTTTCTGGATCACTAGGAAATTAGTCTAAAACAATGTGCTATCACTAGACATGACCATAAAACTAATAGTTTGCACTCCGGGGGCAGTTTTGTTGACAAATTTTAGATAGCTCACAACTGAGAAATTTCGACAGGCGGCCGGTCATCGATTTTTCCGAAAATATAAAAGTTTCTGGATCACTAGGAAATAAGTCTAAAACAATATGCTACACTAGACATTACCATAAAAGTAATAATTTGCACTCCGTGGGCAGTTTTGTTGACAAATTTGAGATAGCTGAAAACTGATAAATTTCGACAGGCGTCCGGTCATCGCTTTTTCCCAAAATATAACAGTTTCTGGATCACTAGGAAATTAGTCTAAAACAATGTGCTGACAAGAGACATGACCGTAAAAGTAATAATTTGCACTCCGGGGGCTATTTTGTTGACAAATTTGAGATAGCTCAAAACTGAGAAATTTCGACAGGCAGCCGGTCAACGATTTTTCCCAAAATATAAAAGTTTCTGGATCACTAGGAAATAAGTCTAAAACAATGTGCTGACAAGAGACATGACCGTAAAAGTAATAATTTGCACTCCGGGGGAAATTTTGTTGACACATTTGAGATTGCTTAAAACTGAGAAATTTTGACAGGCGGCCGGTCATCGATTTTTCCCAAAATATAAAAGTTTTTTGGATCACTGGGAAATAAGTCTAAAACAATGTGCTAACAAGAGACATGACCGTAAATGTAATAATTTGCACTCCTGGGGCAGTTTTGTTGACACATTTGAGATAGCTTAAAATTGAGAAATTTTGACAGGCGGCCGGTCATCGATTTTTCCCAAAACATAAAAGTTTCAGGATCACTAGGAAATAAGTCTAAAACAATGTGCTGACAAGAGACATGGCCGTAAAAGTAATAATTTGCACTCCGGGGGCAATTTTGCTGACAAATTTGAGATAGCTCAAAACAGAAATTTCGACAGGCGGCCGGTCATTGATTTTTCCCAAAATATAAAAGTTTCTGGATCACTAGGAAATTAGTCTAAAACAATGTGCTGACAAGAGACATGTCCGTAAAAGTAATAATTTGCACTCCGGGGGAAATTTTGTTGACACATTTGAGATTGCTTAAAACTGAGAAATTTTGACAGGCGGCCGGTCATCGATTTTTCCCAAAATATAAAAGTTTTTTGGATCACTGGGAAATAAGTCTAAAACAATGTGCTGACAAGAGACATGACCGTAAATGTAATAATTTGCACTCCTGGGGCAGTTTTGTTGACACATTTGAGATAGCTTAAAACTGAGAAATTTTGACAGGCGGCCTGTCATCGATTTTTCCCAAAACATAAAAGTTTCAGGATCACTAGGAAATAAGTCTAAAACAATGTGCTGACAAGAGACATGGCCGTAAAAGTAATAATTTGCACTCCGGGGGCAATTTTGTTGACAAATTTGAGATAGCTCAAAACAGAAATTTCGACAGGCGGCCGGTCATTGATTTTTCCCAAAATATAAAAGTTTCTGGATCACTAGGAAATTAGTCTAAAACAATGTGCTATCACTAGACATGACCATAAAACTAATAGTTTGCACTCCGGGGGCAGTTTTGTTGACAAATTTTAGATAGCTGAAAACTGAGAAATTTCGACAGGCGGCCAGTCATCGCTTTTTCCCAAAATATAAAAGTTTCTGGATCACTAGGAAATTAGTCTAAAACAATGTGCTGACACCAGACATGACCATAAAAGTAATAATTTGCACTCCGGGGGCAGTTTTGTTGACAAATTTGAGATAGCTCAAAACTGAGAAATTTCGACAGGCGGCCTGTCATCGATTTTTCCCAAAATATAACAGTTTCTGGATCACTAGGAAATTAGTCTAAAACAATGTGCTGACACCAGACATGACCATAAAAGTAATAATTTGCACTCTGGGGGCAGTTTTGTTGACAAATTTGAGATAGCTCAAAACTGAGAAATTTCGACGGGCGGCCGGTTATCGATTTTTCCCAAAATATAAAAGTTTCTGGATCACTAGGAAATAAGTCTAAAACAATGTGCTGACAAGAGACAAGACCGTAAAAGTAATAATTTGCACTCCGGGGGCAATTTTGTTGACAAATTTGAGATAGCTCAAAACAGAAATTTTGACAGGCGGCCGGTCATCGATTTTTCCCAAAATATAACAGTTTCTGGATCACTAGGAAATTAGTCTAAAACAATGTGCTGACACCAGACATGACCATAAAAGTAATAATTTGCACTCTGGGGGCAGTTTTGTTGACAAATTTGAGATAGCTCAAAACTGAGAAATTTCGACGGGCGGCCGGTTATCGATTTTTCCCAAAATATAAAAGTTTCTGGATCACTAGGAAATAAGTCTAAAACAATGTGCTGACAAGAGACAAGACCGTAAAAGTAATAATTTGCACTCCGGGGGCAATTTTGTTGACAAATTTGAGATAGCTCAAAACAGAAATTTTGACAGGCGGCCGGTCATCGATTTTTCCCAAAATATAAAAGTTTCTGGATCACTAGGAAATTAGTCTAAAACAATGTGCTATCACTAGACATGACCATAAAACTAATAGTTTGCACTCCGGGGGCAGTTTTGTTGACAAATTTTAGATAGCTCACAACTGAGAAATTTCGACAGGCGGCCGGTCATCGATTTTTCCGAAAATATAAAAGTTTCTGGATCACTAGGAAATAAGTCTAAAACAATATGCTACACTAGACATTACCATAAAAGTAATAATTTGCACTCCGTGGGCAGTTTTGTTGACAAATTTGAGATAGCTGAAAACTGATAAATTTCGACAGGCGTCCGGTCATCGCTTTTTCCCAAAATATAACAGTTTCTGGATCACTAGGAAATTAGTCTAAAACAATGTGCTGACAAGAGACATGACCGTAAAAGTAATAATTTGCACTCCGGGGGCTATTTTGTTGACAAATTTGAGATAGCTCAAAACTGAGAAATTTCGACAGGCAGCCGGTCAACGATTTTTCCCAAAATATAAAAGTTTCTGGATCACTAGGAAATAAGTCTAAAACAATGTGCTGACAAGAGACATGACCGTAAAAGTAATAATTTGCACTCCGGGGGAAATTTTGTTGACACATTTGAGATTGCTTAAAACTGAGAAATTTTGACAGGCGGCCGGTCATCGATTTTTCCCAAAATATAAAAGTTTTTTGGATCACTGGGAAATAAGTCTAAAACAATGTGCTAACAAGAGACATGACCGTAAATGTAATAATTTGCACTCCTGGGGCAGTTTTGTTGACACATTTGAGATAGCTTAAAATTGAGAAATTTTGACAGGCGGCCGGTCATCGATTTTTCCCAAAACATAAAAGTTTCAGGATCACTAGGAAATAAGTCTAAAACAATGTGCTGACAAGAGACATGGCCGTAAAAGTAATAATTTGCACTCCGGGGGCAATTTTGCTGACAAATTTGAGATAGCTCAAAACAGAAATTTCGACAGGCGGCCGGTCATTGATTTTTCCCAAAATATAAAAGTTTCTGGATCACTAGGAAATTAGTCTAAAACAATGTGCTATCACTAGACATGACCATAAAACTAATAGTTTGCACTCCGGGGGCAGTTTTGTTGACAAATTTTAGATAGCTGAAAACTGAGAAATTTTGACAGGCGGCCAGTCATCGATTTTTCCCAAAATATAAAAGTTTCTGGATCACTAGGAAATTAGTCTAAAACAATGTGCTGACACCAGACATGACCATAAAAGTAATAATTTGCACTCCGGGGGCAGTTTTGTTGACAAATTTGAGATAGCCCAAAACTGAGAAATTTCGACAGGCGGCCGGTCATCGATTTTTCCCAAAATATAAAAGTTTCTGGATCACTAGGAAATTAGTTTAAAACAATGTGCTGACACTAGACATGACCATAAAACTAATAGTTTGCACTCCGGGGGCAGATTTGTTGACAAATTTGAGATAGCTGAAAACTGAGAAATTTCGACAGGCGGCCGGTCATCGCTTTTTCCCAAAATATAACAGTTTCTGGATCACTAGGAAATTAGTCTAAAACAATTTGCTGACACCAGACATGACCGTAAAAGTAATAATTTGCACTCCGGGGGCAGTTTTGTTGACAAATTTGAGATTGCTCAAAACTGAGAAATTTCGACAGGCGGCCGGTCATCGATTTTTCCCAAAATATAAAAGTTTTTTGGATCACTGGGAAATAAGTCTAAAACAATGTGCTGACAAGAGACATGACCGTAAATGTAATAATTTGCACTCCTGAGGCAGTTTTGTTGACACATTTGAGATAGCTGAAAACTGAGAAATGTTGACAGGCGGCCTGTCATCGATTTTTCCCAAAACATAAAAGTTTCAGGATCACTAGGAAATAAGTCTAAAACAATGTGCTGACAAGAGACACGGCCGTAAAAGTAATAATTTGCACTCCGGGGGCAATTTTGTTGACAAATTTGAGATAGCTCAAAACTGAGAAATTTCGACAGGCGGCCGGTCATCGATTTTTCCCAAAATATAAAAGTTTCTGGATCACTAGGAAATAAGTCTAAAACAATGTGCTGACAAGAGACATGACCGTAAAAGTAATAATTTGCACTCCGGGGGCAATTTTGTTGGCAAATTTGAGATAGCTCAAAACAGAAATTTTGACAGGCGGCCGGTCATCGATTTTTCCCAAAATATAAAAGTTTCTGGATCACTAGGAAATTAGTCTAAAACAATGTGCTGACACCAGACATGACCATAAAAGTAATAATTTGCACTCCGGGGGCAGTTTTGTTGACAAATTTGAGATAGCTCAAAACTGAGAAATTTCGACAGGCGGCCTGTCATCGATTTTTCCCAAAATATAACAGTTTCTGGATCACTAGGAAATTAGTCTAAAACAATGTGCTGACACCAGACATGACCATAAAAGTAATAATTTGCACTCTGGGGGCAGTTTTGTTGACAAATTTGAGATAGCTCAAAACTGAGAAATTTCGACGGGCGGCCGGTTATCGATTTTTCCCAAAATATAAAAGTTTCTGGATCACTAGGAAATAAGTCTAAAACAATGTGCTGACAAGAGACAAGACCGTAAAAGTAATAATTTGCACTCCGGGGGCAATTTTGTTGACAAATTTGAGATAGCTCAAAACAGAAATTTTGACAGGCGGCCGGTCATCGATTTTTCCCAAAATATAAAAGTTTCTGGATCACTAGGAAATTAGTCTAAAACAATGTGCTATCACTAGACATGACCATAAAACTAATAGTTTGCACTCCGGGGGCAGTTTTGTTGACAAATTTTAGATAGCTCACAACTGAGAAATTTCGACAGGCGGCCGGTCATCGATTTTTCCGAAAATATAAAAGTTTTTTGGATCACTAGGAAATAAGTCTAAAACAATATGCTACACTAGACATTACCATAAAAGTAATAATTTGCACTCCGTGGGCAGTTTTGTTGACAAATTTGAGATAGCTGAAAACTGATAAATTTCGACAGGCGTCCGGTCATCGCTTTTTCCCAAAATATAACAGTTTCTGGATCACTAGGAAATTAGTCTAAAACAATGTGCTGACAAGAGACATGACCGTAAAAGTAATAATTTGCACTCCGGGGGCTATTTTGTTGACAAATTTGAGATAGCTCAAAACTGAGAAATTTCGACAGGCAGCCGGTCAACGATTTTTCCCAAAATATAAAAGTTTCTGGATCACTAGGAAATAAGTCTAAAACAATGTGCTGACAAGAGACATGACCGTAAAAGTAATAATTTGCACTCCGGGGGAAATTTTGTTGACACATTTGAGATTGCTTAAAACTGAGAAATTTTGACAGGCGGCCGGTCATCGATTTTTCCCAAAATATAAAAGTTTTTTGGATCACTGGGAAATAAGTCTAAAACAATGTGCTAACAAGAGACATGACCGTAAATGTAATAATTTGCACTCCTGGGGCAGTTTTGTTGACACATTTGAGATAGCTTAAAATTGAGAAATTTTGACAGGCGGCCGGTCATCGATTTTTCCCAAAACATAAAAGTTTCAGGATCACTAGGAAATAAGTCTAAAACAATGTGCTGACAAGAGACATGGCCGTAAAAGTAATAATTTGCACTCCGGGGGCAATTTTGCTGACAAATTTGAGATAGCTCAAAACAGAAATTTCGACAGGCGGCCGGTCATTGATTTTTCCCAAAATATAAAAGTTTCTGGATCACTAGGAAATTAGTCTAAAACAATGTGCTATCACTAGACATGACCATAAAACTAATAGTTTGCACTCCGGGGGCAGTTTTGTTGACAAATTTTAGATAGCTGAAAACTGAGAAATTTTGACAGGCGGCCAGTCATCGATTTTTCCCAAAATATAAAAGTTTCTGGATCACTAGGAAATTAGTCTAAAACAATGTGCTGACACCAGACATGACCATAAAAGTAATAATTTGCACTCCGGGGGCAGTTTTGTTGACAAATTTGAGATAGCCCAAAACTGAGAAATTTCGACAGGCGGCCGGTCATCGATTTTTCCCAAAATATAAAAGTTTCTGGATCACTAGGAAATTAGTTTAAAACAATGTGCTGACACTAGACATGACCATAAAACTAATAGTTTGCACTCCGGGGGCAGATTTGTTGACAAATTTGAGATAGCTGAAAACTGAGAAATTTCGACAGGCGGCCGGTCATCGCTTTTTCCCAAAATATAACAGTTTCTGGATCACTAGGAAATTAGTCTAAAACAATTTGCTGACACCAGACATGACCGTAAAAGTAATAATTTGCACTCCGGGGGCAGTTTTGTTGACAAATTTGAGATTGCTCAAAACTGAGAAATTTCGACAGGCGGCCGGTCATCGATTTTTCCCAAAATATAAAAGTTTTTTGGATCACTGGGAAATAAGTCTAAAACAATGTGCTGACAAGAGACATGACCGTAAATGTAATAATTTGCACTCCTGAGGCAGTTTTGTTGACACATTTGAGATAGCTGAAAACTGAGAAATGTTGACAGGCGGTCTGTCATCGATTTTTCCCAAAACATAAAAGTTTCAGGATCACTAGGAAATAAGTCTAAAACAATGTGCTGACAAGAGACACGGCCGTAAAAGTAATAATTTGCACTCCGGGGGCAATTTTGTTGACAAATTTGAGATAGCTCAAAACTGAGAAATTTCGACAGGCGGCCGGTCATCGATTTTTCCCAAAATATAAAAGTTTCTGGATCACTAGGAAATAAGTCTAAAACAATGTGCTGACAAGAGACATGACCGTAAAAGTAATAATTTGCACTCCGGGGGCAATTTTGTTGGCAAATTTGAGATAGCTCAAAACAGAAATTTTGACAGGCGGCCGGTCATCGATTTTTCCCAAAATATAAAAGTTTCTGGATCACTAGGAAATTAGTCTAAAACAATGTGCTATCACTAGACATGACCATAAAACTAATAGTTTGCACTCCGGGGGCAGTTTTGTTGACAAATTTGAGATAGCTCAAAACTGAGAAATTTCGACAGGCGGCCGGTCATCGCTTTTTCCCAAAATATAAAAGTTTCTGGATCACTAGGAAATTAGTCTAAAACAATGTGCTATTACTAGACATGACCATAAAACTAATAGTTTGCACTCCGGGGGTAGTTTTGTTGACAAATTTCAGATAGCTCAAGACTGAGAAATTTCGACAGGCGGCCGGTCATCGATTTTTCCCAAAATATAAAAGTTTCTGGATCACTAGGAAATTAGTATAAAACAATGTGCTGACACGAGACATGACCGTAAATGTAATAATTTGCACTCCGCGGGCAGTTTTGTTGACACATTTGAGATAGCTCAAAACTGAGAAATTTCGACAGGCGGCCGGTCATCGATTTTTCCCAAAATATAAAAGTTTCTGGATCACTAGGAAATTAGTCTAAAACAATTTGCTGACACCAGACATGACCGTAAAAGTAATAATTTGCACTCCGGGGGCAATTTTGTTGACAAATTTGAGATAGCCCAAAACTGAGAAATTTCGACAGGCAGCCGGTCATCGATTTTTCCCAAAATATAAAAGTTTCTGGATCACTAGGAAATTAGTTTAAAACAATGTGCTGACACTAGACATGACCATAAAACTAATAGTTTGCACTCCGGGGGCAGATTTGTTGACAAATTTGAGATAGCTGAAAACTGAGAAATTTCGACAGGCGGCCGGTCATCGCTTTTCCCAAAATATAACAGTTTCTGTATCACTAGGAAATTAGTCTAAAACAATTTGCTGACACCAGACATGACCGTAAAAGTAATAATTTCCACTCCGGGGGCAATTTTGTTGACAAATTTGAGATAGCTTAAAACTGAGAAATTTTGACAGGCGGCCGGTCATCGATTTTTCCCAAAACATAAAAGTATCAGGATCACTAGGAAATAAGTCTAAAACAATGTGCTGACAAGAGACATGACCGTAAAAGTAATAATTTGCACTCCGGGGGCAATTTTGTTGACAAATTTGAGATAGCTCTAAACAGAAATTTTGACAGGCGGCCGGTCATCGTTTTTTCCCAAAATATAAAAGTTTCTGGATCACTAGGAAATTAGTCTAAAACAATGTGCTATCATTAGACATGACCATAAAACTAATAGTTTGCACTCCGGGGGCAGTTTTGTTGACAAATTTGAGATAGCTCAAAACTGAGAAAATTCGACAGGCGGCCGGTCATCGATTTTTCCCAAAATATAAAAGTTTCAGGATCACTAGGAAATTAGTCTAAAACAATGTGCTGTCACTAGACATGACAATAAAACTAATAATTTGCACTCCGGGGGCAGTTTTGTTGACAAATTTGAGATAGCTCAAAACAGACATTTCGACAGGCGGCCGGTCATCGATTTTTCCCAAAATATAAAAGTATCTGGATCACTAGGAAATTAGTCTAAAACAATGTGCTGTCACTAGACATGACCGTAAAACTAATAGTTTGCACTCTGGGGGCAGTTTTGTTGACAAATTTGAGATAGCTTAAAACTGAGAAATTTTGACAGGCGGCCGGTCATCGATTTTTCCCAAAATATAAAAGTTTCTGGATCACTAGGAAATTAGTTTAAAACAATGTGCTGACACTAGACATGACCATAAAACTAATAGTTTGCACTCCGGGGGCAGATTTGTTGACAAATTTGAGATAGCTCAAAACAGAAATTTCGACAGGCGGCCGGTCATCGTTTTTCCCCAAAATATAAAAGTTTCTGGATCACTAGGAAATTAGTCTAAAACAATGTGCTGACACCAGACATGGCCATAAAAGTAATAATTTGCACTCCGGGGGCAGTTTTGTTGACAAATTTGAGATAGCTCAAAACTGAGAAATTTTGACAGGCGGCCGGTAATCGCTTTTTCCCAAGATATAACAGTTTCTGAATCACTAGGAAATTAGTCTAAAACAATGTGCTGACACCAGACATGACCGTAAAAGTAATAATTTGCACTCCTTGGGCAGTTTTGTTGACAAATTTGAGATAGCTCAAAACAGAAATTTCGACAGGCGGCCGGTCATCGTTTTTTCCCAAAATATAAAAGTTTCTGGATCACTAGGAAATAAGTCTAAAACAATGTGCTGACAAGAGACAAGACCGTAAAAGTAATAATTTGCACTCCGGGGGCAATTTTGTTGACAAATTTGAGATAGCTCAAAACAGAAATTTCGACAGGCGGCCGGTCATCGATTTTTCCCAAAATATAAAAGTTTCTGGATCACTAGGAAATTAGTCTAAAACAATGTGCTATTACTAGACATGACCATAAAACTAATAGTTTGCACTCCGGGGGCAGTTTTGTTGACAAATTTGAGATAGCTCAAGACTGAGAAATTTCGACAGGTGGCCGGTCATCGATTATTCCCAAAATATAAAGGTTTCTGGATCACTAGGAAATTAGTCTAAAACAATGTGCTGACACCAGACATGACCGTAAAAGTAATAATTTGCACTCCTTGGGCAGTTTTGTTGACAAATTTGAGATAAGTCAAAACAGAAATTTCGACAGGCGGCCGGTTATCTATTTTTCCCAAAATATAAAAGTTTCTGGATCACTAGGAAATAAGTCTAAAACAATGTGCTGACACGAGACATGACCGTAAAAGTAATAATTTGCACTCCGGGGGCAATTTTGTTGACAAATTTGAGATAGCTCAAAACAGAAATTTTGACAGGCGGCCGGTCATCGATTTTCCCCAAAATATAAAAGTTTCTGGATCACTAGGAAATTAGTCTAAAACAATGTGCTATTACTAGACATGACCATAAAAGTAATAGTTTGCACTCCGGGGGTAGTTTTGTTGACAAATTTGAGATAGCTCAAGACTGAGAAATTTCGACAGGCGGCCGGTCATCGATTTTTCCCAAAATATAAAAGTTTCTGGATCACTAGGGAATTAGTCTAAAACAATGTGCTGATACGAGACATGACCGTAAATGTAATAATTTCCACTCCGCGGGCAGTTTTGTTGACACATTTGAGATAGCTCAAAACTGAGAAATTTAGACAGGCGGCCGGTCATCGATTTTTCCCAAAATATAAAAGTTTCTTGATCACTAGGAAATTAGTCTAAAACAATTTGCTGACACCAGACATGACCGTAAAAGTAATAATTTGCACTCCGGGGGCAATTTTGTTGACAAATTTGAGATAGCCCAAAACTGAGAAATTTCGACAGGCGGCCGGTCATCGATTTT
The DNA here is from genome assembly GCA_963921405.1 of Cepaea hortensis. Lineage (NCBI taxonomy): Eukaryota > Metazoa > Mollusca > Gastropoda > Stylommatophora > Helicidae > Cepaea > Cepaea hortensis. The sequence continues at coordinate 96,450,317 of OY992885.1, read as the reverse complement.
TCCCAAAATATAAAAGTTTCTGGATCACTAGGAAATTAGTTTAAAACAATGTGCTGACACTAGACATGACCATAAAACTAATAGTTTGCACTCCGGGGGCAGATTTGTTGACAAATTTGAGATAGCTGAAAACTGAGAAATTTCGACAGGCGGGCGGTCATCGCTTTTTCCCAAAATATAAAAGTTTCTGGATCACTAGGAAATAAGTCTAAAACAATGTGCTGACAAGAGACATGACCGTAAAAGTAATAATTTGCACTCCGGGGGCAGTTTTGTTGACAAATTTGAGATAGCTCAAAACAGACATTTCGACAGGCGGCCGGTCATCGCTTTTCCCAAAATATAACAGTTTCTGGATCACTAGGAAATTAGTCTAAAACAATTTGCTGACACCAGACATGACCGTAAAAGTAATAATTTGCACTCCGGGGGCAATTTTGTTGACAAATTTGAGATAGCTTAAAACTGAGAAATTTTGACAGGCGGCCGGTCATCGATTTTTCCCAAAACATTAAAGTTTCAGGATCACTAGGAAATAAGTCTAAAACAATGTGCTGACAAGAGACATGACCGTAAAAGTAATAATTTGCACTCCGGGAGCAATTTTGTTGACAAATTTGAGATAGCTCAAAACAGAAATTTTGACAGGCGGCCGGTCATCGTTTTTTCCCAAAATATAAAAGTTTCTGGATCACTAGGAAATTAGTCTAAAACAATGTGCTATCACTAGACATGACCATAAAACTAATAGTTTGCACTCCGGGGGCAGTTTTGTTGACAAATTTGAGATAGCTCAAAACTGAGAAAATTCGACAGGCGGCCGGTCATCGATTTTTCCCAAAATATAAAAGTTTCAGGATCACTAGGAAATTAGTCTAAAACAATGTGCTGTCACTAGACATGACAATAAAACTAATAATTTGCACTCCGGGGGCAGTTTTGTTGACAAATTTGAGATAGCTCAAAACAGACATTTCGACAGGCGGCCGGTCATCGATTTTTCCCAAAATATAAAAGTATCTGGATCACTAGGAAATTAGTCTAAAACAATGTGCTGTCACTAGACATGACCGTAAAACTAATAGTTTGCACTCTGGGGGCAGTTTTGTTGACAAATTTGAGATAGCTTAAAACTGAGAAATTTTGACAGGCGGCCGGTCATCGATTTTTCCCAAAATATAAAAGTTTCTGGATCACTAGGAAATTAGTTTAAAACAATGTGCTGTCACTAGACATGACCATAAAACTAATAGTTTGCACTCCGGGGCAGATTTGTTGACAAATTTGAGATAGCTGAAAACTGAGAAATTTCGACAGGCGGGCGGTCATCGCTTTTTCCCAAAATATAAAAGTTTCTGGATCACTAGGAAATAAGTCTAAAACAATGTGCTGACAAGAGACATGACCGTAAAAGTAATAATTTGCACTCCGGGGGCTATTTTGTTGACAAATTTGAGATAGCTCAAAACAGAAATTTCGACAGGCGGCCGGTCATCGTTTTTTCCCAAAATATAAAAGTTTCTGGATCACTAGGAAATTAGTCTAAAACAATGTGCTATCACTAGACATGACCATAAAACTAATAGTTTGCACTCCGGGGGCAGTTTTGTTGACAAATTTGAGATAGCTCAAAACTGAGAAATTTCGACAGGCGGCCGGTCATCGCTTTTCCCAAAATATAACAGTTTCTGGATCACTAGGAAATTAGTCTAAAACAATTTGCTGACACCAGACATGACCGTAAAAGTAATAATTTGCACTCCGGGGGCAATTTTGTTGACAAATTTGAGATAGCTTAAAACTGAGAAATTTTGACAGGCGGCCGGTCATCGATTTTTCCCAAAACATAAAACTTTCAGGATCACTAGGAAATAAGTCTAAAACAATGTGCTGACAAGAGACATGACCGTAAAAGTAATAATTTGCACTCCGCGGGCAGTTTTGTTGACACATTTGAGATAGCTCAAAACTGAGAAATTTCGACAGGCGGCCGGTCATCGATTTTTCCCAAAATATAAAAGTTTCTGGATCACTAGGAAATTAGTCTAAAACAATTTGCTGACACCAGACATGACCGTAAAAGTAATAATTTGCACTCCGGGGGCAATTTTGTTGACAAATTTGAGATAGCCCAAAACTGAGAAATTTCGACAGGCGGCCGGTCATCGCTTTTCCCAAAATATAACAGTTTCTGGATCACTAGGAAATTAGTCTAAAACAATTTGCTGACACCAGACATGACCGTAAAAGTAATAATTTGCACTCCGGGGGCAATTTTGTTGACAAATTTGAGATAGCTTAAAACTGAGAAATTTTGACAGGCAGCCGGTCATCGATTTTTCCCAAAATATAAAAGTTTCTGGATCACTAGGAAATTAGTCTAAAACAATTTGCTGACACCAGACATGACCGTAAAAGTAATAATTTGCACTCCAGGGGCAATTTTGTTGACAAATTTGAGATAGCCCAAAACTGAGAAATTTCGACAGGCGGCCGGTCATCGATTTTTCCCAAAATATAAAAGTTTCTGGATCACTAGGAAATTAGTTTAAAACAATGTGCTGACACTAGACATGACCATAAAACTAATAGTTTGCACTCCGGGGGCAGATTTGTTGACAAATTTGAGATAGCTTAAAACTGAGAAATTTTGACAGGCGGCCGGTCATCGATTTTTCCCAAAATATAAAAGTTTCTGGATCACTAGGAAATTAGTTTAAAACAATGTGCTGTCACTAGACATGACCATAAAACTAATAATTTGCACTCCGGGGCAGATTTGTTGACAAATTTGAGATAGCTGAAAACTGAGAAATTTCGACAGGCGGGCGGTCATCGCTTTTTCCCAAAATATAAAAGTTTCTGGATCACTAGGAAATAAGTCTAAAACAATGTGCTGACAAGAGACATGACCGTAAAAGTAATAATTTGCACTCCGGGGGCTATTTTGTTGACAAATTTGAGATAGCTCAAAACAGAAATTTCGACAGGCGGCCGGTCATCGTTTTTTCCCAAAATATAAAAGTTTCTGGATCACTAGGAAAATTAGTCTAAAACAATGTGCTATCACTAGACATGACCATAAAACTAATAGTTTGCACTCCGGGGGCAGTTTTGTTGACAAATTTGAGATAGCTCAAAACTGAGAAATTTCGACAGGCGGCCGGTCATCGCTTTTCCCAAAATATAACAGTTTCTGGATCACTAGGAAATTAGTCTAAAACAATTTGCTGACACCAGACATGACCGTAAAAGTAATAATTTGCACTCCGGGGGCAATTTTGTTGACAAATTTGAGATAGCTTAAAACTGAGAAATTTTGACAGGCGGCCGGTCATCGATTTTTCCCAAAACATAAAATTTTCAGGATCACTAGGAAATAAGTCTAAAACAATGTGCTGACAAGAGACATGACCGTAAAAGTAATAATTTGCACTCCGCGGGCAGTTTTGTTGACACATTTGAGATAGCTCAAAACTGAGAAATTTCGACAGGCGGCCGGTCATCGATTTTTCCCAAAATATAAAAGTTTCTGGATCACTAGGAAATTAGTCTAAAACAATTTGCTGACACCAGACATGACCGTAAAAGTAATAATTTGCACTCCGGGGGCAATTTTGTTGACATATTTGAGATAGCCCAAAACTGAGAAATTTCGACAGGCGGCCGGTCATCGATTTTTCCCAAAATATAAAAGTTTCTGGATCACTAGGAAATTAGTTTAAAACAATGTGCTGACACTAGACATGACCATAAAACTAATAGTTTGCACTCCGGGGGCAGATTTGTTGACAAATTTGAGATAGCTGAAAACTGAGAAATTTCGACAGGCGGCCGGTCATCGCTTTTCCCAAAATATAACAGTTTCTGGATCACTAGGAAATTAGTCTAAAACAATTTGCTGACACCAGACATGACCGTAAAAGTAATAATTTGCACTCCGGGGGCAATTTTGTTGACAAATTTGAGATAGCTCAAAACAGAAATTTCGACAGGCGGCCGGTCATCAATTTTCCCCAAAATATAAAAGTTTCTGGATCACTAGGAAATTAGTCTAAAACAATGTGCTATTACTAGACATGACCATAAAAGTAATAGTTTGCACTCCGGGGGTAGTTTTGTTGACAAATTTGAGATAGCTCAAGACTGAGAAATTTCGACAGGCGGCCGGTCATCGATTTTTCCCAAAATATAAAAGTTTCTGGATCACTAGGGAATTAGTCTAAAACAATGTGCTGATACGAGACATGACCGTAAATGTAATAATTTCCACTCCGCGGGCAGTTTTGTTGACACATTTGAGATAGCTCAAAACTGAGAAATTTCGACAGGCGGCCGGGCATCGATTTTTCCCAAAATATAAAAGTTTCTGGATCACTAGGAAATTAGTCTAAAACAATTTGCTGACACCAGACATGACCGTAAAAGTAATAATTTGCACTCCGGGGGCAATTTTGTTGACAAATTTGAGATAGCCCAAAACTGAGAAATTTCGACAGGCGGCCGGTCATCGATTTTTCCCAAAATATAAAAGTTTCTGGATCACTAGGAAATTAGTTTAAAACAATGTGCTGACACTAGACATGACCATAAAACTAATAGTTTGCACTCCGGGGGCAGATTTGTTGACAAATTTGAGATAGCTGAAAACTGAGAAATTTCGACAGGCGGGCGGTCATCGCTTTTTCCCAAAATATAAAAGTTTCTGGATCACTAGGAAATTAGTCTAAAACAATTTGCTGACACCAGACATGACCGTAAAAGTAATAATTTGCACTCCGGGGGCAATTTTGTTGACAAATTTGAGATAGCCCAAAACTGAGAAATTTCGACAGGCGGCCGGTCATCGATTTTTCCCAAAATATAAAAGTTTCTGGATCACTAGGAAATTAGTTTAAAACAATGTGCTGACACTAGACATGACCATAAAACTAATAGTTTGCACTCCGGGGGCAGATTTGTTGACAAATTTGAGATAGCTGAAAACTGAGAAATTTCGACAGGCGGGCGGTCATCGCTTTTTCCCAAAATATAAAAGTTTCTGGATCACTAGGAAATAAGTCTAAAACAATGTGCTGACAAGAGACATGACCGTAAAAGTAATAATTTGCACTCCGGGGGCAGTTTTGTTGACAAATTTGAGATAGCTCAAAACAGACATTTCGACAGGCGGCCGGTCATCGCTTTTCCCAAAATATAACAGTTTCTGGATCACTAGGAAATTAGTCTAAAACAATTTGCTGACACCAGACATGACCGTAAAAGTAATAATTTGCACTCCGGGGGCAATTTTGTTGACAAATTTGAGATAGCTTAAAACTGAGAAATTTTGACAGGCGGCCGGTCATCGATTTTTCCCAAAACATAAAAGTTTCAGGATCACTAGGAAATAAGTCTAAAACAATGTGCTGACAAGAGACATGACCGTAAAAGTAATAATTTGCACTCCGGGGGCAATTTTGTTGACAAATTTGAGATAGCTCAAAACAGAAATTTTGACAGGCGGCCGGTCATCGTTTTTTCCCAAAATATAAAAGTTTCTGGATCACTAGGAAATTAGTCTAAAACAATGTGCTATCACTAGACATGACCATAAAACTAATAGTTTGCACTCCGGGGGCAGTTTTGTTGACAAATTTGAGATAGCTCAAAACTGAGAAAATTCGACAGGCGGCCGGTCATCGATTTTTCCCAAAATATAAAAGTTTCAGGATCACTAGGAAATTAGTCTAAAACAATGTGCTGTCACTAGACATGACAATAAAACTAATAATTTGCACTCCGGGGGCAGTTTTGTTGACAAATTTGAGATAGCTCAAAACAGACATTTCGACAGGCGGCCGGTCATCGATTTTTCCCAAAATATAAAAGTATCTGGATCACTAGGAAATTAGTCTAAAACAATGTGCTGTCACTAGACATGACCGTAAAACTAATAGTTTGCACTCTGGGGGCAGTTTTGTTGACAAATTTGAGATAGCTTAAAACTGAGAAATTTTGACAGGCGGCCGGTCATCGATTTTTCCCAAAATATAAAAGTTTCTGGATCACTAGGAAATTAGTATAAAACAATGTGCTGACACGAGACATGACCGTAAATGTAATAATTTGCACTCCGCGGGCAGTTTTGTTGACACATTTGAGATAGCTCAAAACTGAGAAATTTCGACAGGCGGCCGGTCATCGATTTTTCCCAAAATATAAAAGTTTCTGGATCACTAGGAAATTAGTCTAAAACAATTTGCTGACACCAGACATGACCGTAAAAGTAATAATTTGCACTCCGGGGGCAATTTTGTTGACAAATTTGAGATAGCCCAAAACTGAGAAATTTCGACAGGCGGCCGGTCATCGATTTTTCCCAAAATATAAAAGTTTCTGGATCACTAGGAAATTAGTTTAAAACAATGTGCTGACACTAGACATGACCATAAAACTAATAGTTTGCACTCCGGGGGCAGATTTGTTGACAAATTTGAGATAGCTGAAAACTGAGAAATTTCGACAGGCGGGCGGTCATCGCTTTTTCCCAAAATATAAAAGTTTCTGGATCACTAGGAAATAAGTCTAAAACAATGTGCTGACAAGAGACATGACCGTAAAAGTAATAATTTGCACTCCGGGGGCAGTTTTGTTGACAAATTTGAGATAGCTCAAAACAGACATTTCGACAGGCGGCCGGTCATCGCTTTTCCCAAAATATAACAGTTTCTGGATCACTAGGAAATTAGTCTAAAACAATTTGCTGACACCAGACATGACCGTAAAAGTAATAATTTGCACTCCGGGGGCAATTTTGTTGACAAATTTGAGATAGCTTAAAACTGAGAAATTTTGACAGGCGGCCGGTCATCGATTTTTCCCAAAACATAAAAGTTTCAGGATCACTAGGAAATAAGTCTAAAACAATGTGCTGACAAGAGACATGACCGTAAAAGTAATAATTTGCACTCCGGGGGCAATTTTGTTGACAAATTTGAGATAGCTCAAAACAGAAATTTTGACAGGCGGCCGGTCATCGTTTTTTCCCAAAATATAAAAGTTTCTGGATCACTAGGAAATTAGTCTAAAACAATTTGCTGACACCAGACATGACCGTAAAAGTAATAATTTGCACTCCAGGGGCAATTTTGTTGACAAATTTGAGATAGCCCAAAACTGAGAAATTTCGACAGGCGGCCGGTCATCGATTTTTCCCAAAATATAAAAGTTTCTGGATCACTAGGAAATTAGTTTAAAACAATGTGCTGACACTAGACATGACCATAAAACTAATAGTTTGCACTCCGGGGGCAGATTTGTTGACAAATTTGAGATAGCTTAAAACTGAGAAATTTTGACAGGCGGCCGGTCATCGATTTTTCCCAAAATATAAAAGTTTCTGGATCACTAGGAAATTAGTTTAAAACAATGTGCTGTCACTAGACATGACCATAAAACTAATAATTTGCACTCCGGGGCAGATTTGTTGACAAATTTGAGATAGCTGAAAACTGAGAAATTTCGACAGGCGGGCGGTCATCGCTTTTTCCCAAAATATAAAAGTTTCTGGATCACTAGGAAATAAGTCTAAAACAATGTGCTGACAAGAGACATGACCGTAAAAGTAATAATTTGCACTCCGGGGGCTATTTTGTTGACAAATTTGAGATAGCTCAAAACAGAAATTTCGACAGGCGGCCGGTCATCGTTTTTTCCCAAAATATAAAAGTTTCTGGATCACTAGGAAAATTAGTCTAAAACAATGTGCTATCACTAGACATGACCATAAAACTAATAGTTTGCACTCCGGGGGCAGTTTTGTTGACAAATTTGAGATAGCTCAAAACTGAGAAATTTCGACAGGCGGCCGGTCATCGCTTTTCCCAAAATATAACAGTTTCTGGATCACTAGGAAATTAGTCTAAAACAATTTGCTGACACCAGACATGACCGTAAAAGTAATAATTTGCACTCCGGGGGCAATTTTGTTGACAAATTTGAGATAGCTTAAAACTGAGAAATTTTGACAGGCGGCCGGTCATCGATTTTTCCCAAAACATAAAATTTTCAGGATCACTAGGAAATAAGTCTAAAACAATGTGCTGACAAGAGACATGACCGTAAAAGTAATAATTTGCACTCCGCGGGCAGTTTTGTTGACACATTTGAGATAGCTCAAAACTGAGAAATTTCGACAGGCGGCCGGTCATCGATTTTTCCCAAAATATAAAAGTTTCTGGATCACTAGGAAATTAGTCTAAAACAATTTGCTGACACCAGACATGACCGTAAAAGTAATAATTTGCACTCCGGGGGCAATTTTGTTGACATATTTGAGATAGCCCAAAACTGAGAAATTTCGACAGGCGGCCGGTCATCGATTTTTCCCAAAATATAAAAGTTTCTGGATCACTAGGAAATTAGTTTAAAACAATGTGCTGACACTAGACATGACCATAAAACTAATAGTTTGCACTCCGGGGGCAGATTTGTTGACAAATTTGAGATAGCTGAAAACTGAGAAATTTCGACAGGCGGCCGGTCATCGCTTTTCCCAAAATATAACAGTTTCTGGATCACTAGGAAATTAGTCTAAAACAATTTGCTGACACCAGACATGACCGTAAAAGTAATAATTTGCACTCCGGGGGCAATTTTGTTGACAAATTTGAGATAGCTCAAAACAGAAATTTCGACAGGCGGCCGGTCATCAATTTTCCCCAAAATATAAAAGTTTCTGGATCACTAGGAAATTAGTCTAAAACAATGTGCTATTACTAGACATGACCATAAAAGTAATAGTTTGCACTCCGGGGGTAGTTTTGTTGACAAATTTGAGATAGCTCAAGACTGAGAAATTTCGACAGGCGGCCGGTCATCGATTTTTCCCAAAATATAAAAGTTTCTGGATCACTAGGGAATTAGTCTAAAACAATGTGCTGATACGAGACATGACCGTAAATGTAATAATTTCCACTCCGCGGGCAGTTTTGTTGACACATTTGAGATAGCTCAAAACTGAGAAATTTCGACAGGCGGCCGGGCATCGATTTTTCCCAAAATATAAAAGTTTCTGGATCACTAGGAAATTAGTCTAAAACAATTTGCTGACACCAGACATGACCGTAAAAGTAATAATTTGCACTCCGGGGGCAATTTTGTTGACAAATTTGAGATAGCTTAAAACTGAGAAATTTTGACAGGCGGCCGGTCATCGATTTTTCCCAAAACATAAAAGTTTCAGGATCACTAGGAAATAAGTCTAAAACAATGTGCTGACAAGAGACATGACCGTAAAAGTAATAATTTGCACTCCGGGGGCAATTTTGTTGACAAATTTGAGATAGCTCAAAACAGAAATTTTGACAGGCGGCCGGTCATCGTTTTTTCCCAAAATATAAAAGTTTCTGGATCACTAGGAAATTAGTCTAAAACAATGTGCTATCACTAGACATGACCATAAAACTAATAGTTTGCACTCCGGGGGCAGTTTTGTTGACAAATTTGAGATAGCTCAAAACTGAGAAAATTCGACAGGCGGCCGGTCATCGATTTTTCCCAAAATATAAAAGTTTCAGGATCACTAGGAAATTAGTCTAAAACAATGTGCTGTCACTAGACATGACAATAAAACTAATAATTTGCACTCCGGGGGCAGTTTTGTTGACAAATTTGAGATAGCTCAAAACAGACATTTCGACAGGCGGCCGGTCATCGATTTTTCCCAAAATATAAAAGTATCTGGATCACTAGGAAATTAGTCTAAAACAATGTGCTGTCACTAGACATGACCGTAAAACTAATAGTTTGCACTCTGGGGGCAGTTTTGTTGACAAATTTGAGATAGCTTAAAACTGAGAAATTTTGACAGGCGGCCGGTCATCGATTTTTCCCAAAATATAAAAGTTTCTGGATCACTAGGAAATTAGTATAAAACAATGTGCTGACACGAGACATGACCGTAAATGTAATAATTTGCACTCCGCGGGCAGTTTTGTTGACACATTTGAGATAGCTCAAAACTGAGAAATTTCGACAGGCGGCCGGTCATCGATTTTTCCCAAAATATAAAAGTTTCTGGATCACTAGGAAATTAGTCTAAAACAATTTGCTGACACCAGACATGACCGTAAAAGTAATAATTTGCACTCCGGGGGCAATTTTGTTGACAAATTTGAGATAGCCCAAAACTGAGAAATTTCGACAGGCGGCCGGTCATCGATTTTTCCCAAAATATAAAAGTTTCTGGATCACTAGGAAATTAGTTTAAAACAATGTGCTGACACTAGACATGACCATAAAACTAATAGTTTGCACTCCGGGGGCAGATTTGTTGACAAATTTGAGATAGCTGAAAACTGAGAAATTTCGACAGGCGGGCGGTCATCGCTTTTTCCCAAAATATAAAAGTTTCTGGATCACTAGGAAATAAGTCTAAAACAATGTGCTGACAAGAGACATGACCGTAAAAGTAATAATTTGCACTCCGGGGGCAGTTTTGTTGACAAATTTGAGATAGCTCAAAACAGACATTTCGACAGGCGGCCGGTCATCGCTTTTCCCAAAATATAACAGTTTCTGGATCACTAGGAAATTAGTCTAAAACAATTTGCTGACACCAGACATGACCGTAAAAGTAATAATTTGCACTCCGGGGGCAATTTTGTTGACAAATTTGAGATAGCTTAAAACTGAGAAATTTTGACAGGCGGCCGGTCATCGATTTTTCCCAAAACATAAAAGTTTCAGGATCACTAGGAAATAAGTCTAAAACAATGTGCTGACAAGAGACATGACCGTAAAAGTAATAATTTGCACTCCGGGGGCAATTTTGTTGACAAATTTGAGATAGCTCAAAACAGAAATTTTGACAGGCGGCCGGTCATCGTTTTTTCCCAAAATATAAAAGTTTCTGGATCACTAGGAAATTAGTCTAAAACAATGTGCTATCACTAGACATGACCATAAAACTAATAGTTTGCACTCCGGGGGCAGTGTTGTTGACAAATTTGAGATAGCTCAAAACTGAGAAAATTCGACAGGCGGCCGGTCATCGATTTTTCCCAAAATATAAAAGTTTCAGGATCACTAGGAAATTAGTCTAAAACAATGTGCTGTCACTAGACATGACAATAAAACTAATAATTTGCACTCCGGGGGCAGTTTTGTTGACAAATTTGAGATAGCTCAAAACAGACATTTCGACAGGCGGCCGGTCATCGATTTTTCCCAAAATATAAAAGTATCTGGATCACTAGGAAATTAGTCTAAAACAATGTGCTGTCACTAGACATGACCGTAAAACTAATAGTTTGCACTCTGGGGGCAGTTTTGTTGACAAATTTGAGATAGCTTAAAACTGAGAAATTTTGACAGGCGGCCGGTCATCGATTTTTCCCAAAATATAAAAGTTTCTGGATCACTAGGAAATTAGTTTAAAACAATGTGCTGTCACTAGACATGACCATAAAACTAATAGTTTGCACTCCGGGGCAGATTTGTTGACAAATTTGAGATAGCTGAAAACTGAGAAATTTCGACAGGCGGGCGGTCATCGCTTTTTCCCAAAATATAAAAGTTTCTGGATCACTAGGAAATAAGTCTAAAACAATGTGCTGACAAGAGACATGACCGTAAAAGTAATAATTTGCACTCCGGGGGCTATTTTGTTGACAAATTTGAGATAGCTCAAAACAGAAATTTCGACAGGCGGCCGGTCATCGTTTTTTCCCAAAATATAAAAGTTTCTGGATCACTAGGAAATTAGTCTAAAACAATGTGCTATCACTAGACATGACCATAAAACTAATAGTTTGCACTCCGGGGGCAGTTTTGTTGACAAATTTGAGATAGCTCAAAACTGAGAAATTTCGACAGGCGGCCGGTCATCGCTTTTCCCAAAATATAACAGTTTCTGGATCACTAGGAAATTAGTCTAAAACAATTTGCTGACACCAGACATGACCGTAAAAGTAATAATTTGCACTCCGGGGGCAATTTTGTTGACAAATTTGAGATAGCTTAAAACTGAGAAATTTTGACAGGCGGCCGGTCATCGATTTTTCCCAAAACATAAAAGTTTCAGGATCACTAGGAAATAAGTCTAAAACAATGTGCTGACAAGAGACATGACCGTAAAAGTAATAATTTGCACTCCGGGGGCAATTTTGTTGACAAATTTGAGATAGCTCAAAACTGAAATTTTGACAGGCGGCCGGTCATCGTTTTTTCCCAAAATATAAAAGTTTCTGGATCACTAGGAAATTAGTCTAAAACAATGTGCTATCACTAGACATGACAATAAAACTAATAATTTGCACTCCGGGGGCAGTTTTGTTGACAAATTTGAGATAGCTCAAAACAGACATTTCGACAGGCGGCCGGTCATCGATTTTTCCCAAAATATAAAAGTATCTGGATCACTAGGAAATTAGTCTAAAACAATGTGCTGTCACTAGACATGACCGTAAAACTAATAGTTTGCACTCTGGGGGCAGTTTTGTTGACAAATTTGAGATAGCTTAAAACTGAGAAATTTTGACAGGCGGCCGGTCATCGATTTTTCCCAAAATATAAAAGTTTCTGGATCACTAGGAAATTAGTTTAAAACAATGTGCTGTCACTAGACATGACCATAAAACTAATAGTTTGCACTCCGGGGCAGATTTGTTGACAAATTTGAGATAGCTGAAAACTGAGAAATTTCGACAGGCGGGCGGTCATCGCTTTTTCCCAAAATATAAAAGTTTCTGGATCACTAGGAAATAAGTCTAAAACAATGTGCTGACAAGAGACATGACCGTAAAAGTAATAATTTGCACTCCGGGGGCTATTTTGTTGACAAATTTGAGATAGCTCAAAACAGAAATTTCGACAGGCGGCCGGTCATCGTTTTTTCCCAAAATATAAAAGTTTCTGGATCACTAGGAAATTAGTCTAAAACAATGTGCTATCACTAGACATGACCATAAAACTAATAGTTTGCACTCCGGGGGCAGTTTTGTTGACAAATTTGAGATAGCTCAAAACTGAGAAATTTCGACAGGCGGCCGGTCATCGCTTTTTCCCAAAATATAAAAGTTTCTGGATCACTAGGAAATTAGTCTAAAACAATGTGCTATTACTAGACATGACCATAAAACTAATAGTTTGCACTCCGGGGGTAGTTTTGTTGACAAATTTGAGATAGCTCAAGACTGAGAAATTTCGACAGGCGGCCGGTCATCGATTTTTCCCAAAACATAAAAGTTTCTGGATCACTAGGAAATTAGTATAAAACAATGTGCTGACACGAGACATGACCGTAAATGTAATAATTTGCACTCCGCGGGCAGTTTTGTTGACACATTTGAGATAGCTCAAAACTGAGAAATTTCGACAGGCGGCCGGTCATCGATTTTTCCCAAAATATAAAAGTTTCTGGATCACTAGGAAATTAGTCTAAAACAATTTGCTGACACCAGACATGACCGTAAAAGTAATAATTTGCACTCCGGGGGCAATTTTGTTGACAAATTTGAGATAGCCCAAAACTGAGAAATTTCGACAGGCGGCCGGTCATCGATTTTTCCCAAAATATAAAAGTTTCTGGATCACTAGGAAATTAGTTTAAAACAATGTGCTTACACTAGACATGACCATAAAACTAATAGTTTGCACTCCGGGGGCAGATTTGTTGACAAATTTGAGATAGCTGAAAACTGAGAAATTTCGACAGGCGGCCGGTCATCGCTTTTCCCAAAATATAACAGTTTCTGGATCACTAGGAAATTAGTCTAAAACAATTTGCTAACACCAGACATGACCGTAAAAGTAATAATTTGCACTCCGGGGGCAATTTTGTTGACAAATTTGAGATAGCTTAAAACTGAGAAATTTTGACAGGCGGCCGGTCATCGTTTTTTCCCAAAATATAAAAGTTTCTGGATCACTAGGAAATTAGTCTAAAACAATGTGCTATCACTAGACATGACCATAAAACTAATAGTTTGCACTCCGGGGGCAGTGTTGTTGACAAATTTGAGATAGCTCAAAACTGAGAAAATTCGACAGGCGGCCGGTCATCGATTTTTCCCAAAATATAAAAGTTTCAGGATCACTAGGAAATTAGTCTAAAACAATGTGCTGTCACTAGACATGACAATAAAACTAATAATTTGCACTCCGGGGGCAGTTTTGTTGACAAATTTGAGATAGCTCAAAACAGACATTTCGACAGGCGGCCGGTCATCGATTTTTCCCAAAATATAAAAGTATCTGGATCACTAGGAAATTAGTCTAAAACAATGTGCTGTCACTAGACATGACCGTAAAACTAATAGTTTGCACTCTGGGGGCAGTTTTGTTGACAAATTTGAGATAGCTTAAAACTGAGAAATTTTGACAGGCGGCCGGTCATCGATTTTTCCCAAAATATAAAAGTTTCTGGATCACTAGGAAATTAGTTTAAAACAATGTGCTGTCACTAGACATGACCATAAAACTAATAGTTTGCACTCCGGGGCAGATTTGTTGACAAATTTGAGATAGCTGAAAACTGAGAAATTTCGACAGGCGGGCGGTCATCGCTTTTTCCCAAAATATAAAAGTTTCTGGATCACTAGGAAATAAGTCTAAAACAATGTGCTGACAAGAGACATGACCGTAAAAGTAATAATTTGCACTCCGGGGGCTATTTTGTTGACAAATTTGAGATAGCTCAAAACAGAAATTTCGACAGGCGGCCGGTCATCGTTTTTTCCCAAAATATAAAAGTTTCTGGATCACTAGGAAATTAGTCTAAAACAATGTGCTATCACTAGACATGACCATAAAACTAATAGTTTGCACTCCGGGGGCAGTTTTGTTGACAAATTTGAGATAGCTCAAAACTGAGAAATTTCGACAGGCGGCCGGTCATCGCTTTTCCCAAAATATAACAGTTTCTGGATCACTAGGAAATTAGTCTAAAACAATTTGCTGACACCAGACATGACCGTAAAAGTAATAATTTGCACTCCGGGGGCAATTTTGTTGACAAATTTGAGATAGCTTAAAACTGAGAAATTTTGACAGGCGGCCGGTCATCGATTTTTCCCAAAACATAAAAGTTTCAGGATCACTAGGAAATAAGTCTAAAACAATGTGCTGACAAGAGACATGACCGTAAAAGTAATAATTTGCACTCCGGGGGCAATTTTGTTGACAAATTTGAGATAGCTCAAAACTGAAATTTTGACAGGCGGCCGGTCATCGTTTTTTCCCAAAATATAAAAGTTTCTGGATCACTAGGAAATTAGTCTAAAACAATGTGCTATCACTAGACATGACAATAAAACTAATAATTTGCACTCCGGGGGCAGTTTTGTTGACAAATTTGAGATAGCTCAAAACAGACATTTCGACAGGCGGCCGGTCATCGATTTTTCCCAAAATATAAAAGTATCTGGATCACTAGGAAATTAGTCTAAAACAATGTGCTGTCACTAGACATGACCGTAAAACTAATAGTTTGCACTCTGGGGGCAGTTTTGTTGACAAATTTGAGATAGCTTAAAACTGAGAAATTTTGACAGGCGGCCGGTCATCGATTTTTCCCAAAATATAAAAGTTTCTGGATCACTAGGAAATTAGTTTAAAACAATGTGCTGTCACTAGACATGACCATAAAACTAATAGTTTGCACTCCGGGGCAGATTTGTTGACAAATTTGAGATAGCTGAAAACTGAGAAATTTCGACAGGCGGGCGGTCATCGCTTTTTCCCAAAATATAAAAGTTTCTGGATCACTAGGAAATAAGTCTAAAACAATGTGCTGACAAGAGACATGACCGTAAAAGTAATAATTTGCACTCCGGGGGCTATTTTGTTGACAAATTTGAGATAGCTCAAAACAGAAATTTCGACAGGCGGCCGGTCATCGTTTTTTCCCAAAATATAAAAGTTTCTGGATCACTAGGAAATTAGTCTAAAACAATGTGCTATCACTAGACATGACCATAAAACTAATAGTTTGCACTCCGGGGGCAGTTTTGTTGACAAATTTGAGATAGCTCAAAACTGAGAAATTTCGACAGGCGGCCGGTCATCGCTTTTTCCCAAAATATAAAAGTTTCTGGATCACTAGGAAATTAGTCTAAAACAATGTGCTATTACTAGACATGACCATAAAACTAATAGTTTGCACTCCGGGGGTAGTTTTGTTGACAAATTTGAGATAGCTCAAGACTGAGAAATTTCGACAGGCGGCCGGTCATCGATTTTTCCCAAAACATAAAAGTTTCTGGATCACTAGGAAATTAGTATAAAACAATGTGCTGACACGAGACATGACCGTAAATGTAATAATTTGCACTCCGCAGGCAGTTTTGTTGACACATTTGAGATAGCTCAAAACTGAGAAATTTCGACAGGCGGCCGGTCATCGATTTTTCCCAAAATATAAAAGTTTCTGGATCACTAGGAAATTAGTCTAAAACAATTTGCTGACACCAGACATGACCGTAAAAGTAATAATTTGCACTCCGGGGGCAATTTTGTTGACAAATTTGAGATAGCCCAAAACTGAGAAATTTCGACAGGCGGCCGGTCATCGATTTTTCCCAAAATATAAAAGTTTCTGGATCACTAGGAAATTAGTTTAAAACAATGTGCTTACACTAGACATGACCATAAAACTAATAGTTTGCACTCCGGGGGCAGATTTGTTGACAAATTTGAGATAGCTGAAAACTGAGAAATTTCGACAGGCGGCCGGTCATCGCTTTTCCCAAAATATAACAGTTTCTGGATCACTAGGAAATTAGTCTAAAACAATTTGCTAACACCAGACATGACCGTAAAAGTAATAATTTGCACTCCGGGGGCAATTTTGTTGACAAATTTGAGATAGCTTAAAACTGAGAAATTTTGACAGGCGGCCGGTCATCGATTTTTCCCAAAACATAAAAGTTTCAGGATCACTAGGAAATAAGTCTAAAACAATGTGCTGACAAGAGACATGACCGTAAAAGTAATAATTTGCACTCCTTGGGCAGTTTTGTTGACAAATTTGAGATAGCTCAAAACAGAAATTTCGACAGGCGGCCGGTCATCGTTTTTTCCCAAAATATAAAAGTTTCTGGATCACTAGGAAATTAGTCTAAAACAATGTGCTGACACCAGACATGGCCATAAAAGTAATAATTTGCACTCCGGGGGCAGTTTTGTTGACAAATTTGAGATAGCTCAAAACTGAGAAATTTTGACAGGCGGCCGGTCATCGCTTTTTCCCAAGATATAACAGTTTCTGAATCACTAGGAAATTAGTCTAAAACAATGTGCTGACACCAGACATGACCGTAAAAGTAATAATTTGCACTCCTTGGGCAGTTTTGTTGACAAATTTGAGATAGCTCAAAACAGAAATTTCGACAGGCGGCCGGTCATCGTTTTTTCCCAAAATATAAAAGTTTCTGGATCACTAGGAAATAAGTCTAAAACAATGTGCTGACAAGAGACAAGACCGTAAAAGTAATAATTTGCACTCCGGGGGCAATTTTGTTGACAAATTTGAGATAGCTCAAAACAGAAATTTCGACAGGAGGCCGGTCATCGATTTTTCCCAAAATATAAAAGTTTCTGGATCACTAGGAAATTAGTCTAAAACAATGTGCTATTACTAGACATGACCATAAAACTAATAGTTTGCACTCCGGGGGCAGTTTTGTTGACAAATTTGAGATAGCTCAAGACTGAGAAATTTCGACAGGTGGCCGGTCATCGATTTTTCCCAAAATATAAAGGTTTCTGGATCACTAGGAAATTAGTCTAAAACAATGTGCTGACACCAGACATGACCGTAAAAGTAATAATTTGCACTCCTTGGGCTGTTTTGTTGACAAATTTGAGATAAGTCAAAACATAAATTTCGACAGGCGGCCGGTTATCGATTTTTCCCAAAATATAAAAGTTTCTGGATCACTAGGAAATAAGTCTAAAACAATGTGCTGACACGAGACATGACCGTAAAAGTAATAATTTGCACTCCGGGGGCAATTTTGTTGACAAATTTGAGATAGCTCAAAACCGAAATTTTGACAGGCGGCCGGTCATCGTTTTTTCCCAAAATATAAAAGTTTCTGGATCACTAGGAAATTAGTCTAAAACAATGTGCTATCACTAGACATGACCATAAAACTAATAGTTTGCACTCCGGGGGCAGTTTTGTTGACAAATTTGAGATAGCTCAAAACTGAGAAAATTCGACAGGCGGCCGGTCATCGCTTTTTCCCAAAATATAAAAGTTTCTGGATCACTAGGAAATTAGTCTAAAACAATGTGCTGACACCAGACATGGCCATAAAAGTAATAATTTGCACTCCGGGGGCAGTTTTGTTGACAAATTTGAGATAGCTCAAACCTGAGAAATTTTGACAGGCGGCCGGTCATCGATTTTTCCCAAAATATAAAAGTTTCTGGATCACTAGGAAATTAGTCTAAAACAATGTGCTATTACTAGACATGACCATAAAACTAATAGTTTGCACTCCGGGGGTAGTTTTGTTGACAAATTTGAGATAGCTCAAGACTGAGAAATTTCGACAGGTGGCCGGTCATCGATTTTTCCCAAATTATAAAGGTTTCTGGATCACTAGGAAATTAGTCTAAAACAATGTGCTGACACCAGACATGACCGTAAAAGTAATAATTTGCACTCCTTGGGCAGTTTTGTTGACAAATTTGAGATAAGTCAAAACAGAAATTTCGACAGGCGGCCGGTTATCGATTTTTCCCAAAATATAAAAGTTTCTGGATCACTAGGAAATAAGTCTAAAACAATGTGCTGACACGAGACATGACCGTAAAAGTAATAATTTGCACTCCGGGGGCAATTTTGTTGACAAATTTGAGATAGCTCAAAACAGAAATTTCGACAGGCGGCCGGTCATCGATTTTCCCCAAAATATAAAAGTTTCTGGATCACTAGGAAATTAGTCTAAAACAATGTGCTATTACTAGACATGACCATAAAACTAATAGTTTGCACTCCGGGGGTAGTTTTGTTGACAAATTTGAGATAGCTCAAGACTGAGAAATTTCGACAGGCGGCCGGTCATCGATTTTTCCCAAAATATAAAAGTTTCTGGATCTCTAGGAAATTAGTCTAAAACAATGTGCTGATACGAGACATGACCGTAAATGTAATAATTTCCACTCCGCGGGCAGTTTTGTTGACACATTTGAGATAGCTCAAAACTGAGAAATTTCGACAGGCGGCCGGTCATCGATTTTTCCCAAAATATAAAAGTTTCTGGATCACTAGGAAATTAGTCTAAAACAATTTGCAGACACCAGACATGACCGTAAAAGTAATAATTTGCACTCCAGGGGCAATTTTGTTGACAAATTTGAGATAGCCCAAAACTGAGAAATTTCGACAGGCGGCCGGTCATCGATTTTTCCCAAAATATAAAAGTTTCTGGATCACTAGGAAATTAGTTTAAAACAATGTGCTGTCACTAGACATGACCATAAAACTAATAGTTTGCACTCCGGGGCAGATTTGTTGACAAATTTGAGATAGCTGAAAACTGAGAAATTTCGACAGGCGGGCGGTCATCGCTTTTTCCCAAAATATAAAAGTTTCTGGATCACTAGGAAATAAGTCTAAAACAATGTGCTGACAAGAGACATGACCGTAAAAGTAATAATTTGCACTCCGGGGGCAATTTTGTTGACAAATTTGAGATAGCTTAAAACTGAGAAATTTTGACAGGCGGCCGGTCATCGATTTTTCCCAAAACATAAAAGTTTCAGGATCACTAGGAAATAAGTCTAAAACAATGTGCTGACAAGAGACATGACCGTAAAAGTAATAATTTGCACTCCGGGGGCAATTTTGTTGACAAATTTGAGATAGCTCAAAACAGAAATTTTGACAGGCGGCCGGTCATCGTTTTTTCCCAAAATATAAAAGTTTCTGGATCACTAGGAAATTAGTCTAAAACAATGTGCTATCACTAGACATGACCATAAAACTAATAGTTTGCACTCCGGGGGCAGTTTTGTTGACAAATTTGAGATAGCTCAAAACTGAGAAAATTCGACAGGCGGCCGGTCATCGATTTTTCCCAAAATATAAAAGTTTCAGGATCACTAGGAAATTAGTCTAAAACAATGTGCTGTCACTAGACATGACAATAAAACTAATAATTTGCACTCCGGGGGCAGTTTTGTTGACAAATTTGAGATAGCTCAAAACAGACATTTCGACAGGCGGCCGGTCATCGATTTTTCCCAAAATATAAAAGTATCTGGATCACTAGGAAATTAGTCTAAAACAATGTGCTGTCACTAGACATGACCGTAAAACTAATAGTTTGCACTCTGGGGGCAGTTTTGTTGACAAATTTGAGATAGCTTAAAACTGAGAAATTTTGACAGGCGGCCGGTCATCGATTTTTCCCAAAATATAAAAGTTTCTGGATCACTAGGAAATTAGTTTAAAACAATGTGCTGTCACTAGACATGACCATAAAACTAATAGTTTGCACTCCGGGGCAGATTTGTTGACAAATTTGAGATAGCTGAAAACTGAGAAATTTCGACAGGCGGGCGGTCATCGCTTTTTCCCAAAATATAAAATTTTCTGGATCACTAGGAAATAAGTCTAAAACAATGTGCTGACAAGAGACATGACCGTAAAAGTAATAATTTGCACTCCGGGGGCTATTTTGTTGACAAATTTGAGATAGCTCAAAACAGAAATTTCGACAGGCGGCCGGTCATCGTTTTTTCCCAAAATATAAAAGTTTCTGGATCACTAGGAAATTAGTCTAAAACAATGTGCTATCACTAGACATGACCATAAAACTAATAGTTTGCACTCCGGGGGCAGTTTTGTTGACAAATTTGAGATAGCTCAAAACTGAGAAATTTCGACAGGCGGCCGGTCATCGCTTTTTCCCAAAATATAAAAGTTTCTGGATCACTAGGAAATTAGTCTAAAACAATGTGCTATTACTAGACATGACCATAAAACTAATAGTTTGCACTCCGGGGGTAGTTTTGTTGACAAATTTGAGATAGCTCAAGACTGAGAAATTTCGACAGGCGGCCGGTCATCGATTTTTCCCAAAATATAAAAGTTTCTGGATCACTAGGAAATTAGTATAAAACAATGTGCTGACACGAGACATGACCGTAAATGTAATAATTTGCACTCCGCGGGCAGTTTTGTTGACACATTTGAGATAGCTCAAAACTGAGAAATTTCGACAGGTGGCCGGTCATCGATTTTTCCCAAAATATAAAAGTTTCTGGATCACTAGGAAATTAGTCTAAAACAATTTGCTGACACCAGACATGACCGTAAAAGTAATAATTTGCACTCCGGGGGCAATTTTGTTGACAAATTTGAGATAGCCCAAAACTGAGAAATTTCGACAGGCGGCCGGTCATCGATTTTTCCCAAAATATAAAAGCTTCTGGATCACTAGGAAATTAGTTTAAAACAATGTGCTTACACTAGACATGACCATAAAACTAATAGTTTGCACTCCGGGGGCAGATTTGTTGACAAATTTGAGATAAGTCAAAACAGAAATTTCGACAGGCGGCCGGTTATCGATTTTTCCCAAAATATAAAAGTTTCTGGATCACTAGGAAATAAGTCTAAAACAATGTGCTGACACGAGACATGACCGTAAAAGTAATAATTTGCACTCCGGGGGCAATTTTGTTGACAAATTTGAGATAGCTCAAAACAGAAATTTCGACAGGCGGCCGGTCATCGATTTTCCCCAAAATATAAAAGTTTCTGGATCACTAGGAAATTAGTCTAAAACAATGTGCTATTACTAGACATGACCATAAAACTAATAGTTTGCACTCCGGGGGTAGTTTTGTTGACAAATTTGAGATAGCTCAAGACTGAGAAATTTCGACAGGCGGCCGGTCATCGATTTTTCCCAAAATATAAAAGTTTCTGGATCTCTAGGAAATTAGTCTAAAACAATGTGCTGATACGAGACATGACCGTAAATGTAATAATTTCCACTCCGCGGGCAGTTTTGTTGACACATTTGAGATAGCTCAAAACTGAGAAATTTCGACAGGCGGCCGGTCATCGATTTTTCCCAAAATATAAAAGTTTCTGGATCACTAGGAAATTAGTCTAAAACAATTTGCAGACACCAGACATGACCGTAAAAGTAATAATTTGCACTCCAGGGGCAATTTTGTTGACAAATTTGAGATAGCCCAAAACTGAGAAATTTCGACAGGCGGCCGGTCATCGATTTTTCCCAAAATATAAAAGTTTCTGGATCACTAGGAAATTAGTTTAAAACAATGTGCTGTCACTAGACATGACCATAAAACTAATAGTTTGCACTCCGGGGCAGATTTGTTGACAAATTTGAGATAGCTGAAAACTGAGAAATTTCGACAGGCGGGCGGTCATCGCTTTTTCCCAAAATATAAAAGTTTCTGGATCACTAGGAAATAAGTCTAAAACAATGTGCTGACAAGAGACATGACCGTAAAAGTAATAATTTGCACTCCGGGGGCTATTTTGTTGACAAATTTGAGATAGCTCAAAACAGAAATTTCGACAGGCGGCCGGTCATCGTTTTTTCCCAAAATATAAAAGTTTCTGGATCACTAGGAAATTAGTCTAAAACAATGTGCTATCACTAGACATGACCATAAAACTAATAGTTTGCACTCCGGGGGCAGTTTTGTTGACAAATTTGAGATAGCTCAAAACTGAGAAATTTTGACAGGCGGCCGGTCATCGCTTTTCCCAAAATATAACAGTTTCTGGATCACTAGGAAATTAGTCTAAAACAATTTGCTGACACCAGACATGACCGTAAAAGTAATAATTTGCACTCCGGGGGCAATTTTGTTGACAAATTTGAGATAGCTTAAAACTGAGAAATTTTGACAGGCGGCCGGTCATCGATTTTTCCCAAAACATAAAAGTTTCAGGATCACTAGGAAATAAGTCTAAAACAATGTGCTGACAAGAGACATGACCGTAAAAGTAATAATTTGCACTCCGGGGGCAATTTTGTTGACAAATTTGAGATAGCTCAAAACAGAAATTTTGACAGGCGGCCGGTCATCGTTTTTTCCCAAAATATAAAAGTTTCTGGATCACTAGGAAATTAGTCTAAAACAATGTGCTATCACTAGACATGACCATAAAACTAATAGTTTGCACTCCGGGGGCAGTTTTGTTGACAAATTTGAGATAGCTCAAAACTGAGAAAATTCGACAGGCGGCCGGTCATCGATTTTTCCCAAAATATAAAAGTTTCAGGATCACTAGGAAATTAGTCTAAAACAATGTGCTGTCACTAGACATGACAATAAAACTAATAATTTGCACTCCGGGGGCAGTTTTGTTGACAAATTTGAGATAGCTCAAAACAGACATTTCGACAGGCGGCCGGTCATCGATTTTTCCCAAAATATAAAAGTATCTGGATCACTAGGAAATTAGTCTAAAACAATGTGCTGTCACTAGACATGACCGTAAAACTAATAGTTTGCACTCTGGGGGCAGTTTTGTTGACAAATTTGAGATAGCTTAAAACTGAGAAATTTTGACAGGCGGCCGGTCATCGATTTTTCCCAAAATATAAAAGTTTCTGGATCACTAGGAAATTAGTTTAAAACAATGTGCTGTCACTAGACATGACCATAAAACTAATAGTTTGCACTCCGGGGCAGATTTGTTGACAAATTTGAGATAGCTGAAAACTGAGAAATTTCGACAGGCGGGCGGTCATCGCTTTTTCCCAAAATATAAAATTTTCTGGATCACTAGGAAATAAGTCTAAAACAATGTGCTGACAAGAGACATGACCGTAAAAGTAATAATTTGCACTCCGGGGGCTATTTTGTTGACAAATTTGAGATAGCTCAAAACAGAAATTTCGACAGGCGGCCGGTCATCGTTTTTTCCCAAAATATAAAAGTTTCTGGATCACTAGGAAATTAGTCTAAAACAATGTGCTATCACTAGACATGACCATAAAACTAATAGTTTGCACTCCGGGGGCAGTTTTGTTGACAAATTTGAGATAGCTCAAAACTGAGAAATTTCGACAGGCGGCCGGTCATCGCTTTTTCCCAAAATATAAAAGTTTCTGGATCACTAGGAAATTAGTCTAAAACAATGTGCTATTACTAGACATGACCATAAAACTAATAGTTTGCACTCCGGGGGTAGTTTTGTTGACAAATTTGAGATAGCTCAAGACTGAGAAATTTCGACAGGCGGCCGGTCATCGATTTTTCCCAAAATATAAAAGTTTCTGGATCACTAGGAAATTAGTATAAAACAATGTGCTGACACGAGACATGACCGTAAATGTAATAATTTGCACTCCGCGGGCAGTTTTGTTGACACATTTGAGATAGCTCAAAACTGAGAAATTTCGACAGGCGGCCGGTCATCGATTTTTCCCAAAATATAAAAGTTTCTGGATCACTAGGAAATTAGTCTAAAACAATTTGCTGACACCAGACATGACCGTAAAAGTAATAATTTGCACTCCGGGGGCAATTTTGTTGACAAATTTGAGATAGCCCAAAACTGAGAAATTTCGACAGGCGGCCGGTCATCGATTTTTCCCAAAATATAAAAGTTTCTGGATCACTAGGAAATTAGTTTAAAACAATGTGCTTACACTAGACATGACCATAAAACTAATAGTTTGCACTCCGGGGGCAGATTTGTTGACAAATTTGAGATAGCTGAAAACTGAGAAATTTCGACAGGCGGCCGGTCATCGCTTTTCCCAAAATATAACAGTTTCTGGATCACTAGGAAATTAGTCTAAAACAATTTGCTAACACCAGACATGACCGTAAAAGTAATAATTTGCACTCCGGGGGCAATTTTGTTGACAAATTTGAGATAGCTTAAAACTGAGAAATTTTGACAGGCGGCCGGTCATCGATTTTTCCCAAAACATAAAAGTTTCAGGATCACTAGGAAATAAGTCTAAAACAATGTGCTGACAAGAGACATGACCGTAAAAGTAATAATTTGCACTCCTTGGGCAGTTTTGTTGACAAATTTGAGATAGCTCAAAACAGAAATTTCGACAGGCGGCCGGTCATCGTTTTTTCCCAAAATATAAAAGTTTCTGGATCACTAGGAAATTAGTCTAAAACAATGTGCTGACACCAGACATGGCCATAAAAGTAATAATTTGCACTCCGGGGGCAGTTTTGTTGACAAATTTGAGATAGCTCAAAACTGAGAAATTTTGACAGGCGGCCGGTCATCGCTTTTTCCCAAGATATAACAGTTTCTGAATCACTAGGAAATTAGTCTAAAACAATGTGCTGACACCAGACATGACCGTAAAAGTAATAATTTGCACTCCTTGGGCAGTTTTGTTGACAAATTTGAGATAGCTCAAAACAGAAATTTCGACAGGCGGCCGGTCATCGTTTTTTCCCAAAATATAAAAGTTTCTGGATCACTAGGAAATAAGTCTAAAACAATGTGCTGACAAGAGACAAGACCGTAAAAGTAATAATTTGCACTCCGGGGGCAATTTTGTTGACAAATTTGAGATAGCTCAAAACAGAAATTTCGACAGGCGGCCGGTCATCGATTTTTCCCAAAATATAAAAGTTTCTGGATCACTAGGAAATTAGTCTAAAACAATGTGCTATTACTAGACATGACCATAAAACTAATAGTTTGCACTCCGGGGGCAGTTTTGTTGACAAATTTGAGATAGCTCAAGACTGAGAAATTTCGACAGGTGGCCGGTCATCGATTTTTCCCAAAATATAAAGGTTTCTGGATCACTAGGAAATTAGTCTAAAACAATGTGCTGACACCAGACATGACCGTAAAAGTAATAATTTGCACTCCTTGGGCTGTTTTGTTGACAAATTTGAGATAAGTCAAAACATAAATTTCGACAGGCGGCCGGTTATCGATTTTTCCCAAAATATAAAAGTTTCTGGATCACTAGGAAATAAGTCTAAAACAATGTGCTGACACGAGACATGACCGTAAAAGTAATAATTTGCACTCCGGGGGCAATTTTGTTGACAAATTTGAGATAGCTCAAAACAGAAATTTCGACAGGCGGCCGGTCATCGATTTTCCCCAAAATATAAAAGTTTCTGGATCACTAGGAAATTAGTCTAAAACAATGTGCTATTACTAGACATGACCATAAAACTAATAGTTTGCACTCCGGGGTTAGTTTTGTTGACAAATTTGAGATAGCTCAAGACTGAGAAATTTCGACAGGCGGCCGGTCATCGATTTTTCCCAAAATATAAAGGTTTCTGGATCACTAGGAAATTAGTCTAAAACAATGTGCTGACACCAGACATGACCGTAAAAGTAATAATTTGCACTCCTTGGGCAGTTTTGTTGACAAATTTGAGATAAGTCAAAACAGAAATTTCGACAGGCGGCCGGTTATCGATTTTTCCCAAAATATAAAAGTTTCTGGATCACTAGGAAATAAGTCTAAAACAATGTGCTGACACGAGACATGACCGTAAAAGTAATAATTTGCACTCCGGGGGCAATTTTGTTGACAAATTTGAGATAGCTCAAAACAGAAATTTCGACAGGCGGCCGGTCATCGATTTTCCCCAAAATATAAAAGTTTCTGGATCACTAGGAAATTAGTCTAAAACAATGTGCTATTACTAGACATGACCATAAAACTAATAGTTTGCACTCCGGGGGTAGTTTTGTTGACAAATTTGAGATAGCTCAAGACTGAGAAATTTCGACAGGCGGCCGGTCATCGATTTTTCCCAAAATATAAAAGTTTCTGGATCTCTAGGAAATTAGTCTAAAACAATGTGCTGATACGAGACATGACCGTAAATGTAATAATTTCCACTCCGCGGGCAGTTTTGTTGACACATTTGAGATAGCTCAAAACTGAGAAATTTCGACAGGCGGCCGGTCATCGATTTTTCCCAAAATATAAAAGTTTCTGGATCACTAGGAAATTAGTCTAAAACAATTTGCAGACACCAGACATGACCGTAAAAGTAATAATTTGCACTCCGGGGGCAATTTTGTTGACAAATTTGAGATAGCCCAAAACTGAGAAATTTCGACAGGCGGCCGGTCATCGATTTTTCCCAAAATATAAAAGTTTCTGGATCACTAGGAAATTAGTTTAAAACAATGTGCTGACACTAGACATGACCATAAAACTAATAGTTTGCACTCCGGGGGCAGATTTGTTGACAAATTTGAGATAGCTGAAAACTGAGAAATTTCGACAGGCGGGCGGTCATCGCTTTTTCCCAAAATATAAAAGTTTCTGGATCACTAGGAAATAAGTCTAAAACAATGTGCTATCACTAGACATGACCATAAAACTAATAGTTTGCACTCCGGGGGCAGTTTTGTTGACAAATTTGAGATAGCTCAAAACTGAGAAAATTCGACAGGCGGCCGGTCATCGCTTTTTCCCAAAATATAAAAGTTTCTGGATCACTAGGAAATTAGTCTAAAACAATGTGCTGACACCAGACATGGCCATAAAAGTAATAATTTGCACTCCGGGGGCAGTTTTGTTGACAAATTTGAGATAGCTCAAAACTGAGAAATTTTGACAGGCGGCCGGTCATCGATTTTTCCCAAAATATAAAAGTTTCTGGATCACTAGGAAATTAGTCTAAAACAATGTGCTATTACTAGACATGACCATAAAACTAATAGTTTGCACTCCGGGGGCAGTTTTGTTGACAAATTTGAGATAGCTCAAGACTGAGAAATTTCGACAGGTGGCCGGTCATCGATTTTTCCCAAAATATAAAGGTTTCTGGATCACTAGGAAATTAGTCTAAAACAATGTGCTGACACCAGACATGACCGTAAAAGTAATAATTTGCACTCCGGGGGCAATTTTGTTGACAAATTTGAGATAGCTCAAAACAGAAATTTCGACAGGCGGCCGGTCATCGATTTTCCCCAAAATATAAAAGTTTCTGGATCACTAGGAAATTAGTCTAAAACAATGTGCTATTACTAGACATGACCATAAAACTAATAGTTTGCACTCCGGGGGTAGTTTTGTTGACAAATTTGAGATAGCTCAAGACTGAGAAATTTCGACAGGCGGCCGGTCATCGATTTTTCCCAAAATATAAAAGTTTCTGGATCACTAGGAAATTAGTCTAAAACAATGTGCTGATACGAGACATGACCGTAAATGTAATAATTTCCACTCCGCGGGCAGTTTTGTTGACACATTTGAGATAGCTCAAAACTGAGAAATTTCGACAGGCGGCCGGTCATCGATTTTTCCCAAAATATAAAAGTTTCTGGATCACTAGGAAATTAGTTTAAAACAATGTGCTGACACTAGACATGACCATAAAACTAATAGTTTACACTCCGGGGGCAGATTTGTTGACAAATTTGAGATAGCTGAAAACTGAGAAATTTCGACAGGCGGGCGGTCATCGCTTTTTCCCAAAATATAAAAGTTTCTGGATCACTAGGAAATAAGTCTAAAACAATGTGCTATCACTAGACATGACCATAAAACTAATAGTTTGCACTCCGGGGGCAGTTTTGTTGACAAATTTGAGATAGCTCAAAACTGAGAAATTTCGACAGGCGGCCGGTCATCGCTTTTTCCCAAAATATAAAAGTTTCTGGATCACTAGGAAATTAGTCTAAAACAATGTGCTATTACTAGACATGACCATAAAACTAATAGTTTGCACTCCGGGGGTAGTTTTGTTGACAAATTTGAGATAGCTCAAGACTGAGAAATTTCGACAGGCGGCCGGTCATCGATTTTTCCCAAAATATAAAAGTTTCTGGATCACTAGGAAATTAGTCTAAAACAATTTGCTGACACCAGACATGACCGTAAAAGTAATAATTTGCACTCCGGGGGCAATTTTGTTGACAAATTTGAGATAGCCCAAAACTGAGAAATTTCGACAGGCGGCCGGTCATCGATTTTTCCCAAAATATAAAAGTTTCTGGATCACTAGGAAATTAGTTTAAAACAATGTGCTGACACTAGACATGACCATAAAACTAATAGTTTGCACTCCGGGGGCAGATTTGTTGACAAATTTGAGATAGCTGAAAACTGAGAAATTTTGACAGGCGGCCGGTCATCGCTTTTCCCAAAATATAACAGTTTCTGGATCACTAGGAAATTAGTCTAAAACAATTTGCTGACACCAGACATGACCGTAAAAGTAATAATTTGCACTCCGGGGGCAATTTTGTTGACAAATTTGAGATAGCTTAAAACTGAGAAATTTTGACAGGCGCCCGGTCATCGATTTTTCCCAAAACATAAAAGTTTCAGGATCACTAGGAAATAAGTCTAAAACAATGTGCTGACAAGAGACATGACCGTAAAAGTAATAATTTGCACTCCGGGGGCAATTTTGTTGACAAATTTGAGATAGCTCAAAACAGAAATTTTGACAGGCGGCCGGTCATCGTTTTTTCCCAAAATATAAAAGTTTCTGGATCACTAGGAAATTAGTCTAAAACAATGTGCTATCACTAGACATGACCATAAAACTAATAGTTTGCACTCCGGGGGCAGTTTTGTTGACAAATTTGAGATAGCTCAAAACTGAGAAAATTCGACAGGCGGCCGGTCATCGCTTTTTCCCAAAATATAAAAGTTTCTGGATCACTAGGAAATTAGTCTAAAACAATGTGCTGACACCAGACATGGCCATAAAAGTAATAATTTGCACTCCGGGGGCAGTTTTGTTGACAAATTTGAGATAGCTCAAAACTGAGAAATTTTGACAGGCGGCCGGTCATCGATTTTTCCCAAAATATAAAAGTTTCTGGATCACTAGGAAATTAGTCTAAAACAATGTGCTATTACTAGACATGACCATAAAACTAATAGTTTGCACTCCGGGGGCAGTTTTGTTGACAAATTTGAGATAGCTCAAGACTGAGAAATTTCGACAGGTGGCAGGTCATCGATTTTTCCCAAAATATAAAGGTTTCTGGATCACTAGGAAATTAGTCTAAAACAATGTGCTGACACCAGACATGACCGTAAAAGTAATAATTTGCACTCCGGGGGCAATTTTGTTGACAAATTTGAGATAGCTCAAAACAGAAATTTCGACAGGCGGCCGGTCATCGATTTTCCCCAAAATATAAAAGTTTCTGGATCACTAGGAAATTAGTCTAAAACAATGTGCTATTACTAGACATGACCATAAAACTAATAGTTTGCACTCCGGGGGTAGTTTTGTTGACAAATTTGAGATAGCTCAAGACTGAGAAATTTCGACAGGCGGCCGGTCATCGATTTTTCCCAAAATATAAAAGTTTCTGGATCACTAGGAAATTAGTCTAAAACAATGTGCTGATACGAGACATGACCGTAAATGTAATAATTTCCACTCCGCGGGCAGTTTTGTTGACACATTTGAGATAGCTCAAAACTGAGAAATTTCGACAGGCGGCCGGTCATCGATTTTTCCCAAAATATAAAAGTTTCTGGATCACTAGGAAATTAGTATAAAACAATGTGCTGACACGAGACATGACCGTAAATGTAATAATTTGCACTCCGCGGGCAGTTTTGTTGACACATTTGAGATAGCTCAAAACTGAGAAATTTCGACAGGCGGCCGGTCATCGATTTTTCCCAAAATATAAAAGTTTCTGGATCACTAGGAAATTAGTCTAAAACAATTTGCTGACACCAGACATGACCGTAAAAGTAATAATTTGCACTCCGGGGGCAATTTTGTTGACAAATTTGAGATAGCCCAAAACTGAGAAATTTCGACAGGCGGCCGGTCATCGATTTTTCCCAAAATATAAAAGTTTCTGGATCACTAGGAAATTAGTTTAAAACAATGTGCTTACACTAGACATGACCATAAAACTAATAGTTTGCACTCCGGGGGCAGATTTGTTGACAAATTTGAGATAGCTGAAAACTGAGAAATTTCGACAGGCGGCCGGTCATCGCTTTTCCCAAAATATAACAGTTTCTGGATCACTAGGAAATTAGTCTAAAACAATTTGCTAACACCAGACATGACCGTAAAAGTAATAATTTGCACTCCGGGGGCAATTTTGTTGACAAATTTGAGATAGCTTAAAACTGAGAAATTTTGACAGGCGGCCGGTCATCGATTTTTCCCAAAACATAAAAGTTTCAGGATCACTAGGAAATAAGTCTAAAACAATGTGCTGACAAGAGACATGACCGTAAAAGTAATAATTTGCACTCCTTGGGCAGTTTTGTTGACAAATTTGAGATAGCTCAAAACAGAAATTTCGACAGGCGGCCGGTCATCGTTTTTTCCCAAAATATAAAAGTTTCTGGATCACTAGGAAATTAGTCTAAAACAATGTGCTGACACCAGACATGGCCATAAAAGTAATAATTTGCACTCCGGGGGCAGTTTTGTTGACAAATTTGAGATAGCTCAAAACTGAGAAATTTTGACAGGCGGCCGGTCATCGCTTTTTCCCAAGATATAACAGTTTCTGAATCACTAGGAAATTAGTCTAAAACAATGTGCTGACACCAGACATGACCGTAAAAGTAATAATTTGCACTCCTTGGGCAGTTTTGTTGACAAATTTGAGATAGCTCAAAACAGAAATTTCGACAGGCGGCCGGTCATCGTTTTTTCCCAAAATATAAAAGTTTCTGGATCACTAGGAAATAAGTCTAAAACAATGTGCTGACAAGAGACAAGACCGTAAAAGTAATAATTTGCACTCCGGGGGCAATTTTGTTGACAAATTTGAGATAGCTCAAAACAGAAATTTCGACAGGCGGCCGGTCATCGATTTTTCCCAAAATATAAAAGTTTCTGGATCACTAGGAAATTAGTCTAAAACAATGTGCTATTACTAGACATGACCATAAAACTAATAGTTTGCACTCCGGGGGCAGTTTTGTTGACAAATTTGAGATAGCTCAAGACTGAGAAATTTCGACAGGTGGCCGGTCATCGATTTTTCCCAAAATATAAAGGTTTCTGGATCACTAGGAAATTAGTCTAAAACAATGTGCTGACACCAGACATGACCGTAAAAGTAATAATTTGCACTCCTTGGGCTGTTTTGTTGACAAATTTGAGATAAGTCAAAACATAAATTTCGACAGGCGGCCGGTTATCGATTTTTCCCAAAATATAAAAGTTTCTGGATCACTAGGAAATAAGTCTAAAACAATGTGCTGACACGAGACATGACCGTAAAAGTAATAATTTGCACTCCGGGGGCAATTTTGTTGACAAATTTGAGATAGCTCAAAACAGAAATTTCGACAGGCGGCCGGTCATCGATTTTCCCCAAAATATAAAAGTTTCTGGATCACTAGGAAATTAGTCTAAAACAATGTGCTATTACTAGACATGACCATAAAACTAATAGTTTGCACTCCGGGGTTAGTTTTGTTGACAAATTTGAGATAGCTCAAGACTGAGAAATTTCGACAGGCGGCCGGTCATCGATTTTTCCCAAAATATAAAGGTTTCTGGATCACTAGGAAATTAGTCTAAAACAATGTGCTGACACCAGACATGACCGTAAAAGTAATAATTTGCACTCCTTGGGCAGTTTTGTTGACAAATTTGAGATAAGTCAAAACAGAAATTTCGACAGGCGGCCGGTTATCGATTTTTCCCAAAATATAAAAGTTTCTGGATCACTAGGAAATAAGTCTAAAACAATGTGCTGACACGAGACATGACCGTAAAAGTAATAATTTGCACTCCGGGGGCAATTTTGTTGACAAATTTGAGATAGCTCAAAACAGAAATTTCGACAGGCGGCCGGTCATCGATTTTCCCCAAAATATAAAAGTTTCTGGATCACTAGGAAATTAGTCTAAAACAATGTGCTATTACTAGACATGACCATAAAACTAATAGTTTGCACTCCGGGGGTAGTTTTGTTGACAAATTTGAGATAGCTCAAGACTGAGAAATTTCGACAGGCGGCCGGTCATCGATTTTTCCCAAAATATAAAAGTTTCTGGATCTCTAGGAAATTAGTCTAAAACAATGTGCTGATACGAGACATGACCGTAAATGTAATAATTTCCACTCCGCGGGCAGTTTTGTTGACACATTTGAGATAGCTCAAAACTGAGAAATTTCGACAGGCGGCCGGTCATCGATTTTTCCCAAAATATAAAAGTTTCTGGATCACTAGGAAATTAGTCTAAAACAATTTGCAGACACCAGACATGACCGTAAAAGTAATAATTTGCACTCCGGGGGCAATTTTGTTGACAAATTTGAGATAGCCCAAAACTGAGAAATTTCGACAGGCGGCCGGTCATCGATTTTTCCCAAAATATAAAAGTTTCTGGATCACTAGGAAATTAGTTTAAAACAATGTGCTGACACTAGACATGACCATAAAACTAATAGTTTGCACTCCGGGGGCAGATTTGTTGACAAATTTGAGATAGCTGAAAACTGAGAAATTTCGACAGGCGGGCGGTCATCGCTTTTTCCCAAAATATAAAAGTTTCTGGATCACTAGGAAATAAGTCTAAAACAATGTGCTATCACTAGACATGACCATAAAACTAATAGTTTGCACTCCGGGGGCAGTTTTGTTGACAAATTTGAGATAGCTCAAAACTGAGAAATTTCGACAGGCGGCCGGTCATCGCTTTTTCCCAAAATATAAAAGTTTCTGGATCACTAGGAAATTAGTCTAAAACAATGTGCTATTACTAGACATGACCATAAAACTAATAGTTTGCACTCCGGGGGTAGTTTTGTTGACAAATTTGAGATAGCTCAAGACTGAGAAATTTCGACAGGCGGCCGGTCATCGATTTTTCCCAAAATATAAAAGTTTCTGGATCACTAGGAAATTAGTATAAAACAATGTGCTGACACGAGACATGACCGTAAATGTAATAATTTGCACTCCGCGGGCAGTTTTGTTGACAAATTTGAGATAGCTGAAAACTGAGAAATTTTGACAGGCGGCCGGTCATCGCTTTTCCCAAAATATAACAGTTTCTGGATCACTAGGAAATTAGTCTAAAACAATTTGCTGACACCAGACATGACCGTAAAAGTAATAATTTGCACTCCGGGGGCAATTTTGTTGACAAATTTGAGATAGCTTAAAACTGAGAAATTTTGACAGGCGGCCGGTCATCGATTTTTCCCAAAACATAAAAGTTTCAGGATCACTAGGAAATAAGTCTAAAACAATGTGCTGACAAGAGACATGACCGTAAAAGTAATAATTTGCACTCCGGGGGCAATTTTGTTGACAAATTTGAGATAGCTCAAAACAGAAATTTTGACAGGCGGCCGGTCATCGTTTTTTCCCAAAATATAAAAGTTTCTGGATCACTAGGAAATTAGTCTAAAACAATGTGCTATCACTAGACATGACCATAAAACTAATAGTTTGCACTCCGGGGGCAGTTTTGTTGACAAATTTGAGATAGCTCAAAACTGAGAAAATTCGACAGGCGGCCGGTCATCGCTTTTTCCCAAAATATAAAAGTTTCTGGATCACTAGGAAATTAGTCTAAAACAATGTGCTGACACCAGACATGGCCATAAAAGTAATAATTTGCACTCCGGGGGCAGTTTTGTTGACAAATTTGAGATAGCTCAAAACTGAGAAATTTTGACAGGCGGCCGGTCATCGATTTTTCCCAAAATATAAAAGTTTCTGGATCACTAGGAAATTAGTCTAAAACAATGTGCTATTACTAGACATGACCATAAAACTAATAGTTTGCACTCCGGGGGCAGTTTTGTTGACAAATTTGAGATAGCTCAAGACTGAGAAATTTCGACAGGTGGCCGGTCATCGATTTTTCCCAAAATATAAAGGTTTCTGGATCACTAGGAAATTAGTCTAAAACAATGTGCTGACACCAGACATGACCGTAAAAGTAATAATTTGCACTCCGGGGGCAATTTTGTTGACAAATTTGAGATAGCTCAAAACAGAAATTTCGACAGGCGGCCGGTCATCGATTTTCCCCAAAATATAAAAGTTTCTGGATCACTAGGAAATTAGTCTAAAACAATGTGCTATTACTAGACATGACCATAAAACTAATAGTTTGCACTCCGGGGGTAGTTTTGT
Organism: Cepaea hortensis; assembly: GCA_963921405.1. NCBI lineage: Eukaryota > Metazoa > Mollusca > Gastropoda > Stylommatophora > Helicidae > Cepaea > Cepaea hortensis. Next base: position 96,415,249 of record OY992885.1, on the reverse strand, counting down.
TGACAAATTTGAGATAGCTCAAGACTGAGAAATTTCGACAGGCGGCCGGTCATCGATTTTTCCCAAAATATAAAAGTTTCTGGATCACTAGGAAATTAGTCTAAAACAATGTGCTGATACGAGACATGACCGTAAATGTAATAATTTCCACTCCGCGGGCAGTTTTGTTGACACATTTGAGATAGCTCAAAACTGAGAAATTTCGACAGGCGGCCGGTCATCGATTTTTCCCAAAATATAAAAGTTTCTGGATCACTAGGAAATTAGTTTAAAACAATGTGCTGACACTAGACATGACCATAAAACTAATAGTTTGCACTCCGGGGGCAGATTTGTTGACAAATTTGAGATAGCTGAAAACTGAGAAATTTCGACAGGCGGGCGGTCATCGCTTTTTCCCAAAATATAAAAGTTTCTGGATCACTAGGAAATTAGTCTAAAACAATGTGCTATTACTAGACATGACCATAAAACTAATAGTTTGCACTCCGGGGGTAGTTTTGTTGACAAATTTGAGATAGCTCAAGACTGAGAAATTTCGACAGGCGGCCGGTCATCGATTTTTCCCAAAATATAAAAGTTTCTGGATCACTAGGAAATTAGTATAAAACAATGTGCTGACACGAGACATGACCGTAAATGTAATAATTTGCACTCCGCGGGCAGTTTTGTTGACACATTTGAGATAGCTCAAAACTGAGAAATTTCGACAGGCGGCCGGTCATCGATTTTTCCCAAAATATAAAAGTTTCTGGATCACTAGGAAATTAGTCTAAAACAATTTGCTGACACCAGACATGACCGTAAAAGTAATAATTTGCACTCCGGGGGCAATTTTGTTGACAAATTTGAGATAGCCCAAAACTGAGAAATTTCGACAGGCGGCCGGTCATCGATTTTTCCCAAAATATAAAAGTTTCTGGATCACTAGGAAATTAGTTTAAAACAATGTGCTGACACTAGACATGACCATAAAACTAATAGTTTGCACTCCGGGGGCAGATTTGTTGACAAATTTGAGATAGCTGAAAACTGAGAAATTTTGACAGGCGGCCGGTCATCGCTTTTCCCAAAATATAACAGTTTCTGGATCACTAGGAAATTAGTCTAAAACAATTTGCTGACACCAGACATGACCGTAAAAGTAATAATTTGCACTCCGGGGGCAATTTTGTTGACAAATTTGAGATAGCTTAAAACTGAGAAATTTTGACAGGCGGCCGGTCATCGATTTTTCCCAAAACATAAAAGTTTCAGGATCACTAGGAAATAAGTCTAAAACAATGTGCTGACAAGAGACATGACCGTAAAAGTAATAATTTGCACTCCGGGGGCAATTTTGTTGACAAATTTGAGATAGCTCAAAACAGAAATTTTGACAGGCGGCCGGTCATCGTTTTTTCCCAAAATATAAAAGTTTCTGGATCACTAGGAAATTAGTCTAAAACAATGTGCTATCACTAGACATGACCATAAAACTAATAGTTTGCACTCCGGGGGCAGTTTTGTTGACAAATTTGAGATAGCTCAAAACTGAGAAAATTCGACAGGCGGCCGGTCATCGCTTTTTCCCAAAATATAAAAGTTTCTGGATCACTAGGAAATTAGTCTAAAACAATGTGCTGACACCAGACATGGCCATAAAAGTAATAATTTGCACTCCGGGGGCAGTTTTGTTGACAAATTTGAGATAGCTCAAAACTGAGAAATTTTGACAGGCGGCCGGTCATCGATTTTTCCCAAAATATAAAAGTTTCTGGATCACTAGGAAATTAGTCTAAAACAATGTGCTATTACTAGACATGACCATAAAACTAATAGTTTGCACTCCGGGGGCAGTTTTGTTGACAAATTTGAGATAGCTCAAGACTGAGAAATTTCGACAGGTGGCCGGTCATCGATTTTTCCCAAAATATAAAGGTTTCTGGATCACTAGGAAATTAGTCTAAAACAATGTGCTGACACCAGACATGACCGTAAAAGTAATAATTTGCACTCCGGGGGCAATTTTGTTGACAAATTTGAGATAGCTCAAAACAGAAATTTCGACAGGCGGCCGGTCATCGATTTTCCCCAAAATATAAAAGTTTCTGGATCACTAGGAAATTAGTCTAAAACAATGTGCTATTACTAGACATGACCATAAAACTAATAGTTTGCACTCCGGGGGTAGTTTTGTTGACAAATTTGAGATAGCTCAAGACTGAGAAATTTCGACAGGCGGCCGGTCATCGATTTTTCCCAAAATATAAAAGTTTCTGGATCTCTAGGAAATTAGTCTAAAACAATGTGCTGATACGAGACATGACCGTAAATGTAATAATTTCCACTCCGCGGGCAGTTTTGTTGACACATTTGAGATAGCTCAAAACTGAGAAATTTCGACAGGCGGCCGGTCATCGATTTTTCCCAAAATATAAAAGTTTCTGGATCACTAGGAAATTAGTCTAAAACAATTTGCAGACACCAGACATGACCGTAAAAGTAATAATTTGCACTCCGGGGGCAATTTTGTTGACAAATTTGAGATAGCCCAAAACTGAGAAATTTCGACAGGCGGCCGGTCATCGATTTTTCCCAAAATATAAAAGTTTCTGGATCACTAGGAAATTAGTTTAAAACAATGTGCTGACACTAGACATGACCATAAAACTAATAGTTTGCACTCCGGGGGCAGATTTGTTGACAAATTTGAGATAGCTGAAAACTGAGAAATTTCGACAGGCGGGCGGTCATCGCTTTTTCCCAAAATATAAAAGTTTCTGGATCACTAGGAAATAAGTCTAAAACAATGTGCTATCACTAGACATGACCATAAAACTAATAGTTTGCACTCCGGGGGCAGTTTTGTTGACAAATTTGAGATAGCTCAAAACTGAGAAATTTCGACAGGCGGCCGGTCATCGCTTTTTCCCAAAATATAAAAGTTTCTGGATCACTAGGAAATTAGTCTAAAACAATGTGCTATTACTAGACATGACCATAAAACTAATAGTTTGCACTCCGGGGGTAGTTTTGTTGACAAATTTGAGATAGCTCAAGACTGAGAAATTTCGACAGGCGGCCGGTCATCGATTTTTCCCAAAATATAAAAGTTTCTGGATCACTAGGAAATTAGTATAAAACAATGTGCTGACACGAGACATGACCGTAAATGTAATAATTTGCACTCCGCGGGCAGTTTTGTTGACAAATTTGAGATAGCTGAAAACTGAGAAATTTTGACAGGCGGCCGGTCATCGCTTTTCCCAAAATATAACAGTTTCTGGATCACTAGGAAATTAGTCTAAAACAATTTGCTGACACCAGACATGACCGTAAAAGTAATAATTTGCACTCCGGGGGCAATTTTGTTGACAAATTTGAGATAGCTTAAAACTGAGAAATTTTGACAGGCGGCCGGTCATCGATTTTTCCCAAAACATAAAAGTTTCAGGATCACTAGGAAATAAGTCTAAAACAATGTGCTGACAAGAGACATGACCGTAAAAGTAATAATTTGCACTCCGGGGGCAATTTTGTTGACAAATTTGAGATAGCTCAAAACAGAAATTTTGACAGGCGGCCGGTCATCGTTTTTTCCCAAAATATAAAAGTTTCTGGATCACTAGGAAATTAGTCTAAAACAATGTGCTATCACTAGACATGACCATAAAACTAATAGTTTGCACTCCGGGGGCAGTTTTGTTGACAAATTTGAGATAGCTCAAAACTGAGAAAATTCGACAGGCGGCCGGTCATCGCTTTTTCCCAAAATATAAAAGTTTCTGGATCACTAGGAAATTAGTCTAAAACAATGTGCTGACACCAGACATGGCCATAAAAGTAATAATTTGCACTCCGGGGGCAGTTTTGTTGACAAATTTGAGATAGCTCAAAACTGAGAAATTTTGACAGGCGGCCGGTCATCGATTTTTCCCAAAATATAAAAGTTTCTGGATCACTAGGAAATTAGTCTAAAACAATGTGCTATTACTAGACATGACCATAAAACTAATAGTTTGCACTCCGGGGGCAGTTTTGTTGACAAATTTGAGATAGCTCAAGACTGAGAAATTTCGACAGGTGGCCGGTCATCGATTTTTCCCAAAATATAAAGGTTTCTGGATCACTAGGAAATTAGTCTAAAACAATGTGCTGACACCAGACATGACCGTAAAAGTAATAATTTGCACTCCGGGGGCAATTTTGTTGACAAATTTGAGATAGCTCAAAACAGAAATTTCGACAGGCGGCCGGTCATCGATTTTCCCCAAAATATAAAAGTTTCTGGATCACTAGGAAATTAGTCTAAAACAATGTGCTATTACTAGACATGACCATAAAACTAATAGTTTGCACTCCGGGGGTAGTTTTGTTGACAAATTTGAGATAGCTCAAGACTGAGAAATTTCGACAGGCGGCCGGTCATCGATTTTTCCCAAAATATAAAAGTTTCTGGATCACTAGGAAATTAGTCTAAAACAATGTGCTGATACGAGACATGACCGTAAATGTAATAATTTCCACTCCGCGGGCAGTTTTGTTGACACATTTGAGATAGCTCAAAACTGAGAAATTTCGACAGGCGGCCGGTCATCGATTTTTCCCAAAATATAAAAGTTTCTGGATCACTAGGAAATTAGTTTAAAACAATGTGCTGACACTAGACATGACCATAAAACTAATAGTTTGCACTCCGGGGGCAGATTTGTTGACAAATTTGAGATAGCTGAAAACTGAGAAATTTCGACAGGCGGGCGGTCATCGCTTTTTCCCAAAATATAAAAGTTTCTGGATCACTAGGAAATTAGTCTAAAACAATGTGCTATTACTAGACATGACCATAAAACTAATAGTTTGCACTCCGGGGGTAGTTTTGTTGACAAATTTGAGATAGCTCAAGACTGAGAAATTTCGACAGGCGGCCGGTCATCGATTTTTCCCAAAATATAAAAGTTTCTGGATCACTAGGAAATTAGTATAAAACAATGTGCTGACACGAGACATGACCGTAAATGTAATAATTTGCACTCCGCGGGCAGTTTTGTTGACACATTTGAGATAGCTCAAAACTGAGAAATTTCGACAGGCGGCCGGTCATCGATTTTTCCCAAAATATAAAAGTTTCTGGATCACTAGGAAATTAGTCTAAAACAATTTGCTGACACCAGACATGACCGTAAAAGTAATAATTTGCACTCCGGGGGCAATTTTGTTGACAAATTTGAGATAGCCCAAAACTGAGAAATTTCGACAGGCGGCCGGTCATCGATTTTTCCCAAAATATAAAAGTTTCTGGATCACTAGGAAATTAGTTTAAAACAATGTGCTGACACTAGACATGACCATAAAACTAATAGTTTGCACTCCGGGGGCAGATTTGTTGACAAATTTGAGATAGCTGAAAACTGAGAAATTTTGACAGGCGGCCGGTCATCGCTTTTCCCAAAATATAACAGTTTCTGGATCACTAGGAAATTAGTCTAAAACAATTTGCTGACACCAGACATGACCGTAAAAGTAATAATTTGCACTCCGGGGGCAATTTTGTTGACAAATTTGAGATAGCTTAAAACTGAGAAATTTTGACAGGCGGCCGGTCATCGATTTTTCCCAAAACATAAAAGTTTCAGGATCACTAGGAAATAAGTCTAAAACAATGTGCTGACAAGAGACATGACCGTAAAAGTAATAATTTGCACTCCGGGGGCAATTTTGTTGACAAATTTGAGATAGCTCAAAACAGAAATTTTGACAGGCGGCCGGTCATCGTTTTTTCCCAAAATATAAAAGTTTCTGGATCACTAGGAAATTAGTCTAAAACAATGTGCTATCACTAGACATGACCATAAAACTAATAGTTTGCACTCCGGGGGCAGTTTTGTTGACAAATTTGAGATAGCTCAAAACTGAGAAAATTCGACAGGCGGCCGGTCATCGCTTTTTCCCAAAATATAAAAGTTTCTGGATCACTAGGAAATTAGTCTAAAACAATGTGCTGACACCAGACATGGCCATAAAAGTAATAATTTGCACTCCGGGGGCAGTTTTGTTGACAAATTTGAGATAGCTCAAAACTGAGAAATTTTGACAGGCGGCCGGTCATCGATTTTTCCCAAAATATAAAAGTTTCTGGATCACTAGGAAATTAGTCTAAAACAATGTGCTATTACTAGACATGACCATAAAACTAATAGTTTGCACTCCGGGGGCAGTTTTGTTGACAAATTTGAGATAGCTCAAGACTGAGAAATTTCGACAGGTGGCCGGTCATCGATTTTTCCCAAAATATAAAGGTTTCTGGATCACTAGGAAATTAGTCTAAAACAATGTGCTGACACCAGACATGACCGTAAAAGTAATAATTTGCACTCCGGGGGCAATTTTGTTGACAAATTTGAGATAGCTCAAAACAGAAATTTCGACAGGCGGCCGGTCATCGATTTTCCCCAAAATATAAAAGTTTCTGGATCACTAGGAAATTAGTCTAAAACAATGTGCTATTACTAGACATGACCATAAAACTAATAGTTTGCACTCCGGGGGTAGTTTTGTTGACAAATTTGAGATAGCTCAAGACTGAGAAATTTCGACAGGCGGCCGGTCATCGATTTTTCCCAAAATATAAAAGTTTCTGGATCACTAGGAAATTAGTCTAAAACAATGTGCTGATACGAGACATGACCGTAAATGTAATAATTTCCACTCCGCGGGCAGTTTTGTTGACACATTTGAGATAGCTCAAAACTGAGAAATTTCGACAGGCGGCCGGCCGGTCATCGATTTTTCCCAAAATATAAAAGTTTCTGGATCACTAGGAAATTAGTTTAAAACAATGTGCTGACACTAGACATGACCATAAAACTAATAGTTTGCACTCCGGGGGCAGATTTGTTGACAAATTTGAGATAGCTGAAAACTGAGAAATTTCGACAGGCGGGCGGTCATCGCTTTTTCCCAAAATATAAAAGTTTCTGGATCACTAGGAAATAAGTCTAAAACAATGTGCTATCACTAGACATGACCATAAAACTAATAGTTTGCACTCCGGGGGCAGTTTTGTTGACAAATTTGAGATAGCTCAAAACTGAGAAATTTCGACAGGCGGCCGGTCATCGCTTTTTCCCAAAATATAAAAGTTTCTGGATCACTAGGAAATTAGTCTAAAACAATGTGCTATTACTAGACATGACCATAAAACTAATAGTTTGCACTCCGGGGGTAGTTTTGTTGACAAATTTGAGATAGCTCAAGACTGAGAAATTTCGACAGGCGGCCGGTCATCGATTTTTCCCAAAATATAAAAGTTTCTGGATCACTAGGAAATTAGTATAAAACAATGTGCTGACACGAGACATGACCGTAAATGTAATAATTTGCACTCCGCGGGCAGTTTTGTTGACACATTTGAGATAGCTCAAAACTGAGAAAATTCGACAGGCGGCCGGTCATCGCTTTTTCCCAAAATATAAAAGTTTCTGGATCACTAGGAAATTAGTCTAAAACAATGTGCTGACACCAGACATGGCCATAAAAGTAATAATTTGCACTCCGGGGGCAGTTTTGTTGACAAATTTGAGATAGCTCAAAACTGAGAAATTTTGACAGGCGGCCGGTCATCGATTTTTCCCAAAATATAAAAGTTTCTGGATCACTAGGAAATTAGTCTAAAACAATGTGCTATTACTAGACATGACCATAAAACTAATAGTTTGCACTCCGGGGGCAGTTTTGTTGACAAATTTGAGATAGCTCAAGACTGAGAAATTTCGACAGGTGGCCGGTCATCGATTTTTCCCAAAATATAAAGGTTTCTGGATCACTAGGAAATTAGTCTAAAACAATGTGCTGACACCAGACATGACCGTAAAAGTAATAATTTGCACTCCGGGGGCAATTTTGTTGACAAATTTGAGATAGCTCAAAACAGAAATTTCGACAGGCGGCCGGTCATCGATTTTCCCCAAAATATAAAAGTTTCTGGATCACTAGGAAATTAGTCTAAAACAATGTGCTATTACTAGACATGACCATAAAACTAATAGTTTGCACTCCGGGGGTAGTTTTGTTGACAAATTTGAGATAGCTCAAGACTGAGAAATTTCGACAGGCGGCCGGTCATCGATTTTTCCCAAAATATAAAAGTTTCTGGATCACTAGGAAATTAGTCTAAAACAATGTGCTGATACGAGACATGACCGTAAATGTAATAATTTCCACTCCGCGGGCAGTTTTGTTGACACATTTGAGATAGCTCAAAACTGAGAAATTTCGACAGGCGGCCGGTCATCGATTTTTCCCAAAATATAAAAGTTTCTGGATCACTAGGAAATTAGTTTAAAACAATGTGCTGACACTAGACATGACCATAAAACTAATAGTTTGCACTCCGGGGGCAGATTTGTTGACAAATTTGAGATAGCTCAAAACTGAGAAATTTCGACAGGCGGCCGGTCATCGATTTTTCCCAAAATATAAAAGTTTCTGGATCACTAGGAAATTAGTATAAAACAATGTGCTGACACGAGACATGACCGTAAATGTAATAATTTGCACTCCGCGGGCAGTTTTGTTGACACATTTGAGATAGCTCAAAACTGAGAAATTTCGACAGGCGGCCGGTCATCGATTTTTCCCAAAATATAAAAGTTTCTGGATCACTAGGAAATTAGTCTAAAACAATTTGCTGACACCAGACATGACCGTAAAAGTAATAATTTGCACTCCGGGGGCAATTTTGTTGACAAATTTGAGATAGCCCAAAACTGAGAAATTTCGACAGGCGGCCGGTCATCAATTTTTCCCAAAATATAAAAGTTTCTGGATCACTAGGAAATTAGTTTAAAACAATGTGCTGACACTAGACATGACCATAAAACTAATAGTTTGCACTCCGGGGGCAGATTTGTTGACAAATTTGAGATAGCTGAAAACTGAGAAATTTTGACAGGCGGCCGGTCATCGCTTTTCCCAAAATATAACAGTTTCTGGATCACTAGGAAATTAGTCTAAAACAATTTGCTGACACCAGACATGACCGTAAAAGTAATAATTTGCACTCCGGGGGCAATTTTGTTGACAAATTTGAGATAGCTTAAAACTGAGAAATTTTGACAGGCGGCCGGTCATCGATTTTTCCCAAAACATAAAAGTTTCAGGATCACTAGGAAATAAGTCTAAAACAATGTGCTGACAAGAGACATGACCGTAAAAGTAATAATTTGCACTCCGGGGGCAATTTTGTTGACAAATTTGAGATAGCTCAAAACAGAAATTTTGACAGGCGGCCGGTCATCGTTTTTTCCCAAAATATAAAAGTTTCTGGATCACTAGGAAATTAGTCTAAAACAATGTGCTATCACTAGACATGACCATAAAACTAATAGTTTGCACTCCGGGGGCAGTTTTGTTGACAAATTTGAGATAGCTCAAAACTGAGAAAATTCGACAGGCGGCCGGTCATCGCTTTTTCCCAAAATATAAAAGTTTCTGGATCACTAGGAAATTAGTCTAAAACAATGTGCTGACACCAGACATGGCCATAAAAGTAATAATTTGCACTCCGGGGGCAGTTTTGTTGACAAATTTGAGATAGCTCAAAACTGAGAAATTTTGACAGGCGGCCGGTCATCGATTTTTCCCAAAATATAAAAGTTTCTGGATCACTAGGAAATTAGTCTAAAACAATGTGCTATTACTAGACATGACCATAAAACTAATAGTTTGCACTCCGGGGGCAGTTTTGTTGACAAATTTGAGATAGCTCAAGACTGAGAAATTTCGACAGGCGGCCGGTCATCGCTTTTTCCCAAAATATAAAAGTTTCTGGATCACTAGGAAATTAGTCTAAAACAATGTGCTGACACCAGACATGGCCATAAAAGTAATAATTTGCACTCCGGGGGCAGTTTTGTTGACAAATTTGAGATAGCTCAAAACTGAGAAATTTTGACAGGCGGCCGGTCATCGATTTTTCCCAAAATATAAAAGTTTCTGGATCACTAGGAAATTAGTCTAAAACAATGTGCTATTACTAGACATGACCATAAAACTAATAGTTTGCACTCCGGGGGCAGTTTTGTTGACAAATTTGAGATAGCTCAAGACTGAGAAATTTCGACAGGTGGCCGGTCATCGATTTTTCCCAAAATATAAAGGTTTCTGGATCACTAGGAAATTAGTCTAAAACAATGTGCTGACACCAGACATGACCGTAAAAGTAATAATTTGCACTCCGGGGGCAATTTTGTTGACAAATTTGAGATAGCTCAAAACAGAAATTTCGACAGGCGGCCGGTCATCGATTTTCCCCAAAATATAAAAGTTTCTGGATCACTAGGAAATTAGTCTAAAACAATGTGCTATTACTAGACATGACCATAAAACTAATAGTTTGCACTCCGGGGGTAGTTTTGTTGACAAATTTGAGATAGCTCAAGACTGAGAAATTTCGACAGGCGGCCGGTCATCGATTTTTCCCAAAATATAAAAGTTTTTGGATCACTAGGAAATTAGTCTAAAACAATGTGCTGATACGAGACATGACCGTAAATGTAATAATTTCCACTCCGCGGGCAGTTTTGTTGACACATTTGAGATAGCTCAAAACTGAGAAATTTCGACAGGTGGCCGGTCATCGATTTTTCCCAAAATATAAAAGTTTCTGGATCACTAGGAAATTAGTTTAAAACAATGTGCTGACACTAGACATGACCATAAAACTAATAGTTTGCACTCCGGGGGCAGATTTGTTGACAAATTTGAGATAGCTGAAAACTGAGAAATTTCGACAGGCGGGCGGTCATCGCTTTTTCCCAAAATATAAAAGTTTCTGGATCACTAGGAAATAAGTCTAAAACAATGTGCTATCACTAGACATGACCATAAAACTAATAGTTTGCACTCCGGGGGCAGTTTTGTTGACAAATTTGAGATAGCTCAAAACTGAGAAATTTCGACAGGCGGCCGGTCATCGCTTTTTCCCAAAATATAAAAGTTTCTGGATCACTAGGAAATTAGTCTAAAACAATGTGCTATTACTAGACATGACCATAAAACTAATAGTTTGCACTCCGGGGGTAGTTTTGTTGACAAATTTGAGATAGCTCAAGACTGAGAAATTTCGACAGGCGGCCGGTCATCGATTTTTCCCAAAATATAAAAGTTTCTGGATCACTAGGAAATTAGTATAAAACAATGTGCTGACACGAGACATGACCGTAAATGTAATAATTTGCACTCCGCGGGCAGTTTTGTTGACACATTTGAGATAGCTCAAAACTGAGAAATTTCGACAGGCGGCCGGTCATCGATTTTTCCCAAAATATAAAAGTTTCTGGATCACTAGGAAATTAGTCTAAAACAATTTGCTGACACCAGACATGACCGTAAAAGTAATAATTTGCACTCCGGGGGCAATTTTGTTGACAAATTTGAGATAGCCCATAACTGAGAAATTTCGACAGGCGGCCGGTCATCGATTTTTCCCAAAATATAAAAGTTTCTGGATCACTAGGAAATTAGTTTAAAACAATGTGCTGACACTAGACATGACCATAAAACTAATAGTTTGCACTCCGGGGGCAGATTTGTTGACAAATTTGAGATAGCTGAAAACTGAGAAATTTTGACAGGCGGCCGGTCATCGCTTTTCCCAAAATATAACAGTTTCTGGATCACTAGGAAATTAGTCTAAAACAATTTGCTGACACCAGACATGACCGTAAAAGTAATAATTTGCACTCCGGGGGCAATTTTGTTGACAAATTTGAGATAGCTTAAAACTGAGAAATTTTGACAGGCGGCCGGTCATCGATTTTTCCCAAAACATAAAAGTTTCAGGATCACTAGGAAATAAGTCTAAAACAATGTGCTGACAAGAGACATGACCGTAAAAGTAATAATTTGCACTCCGGGGGCAATTTTGTTGACAAATTTGAGATAGCTCAAAACAGAAATTTTGACAGGCGGCCGGTCATCGTTTTTTCCCAAAATATAAAAGTTTCTGGATCACTAGGAAATTAGTCTAAAACAATGTGCTATCACTAGACATGACCATAAAACTAATAGTTTGCACTCCGGGGGCAGTTTTGTTGACAAATTTGAGATAGCTCAAAACTGAGAAAATTCGACAGGCGGCCGGTCATCGCTTTTTCCCAAAATATAAAAGTTTCTGGATCACTAGGAAATTAGTCTAAAACAATGTGCTGACACCAGACATGGCCATAAAAGTAATAATTTGCACTCCGGGGGCAGTTTTGTTGACAAATTTGAGATAGCTCAAAACTGAGAAATTTTGACAGGCGGCCGGTCATCGATTTTTCCCAAAATATAAAAGTTTCTGGATCACTAGGAAATTAGTCTAAAACAATGTGCTATTACTAGACATGACCATAAAACTAATAGTTTGCACTCCGGGGGCAGTTTTGTTGACAAATTTGAGATAGCTCAAGACTGAGAAATTTCGACAGGTGGCCGGTCATCGATTTTTCCCAAAATATAAAGGTTTCTGGATCACTAGGAAATTAGTCTAAAACAATGTGCTGACACCAGACATGACCGTAAAAGTAATAATTTGCACTCCGGGGGCAATTTTGTTGACAAATTTGAGATAGCTCAAAACAGAAATTTCGACAGGCGGCCGGTCATCGATTTTCCCCAAAATATAAAAGTTTCTGGATCACTAGGAAATTAGTCTAAAACAATGTGCTATTACTAGACATGACCATAAAACTAATAGTTTGCACTCCGGGGGTAGTTTTGTTGACAAATTTGAGATAGCTCAAGACTGAGAAATTTCGACAGGCGGCCGGTCATCGATTTTTCCCAAAATATAAAAGTTTCTGGATCACTAGGAAATTAGTCTAAAACAATGTGCTGATACGAGACATGACCGTAAATGTAATAATTTCCACTCCGCGGGCAGTTTTGTTGACACATTTGAGATAGCTCAAAACTGAGAAATTTCGACAGGCGGCCGGTCATCGATTTTTCCCAAAATATAAAAGTTTCTGGATCACTAGGAAATTAGTCTAAAACAATTTGCTGACACCAGACATGACCGTAAAAGTAATAATTTGCACTCCGGGGGCAATTTTGTTGACAAATTTGAGATAGCTCAAAACTGAGAAATTTCGACAGGCGGCCGGTCATCGCTTTTTCCCAAAATATAAAAGTTTCTGGATCACTAGGAAATTAGTCTGAAACAATGTGCTATTACTAGACATGACCATAAAACTAATAGTTTGCACTCCGGGGGTAGTTTTGTTGACAAATTTGAGATAGCTCAAGACTGAGAAATTTCGACAGGCGGCCGGTCATCGATTTTTCCCAAAATATAAAAGTTTCTGGATCACTAGGAAATTAGTCTAAAACAATGTGCTGATACGAGACATGACCGTAAATGTAATAATTTCCACTCCGCGGGCAGTTTTGTTGACACATTTGAGATAGCTCAAAACTGAGAAATTTCGACAGGCGGCCGGTCATCGATTTTTCCCAAAATATAAAAGTTTCTGGATCACTAGGAAATTAGTCTAAAACAATTTGCTGACACCAGACATGACCGTAAAAGTAATAATTTGCACTCTGGGGGCAATTTTGTTGACAAATTTGAGATAGCCCAAAACTGAGAAATTTCGACAGGCGGCCGGTCATCGATTTTTCCCAAAATATAAAAGTTTCTGGATCACTAGGAAATTAGTTTAAAACAATGTGCTGACACTAGACATGACCATAAAACTAATAGTTTGCACTCCGGGGGCAGATTTGTTGACAAATTTGAGATAGCTGAAAACTGAGAAATTTCGACAGGCGGGCGGTCATCGCTTTTTCCCAAAATATAAAAGTTTCTGGATCACTAGGAAATAAGTCTAAAACAATGTGCTATCACTAGACATGACCATAAAACTAATAGTTTGCACTCCGGGGGCAGTTTTGTTGACAAATTTGAGATAGCTCAAAACTGAGAAATTTCGACAGGCGGCCGGTCATCGCTTTTTCCCAAAATATAAAAGTTTCTGGATCACTAGGAAATTAGTCTAAAACAATGTGCTATTACTAGACATGACCATAAAACTAATAGTTTGCACTCCGGGGGTAGTTTTGTTGACAAATTTGAGATAGCTCAAGACTGAGAAATTTCGACAGGCGGCCGGTCATCGATTTTTCCCAAAATATAAAAGTTTCTGGATCACTAGGAAATTAGTATAAAACAATGTGCTGACACGAGACATGACCGTAAATGTAATAATTTGCACTCCGTGGGCAGTTTTGTTGACACATTTGAGATAGCTCAAAACTGAGAAATTTTGACAGGCGGCCGGTCATCGATTTTTCCCAAAATATAAAAGTTTCTGGATCACTAGGAAATTAGTCTAAAACAATTTGCTGACACCAGACATGACCGTAAAAGTAATAATTTGCACTCCGGGGGCAATTTTGTTGACAAATTTGAGATAGCCCAAAACTGAGAAATTTCGACAGGCGGCCGGTCATCGATTTTTCCCAAAATATTAAAGTTTCTGGATCACTAGGAAATTAGTTTAAAACAATGTGCTGACACTAGACATGACCATAAAACTAATAGTTTGCACTCCGGGGGCAGATTTGTTGACAAATTTGAGATAGCTGAAAACTGAGAAATTTTGACAGGCGGCCGGTCATCGCTTTTTCCAAAATATAACAGTTTCTGGATCACTAGGAAATTAGTCTAAAACAATTTGCTGACACCAGACATGACCGTAAAAGTAATAATTTGCACTCCGGGGGCAATTTTGTTGACAAATTTGAGATAGCTTAAAACTGAGAAATTTTGACAGGCGGCCGGTCATCGATTTTTCCCAAAACATAAAAGTTTCAGGATCACTAGGAAATAAGTCTAAAACAATGTGCTGACAAGAGACATGACCGTAAAAGTAATAATTTGCACTCCGGGGGCAATTTTGTTGACAAATTTGAGATAGCTCAAAACAGAAATTTTGACAGGCGGCCGGTCATCGTTTTTTCCCAAAATATAAAAGTTTCTGGATCACTAGGAAATTAGTCTAAAACAATGTGCTATCACTAGACATGACCATAAAACTAATAGTTTGCACTCCGGGGGCAGTTTTGTTGACAAATTTGAGATAGCTCAAAACTGAGAAAA
The DNA here is from genome assembly GCA_963921405.1 of Cepaea hortensis. Classification (NCBI taxonomy): domain Eukaryota; kingdom Metazoa; phylum Mollusca; class Gastropoda; order Stylommatophora; family Helicidae; genus Cepaea; species Cepaea hortensis. The sequence goes on along the minus strand of OY992885.1, from coordinate 96,400,122 downwards.
TTCGACAGGCGGCCGGTCATCGCTTTTTCCCAAAATATAAAAGTTTCTGGATCACTAGGAAATTAGTCTAAAACAATGTGCTGACACCAGACATGGCCATAAAAGTAATAATTTGCACTCCGGGGGCAGTTTTGTTGACAAATTTGAGATAGCTCAAAACTGAGAAATTTTGACAGGCGGCCGGTCATCGATTTTTCCCAAAATATAAAAGTTTCTGGATCACTAGGAAATTAGTCTAAAACAATGTGCTATTACTAGACATGACCATAAAACTAATAGTTTGCACTCCGGGGGCAGTTTTGTTGACAAATTTGAGATAGCTCAAGACTGAGAAATTTCGACAGGTGGCCGGTCATCGATTTTTCCCAAAATATAAAGGTTTCTGGATCACTAGGAAATTAGTCTAAAACAATGTGCTGACACCAGACATGACCGTAAAAGTAATAATTTGCACTCCTTGGGCAGTTTTGTTGACAAATTTGAGATAAGTCAAAACAGAAATTTCGACAGGCGGCCGGTTATCGATTTTTCCCAAAATATAAAAGTTTCTGGATCACTAGGAAATAAGTCTAAAACAATTTGCTGACACGAGACATGACCGTAAAAGTAATAATTTGCACTCCGGGGGCAATTTTGTTGACAAATTTGAGATAGCTCAAAACAGAAATTTCGACAGGCGGCCGGTCATCGATTTTCCCCAAAATATAAAAGTTTCTGGATCACTAGGAAATTAGTCTAAAACAATGTGCTATTACTAGACATGACCATAAAACTAATAGTTTGCACTCTGGGGGTAGTTTTGTTGACAAATTTGAGATAGCTCAAGACTGAGAAATTTCGACAGGCGGCCGGTCATCGATTTTTCCCAAAATATAAAAGTTTCTGGATCACTAGGAAATTAGTCTAAAACAATGTGCTGATACGAGACATGACCGTAAATGTAATAATTTCCACTCCGCGGGCAGTTTTGTTGACACATTTGAGATAGCTCAAAACTGAGAAATTTCGACAGGCGGCCGGCCGGTCATCGCTTTTTCCCAAAATATAAAAGTTTCTGGATCACTAGGAAATAAGTCTAAAACAATGTGCTGACAAGAGACATGACCGTAAAAGTAATAATTTGCACTCCGGGGGCTATTTTGTTGACAAATTTGAGATAGCTCAAAACAGAAATTTCGACAGGCGGCCGGTCATCGTTTTTTCCCAAAATATAAAAGTTTCTGGATCACTAGGAAATTAGTCTAAAACAATGTGCTATCACTAGACATGACCATAAAACTAATAGTTTGCACTCCGGGGGCAGTTTTGTTGACAAATTTGAGATAGCTCAAAACTGAGAAATTTCGACAGGCGGCCGGTCATCGCTTTTTCCCAAAATATAAAAGTTTCTGGATCACTAGGAAATTAGTCTAAAACAATGTGCTATTACTAGACATGACCATAAAACTAATAGTTTGCACTCCGGGGGTAGTTTTGTTGACAAATTTGAGATAGCTCAAGACTGAGAAATTTCGACAGGCGGCCGGTCATCGATTTTTCCCAAAATATAAAAGTTTCTGGATCACTAGGAAATAAGTCTAAAACAATGTGCTGACAAGAGACATGACCGTAAAAGTAATAATTTGCACTCCGGGGGCAGTTTTGTTGACAAATTTGAGATAGCTCAAAACAGACATTTCGACAGGCGGCCGGTCATCGATTTTTCCCAAAATATAAAAGTATCTGGATCACTAGGAAATTAGTCTAAAACAATGTGCTGTCACTAGACATGACCGTAACACTAATAGTTTGCACTCTGGGGGCAGTTTTGTTGACAAATTTGAGATAGCTGAAAACTGAGAAATTTCGACAGGCGGGCGGTCATCGCTTTTTCCCAAAATATAAAAGTTTCTGGATCACTAGGAAATAAGTCTAAAACAATGTGCTGACAAGAGACATGACCGTAAAAGTAATAATTTGCACTCCGGGGGCTATTTTGTTGACAAATTTGAGATAGCTCAAAACAGAAATTTCGACAGGCGGCCGGTCATCGTTTTTTCCCAAAATATAAAAGTTTCTGGATCACTAGGAAATTAGTCTAAAACAATGTGCTATCACTAGACATGACCATAAAACTAATAGTTTGCACTCCGGGGGCAGTTTTGTTGACAAATTTGAGATAGCTCAAAACTGAGAAATTTCGACAGGCGGCCGGTCATCGCTTTTTCCCAAAATATAAAAGTTTCTGGATCACTAGGAAATTAGTCTAAAACAATGTGCTATTACTAGACATGACCATAAAACTAATAGTTTGCACTCCGGGGGTAGTTTTGTTGACAAATTTGAGATAGCTCAAGACTGAGAAATTTCGACAGGCGGCCGGTCATCGATTTTTCCCAAAATATAAAAGTTTCTGGATCACTAGGAAATTAGTATAAAACAATGTGCTGACACGAGACATGACCGTAAATGTAATAATTTGCACTCCGCGGGCAGTTTTGTTGACACATTTGAGATAGCTCAAAACTGAGAAATTTCGACAGGCGGCCGGTCATCGATTTTTCCCAAAATATAAAAGTTTCTGGATCACTAGGAAATTAGTCTAAAACAATTTGCTGACACCAGACATGACCGTAAAAGTAATAATTTGCACTCCGGGGGCAATTTTGTTGACAAATTTGAGATAGCCCAAAACTGAGAAATTTCGACAGGCGGCCGGTCATCGATTTTTCCCAAAATATAAAAGTTTCTGGATCACTAGGAAATTAGTTTAAAACAATGTGCTGACACTAGACATGACCATAAAACTAATAGTTTGCACTCCGGGGGCAGATTTGTTGACAAATTTGAGATAGCTGAAAACTGAGAAATTTTGACAGGCGGCCGGTCATCGCTTTTCCCAAAATATAACAGTTTCTGGATCACTAGGAAATTAGTCTAAAACAATTTGCTGACACCAGACATGACCGTAAAAGTAATAATTTGCACTCCGGGGGCAATTTTGTTGACAAATTTGAGATAGCTTAAAACTGAGAAATTTTGACAGGCGGCCGGTCATCGATTTTTCCCAAAACATAAAAGTTTCAGGATCACTAGGAAATAAGTCTAAAACAATGTGCTGACAAGAGACATGACCGTAAAAGTAATAATTTGCACTCCGGGGGCAATTTTGTTGACAAATTTGAGATAGCTCAAAACAGAAATTTTGACAGGCGGCCGGTCATCGTTTTTTCCCAAAATATAAAAGTTTCTGGATCACTAGGAAATTAGTCTAAAACAATGTGCTATCACTAGACATGACCATAAAACTAATAGTTTGCACTCCGGGGGCAGTTTTGTTGACAAATTTGAGATAGCTCAAAACTGAGAAAATTCGACAGGCGGCCGGTCATCGCTTTTTCCCAAAATATAAAAGTTTCTGGATCACTAGGAAATTAGTCTAAAACAATGTGCTGACACCAGACATGGCCATAAAACTAATAGTTTGCACTCCGGCGGCAGTTTTGTTGACAAATTTGAGATAGCTCAAAACTGAGAAAATTCGACAGGCCGGTCATCGCTTTTTCCCAAAATATAAAAGTTTCTGGATCACTAGGAAATTAGTCTAAAACAATGTGCTGACACCAGACATAACCGTAAAAGTAATAATTTACACTCCGGGGGCAATTTTGTTGACACATTTGAGATAGCTCAAAACTGAGAAATTTCGACAGGCGGCCGGTCATCGATTTTTCCCAAAATATAAAAGTTTCTGGATCACTAGGAAATTAGTCTAAAACAATTTGCTGACACCAGACATGACCGTAAAAGTAATAATTTGCACTCCGGGGGCAATTTTGTTGACAAATTTGAGATAGCCCAAAACTGAGAAATTTCGACAGGCGGCCGGTCATCGATTTTTCCCAAAATATAAAAGTTTCTGGATCACTAGGAAATTAGTTTAAAACAATGTGCTGACACTAGACATGACCATAAAACTAATAGTTTGCACTCCGGGGGCAGATTTGTTGACAAATTTGAGATAGCTGAAAACTGAGAAATTTCGACAGGTCATCGCTTTTTCCCAAAATATAAAAGTTTCTGGATCACTAGGAAATTAGTCTAAAACAATGTGCTGACACCAGACATGGCCATAAAACTAATAGTTTGCACTCCGGCGGCAGTTTTGTTGACAAATTTGAGATAGCTCAAAACTGAGAAAATTCGACAGGCCGGTCATCGCTTTTTCCAAAATATAACAGTTTCTGGATCACTAGGAAATTAGTCTAAAACAATGTGCTGACACCAGACATGACCGTAAAAGTAATAATTTGCACTCCGGGGGCAATTTTGTTGACAAATTTGAGATAGCTTAAAACTGAGAAATTTTGACAGGCGGCCGGTCATCGATTTTTCCCAAAACATAAAAGTTTCAGGATCACTAGGAAATAAGTCTAAAACAATGTGCTGACAAGAGACATGACCGTAAAAGTAATAATTTGCACTCCGGGGGCAATTTTGTTGACAAATTTGAGATAGCTCAAAACAGAAATTTTGACAGGCGGCCGGTCATCGTTTTTTCCCAAAATATAAAAGTTTCTGGATCACTAGGAAATTAGTCTAAAACAATGTGCTATCACTAGACATGACCATAAAACTAATAGTTTGCACTCCGGGGGCAGTTTTGTTGACAAATTTGAGATAGCTCAAAACTGAGAAAATTCGACAGGCGGCCGGTCATCGCTTTTTCCCAAAATATAAAAGTTTCTGGATCACTAGGAAATTAGTCTAAAACAATGTGCTGACACCAGACATGGCCATAAAAGTAATAATTTGCACTCCGGGGGCAGTTTTGTTGACAAATTTGAGATAGCTCAAAACTGAGAAATTTTGACAGGCGGCCGGTCATCGATTTTTCCCAAAATATAAAAGTTTCTGGATCACTAGGAAATTAGTCTAAAACAATGTGCTATTACTAGACATGACCATAAAACTAATAGTTTGCACTCCGGGGGCAGTTTTGTTGACAAATTTGAGATAGCTCAAGACTGAGAAATTTCGACAGGTGGCCGGTCATCGATTTTTCCCAAAATATAAAGGTTTCTGGATCACTAGGAAATTAGTCTAAAACAATGTGCTGACACCAGACATGACCGTAAAAGTAATAATTTGCACTCCTTGGGCAGTTTTGTTGACAAATTTGAGATAAGTCAAAACAGAAATTTCGACAGGCGGCCGGTTATCGATTTTTCCCAAAATATAAAAGTTTCTGGATCACTAGGAAATAAGTCTAAAACAATGTGCTGACACGAGACATGACCGTAAAAGTAATAATTTGCACTCCGGGGGCAATTTTGTTGACAAATTTGAGATAGCTCAAAACAGAAATTTCGACAGGCGGCCGGTCATCGATTTTCCCCAAAATATAAAAGTTTCTGGATCACTAGGAAATTAGTCTAAAACAATGTGCTATTACTAGACATGACCATAAAACTAATAGTTTGCACTCTGGGGGTAGTTTTGTTGACAAATTTGAGATAGCTCAAGACTGAGAAATTTCGACAGGCGGCCGGTCATCGATTTTTCCCAAAATATAAAAGTTTCTGGATCACTAGGAAATTAGTCTAAAACAATGTGCTGATACGAGACATGACCGTAAATGTAATAATTTCCACTCCGCGGGCAGTTTTGTTGACACATTTGAGATAGCTCAAAACTGAGAAATTTCGACAGGCGGCCGGCCGGTCATCGCTTTTTCCCAAAATATAAAAGTTTCTGGATCACTAGGAAATAAGTCTAAAACAATGTGCTGACAAGAGACATGACCGTAAAAGTAATAATTTGCACTCCGGGGGCTATTTTGTTGACAAATTTGAGATAGCTCAAAACAGAAATTTCGACAGGCGGCCGGTCATCGTTTTTTCCCAAAATATAAAAGTTTCTGGATCACTAGGAAATTAGTCTAAAACAATGTGCTATCACTAGACATGACCATAAAACTAATAGTTTGCACTCCGGGGGCAGTTTTGTTGACAAATTTGAGATAGCTCAAAACTGAGAAATTTCGACAGGCGGCCGGTCATCGCTTTTTCCCAAAATATAAAAGTTTCTGGATCACTAGGAAATTAGTCTAAAACAATGTGCTATTACTAGACATGACCATAAAACTAATAGTTTGCACTCCGGGGGTAGTTTTGTTGACAAATTTGAGATAGCTCAAGACTGAGAAATTTCGACAGGCGGCCGGTCATCGATTTTTCCCAAAATATAAAAGTTTCTGGATCACTAGGAAATAAGTCTAAAACAATGTGCTGACAAGAGACATGACCGTAAAAGTAATAATTTGCACTCCGGGGGCAGTTTTGTTGACAAATTTGAGATAGCTCAAAACAGACATTTCGACAGGCGGCCGGTCATCGATTTTTCCCAAAATATAAAAGTATCTGGATCACTAGGAAATTAGTCTAAAACAATGTGCTGTCACTAGACATGACCGTAACACTAATAGTTTGCACTCTGGGGGCAGTTTTGTTGACAAATTTGAGATAGCTGAAAACTGAGAAATTTCGACAGGCGGGCGGTCATCGCTTTTTCCCAAAATATAAAAGTTTCTGGATCACTAGGAAATAAGTCTAAAACAATGTGCTGACAAGAGACATGACCGTAAAAGTAATAATTTGCACTCCGGGGGCTATTTTGTTGACAAATTTGAGATAGCTCAAAACAGAAATTTCGACAGGCGGCCGGTCATCGTTTTTTCCCAAAATATAAAAGTTTCTGGATCACTAGGAAATTAGTCTAAAACAATGTGCTATCACTAGACATGACCATAAAACTAATAGTTTGCACTCCGGGGGCAGTTTTGTTGACAAATTTGAGATAGCTCAAAACTGAGAAATTTCGACAGGCGGCCGGTCATCGCTTTTTCCCAAAATATAAAAGTTTCTGGATCACTAGGAAATTAGTCTAAAACAATGTGCTATTACTAGACATGACCATAAAACTAATAGTTTGCACTCCGGGGGTAGTTTTGTTGACAAATTTGAGATAGCTCAAGACTGAGAAATTTCGACAGGCGGCCGGTCATCGATTTTTCCCAAAATATAAAAGTTTCTGGATCACTAGGAAATTAGTATAAAACAATGTGCTGACACGAGACATGACCGTAAATGTAATAATTTGCACTCCGCGGGCAGTTTTGTTGACACATTTGAGATAGCTCAAAACTGAGAAATTTCGACAGGCGGCCGGTCATCGATTTTTCCCAAAATATAAAAGTTTCTGGATCACTAGGAAATTAGTCTAAAACAATTTGCTGACACCAGACATGACCGTAAAAGTAATAATTTGCACTCCGGGGGCAATTTTGTTGACAAATTTGAGATAGCCCAAAACTGAGAAATTTCGACAGGCGGCCGGTCATCGATTTTTCCCAAAATATAAAAGTTTCTGGATCACTAGGAAATTAGTTTAAAACAATGTGCTGACACTAGACATGACCATAAAACTAATAGTTTGCACTCCGGGGGCAGATTTGTTGACAAATTTGAGATAGCTGAAAACTGAGAAATTTTGACAGGCGGCCGGTCATCGCTTTTCCCAAAATATAACAGTTTCTGGATCACTAGGAAATTAGTCTAAAACAATTTGCTGACACCAGACATGACCGTAAAAGTAATAATTTGCACTCCGGGGGCAATTTTGTTGACAAATTTGAGATAGCTTAAAACTGAGAAATTTTGACAGGCGGCCGGTCATCGATTTTTCCCAAAACATAAAAGTTTCAGGATCACTAGGAAATAAGTCTAAAACAATGTGCTGACAAGAGACATGACCGTAAAAGTAATAATTTGCACTCCGGGGGCAATTTTGTTGACAAATTTGAGATAGCTCAAAACAGAAATTTTGACAGGCGGCCGGTCATCGTTTTTTCCCAAAATATAAAAGTTTCTGGATCACTAGGAAATTAGTCTAAAACAATGTGCTATCACTAGACATGACCATAAAACTAATAGTTTGCACTCCGGGGGCAGTTTTGTTGACAAATTTGAGATAGCTCAAAACTGAGAAAATTCGACAGGCGGCCGGTCATCGCTTTTTCCCAAAATATAAAAGTTTCTGGATCACTAGGAAATTAGTCTAAAACAATGTGCTGACACCAGACATGGCCATAAAACTAATAGTTTGCACTCCGGCGGCAGTTTTGTTGACAAATTTGAGATAGCTCAAAACTGAGAAAATTCGACAGGCCGGTCATCGCTTTTTCCCAAAATATAAAAGTTTCTGGATCACTAGGAAATTAGTCTAAAACAATGTGCTGACACCAGACATAACCGTAAAAGTAATAATTTACACTCCGGGGGCAATTTTGTTGACACATTTGAGATAGCTCAAAACTGAGAAATTTCGACAGGCGGCCGGTCATCGATTTTTCCCAAAATATAAAAGTTTCTGGATCACTAGGAAATTAGTCTAAAACAATTTGCTGACACCAGACATGACCGTAAAAGTAATAATTTGCACTCCGGGGGCAATTTTGTTGACAAATTTGAGATAGCCCAAAACTGAGAAATTTCGACAGGCGGCCGGTCATCGATTTTTCCCAAAATATAAAAGTTTCTGGATCACTAGGAAATTAGTTTAAAACAATGTGCTGACACTAGACATGACCATAAAACTAATAGTTTGCACTCCGGGGGCAGATTTGTTGACAAATTTGAGATAGCTGAAAACTGAGAAATTTCGACAGGTCATCGCTTTTTCCCAAAATATAAAAGTTTCTGGATCACTAGGAAATTAGTCTAAAACAATGTGCTGACACCAGACATGGCCATAAAACTAATAGTTTGCACTCCGGCGGCAGTTTTGTTGACAAATTTGAGATAGCTCAAAACTGAGAAAATTCGACAGGCCGGTCATCGCTTTTTCCCAAAATATAAAAGTTTCTGGATCACTAGGAAATTAGTCTAAAACAATGTGCTGACACCAGACATGACCGTAAAAGTAATAATTTGCACTCCGGGGGCAATTTTGTTGACACATTTGAGATAGCTCAAAACTGAGAAATTTCGACAGGCGGCCGGTCATCGATTTTTCCCAAAATATAAAAGTTTCTGGATCACTAGGAAATTAGTCTAAAACAATTTGCTGACACCAGACATGACCGTAAAAGTAATAATTTGCACTCCGGGGGCAATTTTGTTGACAAATTTGAGATAGCCCAAAACTGAGAAATTTCGACAGGCGGCCGGTCATCGATTTTTCCCAAAATATAAAAGTTTCTGGATCACTAGGAAATTAGTTTAAAACAATGTGCTGACACTAGACATGACCATAAAACTAATAGTTTGCACTCCGGGGGCAGATTTGTTGACAAATTTGAGATAGCTGAAAACTGAGAAATTTCGACAGGTCATCGCTTTTTCCCAAAATATAAAAGTTTCTGGATCACTAGGAAATAAGTCTAAAACAATGTGCTGACAAGAGACATGACCGTAAAAGTAATAATTTGCACTCCGGGGGCTATTTTGTTGACAAATTTGAGATAGCTCAAAACAGAAATTTCGACAGGCGGCCGGTCATCGTTTTTTCCCAAAATATAAAAGTTTCTGGATCACTAGGAAATTAGTCTAAAACAATGTGCTATCACTAGACATGACCATAAAACTAATAGTTTGCACTCGGGGGGCAGTTTTGTTGACAAATTTGAGATAGCTCAAAACTGAGAAATTTCGACAGGCGGCCGGTCATCACTTTTTCCCAAAATATAAAAGTTTCTGGATCACTAGGAAATTAGTCTAAAACAATGTGCTATTACTAGACATGACCATAAAACTAATAGTTTGCACTCCGGGGGTAGTTTTGTTGACAAATTTGAGATAGCTCAAGACTGAGAAATTTCGACAGGCGGCCGGTCATCGATTTTTACCAAAATATAAAAGTTTCTGGATCACTAGGAAATTAGTATAAAACAATGTGCTGTCACTAGACATGACAATAAAACTAATAATTTGCACTCCGGGGGCAGTTTTGTTGACAAATTTGAGATAGCTCAAAACAGAAATTTCGACAGGCGGCCGGTCATCGTTTTTTCCCAAAATATAAAAGTTTCTGGATCACTAGGAAATTAGTCTAAAAAATTGTGCTATCACTAGACATGACCATAAAACTAATAGTTTGCACTCCGGCGGCAGTTTTGTTGACAAATTTGAGATAGCTCAAAACTGAGAAAATTCGACAGGCGGCCGGTCATCGCTTTTTCCCAAAATATAAAAGTTTCTGGATCACTAGGAAATTGGTCTAAAACAATGTGCTGACACCAGACATGGCCATAAAAGTAATAATTTGCACTCCTTGGGCAGTTTTGTTGACAAATTTGAGATAGCTCAAAACAGAAATTTCGACAGGCGGCCGGTCATCGTTTTTTCCCAAAATATAAAAGTTTCTGGATCACTGGGAAATTAGTCGTAAACAATGTGCTGACACTAGACATTACCATAAAAGTAATAATTTGCACTCCGGGGGCAGATTTGTTGACAAATTTGAGATAGCTGAAAACTGAGAAATTTCGACAGGTCATCGCTTTTTCCCAAAATATAAAAGTTTCTGGATCACTAGGAAATAAGTCTAAAACAATGTGCTGACAAGAGACATGACCGTAAAAGTAATAATTTGCACTCCGGGGGCTATTTTGTTGACAAATTTGAGATAGCTCAAAACAGAAATTTCGACAGGCGGCCGGTCATCGTTTTTTCCCAAAATATAAAAGTTTCTGGATCACTAGGAAATTAGTCTAAAACAATGTGCTATCACTAGACATGACCATAAAACTAATAGTTTGCACTCCGGGGGCAGTTTTGTTGACAAATTTGAGATAGCTCAAAACTGAGAAATTTCGACAGGCGGCCGGTCATCACTTTTTCCCAAAATATAAAAGTTTCTGGATCACTAGGAAATTAGTCTAAAACAATGTGCTATTACTAGACATGACCATAAAACTAATAGTTTGCACTCCGGGGGTAGTTTTGTTGACAAATTTGAGATAGCTCAAGACTGAGAAATTTCGACAGGCGGCCGGTCATCGATTTTTCCCAAAATATAAAAGTTTCTGGATCACTAGGAAATTAGTCTAAAAAATTGTGCTATCACTAGACATGACCATAAAACTAATAGTTTGCACTCCGGCGGCAGTTTTGTTGACAAATTTGAGATAGCTCAAAACTGAGAAAATTCGACAGGCGGCCGGTCATCGCTTTTTCCCAAAATATAAAAGTTTCTGGATCACTAGGAAATTGGTCTAAAACAATGTGCTGACACCAGACATGGCCATAAAAGTAATAATTTGCACTCCTTGGGCAGTTTTGTTGACAAATTTGAGATAGCTCAAAACAGAAATTTCGACAGGCGGCCGGTCATCGTTTTTTCCCAAAATATAAAAGTTTCTGGATCACTAGGAAATAAGTCTAAAACAATGTGCTGACAAGAGACAAGACCGTAAAAGTAATAATTTGCACTCCGGGGGCAAATTTGTTGACAAATTTGAGATAGCTCAAAACAGAAATTTCGACAGGCGGCCGGTCATCGATTTTTCCCAAAATATAAAAGTTTCTGGATCACTAGGAAATTAGTCTAAAACAATGTGCTATCACTAGACATGACCATAAAACTAATAGTTTGCACTCCGGGGGCAGTTTTGTTGACAAATTTGAGATAGCTCAAAACTGAGAAATTTCGACAGGCGGCCGGTCATCGCTTTTTCCCAAAATATAAAAGTTTCTGGATCACTAGGAAATTAGTCTAAAACAATGTGCTATTACTAGACATGACCATAAAACTAATAGTTTGCACTCCGGGGGTAGTTTTGTTGACAAATTTGAGATAGCTCAAGACTGAGAAATTTCGACAGGCGGCCGGTCATCGATTTTTCCCAAAATATAAAAGTTTCTGGATCACTAGGAAATTAGTATAAAACAATGTGCTGTCACTAGACATGACAATAAAACTAATAATTTGCACTCCGGGGGCAGTTTTGTTGACAAATTTGAGATAGCTCAAAACAGAAATTTCGACAGGCGGCCAGTCATCGTTTTTTCCCAAAATATAAAAGTTTCTGGATCACTAGGAAATTAGTCTAAAACAATGTGCTATCACTAGACATGACCATAAAAGTAATAATTTGCACTCCTTGGGCAGTTTTGTTGACAAATTTGACATAGCTCAAAACAGAAATTTCGACAGGCGGCCGGTCATCGTTTTTTCCCAAAATATAAAAGTTTCTGGATCACTAGGAAATAAGTCTAAAACAATGTGCTGACAAGAGACAAGACCGTAAAAGTAATAATTTGCACTCCGGGGGCAATTTTGTTGACAAATTTGAGATAGCTCAAAACAGAAATTTTGACAGGCGGCCGGTCATCGATTTTTCCCAAAATATAAAAGTTTCTGGATCACTAGGAAATTAGTCTAAAACAATGTGCTATCACTAGACATGACCATAAAACTAATAGTTTGCACTCCGGGGGCAGTTTTGTTGACAAATTTGAGATAGCTCAAAACTGAGAAAATTCGACAGGCGGCCGGTCATCGCTTTTTCCCAAAATATAAAAGTTTCTGGATCACTAGGAAATTGGTCTAAAACAATGTGCTGACACCAGACATGGCCATAAAAGTAATAATTTGCACTCCGGGGGCAGTTTTGTTGACAAATTTGAGATAGTTCAAAACTGAGAAATTTTGACAGGCGGCCGGTCATCGCTTTTTCCCAAAATATAAAAGTTTCTCTATCACTGGGAAATTAGTCGTAAACAATGTGCTGACACTAGACATTACCATAAAAGTAATAATTTGCACTCCGTGGGCAGTTTTGTTGACAAATTTGAGATAGCTGAAAACTGAGAAATTTCGACAGGCGGCCGGTCATCGCTTTTTCCCAAGATATAACAGTTTCTGAATCACTAGGAAATTAGTCTAAAACAATGTGCTGACACCAGACATGACCGTAAAACTAATAGTTTGCACTCCGGGGGTAGTTTTGTTGACAAATTTGAGACAGCTCAAGACTGAGAAATTTCGATAGGCGGCCGGTCATCGATTTTTCCCGAAATATAAAAGTTTCTGGATCACTAGGAAATTAGTATAAAACAATGTGCTGTCACTAGACATGACAATAAAACTAATAATTTGCACTCTGGGGGCAGTTTTGTTGACAAATTTGAGATAGCTCAAAACAGAAATTTCGACAGGCGGCCGGTCATCGTTTTTTCCCAAAATATAAAAGTTTCTGGATCACTAGGAAATTAGTCTAAAACAATGTGCTATCACTAGACATGACCATAAAACTAATAGTTTGCACTCCGGGGGCAGTTTTGTTGACAAATTTGAGATAGCTCAAAACTGAGAAAATTCGACAGGCGGCCGGTCATCGCTTTTTCCCAAAATATAAAAGTTTCTGGATCACTAGGAAATTAGTCTAAAACAATGTGCTGACACCAGACATGGCCATAAAAGTAATAATTTGCACTCCGGGGGCAGTTTTGTTGACAAATTTGAGATAGTTCAAAACTGAGAAATTTTGACAGGCGGCCGGTCATCGCTTTTTCCCAAAATATAAAAGTTTCTCTATCACTGGGAAATTAGTCGTAAACAATGTGCTGACACTAGACATTACCATAAAAGTAATAATTTGCACTCCGTGGGCAGTTTTGTTGACAAATTTGAGATAGCTGAAAACTGAGAAATTTCGACAGGCGGCCGGTCATCGCTTTTTCCCAAGATATAACAGTTTCTGAATCACTAGGAAATTAGTCTAAAACAATGTGCTGACACCAGACATGACCGTAAAACTAATAGTTTGCACTCCGGGGGTAGTTTTGTTGACAAATTTGAGACAGCTCAAGACTGAGAAATTTCGATAGGCGGCCGGTCATCGATTTTTCCCGAAATATAAAAGTTTCTGGATCACTAGGAAATTAGTATAAAACAATGTGCTGTCACTAGACATGACAATAAAACTAATAATTTGCACTCTGGGGGCAGTTTTGTTGACAAATTTGAGATAGCTCAAAACAGAAATTTCGACAGGCGGCCGGTCATCGTTTTTTCCCAAAATATAAAAGTTTCTGGATCACTAGGAAATTAGTCTAAAACAATGTGCTATCACTAGACATGACCATAAAACTAATAGTTTGCACTCCGGGGGCAGTTTTGTTGACAAATTTGAGATAGCTCAAAACTGAGAAAATTCGACAGGCGGCCGGTCATCGCTTTTTCCCAAAATATAAAAGTTTCTGGATCACTAGGAAATTAGTCTAAAACAATGTGCTGACACCAGACATGGCCATAAAAGTAATAATTTGCACTCCGGGGGCAGTTTTGTTGACAAATTTGAGATAGCTCAAAACTGAGAAATTTTGACAGGCGGCCGGTCATCGCTTTTTCCCAAAATATAAAAGTTTCTGGATCACTGGGAAATTAGTCGTAAACAATGTGCTGACACTAGACATTACCATAAAAGTAATAATTTGCACTCCGTGGGCAGTTTTGTTGACAAATTTGAGATAGCTGAAAACTGAGAAATTTCGACAGGCGGCCGGTCATCGCTTTTTCCCAAGATATAACAGTTTCTGAATCACTAGGAAATTAGTCTAAAACAATGTGCTGACACCAGACATGACCGTAAAAGTAATAATTTGCACTCCTTGGGCAGTTTTGTTGACAAATTTGAGATAGCTCAAAACAGAAATTTCGACAGGCGGCCGGTCATCGTTTTTTCCCAAAATATAAAAGTTTCTGGATCACTAGGAAATAAGTCTAAAACAATGTGCTGACAAGAGACAAGACCGTAAAAGTAATAATTTGCACTCCGGGGGCAATTTTGTTGACAAATTTGAGATAGCTCAAAACAGAAATTTCGACAGGCGGCCGGTCATCGATTTTTCCCAAAATATAAAAGTTTCTGGATCACTAGGAAATAAGTCTAAAACAATGTGCTGACAAGAGACATGACCGTAAAAGTAATAATTTGCACTCCGGGGGCAATTTTGTTGACAAATTTGAGATAGCTCAAAACTGAGAAAATTCGACAGGCGGCCGGTCATCGCTTTTTCCCAAAATAGAAAAGTTTCTGGATCACTAGGAAATTGGTCTAAAACAATGTGCTGACACCAGACATGGCCATAAAAGTAATAATTTGCACTCCGGGGGCAATTTTGTTGACAAATTTGAGATAGCTTAAAACTGAGAAATTTTGACAGGCGGCCGGTCATCGATTTTTCCCAAAACATAAAAGTTTCAGGATCACTAGGAAATAAGTCTAAAACAATGTGCTGACAAGAGACATGACCGTAAAAGTAATAATTTGCACTCCGGGGGCAATTTTGTTGACAAATTTGAGATAGCTCAAAACAGAAATTTTGACAGGCGGCCGGTCATCGTTTTTTCCCAAAATATAAAAGTTTCTGGATCACTAGGAAATTAGTCTAAAACAATGTGCTATCACTAGACATGACCATAAAACTAATAGTTTGCACTCCGGGGGCAGTTTTGTTGACAAATTTGAGATAGCTCAAAACTGAGAAAATTCGACAGGCGGTCGGTCATCGCTTTTTCCCAAAATATAAAAGTTTCTGGATCACTAGGAAATTAGTCTAAAACAATGTGCTGACACCAGACATGGCCATAAAAGTAATAATTTGCACTCCGGGGGCAGTTTTGTTGACAAATTTGAGATAGCTCAAAACTGAGAAATTTTGACAGGCGGCCGGTCATCGATTTTTCCCAAAATATAAAAGTTTCTGGATCACTAGGAAATTAGTCTAAAACAATGTGCTATTACTAGACATGACCATAAAACTAATAGTTTGCACTCCGGGGGCAGTTTTGTTGACAAATTTGAGATAGCTCAAGACTGAGAAATTTCGACAGGTGGCCGGTCATCGATTTTTCCCAAAATATAAAGGTTTCTGGATCACTAGGAAATTAGTCTAAAACAATGTGCTGACACCAGACATGACCGTAAAAGTAATAATTTGCACTCCTTGGGCAGTTTTGTTGACAAATTTGAGATAAGTCAAAACAGAAATTTCGACAGGCGGCCGGTTATCGATTTTTCCCAAAATATAAAAGTTTCTGGATCACTAGGAAATAAGTCTAAAACAATGTGCTGACACGAGACATGACCGTAAAAGTAATAATTTGCACTCCGGGGGCAATTTTGTTGACAAATTTGAGATAGCTCAAAACAGAAATTTCGACAGGCGGCCGGTCATCGATTTTCCCCAAAATATAAAAGTTTCTGGATCACTAGGAAATTAGTCTAAAACAATGTGCTATTACTAGACATGACCATAAAACTAATAGTTTGCACTCTGGGGGTAGTTTTGTTGACAAATTTGAGATAGCTCAAGACTGAGAAATTTCGACAGGCGGCCGGTCATCGATTTTTCCCAAAATATAAAAGTTTCTGGATCACTAGGAAATTAGTCTAAAACAATGTGCTGATACGAGACATGACCGTAAATGTAATAATTTCCACTCCGCGGGCAGTTTTGTTGACACATTTGAGATAGCTCAAAACTGAGAAATTTCGACAGGCGGCCGGCCGGTCATCGATTTTTCCCAAAATATAAAAGTTTCTGGATCACTAGGAAATTAGTCTAAAACAATTTGCTGACACCAGACATGACCGTAAAAGTAATAATTTGCACTCCGGGGGCAATTTTGTTGACAAATTTGAGATAGCCCAAAACTGAGAAATTTCGACAGGCGGGCGGTCATCGCTTTTTCCCAAAATATAAAAGTTTCTGGATCACTAGGAAATAAGTCTAAAACAATGTGCTGACAAGAGACATGACCGTAAAAGTAATAATTTGCACTCCGGGGGCTATTTTGTTGACAAATTTGAGATAGCTCAAAACAGAAATTTCGACAGGCGGCCGGTCATCGTTTTTTCCCAAAATATAAAAGTTTCTGGATCACTAGGAAATTAGTCTAAAACAATGTGCTATCACTAGACATGACCATAAAACTAATAGTTTGCACTCCGGGGGTAGTTTTGTTGACAAATTTGAGATAGCTCAAGACTGAGAAATTTCGACAGGCGGCCGGTCATCGATTTTTCCCAAAATATAAAAGTTTCTGGATCACTAGGAAATAAGTCTAAAACAATGTGCTGACAAGAGACATGACCGTAAAAGTAATAATTTGCACTCCGGGGGCAGTTTTGTTGACAAATTTGAGATAGCTCAAAACAGACATTTCGACAGGCGGCCGGTCATCGATTTTTCCCAAAATATAAAAGTATCTGGATCACTAGGAAATTAGTCTAAAACAATGTGCTGTCACTAGACATGACCGTAACACTAATAGTTTGCACTCTGGGGGAAGTTTTGTTGACAAATTTGAGATAGCTGAAAACTGAGAAATTTCGACAGGCGGGCGGTCATCGCTTTTTCCCAAAATATAAAAGTTTCTGGATCACTAGGAAATAAGTCTAAAACAATGTGCTGACAAGAGACATGACCGTAAAAGTAATAATTTGCACTCCGGGGGCTATTTTGTTGACAAATTTGAGATAGCTCAAAACAGAAATTTCGACAGGCGGCCGGTCATCGTTTTTTCCCAAAATATAAAAGTTTCTGGATCACTAGGAAATTAGTCTAAAACAATGTGCTATCACTAGACATGACCATAAAACTAATAGTTTGCACTCCGGGGGCAGTTTTGTTGACAAATTTGAGATAGCTCAAAACTGAGAAATTTCGACAGGCGGCCGGTCATCGCTTTTTCCCAAAATATAAAAGTTTCTGGATCACTAGGAAATTAGTCTAAAACAATGTGCTATTACTAGACATGACCATAAAACTAATAGTTTGCACTCCGGGGGTAGTTTTGTTGACAAATTTGAGATAGCTCAAGACTGAGAAATTTCGACAGGCGGCCGGTCATCGATTTTTCCCAAAATATAAAAGTTTCTGGATCACTAGGAAATTAGTATAAAACAATGTGCTGACACGAGACATGACCGTAAATGTAATAATTTGCACTCCGCGGGCAGTTTTGTTGACACATTTGAGATAGCTCAAAACTGAGAAATTTCGACAGGCGGCCGGTCATCGATTTTTCCCAAAATATAAAAGTTTCTGGATCACTAGGAAATTAGTCTAAAACAATTTGCTGACACCAGACATGACCGTAAAAGTAATAATTTGCACTCCGGGGGCAATTTTGTTGACAAATTTGAGATAGCCCAAAACTGAGAAATTTCGACAGGCGGCCGGTCATCGATTTTTCCCAAAATATAAAAGTTTCTGGATCACTAGGAAATTAGTTTAAAACAATGTGCTGACACTAGACATGACCATAAAACTAATAGTTTGCACTCCGGGGGCAGATTTGTTGACAAATTTGAGATAGCTGAAAACTGAGAAATTTTGACAGGCGGCCGGTCATCGCTTTTCCCAAAATATAACAGTTTCTGGATCACTAGGAAATTAGTCTAAAACAATTTGCTGACACCAGACATGACCGTAAAAGTAATAATTTGCACTCCGGGGGCAATTTTGTTGACAAATTTGAGATAGCTTAAAACTGAGAAATTTTGACAGGCGGCCGGTCATCGATTTTTCCCAAAACATAAAAGTTTCAGGATCACTAGGAAATAAGTCTAAAACAATGTGCTGACAAGAGACATGACCGTAAAAGTAATAATTTGCACTCCGGGGGCAATTTTGTTGACAAATTTGAGATAGCTCAAAACAGAAATTTTGACAGGCGGCCGGTCATCGTTTTTTCCCAAAATATAAAAGTTTCTGGATCACTAGGAAATTAGTCTAAAACAATGTGCTATCACTAGACATGACCATAAAACTAATAGTTTGCACTCCGGGGGCAGTTTTGTTGACAAATTTGAGATAGCTCAAAACTGAGAAAATTCGACAGGCGGCCGGTCATCGCTTTTTCCCAAAATATAAAAGTTTCTGGATCACTAGGAAATTAGTCTAAAACAATGTGCTGACACCAGACATGGCCATAAAACTAATAGTTTGCACTCCGGCGGCAGTTTTGTTGACAAATTTGAGATAGCTCAAAACTGAGAAAATTCGACAGGCCGGTCATCGCTTTTTCCCAAAATATAAAAGTTTCTGGATCACTAGGAAATTAGTCTAAAACAATGTGCTGACACCAGACATGACCGTAAAAGTAATAATTTGCACTCCGGGGGCAATTTTGTTGACACATTTGAGATAGCTCAAAACTGAGAAATTTCGACAGGCGGCCGGTCATCGATTTTTCCCAAAATATAAAAGTTTCTGGATCACTAGGAAATTAGTCTAAAACAATTTGCTGACACCAGACATGACCGTAAAAGTAATAATTTGCACTCCGGGGGCAATTTTGTTGACAAATTTGAGATAGCCCAAAACTGAGAAATTTCGACAGGCGGCCGGTCATCGATTTTTCCCAAAATATAAAAGTTTCTGGATCACTAGGAAATTAGTTTAAAACAATGTGCTGACACTAGACATGACCATAAAACTAATAGTTTGCACTCCGGGGGCAGATTTGTTGACAAATTTGAGATAGCTGAAAACTGAGAAATTTCGACAGGCGGGCGGTCATCGCTTTTTCCCAAAATATAAAAGTTTCTGGATCACTAGGAAATAAGTCTAAAACAATGTGCTGACAAGAGACATGACCGTAAAAGTAATAATTTGCACTCCGGGGGCTATTTTGTTGACAAATTTGAGATAGCTCAAAACAGAAATTTCGACAGGCGGCCGGTCATCGTTTTTTCCCAAAATATAAAAGTTTCTGGATCACTAGGAAATTAGTCTAAAACAATGTGCTATCACTAGACATGACCATAAAACTAATAGTTTGCACTCCGGGGGCAGTTTTGTTGACAAATTTGAGATAGCTCAAAACTGAGAAATTTCGACAGGCGGCCGGTCATCGCTTTTTCCCAAAATATAAAAGTTTCTGGATCACTAGGAAATTAGTCTAAAACAATGTGCTATTACTAGACATGACCATAAAACTAATAGTTTGCACTCCGGGGGTAGTTTTGTTGACAAATTTGAGATAGCTCAAGACTGAGAAATTTCGACAGGCGGCCGGTCATCGCTTTTTCCCAAAATATAAAAGTTTCTGGATCACTAGGAAATTAGTCTAAAACAATGTGCTATTACTAGACATGACCATAAAACTAATAGTTTGCACTCCGGGGGTAGTTTTGTTGACAAATTTGAGATAGCTCAAGACTGAGAAATTTCGACAGGCGGCCGGTCATCGATTTTTCCCAAAATATAAAAGTTTCTGGATCTCTAGGAAATTAGTATAAAACAATGTGCTGACACGAGACATGACCGTAAATGTAATAATTTGCACTCCGCGGGCAGTTTTGTTGACACATTTGAGATAGCTCAAAACTGAGAAATTTCGACAGGCGGCCGGTCATCGATTTTTCCCAAAATATAAAAGTTTCTGGATCACTAGGAAATTAGTCTAAAACAATTTGCTGACACCAGACATGACCGTAAAAGTAATAATTTGCACTCCGGGGGCAATTTTGTTGACAAATTTGAGATAGCCCAAAACTGAGAAATTTCGACAGGCGGCCGGTCATCGATTTTTCCCAAAATATAAAAGTTTCTGGATCACTAGGAAATTAGTTTAAAACAATGTGCTGACACTAGACATGACCATAAAACTAATAGTTTGCACTCCGGGGGCAGATTTGTTGACAAATTTGAGATAGCTGAAAACTGAGAAATTTCGACAGGTCATCGCTTTTTCCCAAAATATAAAAGTTTCTGGATCACTAGGAAATAAGTCTAAAACAATGTGCTGACAAGAGACAAGACCGTAAAAGTAATAATTTGCACTCCGGGGGCAATTTTGTTGACAAATTTGAGATAGCCCAAAACTGAGAAATTTCGACAGGCGGCCGGTCATCGATTTTTCCCAAAATATAAAAGTTTCTGGATCACTAGGAAATTAGTTTAAAACAATGTGCTGACACTAGACATGACCATAAAACTAATAGTTTGCACTCCGGGGGCAGATTTGTTGACAAATTTGAGATAGCTGAAAACTGAGAAATTTTGACAGGCGGCCGGTCATCACTTTTTCCCAAAATATAAAAGTTTCTGGATCACTAGGAAATTAGTCTAAAACAATGTGCTATTACTAGACATGACCATAAAACTAATAGTTTGCACTCCGGGGGTAGTTTTGTTGACAAATTTGAGATAGCTCAAGACTGAGAAATTTCGACAGGCGGCCGGTCATCGATTTTTCCCAAAATATAAAAGTTTCTGGATCACTAGGAAATTAGTATAAAACAATGTGCTGTCACTAGACATGACAATAAAACTAATAATTTGCACTCCGGGGGCAGTTTTGTTGACAAATTTGAGATAGCTCAAAACAGAAATTTCGACAGGTGGCCGGTCATCGTTTTTTCCCAAAATATAAAAGTTTCTGGATCACTAGGAAATAAGTCTAAAACAATGTGCTGACAAGAGACAAGACCGTAAAAGTAATAATTTGCACTCCGGGGGCAATTTTGTTGACAAATTTGAGATAGCTCAAAACAGAAATTTCGACAGGCGGCCGGTCATCGATTTTTCCCAAAATATAAAAGTTTCTGGATCACTAGGAAATTAGTCTAAAACAATGTGCTATCACTAGACATGACCATAAAACTAATAGTTTGCACTCCGGGGGCAGTTTTGTTGACAAATTTGAGATAGCTCAAAACTGAGAAATTTCGACAGGCGGCCGGTCATCGCTTTTTCCCAAAATATAAAAGTTTCTGGATCACTAGGAAATTAGTCTAAAACAATGTGCTATTACTAGACATGACCATAAAACTAATAGTTTGCACTCCGGGGGTAGTTTTGTTGACAAATTTGAGATAGCTCAAGACTGAGAAATTTCGACAGGCGGCCGGTCATCGATTTTTCCCAAAATATAAAAGTTTCTGGATCACTAGGAAATTAGTATAAAACAATGTGCTGTCACTAGACATGACAATAAAACTAATAATTTGCACTCCGGGGGCAGTTTTGTTGACAAATTTGAGATAGTTCAAAACTGAGAAATTTTGACAGGCGGCCGGTCATCGCTTTTTCCCAAAATATAAAAGTTTCTGGATCACTGGGAAATTAGTCGTAAACAATGTGCTGACACTAGACATTACCATAAAAGTAATAATTTGCACTCCGTGGGCAGTTTTGTTGACAAATTTGAGATAGCTGAAAACTGAGAAATTTCGACAGGCGGCCGGTCATCGCTTTTTCCCAAGATATAACAGTTTCTGAATCACTAGGAAATTAGTCTAAAACAATGTGCTGACACCAGACATGACCGTAAAACTAATAGTTTGCACTCCGGGGGTAGTTTTGTTGACAAATTTGAGACAGCTCAAGACTGAGAAATTTCGATAGGCGGCCGGTCATCGATTTTTCCCGAAATATAAAAGTTTCTGGATCACTAGGAAATAAGTCTAAAACAATGTGCTGACAAGAGACAAGACCGTAAAAGTAATAATTTGCACTCCGGGGGCAATTTTGTTGACAAATTTGAGATAGCTCAAAACAGAAATTTCGACAGGCGGCCGGTCATCGATTTTTCCCAAAATATAAAAGTTTCTGGATCACTAGGATATTAGTCTAAAACAATGTGCTATTACTAGACATGACCATAAAACTAATAGTTTGCACTCCGGGGGTAGTTTTGTTGACAAATTTGAGATAGCTCAAGACTGAGAAATTTCGACAGGCGGCCGGTCATCGATTTTTCCCAAAATATAAAAGTTTCTGGATCACTAGGAAATTAGTATAAAACAATGTGCTGTCACTAGACATGACAATAAAACTAATAATTTGCACTCCGGGGGCAGTTTTGTTGACAAATTTGAGATAGCTCAAAACAGAAATTTCGACAGGCGGCCGGTCATCGTTTTTTCCCAAAATATAAAAGTTTCTGGATCACTAGGAAATAAGTCTAAAACAATGTGCTGACAAGAGACAAGACCGTAAAAGTAATAATTTGCACTCCTTGGGCAGTTTTGTTGACAAATTTGACATAGCTCAAAACAGAAATTTCGACAGGCGGCCGGTCATCGTTTTTTCCCAAAATATAAAAGTTTCTGGATCACTAGGAAATAAGTCTAAAACAATGTGCTGACAAGAGACAAGACCGTAAAAGTAATAATTTGCACTCCGGGGGCAATTTTGTTGACAAATTTGAGATAGCTCAAAACAGAAATTTTGACAGGCGGCCGGTCATCGATTTTTCCCAAAATATAAAAGTTTCTGGATCACTAGGAAATTAGTCTAAAACAATGTGCTATCACTAGACATGACCATAAAACTAATAGTTTGCACTCCGGGGGCAGTTTTGTTGACAAATTTGAGATAGCTCAAAACTGAGAAAATTTGACAGGCGGCCGGTCATCGCTTTTTCCCAAAATATAAAAGTTTCTGGATCACTAGGAAATTGGTCTAAAACAATGTGCTGACACCAGACATGGCCATAAAAGTAATAATTTGCACTCCGGGGGCAGTTTTGTTGACAAATTTGAGATAGTTCAAAACTGAGAAATTTTGACAGGCGGCCGGTCATCGCTTTTTCCCAAAATATAAAAGTTTCTGGATCACTGGGAAATTAGTCGTAAACAATGTGCTGACACTAGACATTACCATAAAAGTAATAATTTGCACTCCGTGGGCAGTTTTGTTGACAAATTTGAGATAGCTGAAAACTGAGAAATTTCGACAGGCGGCCGGTCATCGCTTTTTCCCAAGATATAACAGTTTCTGAATCACTAGGAAATTAGTCTAAAACAATGTGCTGACAAGAGACATGACCGTAAAAGTAATAATTTGCACTCCGGGGGCTATTTTGTTGACAAATTTGAGATAGCTCAAAACAGAAATTTCGACAGGCGGCCGGTCATCGTTTTTTCCCAAAATATAAAAGTTTCTGGATCACTAGGAAATTAGTCTAAAACAATGTGCTGACACCAGACATGGCCATAAAACTAATAGTTTGCACTCCGGCGGCAGTTTTGTTGACAAATTTGAGATAGCTCAAAACTGAGAAAATTCGACAGGCGGCCGGTCATCGCTTTTTCCCAAAATATAAAAGTTTCTGGATCACTAGGAAATTAGTCTAAAACAATGTGCTGACACCAGACATGACCGTAAAAGTAATAATTTGCACTCCGGGGGCAATTTTGTTGACACATTTGAGATAGCTCAAAACTGAGAAATTTCGACAGGCGGCCGGTCATCGATTTTTCCCAAAATATAAAAGTTTCTGGATCACTAGGAAATTAGTCTAAAACAATTTGCTGACACCAGACATGACCGTAAAAGTAATAATTTGCACTCCGGGGGCAATTTTGTTGACAAATTTGAGATAGCCCAAAACTGAGAAATTTCGACAGGCGGCCGGTCATCGATTTTTCCCAAAATATAAAAGTTTCTGGATCACTAGGAAATTAGTTTAAAACAATGTGCTGACACTAGACATGACCATAAAACTAATAGTTTGCACTCCGGGGGCAGATTTGTTGACAAATTTGAGATAGCTGAAAACTGAGAAATTTTGACAGGCGGCCGGTCATCACTTTTTCCCAAAATATAAAAGTTTCTGGATCACTAGGAAATTAGTCTAAAACAATGTGCTATTACTAGACATGACCATAAAACTAATAGTTTGCACTCCGGGGGTAGTTTTGTTGACAAATTTGAGATAGCTCAAGACTGAGAAATTTCGACAGGCGGCCGGTCATCGATTTTTCCCAAAATATAAAAGTTTCTGGATCACTAGGAAATTAGTATAAAACAATGTGCTGTCACTAGACATGACAATAAAACTAATAATTTGCACTCCGGGGGCAGTTTTGTTGACAAATTTGAGATAGCTCAAAACAGAAATTTCGACAGGCGGCCGGTCATCGTTTTTTCCCAAAATATAAAAGTTTCTGGATCACTAGGAAATAAGTCTAAAACAATGTGCTGACAAGAGACAAGACCGTAAAAGTAATAATTTGCACTCCGGGGGCAATTTTGTTGACAAATTTGAGATAGCTCAAAACAGAAATTTCGACAGGCGGCCGGTCATCGATTTTTCCCAAAATATAAAAGTTTCTGGATCACTAGGAAATTAGTCTAAAACAATGTGCTATCACTAGACATGACCATAAAACTAATAGTTTGCACTCCGGGGGCAGTTTTGTTGACAAATTTGAGATAGCTCAAAACTGAGAAATTTCGACAGGCGGCCGGTCATCGCTTTTTCCCAAAATATAAAAGTTTCTGGATCACTAGGAAATTAGTCTAAAACAATGTGCTATTACTAGACATGACCATAAAACTAATAGTTTGCACTCCGGGGGTAGTTTTGTTGACAAATTTGAGATAGCTCAAGACTGAGAAATTTCGACAGGCGGCCGGTCATCGATTTTTCCCAAAATATAAAAGTTTCTGGATCACTAGGAAATTAGTATAAAACAATGTGCTGTCACTAGACATGACAATAAAACTAATAATTTGCACTCCGGGGGCAGTTTTGTTGACAAATTTGAGATAGCTCAAAACAGAAATTTCGACAGGCGGCCAGTCATCGTTTTTTCCCAAAATATAAAAGTTTCTGGATCACTAGGAAATTAGTCTAAAACAATGTGCTATCACTAGACATGACCATAAAAGTAATAATTTGCACTCCTTGGGCAGTTTTGTTGACAAATTTGACATAGCTCAAAACAGAAATTTCGACAGGCGGCCGGTCATCGTTTTTTCCCAAAATATAAAAGTTTCTGGATCACTAGGAAATAAGTCTAAAACAATGTGCTGACAAGAGACAAGACCGTAAAAGTAATAATTTGCACTCCGGGGGCAATTTTGTTGACAAATTTGAGATAGCTCAAAACAGAAATTTTGACAGGCGGCCGGTCATCGATTTTTCCCAAAATATAAAAGTTTCTGGATCACTAGGAAATTAGTCTAAAACAATGTGCTATTACTAGACATGACCATAAAACTAATAGTTTGCACTCCGGGGGCAGTTTTGTTGACAAATTTGAGATAGCTCAAGACTGAGAAATTTCGACAGGTGGCCGGTCATCGATTTTTCCCAAAATATAAAGGTTTCTGGATCACTAGGAAATTAGTCTAAAACAATGTGCTGACACCAGACATGACCGTAAAAGTAATAATTTGCACTCCTTGGGCAGTTTTGTTGACAAATTTGAGATAAGTCAAAACAGAAATTTCGACAGGCGGCCGGTTATCGATTTTTCCCAAAATATAAAAGTTTTTGGATCACTAGGAAATAAGTCTAAAACAATGTGCTGACACGAGACATGACCGTAAAAGTAATAATTTGCACTCCGGGGGCAATTTTGTTGACAAATTTGAGATAGCTCAAAACTGAGAAATTTCGACAGGCGGCCGGTCATCGATTTTTCCCAAAATATAAAAGTTTCTGGATCACTAGGAAATTAGTCTAAAACAATGTGCTGATACGAGACATGACCGTAAATGTAATAATTTCCACTCCGCGGGCAGTTTTGTTGACACATTTGAGATAGCTCAAAACTGAGAAATTTCGACACGCGGCCGGTCATCGATTTTTCCCAAAATATAAAAGTTTCTGGATCACTAGGAAATTAGTCTAAAACAATTTGCTGACACCAGACATGACCGTAAAAGTAATAATTTGCACTCCGGGGGCAATTTTGTTGACAAATTTGAGATAGCCCAAAACTGAGAAATTTCGACAGGCGGCCGGTCATCACTTTTTCCCAAAATATAAAAGTTTCTGGATCACTAGGAAATTAGTCTAAAACAATGTGCTGTTACTAGACATGAACATAAAACTAATAATTTGCACTCCGGGTGCAGTTTTGTTGACAAATTTGAGATAGTTCAAAACTGAGAAATTTCGACAGGCGGCCGGTCATCGATTTTTCCCAAAATATAAAAGTTTCTGGATCACTAGGAAATAAATCTAAAACAATGTGCTGACACTAGACATGACCATAAAAGTAATAATTTGCACTCCGTGGGCAGTTTTGTTGACAAATTTGAGATAGCTCAAAACTGAGAAATTTCGACAGGCGGCCGGTCATCGATTTTTCCATAAATGTAAATGCTTCTGGATCACTAGGAAATTAGTCCAAAACAATGTGCTGACACCAGACATGACCATAAAAGTAATAATTTGCACTCTGGGGGAAGTTTTGTTGACAAATTTGAGATAGCTCAAAACTGAGAAATTTTGACAGGCAGCCGGCCGGTCATCGACTTTTCCCAAAATATAAAAGTTCCTGGATCACTAGGAAATTTGTCTAAAACAATGTGCTGACACTAGACATGACCAAAGAAGTTATAATTTGCACTCCTGTTGAAGTTGTTGACAAATTTGAGATAGCTCAAAACTGAGAAATTTCAACAGGCAGCCTGTCATCGATTTTTCCCAAAATATAAAAGTTTCTGGATCACTAGGAAATTAGTCTAAAACAATGTGCTGACACCAGACATGACCATAAAACTAATAATTTGCACTCCGGGGGCAGTTTTGTTGACAAATTTGAGATAGCTCAAAACTGAGAAATTTTGACAGGCGGCCGGTCATCAATTTTTCCAAAAATATAAAAGTTTCTGGATCACTAGGAAATTAGTCTAAAACAATGTGCTGACACCAGACAGGACCATAAAAGTAATAAATTGCACTCCGGGGGCAGTTTTGTGTACAAATTTGAGATAGTTGAAAACTGAGAAATTTCGACAGGCCGCCGGTCATCGATTTTTCCCAAAATATAAAAGTTTCTGGATCACTAGGAAATTAGTTTAAAACAATGTGCTGACACTAGACATGACCATAAAAGTAATAATGTACACTCCGGGGGCAGTTTTGTTGACACATTTGAGATAGCTAAAAACTGAGAAATTTTGACAGGCGGCCGGTCATCGTTTTTTCCCAAAATATAAAAGTTTCTGGTTCACTAGGAAATTAGTCTAAAACAATGTCCTGACACTAGACATTACCATAAAAGTAATAATTTGCACTCCGGGGGCAGTTTTGTTGACAAATTTGAGATAGCTCAAAACAGAAATTTCGACAGGCGGCCGGTCATCGATTTTTCCCAAAATATAAAAGTTTCTGGATCCCTAGGAAATTAGTCTAAAACAATGTGCTGACACCAGACATGACCATAAAAGTAATAATTTGCACTCCGGGGGCAGTTTTGTTGACAAATTTGAGATAGCTCAAAACTGAGAAAATTCGACAGGCGGCCGGTCATCGCTTTTTCCCAAAATATAAAAGTTTCTGGATCACTAGGAAATTAGTCTAAAACAATGTACTGACACCAGACATGGCCATAAAAGTAATAATTTGGACTCCGGGGGCAGTTTTGTTGACAAATTTGAGATAGCTCAAAACTGAGAAATTTTGACAGGCGGCCGGTCATCGTTTTTTCCCAAAATATAAAAGTTTCTGGATCACTAGGAAATAAGTCTAAAACAATGTGCTGACAAGAGACAAGACCGTAAAAGTAATAATTTGCACTCCGGGGGCAATTTTGTTGACAAATTTGAGATAGCTCAAAACAGAAATTTTGACAGGCGGCCGGTCATCGATTTTTCCCAAAATATAAAAGTTTCTGGATCACTAGGAAATTAGTCTAAAACAATGTGCTATTACTAGACATGACCATAAAACTAATAGTTTGCACTCCGGGGGCAGTTTTGTTGACAAATTTGAGATAGCTCAAGACTGAGAAATTTCGACAGGTGGCCGGTCATCGATTTTTCCCAAAATATAAAGGTTTCTGGATCACTAGGAAATTAGTCTAAAACAATGTGCTGACACCAGACATGACCGTAAAAGTAATAATTTGCACTCCTTGGGCAGTTTTGTTGACAAATTTGAGATAAGTCAAAACAGAAATTTCGACAGGCGGCCGGTTATCGATTTTTCCCAAAATATAAAAGTTTTTGGATCACTAGGAAATAAGTCTAAAACAATGTGCTGACACGAGACATGACCGTAAAAGTAATAATTTGCACTCCGGGGGCAATTTTGTTGACAAATTTGAGATAGCTCAAAACTGAGAAATTTCGACAGGCGGCCGGTCATCGATTTTTCCCAAAATATAAAAGTTTCTGGATCACTAGGAAATTAGTCTAAAACAATGTGCTGATACGAGACATGACCGTAAATGTAATAATTTCCACTCCGCGGGCAGTTTTATTGACACAATTGAGATAGCTCAAAACTGAGAAATTTCGACACGCGGCCGGTCATCGATTTTTCCCAAAATATAAAAGTTTCTGGATCACTAGGAAATTAGTCTAAAACAATTTGCTGACACCAGACATGACCGTAAAAGTAATAATTTGCACTCCGGGGGCAATTTTGTTGACAAATTTGAGATAGCCCAAAACTGAGAAATTTCGACAGGCGGCCGGTCATCACTTTTTCCCAAAATATAAAAGTTTCTGGATCACTAGGAAATTAGTCTAAAACAATGTGCTGTTACTAGACATGAACATAAAACTAATAATTTGCACTCCGGGTGCAGTTTTGTTGACAAATTTGAGATAGTTCAAAACTGAGAAATTTCGACAGGCGGCCGGTCATCGATTTTTCCCAAAATATAAAAGTTTCTGGATCACTAGGAAATAAATCTAAAACAATGTGCTGACACTAGACATGACCATAAAAGTAATAATTTGCACTCCGTGGGCAGTTTTGTTGACAAATTTGAGATAGCTCAAAACTGAGAAATTTCGACAGGCGGCCGGTCATCGATTTTTCCCAAAATATAAATGCTTCTGGATCACTAGGAAATTAGTCCAAAACAATGTGCTGACACCAGACATGACCATAAAAGTAATAATTTGCACTCTGGGGGAAGTTTTGTTGACAAATTTGAGATAGCTCAAAACTGAGAAATTTTGACAGGCAGCCGGCCGGTCATCGACTTTTCCCAAAATATAAAAGTTCCTGGATCACTAGGAAATTTGTCTAAAACAATGTGCTGACACTAGACATGACCAAAGAAGTTATAATTTGCACTCCTGTTGAAGTTGTTGACAAATTTGAGATAGCTCAAAACTGAGAAATTTCAACAGGCAGCCTGTCATCGATTTTTCCCAAAATATAAAAGTTTCTGGATCACTAGGAAATTAGTCTAAAACAATGTGCTGACACCAGACATGACCATAAAACTAATAATTTGCACTCCGGGGGCAGTTTTGTTGACAAATTTGAGATAGCTCAAAACTGAGAAATTTTGACAGGCGGCCGGTCATCAATTTTTCCAAAAATATAAAAGTTTCTGGATCACTAGGAAATTAGTCTAAAACAATGTGCTGACACCAGACAGGACCATAAAAGTAATAAATTGCACTCCGGGGGCAGTTTTGTGTACAAATTTGAGATAGTTGAAAACTGAGAAATTTCGACAGGCCGCCGGTCATCGATTTTTCCCAAAATATAAAAGTTTCTGGATCACTAGGAAATTAGTTTAAAACAATGTGCTGACACTAGACATGACCATAAAAGTAATAATGTACACTCCGGGGGCAGTTTTGTTGACACATTTGAGATAGCTAAAAACTGAGAAATTTTGACAGGCGGCCGGTCATCGTTTTTTCCCAAAATATAAAAGTTTCTGGTTCACTAGGAAATTAGTCTAAAACAATGTCCTGACACTAGACATTACCATAAAAGTAATAATTTGCACTCCGGGGGCAGTTTTGTTGACAAATTTGAGATAGCTCAAAACAGAAATTTCGACAGGCGGCCGGTCATCGATTTTTCCCAAAATATAAAAGTTTCTGGATCCCTAGGAAATTAGTCTAAAACAATGTGCTGACACCAGACATGACCATAAAAGTAATAATTTGCACTCCGGGGGCAGTTTTGTTGACAAATTTGAGATAGCTCAAAACTGAGAAAATTCGACAGGCGGCCGGTCATCGCTTTTTCCCAAAATATAAAAGTTTCTGGATCACTAGGAAATTAGTCTAAAACAATGTACTGACACCAGACATGGCCATAAAAGTAATAATTTGGACTCCGGGGGCAGTTTTGTTGACAAATTTGAGATAGCTCAAAACTGAGAAATTTTGACAGGCGGCCGGTCATCGCTTTTTCCCAAGATATAACAGTTTCTGAATCACTAGGAAATTAGTCTAAAACAATGTGCTGACACCAGACATGACCGTAAAAGTAATAATTTGCACTCCTTGGGCAGTTTTGTTGACAAATTTGAGATAGCTCAAAACAGAAATTTCGACAGGCGGCCGGTCATCGTTTTTTCCCAAAATATAAAAGTTTCTGGATCACTAGGAAATAAGTCTAAAACAATGTGCTGACAAGAGACAAGACCGTAAAAGTAATAATTTGCACTCCGGGGGCAATTTTGTTGACAAATTTGAGATAGCTCAAAACAGAAATTTCGACAGGCGGCCGGTCATCGATTTTTCCCAAAATATAAAAGTTTCTGGATCACTAGGAAATTAGTCTAAAACAATGTGCTATTACTAGACATGACCATAAAACTAATAGTTTGCACTCCGGGGGCAGTTTTGTTGACAAATTTGAGATAGCTCAAGACTGAGAAATTTCGACAGGTGGCCGGTCATCGATTTTTCCCAAAATATAAAGGTTTCTGGATCACTAGGAAATTAGTCTAAAACAATGTGCTGACACCAGACATGACCGTAAAAGTAATAATTTGCACTCCTTGGGCAGTTTTGTTGACAAATTTGAGATAAGTCAAAACAGAAATTTCGACAGGCGGCCGGTTATCGATTTTTCCCAAAATATAAAAGTTTCTGGATCACTAGGAAATAAGTCTAAAACAATGTGCTGACACGAGACATGACCGTAAAAGTAATAATTTGCACTCCGGGGGCAATTTTGTTGACAAATTTGAGATAGCTCAAAACTGAGAAATTTCGACAGGCGGCCGGTCATCGATTTTTCCCAAAATATAAAAGTTTCTGGATCACTAGGAAATTAGTCTAAAACAATGTGCTGATACGAGACATGACCGTAAATGTAATAATTTCCACTCCGCGGGCAGTTTTGTTGACACATTTGAGATAGCTCAAAACTGAGAAATTTAGACACGCGGCCAGTCATCGATTTTTCCCAAAATATAAAAGTTTCTGGATCACTAGGAAATTAGTCTAAAACAATTTGCTGACACCAGACATGACCGTAAAAGTAATAATTTGCACTCCGGGGGCAATTTTGTTGACAAATTTGAGATAGCCCAAAACTGAGAAATTTCGACAGGCGGCCGGTCATCGCTTTTTCCCAAAATATAAAAGTTTCTGGATCACTAGGAAATTAGTCTAAAACAATGTGCTGTTACTAGACATGAACATAAAACTAATAATTTGCACTCCGGGTGCAGTTTTGTTGACAAATTTGAGATAGTTCAAAACTGAGAAATTTCGACAGGCGGCCGGTCATCGATTTTTCCCAAAATATAAAAGTTTCTGGATCACTAGGAAATAAATCTAAAACAATGTGCTGACACTAGACATGACCATAAAAGTAATAATTTGCACTCCGTGGGCAGTTTTGTTGACAAATTTGAGATAGCTCAAAACTGAGAAATTTCGACAGGCGGCCGGTCATCGATTTTTCCCAAAATATAAATGCTTCTGGATCACTAGGAAATTAGTCCAAAACAATGTGCTGACACCAGACATGACCATAAAAGTAATAATTTGCACTCTGGGGGAAGTTTTGTTGACAAATTTGAGATAGCTCAAAACTGAGAAATTTTGACAGGCAGCCGGCCGGTCATCGACTTTTCCCAAAATATAAAAGTTCCTGGATCACTAGGAAATTTGTCTAAAACAATGTGCTGACACTAGACATGACCAAAGAAGTTATAATTTGCACTCCTGTTGAAGTTGTTGACAAATTTGAGATAGCTCAAAACTGAGAAATTTCAACAGGCAGCCTGTCATCGATTTTTCCCAAAATATAAAAGTTTCTGGATCACTAGGAAATTAGTCTAAAACAATGTGCTGACACCAGACATGACCATAAAACTAATAATTTGCACTCCGGGGGCAGTTTTGTTGACAAATTTGAGATAGCTCAAAACTGAGAAATTTTGACAGGCGGCCGGTCATCAATTTTTCCAAAAATATAAAAGTTTCTGGATCACTAGGAAATTAGTCTAAAACAATGTGCTGACACCAGACAGGACCATAAAAGTAATAAATTGCACTCCGGGGGCAGTTTTGTGTACAAATTTGAGATAGCTGAAAACTGAGAAATTTCGACAAGCCGCCGGTCATCGATTTTTCCCAAAATATAAAAGTTTCTGGATCACTAGGAAATTAGTTTAAAACAATGTGCTGACACTAGACATGACCATAAAAGTAATAATGTACACTCCGGGGGCAGTTTTGTTGACACATTTGAGATAGCTAAAAACTGAGAAATTTTGACAGGCGGCCGGTCATCGTTTTTTCCCAAAATATAAAAGTTTCTGGTTCACTAGGAAATTAGTCTAAAACAATGTCCTGACACTAGACATTACCATAAAAGTAATAATTTGCACTCCGGGGGCAGTTTTGTTGACAAATTTGAGATAGCTCAAAACAGAAAATTCGACAGGCGGCCGGTCATCGCTTTTTCCCAAAATATAAAAGTTTCTGGATCACTAGGAAATTGGTCTAAAACAATGTGCTGACACCAGACATGGCCATAAAAGTAATAATTTGCACTCCGGGGGCAGTTTTGTTGACAAATTTGAGATAGTTCAAAACTGAGAAATTTTGACAGGCGGCCGGTCATCGCTTTTTCCCAAAATATAAAAGTTTCTGGATCACTGGGAAATTAGTCGTAAACAATGTGCTGACACTAGACATTACCATAAAAGTAATAATTTGCACTCCGTGGGCAGTTTTGTTGACAAATTTGAGATAGCTGAAAACTGAGAAATTTCGACAGGCGGCCGGTCATCGCTTTTTCCCAAGATATAACAGTTTCTGAATCACTAGGAAATTAGTCTAAAACAATGTGCTGACACCAGACATGACCGTAAAACTAATAGTTTGCACTCCGGGGGTAGTTTTGTTGACAAATTTGAGACAGCTCAAAACTGAGAAATTTCGATAGGCGGCCGGTCATCGATTTTTCCCGAAATATAAAAGTTTCTGGATCACTAGGAAATAAGTCTAAAACAATGTGCTGACAAGAGACAAGACCGTAAAAGTAATAATTTGCACTCCGGGGGCAATTTTGTTGACAAATTTGAGATAGCTCAAAACAGAAATTTCGACAGGCGGCCGGTCATCGATTTTTCCCAAAATATAAAAGTTTCTGGATCACTAGGAAATTAGTCTAAAACAATGTGCTATTACTAGACATGACCATAAAACTAATAGTTTGCACTCCGGGGGTAGTTTTGTTGACAAATTTGAGATAGCTCAAGACTGAGAAATTTCGACAGGCGGCCGGTCATCGATTTTTCCCAAAATATAAAAGTTTCTGGATCACTAGGAAATTAGTATAAAACAATGTGCTGTCACTAGACATGACAATAAAACTAATAATTTGCACTCCGGGGGCAGTTTTGTTGACAAATTTGAGATAGCTCAAAACAGAAATTTCGACAGGCGGCCAGTCATCGTTTTTTCCCAAAATATAAAAGTTTCTGGATCACTAGGAAATTAGTCTAAAACAATGTGCTATCACTAGACATGACCATAAAAGTAATAATTTGCACTCCTTGGGCAGTTTTGTTGACAAATTTGACATAGCTCAAAACAGAAATTTCGACAGGCGGCCGGTCATCGTTTTTTCCCAAAATATAAAAGTTTCTGGATCACTAGGAAATAAGTCTAAAACAATGTGCTGACAAGAGACAAGACCGTAAAAGTAATAATTTGCACTCCGGGGGCAATTTTGTTGACAAATTTGAGATAGCTCAAACAGAAATTTTGACAGGCGGCCGGTCATCGATTTTTCCCAAAATATAAAAGTTTCTGGATCACTAGGAAATTAGTCTAAAACAATGTGCTATCACTAGACATGACCATAAAACTAATAGTTTGCACTCCGGGGGCAGTTTTGTTGACAAATTTGAGATAGCTCAAAACTGAGAAAATTCGACAGGCGGCCGGTCATCGCTTTTTCCCAAAATATAAAAGTTTCTGGATCACTAGGAAATTGGTCTAAAACAATGTGCTGACACCAGACATGGCCATAAAAGTAATAATTTGCACTCCGGGGGCAGTTTTGTTGACAAATTTGAGATAGTTCAAAACTGAGAAATTTTGACAGGCGGCCGGTCATCGCTTTTTCCCAAAATATAAAAGTTTCTGGATCACTGGGAAATTAGTCGTAAACAGTGTGCTGACACTAGACATTACCATAAAAGTAATAATTTGCACTCCGTGGGCAGTTTTGTTGACAAATTTGAGATAGCTGAAAACTGAGAAATTTCGACAGGCGGCCGGTCATCGCTTTTTCCCAAGATATAACAGTTTCTGAATCACTAGGAAATTAGTCTAAAACAATGTGCTGACAAGAGACATGACCGTAAAAGTAATAATTTGCACTCCGGGGGCTATTTTGTTGACAAATTTGAGATAGCTCAAAACAGAAATTTCGACAGGCGGCCGGTCATCGTTTTTTCCCAAAATATAAAAGTTTCTGGATCACTAGGAAATTAGTCTAAAACAATGTGCTGACACCAGACATGGCCATAAAACTAATAGTTTGCACTCCGGCGGCAGTTTTGTTGACAAATTTGAGATAGCTCAAAACTGAGAAATTTCGACAGGCGGCCGGTCATCGATTTTTCCCAAAATATAAAAGTTTCTGGATCACTAGGAAATTAGTCTAAAACAATTTGCTGACACCAGACATGACCGTAAAAGTAATAATTTGCACTCCGGGGGCAATTTTGTTGACAAATTTGAGATAGCCCAAAACTGAGAAATTTCGACAGGCGGCCGGTCATCGATTTTTCCCAAAATATAAAAGTTTCTGGATCACTAGGAAATTAGTTTAAAACAATGTGCTGACACTAGACATGACCATAAAACTAATAGTTTGCACTCCGGGGGCAGATTTGTTGACAAATTTGAGATAGCTGAAAACTGAGAAATTTCGACAGGCGGGCGGTCATCGCTTTTTCCCAAAATATAAAAGTTTCTGGATCACTAGGAAATAAGTCTAAAACAATGTGCTGACAAGAGACATGACCGTAAAAGTAATAATTTGCACTCCGGGGGCTATTTTGTTGACAAATTTGAGATAGCTCAAAACAGAAATTTCGACAGGCGGCCGGTCATCGTTTTTTCCCAAAATATAAAAGTTTCTGGATCACTAGGAAATTAGTCTAAAACAATGTGCTATCACTAGACATGACCATAAAACTAATAGTTTGCACTCCGGGGGCAGTTTTGTTGACAAATTTGAGATAGCTCAAAACTGAGAAATTTCGACAGGCGGCTGGTCATCACTTTTTCCCAAAATATAAAAGTTTCTGGATCACTAGGAAATTAGTCTAAAACAATGTGCTATTACTAGACATGACCATAAAACTAATAGTTTGCACTCCGGGGGTAGTTTTGTTGACAAATTTGAGATAGCTCAAGACTGAGAAATTTCGACAGGCGGCCGGTCATCGATTTTTCCCAAAATATAAAAGTTTCTGGATCACTAGGAAATTAGTATAAAACAATGTGCTGTCACTAGACATGACAATAAAACTAATAATTTGCACTCCGGGGGCAGTTTTGTTGACAAATTTGAGATAGCTCAAAACAGAAATTTCGACAGGCGGCCGGTCATCGTTTTTTCCCAAAATATAAAAGTTTCTGGATCACTAGGAAATAAGTCTAAAACAATGTGCTGACAAGAGACAAGACCGTAAAAGTAATAATTTGCACTCCGGGGGCAATTTTGTTGACAAATTTGAGATAGCTCAAAACAGAAATTTCGACAGGCGGCCGGTCATCGATTTTTCCCAAAATATAAAAGTTTCTGGATCACTAGGAAATTAGTCTAAAACAATGTGCTATCACTAGACATGACCATAAAACTAATAGTTTGCACTCCGGGGGCAGTTTTGTTGACAAATTTGAGATAGCTCAAAACTGAGAAATTTCGACAGGCGGCCGGTCATCGCTTTTTCCCAAAATATAAAAGTTTCTGGATCACTAGGAAATTAGTCTAAAACAATGTGCTATTACTAGACATGACCATAAAACTAATAGTTTGCACTCCGGGGGTAGTTTTGTTGACAAATTTGAGATAGCTCAAGACTGAGAAATTTCGACAGGCGGCCGGTCATCGATTTTTCCCAAAATATAAAAGTTTCTGGATCACTAGGAAATTAGTATAAAACAATGTGCTGTCACTAGACATGACAATAAAACTAATAATTTGCACTCCGGGGGCAGTTTTGTTGACAAATTTGAGATAGCTCAAAACAGAAATTTCGACAGGCGGCCAGTCATCGTTTTTTCCCAAAATATAAAAGTTTCTGGATCACTAGGAAATTAGTCTAAAACAATGTGCTATCACTAGACATGACCATAAAAGTAATAATTTGCACTCCTTGGGCAGTTTTGTTGACAAATTTGACATAGCTCAAAACAGAAATTTCGACAGGCGGCCGGTCATCGTTTTTTCCCAAAATATAAAAGTTTCTGGATCACTAGGAAATAAGTCTAAAACAATGTGCTGACAAGAGACAAGACCGTAAAAGTAATAATTTGCACTCCGGGGGCAATTTTGTTGACAAATTTGAGATAACTCAAAACAGAAATTTTGACAGGCGGCCGGTCATCGATTTTTCCCAAAATATAAAAGTTTCTGGATCACTAGGAAATTAGTCTAAAACAATGTGCTATCACTAGACATGACCATAAAACTAATAGTTTGCACTCCGGGGGCAGTTTTGTTGACAAATTTGAGATAGCTCAAAACTGAGAAAATTCGACAGGCAGCCGGTCATCGCTTTTTCCCAAAATATAAAAGTTTCTGGATCACTAGGAAATTGGTCTAAAACAATGTGCTGACACCAGACATGGCCATAAAAGTAATAATTTGCACTCCGGGGGCAGTTTTGTTGACAAATTTGAGATAGTTCAAAACTGAGAAATTTTGACAGGCGGCCGGTCATCGCTTTTTCCCAAAATATAAAAGTTTCTGGATCACTGGGAAATTAGTCGTAAACAATGTGCTGACACTAGACATTACCATAAAAGTAATAATTTGCACTCCGTGGGCAGTTTTGTTGACAAATTTGAGATAGCTGAAAACTGAGAAATTTCGACAGGCGGCCGGTCATCGCTTTTTCCCAAGATATAACAGTTTCTGAATCACTAGGAAATTAGTCTAAAACAATGTGCTGACAAGAGACATGACCGTAAAAGTAATAATTTGCACTCCGGGGGCTATTTTGTTGACAAATTTGAGATAGCTCAAAACAGAAATTTCGACAGGCGGCCGGTCATCGTTTTTTCCCAAAATATAAAAGTTTCTGGATCACTAGGAAATTAGTCTAAAACAATGTGCTATCACTAGACATGACCATAAAACTAATAGTTTGCACTCCGGGGGCAGTTTTGTTGACAAATTTGAGATAGCTCAAAACTGAGAAATTTCGACAGGCGGCCGGTCATCACTTTTTCCCAAAATATAAAAGTTTCTGGATCACTAGGAAATTAGTCTAAAACAATGTGCTATTACTAGACATGACCATAAAACTAATAGTTTGCACTCCGGGGGTAGTTTTGTTGACAAATTTGAGATAGCTCAAGACTGAGAAATTTCGACAGGCGGCCGGTCATCGATTTTTCCCAAAATATAAAAGTTTCTGGATCACTAGGAAATTAGTATAAAACAATGTGCTGTCACTAGACATGACAATAAAACTAATAATTTGCACTCCGGGGGCAGTTTTGTTGACAAATTTGAGATAGCTCAAAACAGAAATTTCGACAGGCGGCCAGTCATCGTTTTTTCCCAAAATATAAAAGTTTCTGGATCACTAGGAAATTAGTCTAAAACAATGTGCTATCACTAGACATGACCATAAAAGTAATAATTTGCACTCCTTGGGCAGTTTTGTTGACAAATTTGACATAGCTCAAAACAGAAATTTCGACAGGCGGCCGGTCATCGTTTTTTCCCAAAATATAAAAGTGTCTGGATCACTAGGAAATAAGTCTAAAACAATGTGCTGACAAGAGACAAGACCGTAAAAGTAATAATTTGCACTCCGGGGGCAATTTTGTTGACAAATTTGAGATAGCTCAAAACAGAAATTTTGACAGGCGGCCGGTCATCGATTTTTCCCAAAATATAAAAGTTTCTGGATCACTAGGAAATTAGTCTAAAACAATGTGCTATCACTAGACATGACCATAAAACTAATAGTTTGCACTCCGGGGGCAGTTTTGTTGACAAATTTGAGATAGCTCAAAACTGAGAAAATTCGACAGGCGGCCGGTCATCGCTTTTTCCCAAAATATAAAAGTTTCTGGATCACTAGGAAATTGGTCTAAAACAATGTGCTGACACCAGACATGGCCATAAAAGTAATAATTTGCACTCCGGGGGCAGTTTTGTTGACAAATTTGAGATAGTTCAAAACTGAGAAATTTTGACAGGCGGCCGGTCATCGCTTTTTCCCAAAATATAAAAGTTTCTGGATCACTGGGAAATTAGTCGTAAACAATGTGCTGACACTAGACATTACCATAAAAGTAATAATTTGCACTCCGTGGGCAGTTTTGTTGACAAATTTGAGATAGCTGAAAACTGAGAAATTTCGACAGGCGGCCGGTCATCGCTTTTTCCCAAGATATAACAGTTTCTGAATCACTAGGAAATTAGTCTAAAACAATGTGCTGACAAGAGACATGACCGTAAAAGTAATAATTTGCACTCCGGGGGCTATTTTGTTGACAAATTTGAGATAGCTCAAAACAGAAATTTCGACAGGCGGCCGGTCATCGTTTTTTCCCAAAATATAAAAGTTTCTGGATCACTAGGAAATTAGTCTAAAACAATGTGCTGACACCAGACATGGCCATAAAACTAATAGTTTGCACTCCGGCGGCAGTTTTGTTGACAAATTTGAGATAGCTCAAAACTGAGAAAATTCGACAGGCGGCCGGTCATCGCTTTTTCCCAAAATATAAAAGTTTCTGGATCACTAGGAAATTAGTCTAAAACAATGTGCTGACACCAGACATGACCGTAAAAGTAATAATTTGCACTCCGGGGGCAATTTTGTTGACACATTTGAGATAGCTCAAAACTGAGAAATTTCGACAGGCGGCCGGTCATCGATTTTTCCCAAAATATAAAAGTTTCTGGATCACTAGGAAATTAGTCTAAAACAATTTGCTGACACCAGACATGACCGTAAAAGTAATAATTTGCACTCCGGGGGCAATTTTGTTGACAAATTTGAGATAGCCCAAAACTGAGAAATTTCGACAGGCGGCCGGTCATCGATTTTTCCCAAAATATAAAAGTTTCTGGATCACTAGGAAATTAGTTTAAAACAATGTGCTGACACTAGACATGACCATAAAACTAATAGTTTGCACTCCGGGGGCAGATTTGTTGACAAATTTGAGATAGCTGAAAACTGAGAAATTTCGACAGGCGGGCGGTCATCGCTTTTTCCCAAAATATAAAAGTTTCTGGATCACTAGGAAATAAGTCTAAAACAATGTGCTGACAAGAGACAAGACCGTAAAAGTAATAATTTGCACTCCGGGGGCAATTTTGTTGACAAATTTGAGATAGCTCAAAACAGAAATTTCGACAGGCGGCCGGTCATCGATTTTTCCCAAAATATAAAAGTTTCTGGATCACTAGGAAATTAGTCTGAAACAATGTGCTATCACTAGACATGACCATAAAACTAATAGTTTGCACTCCGGGGGCAGTTTTGTTGACAAATTTGAGATAGCTCAAAACTGAGAAATTTCGACAGGCGGCCGGTCATCGCTTTTTCCCAAAATATAAAAGTTTCTGGATCACTAGGAAATTAGTCTAAAACAATGTGCTATTACTAGACATGACCATAAAACTAATAGTTTGCACTCCGGGGGTAGTTTTGTTGACAAATTTGAGATAGCTCAAGACTGAGAAATTTCGACAGGCGGCCGGTCATCGATTTTTCCCAAAATATAAAAGTTTCTGGATCACTAGGAAATTAGTATAAAACAATGTGCTGTCACTAGACATGACAATAAAACTAATAATTTGCACTCCGGGGGCAGTTTTGTTGACAAATTTGAGATAGCTCAAAACAGAAATTTCGACAGGCGGCCAGTCATCGTTTTTTCCCAAAATATAAAAGTTTCTGGATCACTAGGAAATTAGTCTAAAACAATGTGCTATCACTAGACATGACCATAAAAGTAATAATTTGCACTCCTTGGGCAGTTTTGTTGACAAATTTGACATAGCTCAAAACAGAAATTTCGACAGGCGGCCGGTCATCGTTTTTTCCCAAAATATAAAAGTTTCTGGATCACTAGGAAATAAGTCTAAAACAATGTGCTGACAAGAGACAAGACCGTAAAAGTAATAATTTGCACTCCGGGGGCAATTTTGTTGACAAATTTGAGATAACTCAAAACAGAAATTTTGACAGGCGGCCGGTCATCGATTTTTCCCAAAATATAAAAGTTTCTGGATCACTAGGAAATTAGTCTAAAACAATGTGCTATCACTAGACATGACCATAAAACTAATAGTTTGCACTCCGGGGGCAGTTTTGTTGACAAATTTGAGATAGCTCAAAACTGAGAAAATTCGACAGGCGGCCGGTCATCGCTTTTTCCCAAAATATAAAAGTTTCTGGATCACTAGGAAATTGGTCTAAAACAATGTGCTGACACCAGACATGGCCATAAAAGTAATAATTTGCACTCCGGGGGCAGTTTTGTTGACAAATTTGAGATAGTTCAAAACTGAGAAATTTTGACAGGCGGCCGGTCATCGCTTTTTCCCAAAATATAAAAGTTTCTGGATCACTGGGAAATTAGTCGTAAACAATGTGCTGACACTAGACATTACCATAAAAGTAATAATTTGCACTCCGTGGGCAGTTTTGTTGACAAATTTGAGATAGCTGAAAACTGAGAAATTTCGACAGGCGGCCGGTCATCGCTTTTTCCCAAGATATAACAGTTTCTGAATCACTAGGAAATTAGTCTAAAACAATGTGCTGACAAGAGACATGACCGTAAAAGTAATAATTTGCACTCCGGGGGCTATTTTGTTGACAAATTTGAGATAGCTCAAAACAGAAATTTCGACAGGCGGCCGGTCATCGTTTTTTCCCAAAATATAAAAGTTTCTGGATCACTAGGAAATTAGTCTAAAACAATGTGCTATCACTAGACATGACCATAAAACTAATAGTTTGCACTCCGGGGGCAGTTTTGTTGACAAATTTGAGATAGCTCAAAACTGAGAAATTTCGACAGGCGGCCGGTCATCACTTTTTCCCAAAATATAAAAGTTTCTGGATCACTAGGAAATTAGTCTAAAACAATGTGCTATTACTAGACATGACCATAAAACTAATAGTTTGCACTCCGGGGGTAGTTTTGTTGACAAATTTGAGATAGCTCAAGACTGAGAAATTTCGACAGGCGGCCGGTCATCGATTTTTCCCAAAATATAAAAGTTTCTGGATCACTAGGAAATTAGTATAAAACAATGTGCTGTCACTAGACATGACAATAAAACTAATAATTTGCACTCCGGGGGCAGTTTTGTTGACAAATTTGAGATAGCTCAAAACAGAAATTTCGACAGGCGGCCTGTCATCGTTTTTTCCCAAAATATAAAAGTTTCTGGATCACTAGGAAATAAGTCTAAAACAATGTGCTGACAAGAGACAAGACCGTAAAAGTAATAATTTGCACTCCGGGGGCAATTTTGTTGACAAATTTGAGATAGCTCAAAACAGAAATTTCGACAGGCAGCCGGTCATCGATTTTTCCCAAAATATAAAAGTTTCTGGATCACTAGGAAATTAGTCTAAAACAATGTGCTATCACTAGACATGACCATAAAACTAATAGTTTGCACTCCGGGGGCAGTTTTGTTGACAAATTTGAGATAGCTCAAGACTGAGAAATTTCGACAGGCGGCCGGTCATCGATTTTTCCCAAAATATAAAAGTTTCTGGATCACTAGGAAATTAGTATAAAACAATGTGCTGTCACTAGACATGACAATAAAACTAATAATTTGCACTCCGGGGGCAGTTTTGTTGACAAATTTGAGATAGCTCAAAACAGAAATTTCGACAGGCGGCCAGTCATCGTTTTTTCCCAAAATATAAAAGTTTCTGGATCACTAGGAAATTAGTCTAAAACAATGTGCTATCACTAGACATGACCATAAAAGTAATAATTTGCACTCCTTGGGCAGTTTTGTTGACAAATTTGACATAGCTCAAAACAGAAATTTCGACAGGCGGCCGGTCATCGTTTTTTCCCAAAATATAAAAGTTTCTGGATCACTAGGAAATAAGTCTAAAACAATGTGCTGACAAGAGACAAGACCGTAAAAGTAATAATTTGCACTCCGGGGGCAATTTTGTTGACAAATTTGAGATAGCTCAAAACAGAAATTTTGACAGGCGGCCGGTCATCGATTTTTCCCAAAATATAAAAGTTTCTG
This sequence comes from Cepaea hortensis, assembly GCA_963921405.1. Lineage (NCBI taxonomy): Eukaryota > Metazoa > Mollusca > Gastropoda > Stylommatophora > Helicidae > Cepaea > Cepaea hortensis. Next base: position 96,356,424 of record OY992885.1, on the reverse strand, counting down.
GATCACTAGGAAATTAGTCTAAAACAATGTGCTATCACTAGACATGACCATAAAACTAATAGTTTGCACTCCGGGGGCAGTTTTGTTGACAAATTTGAGATAGCTCAAAACTGAGAAAATTCGACAGGCGGCCGGTCATCGCTTTTTCCCAAAATATAAAAGTTTCTGGATCACTAGGAAATTGGTCTAAAACAATGTGCTGACACCAGACATGGCCATAAAAGTAATAATTTGCACTCCGGGGGCAGTTTTGTTGACAAATTTGAGATAGTTCAAAACTGAGAAATTTTGACAGGCGGCCGGTCATCGCTTTTTCCCAAAATATAAAAGTTTCTGGATCACTGGGAAATTAGTCGTAAACAATGTGCTGACACTAGACATTACCATAAAAGTAATAATTTGCACTCCGTGGGCAGTTTTGTTGACAAATTTGAGATAGCTGAAAACTGAGAAATTTCGACAGGCGGCCGGTCATCGCTTTTTCCCAAGATATAACAGTTTCTGAATCACTAGGAAATTAGTCTAAAACAATGTGCTGACAAGAGACATGACCGTAAAAGTAATAATTTGCACTCCGGGGGCTATTTTGTTGACAAATTTGAGATAGCTCAAAACAGAAATTTCGACAGGCGGCCGGTCATCGTTTTTTCCCAAAATATAAAAGTTTCTGGATCACTAGGAAATTAGTCTAAAACAATGTGCTATCACTAGACATGACCATAAAACTAATAGTTTGCACTCCGGGGGCAGTTTTGTTGACAAATTTGAGATAGCTCAAAACTGAGAAATTTCGACAGGCGGCCGGTCATCACTTTTTCCCAAAATATAAAAGTTTCTGGATCACTAGGAAATTAGTCTAAAACAATGTGCTATTACTAGACATGACCATAAAACTAATAGTTTGCACTCCGGGGGTAGTTTTGTTGACAAATTTGAGATAGCTCAAGACTGAGAAATTTCGACAGGCGGCCGGTCATCGATTTTTCCCAAAATATAAAAGTTTCTGGATCACTAGGAAATTAGTATAAAACAATGTGCTGTCACTAGACATGACAATAAAACTAATAATTTGCACTCCGGGGGCAGTTTTGTTGACAAATTTGAGATAGCTCAAAACAGAAATTTCGACAGGCGGCCTGTCATCGTTTTTTCCCAAAATATAAAAGTTTCTGGATCACTAGGAAATAAGTCTAAAACAATGTGCTGACAAGAGACAAGACCGTAAAAGTAATAATTTGCACTCCGGGGGCAATTTTGTTGACAAATTTGAGATAGCTCAAAACAGAAATTTCGACAGGCGGCCGGTCATCGATTTTTCCCAAAATATAAAAGTTTCTGGATCACTAGGAAATTAGTCTAAAACAATGTGCTATCACTAGACATGACCATAAAACTAATAGTTTGCACTCCGGGGGCAGTTTTGTTGACAAATTTGAGATAGCTCAAGACTGAGAAATTTCGACAGGCGGCCGGTCATCGATTTTTCCCAAAATATAAAAGTTTCTGGATCACTAGGAAATTAGTATAAAACAATGTGCTGTCACTAGACATGACAATAAAACTAATAATTTGCACTCCGGGGGCAGTTTTGTTGACAAATTTGAGATAGCTCAAAACAGAAATTTCGACAGGCGGCCAGTCATCGTTTTTTCCCAAAATATAAAAGTTTCTGGATCACTAGGAAATTAGTCTAAAACAATGTGCTATCACTAGACATGACCATAAAAGTAATAATTTGCACTCCTTGGGCAGTTTTGTTGACAAATTTGACATAGCTCAAAACAGAAATTTCGACAGGCGGCCGGTCATCGTTTTTTCCCAAAATATAAAAGTTTCTGGATCACTAGGAAATAAGTCTAAAACAATGTGCTGACAAGAGACAAGACCGTAAAAGTAATAATTTGCACTCCGGGGGCAATTTTGTTGACAAATTTGAGATAGCTCAAAACAGAAATTTTGACAGGCGGCCGGTCATCGATTTTTCCCAAAATATAAAAGTTTCTGGATCACTAGGAAATTAGTCTAAAACAATGTGCTATCACTAGACATGACCATAAAACTAATAGTTTGCACTCCGGGGGCAGTTTTGTTGACAAATTTGAGATAGCTCAAAACTGAGAAAATTCGACAGGCGGCCGGTCATCGCTTTTTCCCAAAATATAAAAGTTTCTGGATCACTAGGAAATTGGTCTAAAACAATGTGCTGACACCAGACATGGCCATAAAAGTAATAATTTGCACTCCGGGGGCAGTTTTGTTGACAAATTTGAGATAGTTCAAAACTGAGAAATTTTGACAGGCGGCCGGTCATCGCTTTTTCCCAAAATATAAAAGTTTCTGGATCACTGGGAAATTAGTCGTAAACAATGTGCTGACACTAGACATTACCATAAAAGTAATAATTTGCACTCCGTGGGCAGTTTTGTTGACAAATTTGAGATAGCTGAAAACTGAGAAATTTCGACAGGCGGCCGGTCATCGCTTTTTCCCAAGATATAACAGTTTCTGAATCACTAGGAAATTAGTCTAAAACAATGTGCTGACACCAGACATGACCGTAAAACTAATAGTTTGCACTCCGGGGGTAGTTTTGTTGACAAATTTGAGACAGCTCAAGACTGAGAAATTTCGATAGGCGGCCGGTCATCGATTTTTCCCGAAATATAAAAGTTTCTGGATCACTAGGAAATAAGTCTAAAACAATGTGCTGACAAGAGACAAGACCGTAAAAGTAATAATTTGCACTCCGGGGGCAATTTTGTTGACAAATTTGAGATAGCTCAAAACAGAAATTTCGACAGGCGGCCGGTCATCGATTTTTCCCAAAATATAAAAGTTTCTGGATCACTAGGAAATTAGTCTAAAACAATGTGCTATCACTAGACATGACCATAAAACTAATAGTTTGCACTCCGGGGGCAGTTTTGTTGACAAATTTGAGATAGCTCAAAACTGAGAAATTTCGACAGGCGGCCGGTCATCGCTTTTTCCCAAAATATAAAAGTTTCTGGATCACTAGGAAATTAGTCTAAAACAATGTGCTATTACTAGACATGACCATAAAACTAATAGTTTGCACTCCGGGGGTAGTTTTGTTGACAAATTTGAGATAGCTCAAGACTGAGAAATTTCGACAGGCGGCCGGTCATCGATTTTTCCCAAAATATAAAAGTTTCTGGATCACTAGGAAATTAGTATAAAACAATGTGCTGTCACTAGACATGACAATAAAACTAATAATTTGCACTCCGGGGGCAGTTTTGTTGACAAATTTGAGATAGCTCAAAACAGAAATTTCGACAGGCGGCCAGTCATCGTTTTTTCCCAAAATATAAAAGTTTCTGGATCACTAGGAAATTAGTCTAAAACAATGTGCTATCACTAGACATGACCATAAAAGTAATAATTTGCACTCCTTGGGCAGTTTTGTTGACAAATTTGACATAGCTCAAAACAGAAATTTCGACAGGCGGCCGGTCATCGCTTTTTCCCAAAATATAAAAGTTTCTGGATCACTAGGAAATTGGTCTAAAACAATGTGCTGACACCAGACATGGCCATAAAAGTAATAATTTGCACTCCGGGGGCAGTTTTGTTGACAAATTTGAGATAGTTCAAAACTGAGAAATTTTGACAGGCGGCCGGTCATCGCTTTTTCCCAAAATATAAAAGTTTCTGGATCACTGGGAAATTAGTCGTAAACAATGTGCTGACACTAGACATTACCATAAAAGTAATAATTTGCACTCCGTGGGCAGTTTTGTTGACAAATTTGAGATAGCTGAAAACTGAGAAATTTCGACAGGCGGCCGGTCATCGCTTTTTCCCAAGATATAACAGTTTCTGAATCACTAGGAAATTAGTCTAAAACAATGTGCTGACAAGAGACATGACCGTAAAAGTAATAATTTGCACTCCGGGGGCTATTTTGTTGACAAATTTGAGATAGCTCAAAACAGAAATTTCGACAGGCGGCCGGTCATCGTTTTTTCCCAAAATATAAAAGTTTCTGGATCACTAGGAAATTAGTCTAAAACAATGTGCTATCACTAGACATGACCATAAAACTAATAGTTTGCACTCCGGGGGCAGTTTTGTTGACAAATTTGAGATAGCTCAAAACTGAGAAATTTCGACAGGCGGCCGGTCATCACTTTTTCCCAAAATATAAAAGTTTCTGGATCACTAGGAAATTAGTCTAAAACAATGTGCTATTACTAGACATGACCATAAAACTAATAGTTTGCACTCCGGGGGTAGTTTTGTTGACAAATTTGAGATAGTTCAAGACTGAGAAATTTCGACAGGCGGCCGGTCATCGATTTTTCCCAAAATATAAAAGTTTCTGGATCACTAGGAAATTAGTATAAAACAATGTGCTGTCACTAGACATGACAATAAAACTAATAATTTGCACTCCGGGGGCAGTTTTGTTGACAAATTTGAGATAGCTCAAAACAGAAATTTCGACAGGCGGCCTGTCATCGTTTTTTCCCAAAATATAAAAGTTTCTGGATCACTAGGAAATAAGTCTAAAACAATGTGCTGACAAGAGACAAGACCGTAAAAGTAATAATTTGCACTCCGGGGGCAATTTTGTTGACAAATTTGAGATAGCTCAAAACAGAAATTTCGACAGGCGGCCGGTCATCGATTTTTCCCAAAATATAAAAGTTTCTGGATCACTAGGAAATTAGTCTAAAACAATGTGCTATCACTAGACATGACCATAAAACTAATAGTTTGCACTCCGGGGGCAGTTTTGTTGACAAATTTGAGATAGCTCAAGACTGAGAAATTTCGACAGGCGGCCGGTCATCGATTTTTCCCAAAATATAAAAGTTTCTGGATCACTAGGAAATTAGTATAAAACAATGTGCTGTCACTAGACATGACAATAAAACTAATAATTTGCACTCCGGGGGCAGTTTTGTTGACAAATTTGAGATAGCTCAAAACAGAAATTTCGACAGGCGGCCAGTCATCGTTTTTTCCCAAAATATAAAAGTTTCTGGATCACTAGGAAATTAGTCTAAAACAATGTGCTATCACTAGACATGACCATAAAAGTAATAATTTGCACTCCTTGGGCAGTTTTGTTGACAAATTTGACATAGCTCAAAACAGAAATTTCGACAGGCGGCCGGTCATCGTTTTTTCCCAAAATATAAAAGTTTCTGGATCACTAGGAAATAAGTCTAAAACAATGTGCTGACAAGAGACAAGACCGTAAAAGTAATAATTTGCACTCCGGGGGCAATTTTGTTGACAAATTTGAGATAGCTCAAAACAGAAATTTTGACAGGCGGCCGGTCATCGATTTTTCCCAAAATATAAAAGTTTCTGGATCACTAGGAAATTAGTCTAAAACAATGTGCTATCACTAGACATGACCATAAAACTAATAGTTTGCACTCCGGGGGCAGTTTTGTTGACAAATTTGAGATAGCTCAAAACTGAGAAAATTCGACAGGCGGCCGGTCATCGCTTTTTCCCAAAATATAAAAGTTTCTGGATCACTAGGAAATTGGTCTAAAACAATGTGCTGACACCAGACATGGCCATAAAAGTAATAATTTGCACTCCGGGGGCAGTTTTGTTGACAAATTTGAGATAGTTCAAAACTGAGAAATTTTGACAGGCGGCCGGTCATCGCTTTTTCCCAAAATATAAAAGTTTCTGGATCACTGGGAAATTAGTCGTAAACAATGTGCTGACACTAGACATTACCATAAAAGTAATAATTTGCACTCCGTGGGCAGTTTTGTTGACAAATTTGAGATAGCTGAAAACTGAGAAATTTCGACAGGCGGCCGGTCATCGCTTTTTCCCAAGATATAACAGTTTCTGAATCACTAGGAAATTAGTCTAAAACAATGTGCTGACACCAGACATGACCGTAAAACTAATAGTTTGCACTCCGGGGGTAGTTTTGTTGACAAATTTGAGACAGCTCAAGACTGAGAAATTTCGATAGGCGGCCGGTCATCGATTTTTCCCGAAATATAAAAGTTTCTGGATCACTAGGAAATAAGTCTAAAACAATGTGCTGACAAGAGACAAGACCGTAAAAGTAATAATTTGCACTCCGGGGGCAATTTTGTTGACAAATTTGAGATAGCTCAAAACAGAAATTTCGACAGGCGGCCGGTCATCGATTTTTCCCAAAATATAAAAGTTTCTGGATCACTAGGAAATTAGTCTAAAACAATGTGCTATCACTAGACATGACCATAAAACTAATAGTTTGCACTCCGGGGGCAGTTTTGTTGACAAATTTGAGATAGCTCAAAACTGAGAAATTTCGACAGGCGGCCGGTCATCGCTTTTTCCCAAAATATAAAAGTTTCTGGATCACTAGGAAATTAGTCTAAAACAATGTGCTATTACTAGACATGACCATAAAACTAATAGTTTGCACTCCGGGGGTAGTTTTGTTGACAAATTTGAGATAGCTCAAGACTGAGAAATTTCGACAGGCGGCCGGTCATCGATTTTTCCCAAAATATAAAAGTTTCTGGATCACTAGGAAATTAGTATAAAACAATGTGCTGTCACTAGACATGACAATAAAACTAATAATTTGCACTCCGGGGGCAGTTTTGTTGACAAATTTGAGATAGCTCAAAACAGAAATTTCGACAGGCGGCCAGTCATCGTTTTTTCCCAAAATATAAAAGTTTCTGGATCACTAGGAAATTAGTCTAAAACAATGTGCTATCACTAGACATGACCATAAAAGTAATAATTTGCACTCCTTGGGCAGTTTTGTTGACAAATTTGACATAGCTCAAAACAGAAATTTCGACAGGCGGCCGGTCATCGTTTTTTCCCAAAATATAAAAGTTTCTGGATCACTAGGAAATAAGTCTAAAACAATGTGCTGACAAGAGACAAGACCGTAAAAGTAATAATTTGCACTCCGGGGGCAATTTTGTTGACAAATTTGAGATAGCTCAAAACAGAAATTTTGACAGGCGGCCGGTCATCGATTTTTCCCAAAATATAAAAGTTTCTGGATCACTGGGAAATTAGTCGTAAACAATGTGCTGACACTAGACATTACCATAAAAGTAATAATTTGCACTCCGTGGGCAGTTTTGTTGACAAATTTGAGATAGCTGAAAACTGAGAAATTTCGACAGGCGGCCGGTCATCGCTTTTTCCCAAGATATAACAGTTTCTGAATCACTAGGAAATTAGTCTAAAACAATGTGCTGACAAGAGACATGACCGTAAAAGTAATAATTTGCACTCCGGGGGCTATTTTGTTGACAAATTTGAGATAGCTCAAAACAGAAATTTCGACAGGCGGCCGGTCATCGTTTTTTCCCAAAATATAAAAGTTTCTGGATCACTAGGAAATTAGTCTAAAACAATGTGCTATCACTAGACATGACCATAAAACTAATAGTTTGCACTCCGGGGGCAGTTTTGTTGACAAATTTGAGATAGCTCAAAACTGAGAAATTTCGACAGGCGGCCGGTCATCACTTTTTCCCAAAATATAAAAGTTTCTGGATCACTAGGAAATTAGTCTAAAACAATGTGCTATTACTAGACATGACCATAAAACTAATAGTTTGCACTCCGGGGGTAGTTTTGTTGACAAATTTGAGATAGTTCAAGACTGAGAAATTTCGACAGGCGGCCGGTCATCGATTTTTCCCAAAATATAAAAGTTTCTGGATCACTAGGAAATTAGTATAAAACAATGTGCTGTCACTAGACATGACAATAAAACTAATAATTTGCACTCCGGGGGCAGTTTTGTTGACAAATTTGAGATAGCTCAAAACAGAAATTTCGACAGGCGGCCTGTCATCGTTTTTTCCCAAAATATAAAAGTTTCTGGATCACTAGGAAATAAGTCTAAAACAATGTGCTGACAAGAGACAAGACCGTAAAAGTAATAATTTGCACTCCGGGGGCAATTTTGTTGACAAATTTGAGATAGCTCAAAACAGAAATTTCGACAGGCGGCCGGTCATCGATTTTTCCCAAAATATAAAAGTTTCTGGATCACTAGGAAATTAGTCTAAAACAATGTGCTATCACTAGACATGACCATAAAACTAATAGTTTGCACTCCGGGGGCAGTTTTGTTGACAAATTTGAGATAGCTCAAGACTGAGAAATTTCGACAGGCGGCCGGTCATCGATTTTTCCCAAAATATAAAAGTTTCTGGATCACTAGGAAATTAGTATAAAACAATGTGCTGTCACTAGACATGACAATAAAACTAATAATTTGCACTCCGGGGGCAGTTTTGTTGACAAATTTGAGATAGCTCAAAACAGAAATTTCGACAGGCGGCCAGTCATCGTTTTTTCCCAAAATATAAAAGTTTCTGGATCACTAGGAAATTAGTCTAAAACAATGTGCTATCACTAGACATGACCATAAAAGTAATAATTTGCACTCCTTGGGCAGTTTTGTTGACAAATTTGACATAGCTCAAAACAGAAATTTCGACAGGCGGCCGGTCATCGTTTTTTCCCAAAATATAAAAGTTTCTGGATCACTAGGAAATAAGTCTAAAACAATGTGCTGACAAGAGACAAGACCGTAAAAGTAATAATTTGCACTCCGGGGGCAATTTTGTTGACAAATTTGAGATAGCTCAAAACAGAAATTTTGACAGGCGGCCGGTCATCGATTTTTCCCAAAATATAAAAGTTTCTGGATCACTAGGAAATTAGTCTAAAACAATGTGCTATCACTAGACATGACCATAAAACTAATAGTTTGCACTCCGGGGGCAGTTTTGTTGACAAATTTGAGATAGCTCAAAACTGAGAAAATTCGACAGGCGGCCGGTCATCGCTTTTTCCCAAAATATAAAAGTTTCTGGATCACTAGGAAATTGGTCTAAAACAATGTGCTGACACCAGACATGGCCATAAAAGTAATAATTTGCACTCCGGGGGCAGTTTTGTTGACAAATTTGAGATAGTTCAAAACTGAGAAATTTTGACAGGCGGCCGGTCATCGCTTTTTCCCAAAATATAAAAGTTTCTGGATCACTGGGAAATTAGTCGTAAACAATGTGCTGACACTAGACATTACCATAAAAGTAATAATTTGCACTCCGTGGGCAGTTTTGTTGACAAATTTGAGATAGCTGAAAACTGAGAAATTTCGACAGGCGGCCGGTCATCGCTTTTTCCCAAGATATAACAGTTTCTGAATCACTAGGAAATTAGTCTAAAACAATGTGCTGACACCAGACATGACCGTAAAACTAATAGTTTGCACTCCGGGGGTAGTTTTGTTGACAAATTTGAGACAGCTCAAGACTGAGAAATTTCGATAGGCGGCCGGTCATCGATTTTTCCCGAAATATAAAAGTTTCTGGATCACTAGGAAATAAGTCTAAAACAATGTGCTGACAAGAGACAAGACCGTAAAAGTAATAATTTGCACTCCGGGGGCAATTTTGTTGACAAATTTGAGATAGCTCAAAACAGAAATTTCGACAGGCGGCCGGTCATCGATTTTTCCCAAAATATAAAAGTTTCTGGATCACTAGGAAATTAGTCTAAAACAATGTGCTATCACTAGACATGACCATAAAACTAATAGTTTGCACTCCGGGGGCAGTTTTGTTGACAAATTTGAGATAGCTCAAAACTGAGAAATTTCGACAGGCGGCCGGTCATCGCTTTTTCCCAAAATATAAAAGTTTCTGGATCACTAGGAAATTAGTCTAAAACAATGTGCTATTACTAGACATGACCATAAAACTAATAGTTTGCACTCCGGGGGTAGTTTTGTTGACAAATTTGAGATAGCTCAAGACTGAGAAATTTCGACAGGCGGCCGGTCATCGATTTTTCCCAAAATATAAAAGTTTCTGGATCACTAGGAAATTAGTATAAAACAATGTGCTGTCACTAGACATGACAATAAAACTAATAATTTGCACTCCGGGGGCAGTTTTGTTGACAAATTTGAGATAGCTCAAAACAGAAATTTCGACAGGCGGCCAGTCATCGTTTTTTCCCAAAATATAAAAGTTTCTGGATCACTAGGAAATTAGTCTAAAACAATGTGCTATCACTAGACATGACCATAAAAGTAATAATTTGCACTCCTTGGGCAGTTTTGTTGACAAATTTGACATAGCTCAAAACAGAAATTTCGACAGGCGGCCGGTCATCGTTTTTTCCCAAAATATAAAAGTTTCTGGATCACTAGGAAATAAGTCTAAAACAATGTGCTGACAAGAGACAAGACCGTAAAAGTAATAATTTGCACTCCGGGGGCAATTTTGTTGACAAATTTGAGATAGCTCAAAACAGAAATTTTGACAGGCGGCCGGTCATCGATTTTTCCCAAAATATAAAAGTTTCTGGATCACTAGGAAATTAGTCTAAAACAATGTGCTATCACTAGACATGACCATAAAACTAATAGTTTGCACTCCGGGGGCAGTTTTGTTGACAAATTTGAGATAGCTCAAAACTGAGAAAATTCGACAGGCGGCCGGTCATCGCTTTTTCCCAAAATATAAAAGTTTCTGGATCACTAGGAAATTAGTCTAAAACAATGTGCTGACACCAGACATGGCCATAAAAGTAATAATTTGCACTCCGGGGGCAGTTTTGTTGACAAATTTGAGATAGCTCAAAACTGAGAAATTTTGACAGGCGGCCGGTCATCGCTTTTTCCCAAAATATAAAAGTTTCTGGATCACTGGGAAATTAGTCGTAAACAATGTGCTGACACTAGACATTACCATAAAAGTAATAATTTGCACTCCGTGGGCAGTTTTGTTGACAAATTTGAGATAGCTGAAAACTGAGAAATTTCGACAGGCGGCCGGTCATCGCTTTTTCCCAAGATATAACAGTTTCTGAATCACTAGGAAATTAGTCTAAAACAATGTGCTGACACCAGACATGACCGTAAAAGTAATAATTTGCACTCCTTGGGCAGTTTTGTTGACAAATTTGAGATAGCTCAAAACAGAAATTTCGACAGGCGGCCGGTCATCGTTTTTTCCCAAAATATAAAAGTTTCTGGATCACTAGGAAATAAGTCTAAAACAATGTGCTGACAAGAGACAAGACCGTAAAAGTAATAATTTGCACTCCGGGGGCAATTTTGTTGACAAATTTGAGATAGCTCAAAACAGAAATTTCGACAGGCGGCCGGTCATCGATTTTTCCCAAAATATAAAAGTTTCTGGATCACTAGGAAATTAGTCTAAAACAATTTGCTGACACCAGACATGACCGTAAAAGTAATAATTTGCACTCCGGGGGCAATTTTGTTGACAAATTTGAGATAGCCCAAAACTGAGAAATTTCGACAGGCGGCCGGTCATCGATTTTTCCCAAAATATAAAAGTTTCTGGATCACTAGGAAATTAGTTTAAAACAATGTGCTGACACTAGACATGACCATAAAACTAATAGTTTGCACTCCGGGGGCAGATTTGTTGACAAATTTGAGATAGCTGAAAACTGAGAAATTTCGACAGGCGGCCGGTCATCGCTTTTCCCAAAATATAACAGTTTCTGGATCACTAGGAAATTAGTCTAAAACAATTTGCTGACACGAGACATGACCGTAAAAGTAATAATTTGCACTCCGGGGGCAATTTTGTTGACAAATTTGAGATAGCTTAAAACTGAGAAATTTTGACAGGCGGCCGGTCATCGATTTTTCCCAAAACATAAAAGTTTCAGGATCACTAGGAAATAAGTCTAAAACAATGTGCTGACAAGAGACATGACCGTAAAAGTAATAATTTGCACTCCGGGGGCAATTTTGTTGACAAATTTGAGATAGCTCAAAACAGAAATTTTGACAGGCGGCCGGTCATCGTTTTTTCCCAAAATATAAAAGTTTCTGGATCACTAGGAAATTAGTCTAAAACAATGTGCTATCACTAGACATGACCATAAAACTAATAGTTTGCACTCCGGGGGCAGTTTTGTTGACAAATTTGAGATAGCTCAAAACTGAGAAAATTCGACAGGCGGCCGGTCATCGCTTTTTCCCAAAATATAAAAGTTTCTGGATCACTAGGAAATAAGTCTAAAACAATGTGCTGACAAGAGACAAGACCGTAAAAGTAATAATTTGCACTCCGGGGGCTATTTTGTTGACAAATTTGAGATAGCTCAAAACAGAAATTTCGACAGGCGGCCGGTCATCGATTTTTCCCAAAATATAAAAGTTTCTGGATCACTAGGAAATTAGTCTAAAACAATGTGCTATTACTAGACATGACCATAAAACTAATAGTTTGCACTCCGGGGGCAGTTTTGTTGACAAATTTGAGATAGCTCAAGACTGAGAAATTTCGACAGGTGGCCGGTCATCGATTTTTCCCAAAATATAAAGGTTTCTGGATCACTAGGAAATTAGTCTAAAACAATGTGCTGACACCAGACATGACCGTAAAAGTAATAATTTGCACTCCTTGGGCAGTTTTGTTGACAAATTTGAGATAAGTCAAAACAGAAATTTCGACAGGCGGCCGGTTATCGATTTTTCCCAAAATATAAAAGTTTCTGGATCACTAGGAAATAAGTCTAAAACAATGTGCTGACACGAGACATGACCGTAAAAGTAATAATTTGCACTCCGGGGGCAATTTTGTTGACAAATTTGAGATAGCTCAAAACTGAGAAATTTCGGCAGGCGGTCGGTCATCGATTTTTCCCAAAATATAAAAGTTTCTGGATCACTAGGAAATTAGTCTAAAACAATGTGCTGATACGAGACATGACCGTAAATGTAATAATTTCCACTCCGCGGGCAGTTTTGTTGACACATTTGAGATAGCTCAAAACTGAGAAATTTCGACAGGCGGCCGGTCATCGATTTTTCCCAAAATATAAAAGTTTCTGGATCACTAGGAAATTAGTCTAAAACAATTTGCTGACACCAGACATGACCGTAAAAGTAATAATTTGCACTCCGGGGGCAATTTTGTTGACAAATTTGAGATAGCCCAACACTGAGAAATTTCGACAGGCGGCCGGTCATCGCTTTTTCCCAAAATATAAAAGTTTCTGGATCACTAGGAAATTAGTCTAAAACAATGTGCTGTTACTAGACATGAACATAAAACTAATAATTTGCACTCCGGGTGCAGTTTTGTTGACAAATTTGAGATAGTTCAAAACTGAGAAATTTCGACAGGCGGCCGGTCATCGATTTTTCCCAAAATATAAAAGTTTCTGGATCACTAGGAAATAAATCTAAAACAATGTGCTGACACTAGACATGACCATGAAAGTAATAATTTGCACTCCGTGGGCAGTTTTGTTGACAAATTTGAGATAGCTCAAAACTGAGAAATTTCGACAGGCGGCCGGTCATCGATTTTTCCCAAAATATAAATGCTTCTGGATCACTAGGAAATTAGTCCAAAACAATGTGCTGACACCAGACATGACCATAAAAGTAATAATTTGCACTCTGGGGGAAGTTTTGTTGACAAATTTGAGATAGCTCAAAACTGAGAAATTTTGACAGGCAGCCGGCCGGTCATCGACTTTTCCCAAAATATAAAAGTTCCTGGATCACTAGGAAATTTGTCTAAAACAATGTGCTGACACTAGACATGACCAAAGAAGTTATAATTTGCACTCCTGTTGAAGTTGTTGACAAATTTGAGATAGCTCAAAACTGAGAAATTTTGACAGGCGGCCGGTCATCGTTTTTTCCCAAAATATAAAAGTTTCTGGTTCACTAGGAAATTAGTCTAAAACAATTTCCTGACACTAGACATTACCATAAAAGTAATAATTTGCACTCCGGGGGCAGTTTTGTTGACACATTTGAGATAGCTAAAAACTGAGAAATTTTGACAGGCGGCCGGTCATCGTTTTTTCCCAAAATATAAAAGTTTCTGGTTCACTAGGAAATTAGTCTAAAACAATTTCCTGACACTAGACATTACCATAAAAGTAATAATTTGCACTCCGGGGGCAGTTTTGTTGACAAATTTGAGATAGCTCAAAACAGAAATTTCGACAGGCAGCCGGTCATCGATTTTTCCCAAAATATAAAAGTTTCTGGATCCCTAGGAAATTAGTCTAAAACAATGTGCTATCACTAGACATGACCATAAAACTAATAGTTTGCACTCCGGGGGCAGTTTTGTTGACAAATTTGAGATAGCTCAAAACTGAGAAATTTCGACAGGCGGCCGGTCATCGCTTTTTCCCAAAATATAAAAGTTTCTGGATCACTAGGAAATTAGTCTAAAACAATGTGCTATTACTAGACATGACCATAAAACTAATAGTTTGCACTCCGGGGGTAGTTTTGTTGACAAATTTGAGATAGCTCAAGACTGAGAAATTTCGACAGGCGGCCGGTCATCGATTTTTCCCAAAATATAAAAGTTTCTGGATCACTAGGAAATTAGTATAAAACAATGTGCTGTCACTAGACATGACAATAAAACTAATAATTTGCACTCCGGGGGCAGTTTTGTTGACAAATTTGAGATAGCTCAAAACAGAAATTTCGACAGGCGGCCAGTCATCGTTTTTTCCCAAAATATAAAAGTTTCTGGATCACTAGGAAATTAGTCTAAAACAATGTGCTATCACTAGACATGACCATAAAAGTAATAATTTGCACTCCTTGGGCAGTTTTGTTGACAAATTTGACATAGCTCAAAACAGAAATTTCGACAGGCGGCCGGTCATCGTTTTTTCCCAAAATATAAAAGTTTCTGGATCACTAGGAAATAAGTCTAAAACAATGTGCTGACAAGAGACAAGACCGTAAAAGTAATAATTTGCACTCCGGGGGCAATTTTGTTGACAAATTTGAGATAGCTCAAAACAGAAATTTTGACAGGCGGCCGGTCATCGATTTTTCCCAAAATATAAAAGTTTCTGGATCACTAGGAAATTAGTCTAAAACAATGTGCTATCACTAGACATGACCATAAAACTAATAGTTTGCACTCCGGGGGCAGTTTTGTTGACAAATTTGAGATAGCTCAAAACTGAGAAAATTCGACAGGCGGCCGGTCATCGCTTTTTCCCAAAATATAAAAGTTTCTGGATCACTAGGAAATTGGTCTAAAACAATGTGCTGACACCAGACATGGCCATAAAAGTAATAATTTGCACTCCGGGGGCAGTTTTGTTGACAAATTTGAGATAGTTCAAAACTGAGAAATTTTGACAGGCGGCCGGTCATCGCTTTTTCCCAAAATATAAAAGTTTCTGGATCACTGGGAAATTAGTCGTAAACAATGTGCTGACACTAGACATTACCATAAAAGTAATAATTTGCACTCCGTGGGCAGTTTTGTTGACAAATTTGAGATAGCTGAAAACTGAGAAATTTCGACAGGCGGCCGGTCATCGCTTTTTCCCAAGATATAACAGTTTCTGAATCACTAGGAAATTAGTCTAAAACAATGTGCTGACACCAGACATGACCGTAAAACTAATAGTTTGCACTCCGGGGGTAGTTTTGTTGACAAATTTGAGACAGCTCAAGACTGAGAAATTTCGATAGGCGGCCGGTCATCGATTTTTCCCGAAATATAAAAGTTTCTGGATCACTAGGAAATTAGTATATAACAATGTGCTGTCACTAGACATGACAATAAAACTAATAATTTGCACTCTGGGGGCAGTTTTGTTGACAAATTTGAGATAGCTCAAAACAGAAATTTCGACAGGCGGCCGGTCATCGTTTTTTCCCAAAATATAAAAGTTTCTGGATCACTAGGAAATTAGTCTAAAACAATGTGCTATCACTAGACATGACCATAAAACTAATAGTTTGCACTCCGGGGGCAGTTTTGTTGACAAATTTGAGATAGCTCAAAACTGAGAAAATTCGACAGGCGGCCGGTCATCGCTTTTTCCCAAAATATAAAAGTTTCTGGATCACTAGGAAATTAGTCTAAAACAATGTGCTGACACCAGACATGGCCATAAAAGTAATAATTTGCACTCCGGGGGCAGTTTTGTTGACAAATTTGAGATAGCTCAAAACTGAGAAATTTTGACAGGCGGCCGGTCATCGCTTTTTCCCAAAATATAAAAGTTTCTGGATCACTGGGAAATTAGTCGTAAACAATGTGCTGACACTAGACATTACCATAAAAGTAATAATTTGCACTCCGTGGGCAGTTTTGTTGACAAATTTGAGATAGCTGAAAACTGAGAAATTTCGACAGGCGGCCGGTCATCGCTTTTTCCCAAGATATAACAGTTTCTGAATCACTAGGAAATTAGTCTAAAACAATGTGCTGACACCAGACATGACCGTAAAAGTAATAATTTGCACTCCTTGGGCAGTTTTGTTGACAAATTTGAGATAGCTCAAAACAGAAATTTCGACAGGCGGCCGGTCATCGTTTTTTCCCAAAATATAAAAGTTTCTGGATCACTAGGAAATAAGTCTAAAACAATGTGCTGACAAGAGACAAGACCGTAAAAGTAATAATTTGCACTCCGGGGGCAATTTTGTTGACAAATTTGAGATAGCTCAAAACAGAAATTTCGACAGGCGGCCGGTCATCGATTTTTCCCAAAATATAAAAGTTTCTGGATCACTAGGAAATTAGTCTAAAACAATTTGCTGACACCAGACATGACCGTAAAAGTAATAATTTGCACTCCGGGGGCAATTTTGTTGACAAATTTGAGATAGCCCAAAACTGAGAAATTTCGACAGGCGGCCGGTCATCGATTTTTCCCAAAATATAAAAGTTTCTGGATCACTAGGAAATTAGTTTAAAACAATGTGCTGACACTAGACATGACCATAAAACTAATAGTTTGCACTCCGGGGGCAGATTTGTTGACAAATTTGAGATAGCTGAAAACTGAGAAATTTCGACAGGCGGCCGGTCATCGCTTTTCCCAAAATATAACAGTTTCTGGATCACTAGGAAATTAGTCTAAAACAATTTGCTGACACGAGACATGACCGTAAAAGTAATAATTTGCACTCCGGGGGCAATTTTGTTGACAAATTTGAGATAGCTTAAAACTGAGAAATTTTGACAGGCGGCCGGTCATCGATTTTTCCCAAAACATAAAAGTTTCAGGATCACTAGGAAATAAGTCTAAAACAATGTGCTGACAAGAGACATGACCGTAAAAGTAATAATTTGCACTCCGGGGGCAATTTTGTTGACAAATTTGAGATAGCTCAAAACAGAAATTTTGACAGGCGGCCGGTCATCGTTTTTTCCCAAAATATAAAAGTTTCTGGATCACTAGGAAATTAGTCTAAAACAATGTGCTGATACGAGACATGACCGTAAATGTAATAATTTCCACTCCGCGGGCAGTTTTGTTGACACATTTGAGATAGCTCAAAACTGAGAAATTTCGACAGGCGGCCGGTCATCGATTTTTCCCAAAATATAAAAGTTTCTGGATCACTAGGAAATTAGTCTAAAACAATTTGCTGACACCAGACATGACCGTAAAAGTAATAATTTGCACTCCGGGGGCAATTTTGTTGACAAATTTGAGATAGCCCAACACTGAGAAATTTCGACAGGCGGCCGGTCATCGCTTTTTCCCAAAATATAAAAGTTTCTGGATCACTAGGAAATTAGTCTAAAACAATGTGCTGTTACTAGACATGAACATAAAACTAATAATTTGCACTCCGGGTGCAGTTTTGTTGACAAATTTGAGATAGTTCAAAACTGAGAAATTTCGACAGGCGGCCGGTCATCGATTTTTCCCAAAATATAAAAGTTTCTGGATCACTAGGAAATAAATCTAAAACAATGTGCTGACACTAGACATGACCATGAAAGTAATAATTTGCACTCCGTGGGCAGTTTTGTTGACAAATTTGAGATAGCTCAAAACTGAGAAATTTCGACAGGCGGCCGGTCATCGATTTTTCCCAAAATATAAATGCTTCTGGATCACTAGGAAATTAGTCCAAAACAATGTGCTGACACCAGACATGACCATAAAAGTAATAATTTGCACTCTGGGGGAAGTTTTGTTGACAAATTTGAGATAGCTCAAAACTGAGAAATTTTGACAGGCAGCCGGCCGGTCATCGACTTTTCCCAAAATATAAAAGTTCCTGGATCACTAGGAAATTTGTCTAAAACAATGTGCTGACACTAGACATGACCAAAGAAGTTATAATTTGCACTCCTGTTGAAGTTGTTGACAAATTTGAGATAGCTCAAAACTGAGAAATTTTGACAGGCGGCCGGTCATCGTTTTTTCCCAAAATATAAAAGTTTCTGGTTCACTAGGAAATTAGTCTAAAACAATTTCCTGACACTAGACATTACCATAAAAGTAATAATTTGCACTCCGGGGGCAGTTTTGTTGACACATTTGAGATAGCTAAAAACTGAGAAATTTTGACAGGCGGCCGGTCATCGTTTTTTCCCAAAATATAAAAGTTTCTGGTTCACTAGGAAATTAGTCTAAAACAATTTCCTGACACTAGACATTACCATAAAAGTAATAATTTGCACTCCGGGGGCAGTTTTGTTGACAAATTTGAGATAGCTCAAAACAGAAATTTTGACAGGCAGCCGGTCATCGATTTTTCCCAAAATATAAAAGTTTCTGGATCCCTAGGAAATTAGTCTAAAACAATGTGCTGACACCAGACATGACCATAAAAGTAATAATTTGCACTCCGGGGGCAGTTTTGTTGACAAATTTGAGATAGCTGTAAACTTAGAAATTTTGACAGGCGGCCGGTCATCGATTTTTCCCAAAATATAAATGTTTCTGGATCACTAGGAAATTAATTAGTCTAAAACAATGTGCTGTCACTAGACAAGACCATAAAACTAATAATTTCCACTCCGGGGACAGTTTTGGTGACAAATTTGAGATAGCTCAAAACAGAAATTTCGACAGGCGGCCGGTCATCGATTTTTCCCAAAATATAAAAGTTTCTGGATCACTAGGAAATTAGTCTAAAACAATGTGCTATTACTAGACATGACCATAAAACTAATAGTTTGCACTCCGGGGGCAGTTTTGTTGACAAATTTGAGATAGCTCAAGACTGAGAAATTTCGGCAGGCGGCCGGTCATCGATTTTTCCCAAAATATAAAAGTTTCTGGATCACTAGGAAATTAGTCTAAAACAATGTGCTGATACGAGACATGACCGTAAATGTAATAATTTCCACTCCGCGGGCAGTTTTGTTGACACATTTGAGATAGCTCAAAACTGAGAAATTTCGACAGGCGGCCGGTCATCGATTTTTCCCAAAATATAAAAGTTTCTGGATCACTAGGAAATTAGTCTAAAACAATTTGCTGACACCAGACATGACCGTAAAAGTAATAATTTGCACTCCGGGGGCAATTTTGTTGACAAATTTGAGATAGCCCAACACTGAGAAATTTCGACAGGCGGCCGGTCATCGCTTTTTCCCAAAATATAAAAGTTTCTGGATCACTAGGAAATTAGTCTAAAACAATGTGCTGTTACTAGACATGAACATAAAACTAATAATTTGCACTCCGGGTGCAGTTTTGTTGACAAATTTGAGATAGTTCAAAACTGAGAAATTTCGACAGGCGGCCGGTCATCGATTTTTCCCAAAATATAAAAGTTTCTGGATCACTAGGAAATAAATCTAAAACAATGTGCTGACACTAGACATGACCATGAAAGTAATAATTTGCACTCCGTGGGCAGTTTTGTTGACAAATTTGAGATAGCTCAAAACTGAGAAATTTCGACAGGCGGCCGGTCATCGATTTTTCCCAAAATATAAATGCTTCTGGATCACTAGGAAATTAGTCCAAAACAATGTGCTGACACCAGACATGACCATAAAAGTAATAATTTGCACTCTGGGGGAAGTTTTGTTGACAAATTTGAGATAGCTCAAAACTGAGAAATTTTGACAGGCAGCCGGCCGGTCATCGACTTTTCCCAAAATATAAAAGTTCCTGGATCACTAGGAAATTTGTCTAAAACAATGTGCTGACACTAGACATGACCAAAGAAGTTATAATTTGCACTCCTGTTGAAGTTGTTGACAAATTTGAGATAGCTCAAAACTGAGAAATTTTGACAGGCGGCCGGTCATCGTTTTTTCCCAAAATATAAAAGTTTCTGGTTCACTAGGAAATTAGTCTAAAACAATTTCCTGACACTAGACATTACCATAAAAGTAATAATTTGCACTCCGGGGGCAGTTTTGTTGACACATTTGAGATAGCTAAAAACTGAGAAATTTTGACAGGCGGCCGGTCATCGTTTTTTCCCAAAATATAAAAGTTTCTGGTTCACTAGGAAATTAGTCTAAAACAATTTCCTGACACTAGACATTACCATAAAAGTAATAATTTGCACTCCGGGGGCAGTTTTGTTGACAAATTTGAGATAGCTCAAAACAGAAATTTCGACAGGCAGCCGGTCATCGATTTTTCCCAAAATATAAAAGTTTCTGGATCCCTAGGAAATTAGTCTAAAACAATGTGCTGACACCAGACATGACCATAAAAGTAATAATTTGCACTCCGGGGGCAGTTTTGTTGACAAATTTGAGATAGCTGTAAACTTAGAAATTTTGACAGGCGGCCGGTCATCGATTTTTCCCAAAATATAAATGTTTCTGGATCACTAGGAAATTAATTAGTCTAAAACAATGTGCTGTCACTAGACAAGACCATAAAACTAATAATTTCCACTCCGGGGACAGTTTTGGTGACAAATTTGAGATAGCTCAAAACAGAAATTTCGACAGGCGGCCGGTCATCGATTTTTCCCAAAATATAAAAGTTTCTGGATCACTAGGAAATTAGTCTAAAACAATTTGCTGACACCAGACATGACCGTAAAAGTAATAATTTGCACTCCGGGGGCAATTTTGTTGACAAATTTGAGATAGCCCAACACTGAGAAATTTCGACAGGCGGCCGGTCATCGCTTTTTCCCAAAATATAAAAGTTTCTGGATCACTAGGAAATTAGTCTAAAACAATGTGCTGTTACTAGACATGAACATAAAACTAATAATTTGCACTCCGGGTGCAGTTTTGTTGACAAATTTGAGATAGTTCAAAACTGAGAAATTTCGACAGGCGGCCGGTCATCGATTTTTCCCAAAATATAAAAGTTTCTGGATCACTAGGAAATAAATCTAAAACAATGTGCTGACACTAGACATGACCATGAAAGTAATAATTTGCACTCCGTGGGCAGTTTTGTTGACAAATTTGAGATAGCTCAAAACTGAGAAATTTCGACAGGCGGCCGGTCATCGATTTTTCCCAAAATATAAATGCTTCTGGATCACTAGGAAATTAGTCCAAAACAATGTGCTGACACCAGACATGACCATAAAAGTAATAATTTGCACTCTGGGGGAAGTTTTGTTGACAAATTTGAGATAGCTCAAAACTGAGAAATTTTGACAGGCAGCCGGCCGGTCATCGACTTTTCCCAAAATATAAAAGTTCCTGGATCACTAGGAAATTTGTCTAAAACAATGTGCTGACACTAGACATGACCAAAGAAGTTATAATTTGCACTCCTGTTGAAGTTGTTGACAAATTTGAGATAGCTCAAAACTGAGAAATTTTGACAGGCGGCCGGTCATCGTTTTTTCCCAAAATATAAAAGTTTCTGGTTCACTAGGAAATTAGTCTAAAACAATTTCCTGACACTAGACATTACCATAAAAGTAATAATTTGCACTCCGGGGGCAGTTTTGTTGACACATTTGAGATAGCTAAAAACTGAGAAATTTTGACAGGCGGCCGGTCATCGTTTTTTCCCAAAATATAAAAGTTTCTGGTTCACTAGGAAATTAGTCTAAAACAATTTCCTGACACTAGACATTACCATAAAAGTAATAATTTGCACTCCGGGGGCAGTTTTGTTGACAAATTTGAGATAGCTCAAAACAGAAATTTCGACAGGCAGCCGGTCATCGATTTTTCCCAAAATATAAAAGTTTCTGGATCCCTAGGAAATTAGTCTAAAACAATGTGCTGACACCAGACATGACCATAAAAGTAATAATTTGCACTCCGGGGGCAGTTTTGTTGACAAATTTGAGATAGCTGTAAACTTAGAAATTTTGACAGGCGGCCGGTCATCGATTTTTCCCAAAATATAAATGTTTCTGGATCACTAGGAAATTAATTAGTCTAAAACAATGTGCTGTCACTAGACAAGACCATAAAACTAATAATTTCCACTCCGGGGACAGTTTTGGTGACAAATTTGAGAGAGCTCAAAACAGAAATTTCGACAGGCGGCCGGTCATCGATTTTTCCCAAAATATAAAAGTTTCTGGATCACTAGGAAATTAGTCTAAAACAATGTGCTATTACTAGACATGACCATAAAACTAATAGTTTGCACTCCGGGGGCAGTTTTGTTGACAAATTTGAGATAGCTCAAGACTGAGAAATTTCGACAGGTGGCCGGTCATCGATTTTTCCCAAAATATAAAGGTTTCTGGATCACTAGGAAATTAGTCTAAAACAATGTGCTGACACCAGACATGACCGTAAAAGTAATAATTTGCACTCCTTGGGCAGTTTTGTTGACAAATTTGAGATAAGTCAAAACAGAAATTTCGACAGGCGGCCGGTTATCGATTTTTCCCAAAATATAAAAGTTTCTGGATCACTAGGAAATAAGTCTAAAACAATGTGCTGACACGAGACATGACCGTAAAAGTAATAATTTGCACTCCGGGGGCAATTTTGTTGACAAATTTGAGATAGCTCAAAACAGAAATTTTGACAGGCGGCCGGTCATCGATTTTCCCCAAAATATAAAAGTTTCTGGATCACTAGGAAATTAGTCTAAAACAATGTGCTATTACTAGACATGACCATAAAACTAATAGTTTGCACTCCGGGGGTAGTTTTGTTGACAAATTTGAGATAGCTCAAGACTGAGAAATTTCGACAGGCGGCCGGTCATCGATTTTTCCCAAAATATAAAAGTTTCTGGATCACTAGGAAATTAGTCTAAAACAATGTGCTGATACGAGACATGACCGTAAATGTAATAATTTCCACTCCGCGGGCAGTTTTGTTGACACATTTGAGATAGCTCAAAACTGAGAAATTTCGACAGGCGGCCGGTCATCGATTTTTCCCAAAATATAAAAGTTTCTGGATCACTAGGAAATTAGTCTAAAACAATGTGCTGACACCAGACATGACCGTAAAAGTAATAATTTGCACTCCGGGGGCAATTTTGTTGACAAATTTGAGATAGCCCAAAACTGAGAAATTTCGACAGGCGGCCGGTCATTGCTTTTTCCCAAAATATAAAAGTTTCTGGATCACTAGGAAATTAGTTTAAAACAATGTGCTGACACTAGACATGACCATAAAAGTAATAATGTACACTCCGGGGGCAGTTTTGTTGACACATTTCAGATAGCTAAAAACTGAGAAATTTTGACAGGCGGCCGGTCATCGTTTTTTCCCAAAATATAAAAGTTTCTGGTTCACTAGGAAATTAGTCTAAAACAATTTCCTGACACTAGACATTACCATAAAAGTAATAATTTGCACTCCGGGGGCAGTTTTGTTGACAAATTTGAGATAGCTCAAAACAGAAATTTCGACAGGCGGCCGGTCATCGATTTTTCCCAAAATATAAAAGTTTCTGGATCCCTAGGAAATTAGTCTAAAACAATGTGCTGACACCAGACATGACCATAAAAGTAATAATTTGCACTCCGGGGGCAGTTTTGTTGACAAATTTGAGATAGCTCAAATCTGAGAAATTTCGACAGGCGGCGGGTCATCGATTTTTCCCAAAATATAAAAGTTTCTGGATCACTAGGAAATTAGTCTAAAACAATGTCCTGACACTAGACATTACCATAAAAGTAATAATTTGCACTCCGGGGGCAGTTTTGTTGACAAATTTGAGATAGCTGTAAAGTTAGAAATTTTGACAGGCGGCCGGTCATCGATTTTTCCCAAAATATAAATGTTTCTGGATCACTAGGAAATTAATTAGTCTAAAACAATGTGCTGTCACTAGACAAGACCATAAAACTAATAATTTCCACTCCGGGGACAGTTTTGGTGACAAATTTGAGATAGCTCAAAACAGAAATTTCGACAGGCGGCCGGTCATCGATTTTTCCCAAAATATAAAAGTTTCTGGATCACTAGGAAATTAGTCTAAAACAATGTGCTATTACTAGACATGACCATAAAACTAAATTAATTAGTCTAAAACAATGTGCTGTCACTAGACAAGACCATAAAACTAATAATTTCCACTCCGGGGACAGTTTTGGTGACAAATTTGAGATAGCTCAAAACAGAAATTTCGACAGGCGGCCGGTCATCGATTTTTCCCAAAATATAAAAGTTTCTGGATCACTAGGAAATTAGTCTAAAACAATTTGCTGACACCAGACATGACCGTAAAAGTAATAATTTGCACTCCGGGGGCAATTTTGTTGACAAATTTGAGATAGCCCAAAACTGAGAAATTTCGACAGGCGGCCGGTCATCGCTTTTTCCCAAAATATAAAAGTTTCTGGATCACTAGGAAATTAGTCTAAAACAATGTGCTGTTACTAGACATGAACATAAAACTAATAATTTGCACTCCGGGTGCAGTTTTGTTGACAAATTTGAGATAGTTCAAAACTGAGAAATTTCGACAGGCGGCCGGTCATCGATTTTTCCCAAAATATAAAAGTTTCTGGATCACTAGGAAATAAATCTAAAACAATGTGCTGACACTAGACATGACCATAAAAGTAATAATTTGCACTCCGTGGGCAGTTTTGTTGACAAATTTGAGATAGCTCAAAACTGAGAAATTTCGACAGGCGGCCGGTCATCGATTTTTCCCAAAATATAAATGCTTCTGGATCACTAGGAAATTAGTCCAAAACAATGTGCTGACACCAGACATGACCATAAAAGTAATAATTTGCACTCTGGGGGAAGTTTTGTTGACAAATTTGAGATAGCTCAAAACTGAGAAATTTTGACAGGCAGCCGGCCGGTCATCGACTTTTCCCAAAATATAAAAGTTCCTGGATCACTAGGAAATTTGTCTAAAACAATGTGCTGACACTAGACATGACCAAAGAAGTTATAATTTGCACTCCTGTTGAAGTTGTTGACAAATTTGAGATAGCTCAAAACTGAGAAATTTTGACAGGCGGCCGGTCATCGTTTTTTCCCAAAATATAAAAGTTTCTGGTTCACTAGGAAATTAGTCTAAAACAATTTCCTGACACTAGACATTACCATAAAAGTAATAATTTGCACTCCGGGGGCAGTTTTGTTGACACATTTGAGATAGCTAAAAACTGAGAAATTTTGACAGGCGGCCGGTCATCGTTTTTTCCCAAAATATAAAAGTTTCTGGTTCACTAGGAAATTAGTCTAAAACAATTTCCTGACACTAGACATTACCATAAAAGTAATAATTTGCACTCCGGGGGCAGTTTTGTTGACAAATTTGAGATAGCTCAAAACAGAAATTTCGACAGGCAGCCGGTCATCGATTTTTCCCAAAATATAAAAGTTTCTGGATCCCTAGGAAATTAGTCTAAAACAATGTGCTGACACCAGACATGACCATAAAAGTAATAATTTGCACTCCGGGGGCAGTTTTGTTGACAAATTTGAGATAGCTGTAAACTTAGAAATTTTGACAGGCGGCCGGTCATCGATTTTTCCCAAAATATAAATGTTTCTGGATCACTAGGAAATTAATTAGTCTAAAACAATGTGCTGTCACTAGACAAGACCATAAAACTAATAATTTCCACTCCGGGGACAGTTTTGGTGACAAATTTGAGATAGCTCAAAACAGAAATTTCGACAGGCGGCCGGTCATCGATTTTTCCCAAAATATAAAAGTTTCTGGATCACTAGGAAATTAGTCTAAAACAATGTGCTATTACTAGACATGACCATAAAACTAATAGTTTGCACTCCGGGGGCAGTTTTGTTGACAAATTTGAGATAGCTCAAGACTGAGAAATTTCGACAGGTGGCCGGTCATCGATTTTTCCCAAAATATAAAGGTTTCTGGATCACTAGGAAATTAGTCTAAAACAATGTGCTGACACCAGACATGACCGTAAAAGTAATAATTTGCACTCCTTGGGCAGTTTTGTTGACAAATTTGAGATAAGTCAAAACAGAAATTTCGACAGGCGGCCGGTTATCGATTTTTCCCAAAATATAAAAGTTTCTGGATCACTAGGAAATAAGTCTAAAACAATGTGCTGACACGAGACATGACCGTAAAAGTAATAATTTGCACTCCGGGGGCAATTTTGTTGACAAATTTGAGATAGCTCAAAACAGAAATTTTGACAGGCGGCCGGTCATCGATTTTTCCCAAAATATAAATGTTTCTGGATCACTAGGAAATTAATTAGTCTAAAACAATGTGCTGTCACTAGACAAGACCATAAAACTAATAATTTCCACTCCGGGGACAGTTTTGGTGACAAATTTGAGATAGCTCAAAACAGAAATTTCGACAGGCGGCCGGTCATCGATTTTTCCCAAAATATAAAAGTTTCTGGATCACTAGGAAATTAGTCTAAAACAATGTGCTATTACTAGACATGACCATAAAACTAAATTAATTAGTCTAAAACAATGTGCTGTCACTAGACAAGACCATAAAACTAATAATTTCCACTCCGGGGACAGTTTTGGTGACAAATTTGAGATAGCTCAAAACAGAAATTTCGACAGGCGGCCGGTCATCGATTTTTCCCAAAATATAAAAGTTTCTGGATCACTAGGAAATTAGTCTAAAACAATTTGCTGACACCAGACATGACCGTAAAAGTAATAATTTGCACTCCGGGGGCAATTTTGTTGACAAATTTGAGATAGCCCAAAACTGAGAAATTTCGACAGGCGGCCGGTCATCGCTTTTTCCCAAAATATAAAAGTTTCTGGATCACTAGGAAATTAGTCTAAAACAATGTGCTGTTACTAGACATGAACATAAAACTAATAATTTGCACTCCGGGTGCAGTTTTGTTGACAAATTTGAGATAGTTCAAAACTGAGAAATTTCGACAGGCGGCCGGTCATCGATTTTTCCCAAAATATAAAAGTTTCTGGATCACTAGGAAATAAATCTAAAACAATGTGCTGACACTAGACATGACCATAAAAGTAATAATTTGCACTCCGTGGGCAGTTTTGTTGACAAATTTGAGATAGCTCAAAACTGAGAAATTTCGACAGGCGGCCGGTCATCGATTTTTCCCAAAATATAAATGCTTCTGGATCACTAGGAAATTAGTCCAAAACAATGTGCTGACACCAGACATGACCATAAAAGTAATAATTTGCACTCTGGGGGAAGTTTTGTTGACAAATTTGAGATAGCTCAAAACTGAGAAATTTTGACAGGCAGCCGGCCGGTCATCGACTTTTCCCAAAATATAAAAGTTCCTGGATCACTAGGAAATTTGTCTAAAACAATGTGCTGACACTAGACATGACCAAAGAAGTTATAATTTGCACTCCTGTTGAAGTTGTTGACAAATTTGAGATAGCTCAAAACTGAGAAATTTTGACAGGCGGCCGGTCATCGTTTTTTCCCAAAATATAAAAGTTTCTGGTTCACTAGGAAATTAGTCTAAAACAATTTCCTGACACTAGACATTACCATAAAAGTAATAATTTGCACTCCGGGGGCAGTTTTGTTGACACATTTGAGATAGCTAAAAACTGAGAAATTTTGACAGGCGGCCGGTCATCGTTTTTTCCCAAAATATAAAAGTTTCTGGTTCACTAGGAAATTAGTCTAAAACAATTTCCTGACACTAGACATTACCATAAAAGTAATAATTTGCACTCCGGGGGCAGTTTTGTTGACAAATTTGAGATAGCTCAAAACAGAAATTTCGACAGGCAGCCGGTCATCGATTTTTCCCAAAATATAAAAGTTTCTGGATCCCTAGGAAATTAGTCTAAAACAATGTGCTGACACCAGACATGACCATAAAAGTAATAATTTGCACTCCGGGGGCAGTTTTGTTGACAAATTTGAGATAGCTGTAAACTTAGAAATTTTGACAGGCGGCCGGTCATCGATTTTTCCCAAAATATAAATGTTTCTGGATCACTAGGAAATTAATTAGTCTTAAACAATGTGCTGTCACTAGACAAGACCATAAAACTAATAATTTCCACTCCGGGGACAGTTTTGGTGACAAATTTGAGATAGCTCAAAACAGAAATTTCGACAGGCGGCCGGTCATCGATTTTTCCCAAAATATAAAAGTTTCTGGATCACTAGGAAATTAGTCTAAAACAATGTGCTATTACTAGACATGACCATAAAACTAATAGTTTGCACTCCGGGGGCAGTTTTGTTGACAAATTTGAGATAGCTCAAGACTGAGAAATTTCGACAGGTGGCCGGTCATCGATTTTTCCCAAAATATAAAGGTTTCTGGATCACTAGGAAATTAGTCTAAAACAATGTGCTGACACCAGACATGACCGTAAAAGTAATAATTTGCACTCCTTGGGCAGTTTTGTTGACAAATTTGAGATAAGTCAAAACAGAAATTTCGACAGGCGGCCGGTTATCGATTTTTCCCAAAATATAAAAGTTTCTGGATCACTAGGAAATAAGTCTAAAACAATGTGCTGACACGAGACATGACCGTAAAAGTAATAATTTGCACTCCGGGGGCAATTTTGTTGACAAATTTGAGATAGCTCAAAACAGAAATTTTGACAGGCGGCCGGTCATCGATTTTCCCCAAAATATAAAAGTTTCTGGATCACTAGGAAATTAGTCTAAAACAATGTGCTATTACTAGACATGACCATAAAACTAATAGTTTGCACTCCGGGGGTAGTTTTGTTGACAAATTTGAGATAGCTCAAGACTGAGAAATTTCGACAGGCGGCCGGTCATCGATTTTTCCCAAAATATAAAAGTTTCTGGATCACTAGGAAATTAGTCTAAAACAATGTGCTGATACGAGACATGACCGTAAATGTAATAATTTCCACTCCGCGGGCAGTTTTGTTGACATATTTGAGATAGCTCAAAACTGAGAAATTTCGACAGGCGGCCGGTCATCGATTTTTCCCAAAATATAAAAGTTTCTGGATCACTAGGAAATTAGTCTAAAACAATGTGCTGACACCAGACATGACCGTAAAAGTAATAATTTGCACTCCGGGGGCAATTTTGTTGACAAATTTGAGATAGCCCAAAACTGAGAAATTTCGACAGGCGGCCGGTCATTGCTTTTTCCCAAAATATAAAAGTTTCTGGATCACTAGGAAATTAGTTTAAAACAATGTGCTGACACTAGACATGACCATAAAAGTAATAATGTACACTCCGGGGGCAGTTTTGTTGACACATTTCAGATAGCTAAAAACTGAGAAATTTTGACAGGCGGCCGGTCATCGTTTTTTCCCAAAATATAAAAGTTTCTGGTTCACTAGGAAATTAGTCTAAAACAATTTCCTGACACTAGACATTACCATAAAAGTAATAATTTGCACTCCGGGGGCAGTTTTGTTGACAAATTTGAGATAGCTCAAAACAGAAATTTCGACAGGCGGCCGGTCATCGATTTTTCCCAAAATATAAAAGTTTCTGGATCCCTAGGAAATTAGTCTAAAACAATGTGCTGACACCAGACATGACCATAAAAGTAATAATTTGCACTCCGGGGGCAGTTTTGTTGACAAATTTGAGATAGCTCAAATCTGAGAAATTTCGACAGGCGGCGGGTCATCGATTTTTCCCAAAATATAAAAGTTTCTGGATCACTAGGAAATTAGTCTAAAACAATGTCCTGACACTAGACATTACCATAAAAGTAATAATTTGCACTCCGGGGGCAGTTTTGTTGACAAATTTGAGATAGCTGTAAAGTTAGAAATTTTGACAGGCGGCCGGTCATCGATTTTTCCCAAAATATAAATGTTTCTGGATCACTAGGAAATTAATTAGTCTAAAACAATGTGCTGTCACTAGACAAGACCATAAAACTAATAATTTCCACTCCGGGGACAGTTTTGGTGACAAATTTGAGATAGCTCAAAACAGAAATTTCGACAGGCGGCCGGTCATCGATTTTTCCCAAAATATAAAAGTTTCTGGATCACTAGGAAATTAGTCTAAAACAATGTGCTATTACTAGACATGACCATAAAACTAAATTAATTAGTCTAAAACAATGTGCTGTCACTAGACAAGACCATAAAACTAATAATTTCCACTCCGGGGACAGTTTTGGTGACAAATTTGAGATAGCTCAAAACAGAAATTTCGACAGGCGGCCGGTCATCGATTTTTCCCAAAATATAAAAGTTTCTGGATCACTAGGAAATTAGTCTAAAACAATTTGCTGACACCAGACATGACCGTAAAAGTAATAATTTGCACTCCGGGGGCAATTTTGTTGACAAATTTGAGATAGCCCAAAACTGAGAAATTTCGACAGGCGGCCGGTCATTGCTTTTTCCCAAAATATAAAAGTTTCTGGATCACTAGGAAATTAGTCTAAAACAATGTGCTGTTACTAGACATGAACATAAAACTAATAATTTGCACTCCGGGTGCAGTTTTGTTGACAAATTTGAGATAGTTCAAAACTGAGAAATTTCGACAGGCGGCCGGTCATCGATTTTTCCCAAAATATAAAAGTTTCTGGATCACTAGGAAATAAATCTAAAACAATGTGCTGACACTAGACATGACCATAAAAGTAATAATTTGCACTCCGTGGGCAGTTTTGTTGACAAATTTGAGATAGCTCAAAAACTGAGACATTTCGACAGGCGGCCGGTCATCGATTTTTCCCAAAATATAAATGCTTCTGGATCACTAGGAAATTAGTCCAAAACAATGTGCTGACACCAGACATGACCATAAAAGTAATAATTTACACTCTGGGGGAAGTTTTGTTGACAAATTTGAGATAGCTCAAAACTGAGAAATTTTGACAGGCAGCCGGCCGGTCATCGTTTTTTCCCAAAATATAAAAGTTTCTGGATCACTAGGAAATTAGTCTAAAACAATGTGCTATCACTAGACATGACCATAAAACTAATAGTTTGCACTCCGGGGGCAGTTTTGTTGACAAATTTGAGATAGCTCAAAACTGAGAAAATTCGACAGGCGGCCGGTCATCGCTTTTTCCCAAAATATAAAAGTTTCTGGATCACTAG
Organism: Cepaea hortensis; assembly: GCA_963921405.1. Taxonomy (NCBI): domain Eukaryota; kingdom Metazoa; phylum Mollusca; class Gastropoda; order Stylommatophora; family Helicidae; genus Cepaea; species Cepaea hortensis. The sequence goes on along the minus strand of OY992885.1, from coordinate 96,325,267 downwards.
GAAATTAGTCTAAAACAATGTACTGACACCAGACATGGCCATAAAAGTAATAATTTGCACTCCGGGGGCAGTTTTGTTGACAAATTTGAGATAGCTCAAATCTGAGAAATTTCGACAGGCGGCGGGTCATCGATTTTTCCCAAAATATAAAAGTTTCTGGATCACTAGGAAATTAGTCTAAAACAATGTCCTGACACTAGACATTACCATAAAAGTAATAATTTGCACTCCGGGGGCAGTTTTGTTGACAAATTTGAGATAGCTGTAAAGTTAGAAATTTTGACAGGCGGCCGGTCATCGATTTTTCCCAAAATATAAATGTTTCTGGATCACTAGGAAATTAATTAGTCTAAAACAATGTGCTGTCACTAGACAAGACCATAAAACTAATAATTTCCACTCCGGGGACAGTTTTGGTGACAAATTTGAGATAGCTCAAAACAGAAATTTCGACAGGCGGCCGGTCATCGATTTTTCCCAAAATATAAAAGTTTCTGGATCACTAGGAAATTAGTCTAAAACAATGTGCTATTACTAGACATGACCATAAAACTAAATTAATTAGTCTAAAACAATGTGCTGTCACTAGACAAGACCATAAAACTAATAATTTCCACTCCGGGGACAGTTTTGGTGACAAATTTGAGATAGCTCAAAACAGAAATTTCGACAGGCGGCCGGTCATCGATTTTTCCCAAAATATAAAAGTTTCTGGATCACTAGGAAATTAGTCTAAAACAATTTGCTGACACCAGACATGACCGTAAAAGTAATAATTTGCACTCCGGGGGCAATTTTGTTGACAAATTTGAGATAGCCCAAAACTGAGAAATTTCGACAGGCGGCCGGTCATCGCTTTTTCCCAAAATATAAAAGTTTCTGGATCACTAGGAAATTAGTCTAAAACAATGTGCTGTTACTAGACATGAACATAAAACTAATAATTTGCACTCCGGGTGCAGTTTTGTTGACAAATTTGAGATAGTTCAAAACTGAGAAATTTCGACAGGCGGCCGGTCATCGATTTTTCCCAAAATATAAAAGTTTCTGGATCACTAGGAAATAAATCTAAAACAATGTGCTGACACTAGACATGACCATAAAAGTAATAATTTGCACTCCGTGGGCAGTTTTGTTGACAAATTTGAGATAGCTCAAAACTGAGAAATTTCGACAGGCGGCCGGTCATCGATTTTTCCCAAAATATAAATGCTTCTGGATCACTAGGAAATTAGTCCAAAACAATGTGCTGACACCAGACATGACCATAAAAGTAATAATTTGCACTCTGGGGGAAGTTTTGTTGACAAATTTGAGATAGCTCAAAACTGAGAAATTTTGACAGGCAGCCGGCCGGTCATCGACTTTTCCCAAAATATAAAAGTTCCTGGATCACTAGGAAATTTGTCTAAAACAATGTGCTGACACTAGACATGACCAAAGAAGTTATAATTTGCACTCCTGTTGAAGTTGTTGACAAATTTGAGATAGCTCAAAACTGAGAAATTTTGACAGGCGGCCGGTCATCGTTTTTTCCCAAAATATAAAAGTTTCTGGTTCACTAGGAAATTAGTCTAAAACAATTTCCTGACACTAGACATTACCATAAAAGTAATAATTTGCACTCCGGGGGCAGTTTTGTTGACACATTTGAGATAGCTAAAAACTGAGAAATTTTGACAGGCGGCCGGTCATCGTTTTTTCCCAAAATATAAAAGTTTCTGGTTCACTAGGAAATTAGTCTAAAACAATTTCCTGACACTAGACATTACCATAAAAGTAATAATTTGCACTCCGGGGGCAGTTTTGTTGACAAATTTGAGATAGCTCAAAACAGAAATTTCGACAGGCAGCCGGTCATCGATTTTTCCCAAAATATAAAAGTTTCTGGATCCCTAGGAAATTAGTCTAAAACAATGTGCTGACACCAGACATGACCATAAAAGTAATAATTTGCACTCCGGGGGCAGTTTTGTTGACAAATTTGAGATAGCTGTAAACTTAGAAATTTTGACAGGCGGCCGGTCATCGATTTTTCCCAAAATATAAATGTTTCTGGATCACTAGGAAATTAATTAGTCTAAAACAATGTGCTGTCACTAGACAAGACCATAAAACTAATAATTTCCACTCCGGGGACAGTTTTGGTGACAAATTTGAGAGAGCTCAAAACAGAAATTTCGACAGGCGGCCGGTCATCGATTTTTCCCAAAATATAAAAGTTTCTGGATCACTAGGAAATTAGTCTAAAACAATGTGCTATTACTAGACATGACCATAAAACTAATAGTTTGCACTCCGGGGGCAGTTTTGTTGACAAATTTGAGATAGCTCAAGACTGAGAAATTTCGACAGGTGGCCGGTCATCGATTTTTCCCAAAATATAAAGGTTTCTGGATCACTAGGAAATTAGTCTAAAACAATGTGCTGACACCAGACATGACCGTAAAAGTAATAATTTGCACTCCTTGGGCAGTTTTGTTGACAAATTTGAGATAAGTCAAAACAGAAATTTCGACAGGCGGCCGGTTATCGATTTTTCCCAAAATATAAAAGTTTCTGGATCACTAGGAAATAAGTCTAAAACAATGTGCTGACACGAGACATGACCGTAAAAGTAATAATTTGCACTCCGGGGGCAATTTTGTTGACAAATTTGAGATAGCTCAAAACAGAAATTTTGACAGGCGGCCGGTCATCGATTTTTCCCAAAATATAAATGTTTCTGGATCACTAGGAAATTAATTAGTCTAAAACAATGTGCTGTCACTAGACAAGACCATAAAACTAATAATTTCCACTCCGGGGACAGTTTTGGTGACAAATTTGAGATAGCTCAAAACAGAAATTTCGACAGGCGGCCGGTCATCGATTTTTCCCAAAATATAAAAGTTTCTGGATCACTAGGAAATTAGTCTAAAACAATGTGCTATTACTAGACATGACCATAAAACTAAATTAATTAGTCTAAAACAATGTGCTGTCACTAGACAAGACCATAAAACTAATAATTTCCACTCCGGGGACAGTTTTGGTGACAAATTTGAGATAGCTCAAAACAGAAATTTCGACAGGCGGCCGGTCATCGATTTTTCCCAAAATATAAAAGTTTCTGGATCACTAGGAAATTAGTCTAAAACAATTTGCTGACACCAGACATGACCGTAAAAGTAATAATTTGCACTCCGGGGGCAATTTTGTTGACAAATTTGAGATAGCCCAAAACTGAGAAATTTCGACAGGCGGCCGGTCATCACTTTTTCCCAAAATATAAAAGTTTCTGGATCACTAGGAAATTAGTCTAAAACAATGTGCTGTTACTAGACATGAACATAAAACTAATAATTTGCACTCCGGGTGCAGTTTTGTTGACAAATTTGAGATAGTTCAAAACTGAGAAATTTCGACAGGCGGCCGGTCATCGATTTTTCCCAAAATATAAAAGTTTCTGGATCACTAGGAAATAAATCTAAAACAATGTGCTGACACTAGACATGACCATAAAAGTAATAATTTGCACTCCGTGGGCAGTTTTGTTGACAAATTTGAGATAGCTGTAAACTTAGAAATTTTGACAGGCGGCCGGTCATCGATTTTTCCCAAAATATAAATGTTTCTGGATCACTAGGAAATTAATTAGTCTAAAACAATGTGCTGTCACTAGACAAGACCATAAAACTAATAATTTCCACTCCGGGGACAGTTTTGGTGACAAATTTGAGAGAGCTCAAAACAGAAATTTCGACAGGCGGCCGGTCATCGATTTTTCCCAAAATATAAAAGTTTCTGGATCACTAGGAAATTAGTCTAAAACAATGTGCTATTACTAGACATGACCATAAAACTAATAGTTTGCACTCCGGGGGCAGTTTTGTTGACAAATTTGAGATAGCTCAAGACTGAGAAATTTCGACAGGTGGCCGGTCATCGATTTTTCCCAAAATATAAAGGTTTCTGGATCACTAGGAAATTAGTCTAAAACAATGTGCTGACACCAGACATGACCGTAAAAGTAATAATTTGCACTCCTTGGGCAGTTTTGTTGACAAATTTGAGATAAGTCAAAACAGAAATTTCGACAGGCGGCCGGTTATCGATTTTTCCCAAAATATAAAAGTTTCTGGATCACTAGGAAATAAGTCTAAAACAATGTGCTGACACGAGACATGACCGTAAAAGTAATAATTTGCACTCCGGGGGCAATTTTGTTGACAAATTTGAGATAGCTCAAAACAGAAATTTTGACAGGCGGCCGGTCATCGATTTTTCCCAAAATATAAATGTTTCTGGATCACTAGGAAATTAATTAGTCTAAAACAATGTGCTGTCACTAGACAAGACCATAAAACTAATAATTTCCACTCCGGGGACAGTTTTGGTGACAAATTTGAGATAGCTCAAAACAGAAATTTCGACAGGCGGCCGGTCATCGATTTTTCCCAAAATATAAAAGTTTCTGGATCACTAGGAAATTAGTCTAAAACAATGTGCTATTACTAGACATGACCATAAAACTAAATTAATTAGTCTAAAACAATGTGCTGTCACTAGACAAGACCATAAAACTAATAATTTCCACTCCGGGGACAGTTTTGGTGACAAATTTGAGATAGCTCAAAACAGAAATTTCGACAGGCGGCCGGTCATCGATTTTTCCCAAAATATAAAAGTTTCTGGATCACTAGGAAATTAGTCTAAAACAATTTGCTGACACCAGACATGACCGTAAAAGTAATAATTTGCACTCCGGGGGCAATTTTGTTGACAAATTTGAGATAGCCCAAAACTGAGAAATTTCGACAGGCGGCCGGTCATCACTTTTTCCCAAAATATAAAAGTTTCTGGATCACTAGGAAATTAGTCTAAAACAATGTGCTGTTACTAGACATGAACATAAAACTAATAATTTGCACTCCGGGTGCAGTTTTGTTGACAAATTTGAGATAGTTCAAAACTGAGAAATTTCGACAGGCGGCCGGTCATCGATTTTTCCCAAAATATAAAAGTTTCTGGATCACTAGGAAATAAATCTAAAACAATGTGCTGACACTAGACATGACCATAAAAGTAATAATTTGCACTCCGTGGGCAGTTTTGTTGACAAATTTGAGATAGCTCAAAACTGAGAAATTTCGACAGGCGGCCGGTCATCGATTTTTCCCAAAATATAAAAGTTTCTGGATCACTAGGAAATTAGTCTAAAACAATGTGCTATTACTAGACATGACCATAAAACTAATAGTTTGCACTCCGGGGGCAGTTTTGTTGACAAATTTGAGATAGCTCAAGACTGAGAAATTTCGACAGGTGGCCGGTCATCGATTTTTCCCAAAATATAAAGGTTTCTGGATCACTAGGAAATTAGTCTAAAACAATGTGCTGACACCAGACATGACCGTAAAAGTAATAATTTGCACTCCTTGGGCAGTTTTGTTGACAAATTTGAGATAAGTCAAAACAGAAATTTCGACAGGCGGCCGGTTATCGATTTTTCCCAAAATATAAAAGTTTCTGGATCACTAGGAAATAAGTCTAAAACAATGTGCTGACACGAGACATGACCGTAAAAGTAATAATTTGCACTCCGGGGGCAATTTTGTTGACAAATTTGAGATAGCTCAAAACAGAAATTTTGACAGGCGGCCGGTCATCGATTTTTCCCAAAATATAAATGTTTCTGGATCACTAGGAAATTAATTAGTCTAAAACAATGTGCTGTCACTAGACAAGACCATAAAACTAATAATTTCCACTCCGGGGACAGTTTTGGTGACAAATTTGAGATAGCTCAAAACAGAAATTTCGACAGGCGGCCGGTCATCGATTTTTCCCAAAATATAAAAGTTTCTGGATCACTAGGAAATTAGTCTAAAACAATGTGCTATTACTAGACATGACCATAAAACTAAATTAATTAGTCTAAAACAATGTGCTGTCACTAGACAAGACCATAAAACTAATAATTTCCACTCCGGGGACAGTTTTGGTGACAAATTTGAGATAGCTCAAAACAGAAATTTCGACAGGCGGCCGGTCATCGATTTTTCCCAAAATATAAAAGTTTCTGGATCACTAGGAAATTAGTCTAAAACAATTTGCTGACACCAGACATGACCGTAAAAGTAATAATTTGCACTCCGGGGGCAATTTTGTTGACAAATTTGAGATAGCCCAAAACTGAGAAATTTCGACAGGCGGCCGGTCATCACTTTTTCCCAAAATATAAAAGTTTCTGGATCACTAGGAAATTAGTCTAAAACAATGTGCTGTTACTAGACATGAACATAAAACTAATAATTTGCACTCCGGGTGCAGTTTTGTTGACAAATTTGAGATAGTTCAAAACTGAGAAATTTCGACAGGCGGCCGGTCATCGATTTTTCCCAAAATATAAAAGTTTCTGGATCACTAGGAAATAAATCTAAAACAATGTGCTGACACTAGACATGACCATAAAAGTAATAATTTGCACTCCGTGGGCAGTTTTGTTGACAAATTTGAGATAGCTCAAAACTGAGAAATTTCGACAGGCGGCCGGTCATCGATTTTTCCCAAAATATAAATGCTTCTGGATCACTAGGAAATTAGTCCAAAACAATGTGCTGACACCAGACATGACCATAAAAGTAATAATTTGCACTCTGGGGGAAGTTTTGTTGACAAATTTGAGATAGCTCAAAACTGAGAAATTTTGACAGGCAGCCGGCCGGTCATCGACTTTTCCCAAAATATAAAAGTTCCTGGATCACTAGGAAATTTGTCTAAAACAATGTGCTGACACTAGACATGACCAAAGAAGTTATAATTTGCACTCCTGTTGAAGTTGTTGACAAATTTGAGATAGCTCAAAACTGAGAAATTTTGACAGGCGGCCGGTCATCGTTTTTTCCCAAAATATAAAAGTTTCTGGTTCACTAGGAAATTAGTCTAAAACAATTTCCTGACACTAGACATTACCATAAAAGTAATAATTTGCACTCCGGGGGCAGTTTTGTTGACACATTTGAGATAGCTAAAAACTGAGAAATTTTGACAGGCGGCCGGTCATCGTTTTTTCCCAAAATATAAAAGTTTCTGGTTCACTAGGAAATTAGTCTAAAACAATTTCCTGACACTAGACATTACCATAAAAGTAATAATTTGCACTCCGGGGGCAGTTTTGTTGACAAATTTGAGATAGCTCAAAACAGAAATTTCGACAGGCAGCCGGTCATCGATTTTTCCCAAAATATAAAAGTTTCTGGATCCCTAGGAAATTAGTCTAAAACAATGTGCTGACACCAGACATGACCATAAAAGTAATAATTTGCACTCCGGGGGCAGTTTTGTTGACAAATTTGAGATAGCTGTAAACTTAGAAATTTTGACAGGCGGCCGGTCATCGATTTTTCCCAAAATATAAATGTTTCTGGATCACTAGGAAATTAATTAGTCTTAAACAATGTGCTGTCACTAGACAAGACCATAAAACTAATAATTTCCACTCCGGGGACAGTTTTGGTGACAAATTTGAGATAGCTCAAAACAGAAATTTCGACAGGCGGCCGGTCATCGATTTTTCCCAAAATATAAAAGTTTCTGGATCACTAGGAAATTAGTCTAAAACAATGTGCTATTACTAGACATGACCATAAAACTAATAGTTTGCACTCCGGGGGCAGTTTTGTTGACAAATTTGAGATAGCTCAAGACTGAGAAATTTCGACAGGTGGCCGGTCATCGATTTTTCCCAAAATATAAAGGTTTCTGGATCACTAGGAAATTAGTCTAAAACAATGTGCTGACACCAGACATGACCGTAAAAGTAATAATTTGCACTCCTTGGGCAGTTTTGTTGACAAATTTGAGATAAGTCAAAACAGAAATTTCGACAGGCGGCCGGTTATCGATTTTTCCCAAAATATAAAAGTTTCTGGATCACTAGGAAATAAGTCTAAAACAATGTGCTGACACGAGACATGACCGTAAAAGTAATAATTTGCACTCCGGGGGCAATTTTGTTGACAAATTTGAGATAGCTCAAAACAGAAATTTTGACAGGCGGCCGGTCATCGATTTTCCCCAAAATATAAAAGTTTCTGGATCACTAGGAAATTAGTCTAAAACAATGTGCTATTACTAGACATGACCATAAAACTAATAGTTTGCACTCCGGGGGTAGTTTTGTTGACAAATTTGAGATAGCTCAAGACTGAGAAATTTCGACAGGCGGCCGGTCATCGATTTTTCCCAAAATATAAAAGTTTCTGGATCACTAGGAAATTAGTCTAAAACAATGTGCTGATACGAGACATGACCGTAAATGTAATAATTTCCACTCCGCGGGCAGTTTTGTTGACATATTTGAGATAGCTCAAAACTGAGAAATTTCGACAGGCGGCCGGTCATCGATTTTTCCCAAAATATAAAAGTTTCTGGATCACTAGGAAATTAGTCTAAAACAATGTGCTGACACCAGACATGACCGTAAAAGTAATAATTTGCACTCCGGGGGCAATTTTGTTGACAAATTTGAGATAGCCCAAAACTGAGAAATTTCGACAGGCGGCCGGTCATTGCTTTTTCCCAAAATATAAAAGTTTCTGGATCACTAGGAAATTAGTTTAAAACAATGTGCTGACACTAGACATGACCATAAAAGTAATAATGTACACTCCGGGGGCAGTTTTGTTGACACATTTCAGATAGCTAAAAACTGAGAAATTTTGACAGGCGGCCGGTCATCGTTTTTTCCCAAAATATAAAAGTTTCTGGTTCACTAGGAAATTAGTCTAAAACAATTTCCTGACACTAGACATTACCATAAAAGTAATAATTTGCACTCCGGGGGCAGTTTTGTTGACAAATTTGAGATAGCTCAAAACAGAAATTTCGACAGGCGGCCGGTCATCGATTTTTCCCAAAATATAAAAGTTTCTGGATCCCTAGGAAATTAGTCTAAAACAATGTGCTGACACCAGACATGACCATAAAAGTAATAATTTGCACTCCGGGGGCAGTTTTGTTGACAAATTTGAGATAGCTCAAATCTGAGAAATTTCGACAGGCGGCGGGTCATCGATTTTTCCCAAAATATAAAAGTTTCTGGATCACTAGGAAATTAGTCTAAAACAATGTCCTGACACTAGACATTACCATAAAAGTAATAATTTGCACTCCGGGGGCAGTTTTGTTGACAAATTTGAGATAGCTGTAAAGTTAGAAATTTTGACAGGCGGCCGGTCATCGATTTTTCCCAAAATATAAATGTTTCTGGATCACTAGGAAATTAATTAGTCTAAAACAATGTGCTGTCACTAGACAAGACCATAAAACTAATAATTTCCACTCCGGGGACAGTTTTGGTGACAAATTTGAGATAGCTCAAAACAGAAATTTCGACAGGCAGCCGGTCATCGATTTTTCCCAAAATATAAAAGTTTCTGGATCACTAGGAAATTAGTCTAAAACAATGTGCTATTACTAGACATGACCATAAAACTAAATTAATTAGTCTAAAACAATGTGCTGTCACTAGACAAGACCATAAAACTAATAATTTCCACTCCGGGGACAGTTTTGGTGACAAATTTGAGATAGCTCAAAACAGAAATTTCGACAGGCGGCCGGTCATCGATTTTTCCCAAAATATAAAAGTTTCTGGATCACTAGGAAATTAGTCTAAAACAATTTGCTGACACCAGACATGACCGTAAAAGTAATAATTTGCACTCCGGGGGCAATTTTGTTGACAAATTTGAGATAGCCCAAAACTGAGAAATTTCGACAGGCGGCCGGTCATTGCTTTTTCCCAAAATATAAAAGTTTCTGGATCACTAGGAAATTAGTCTAAAACAATGTGCTGTTACTAGACATGAACATAAAACTAATAATTTGCACTCCGGGTGCAGTTTTGTTGACAAATTTGAGATAGTTCAAAACTGAGAAATTTCGACAGGCGGCCGGTCATCGATTTTTCCCAAAATATAAAAGTTTCTGGATCACTAGGAAATAAATCTAAAACAATGTGCTGACACTAGACATGACCATAAAAGTAATAATTTGCACTCCGTGGGCAGTTTTGTTGACAAATTTGAGATAGCTCAAAACTGAGACATTTCGACAGGCGGCCGGTCATCGATTTTTCCCAAAATATAAATGCTTCTGGATCACTAGGAAATTAGTCCAAAACAATGTGCTGACACCAGACATGACCATAAAAGTAATAATTTACACTCTGGGGGAAGTTTTGTTGACAAATTTGAGATAGCTCAAAACTGAGAAATTTTGACAGGCAGCCGGCCGGTCATCGTTTTTTCCCAAAATATAAAAGTTTCTGGATCACTAGGAAATTAGTCTAAAACAATGTGCTATCACTAGACATGACCATAAAACTAATAGTTTGCACTCCGGGGGCAGTTTTGTTGACAAATTTGAGATAGCTCAAAACTGAGAAAATTCGACAGGCGGCCGGTCATCGCTTTTTCCCAAAATATAAAAGTTTCTGGATCACTAGGAAATTAGTCTAAAACAATGTACTGACACCAGACATGGCCATAAAAGTAATAATTTGCACAGCGGGGGCAGTTTTGTTGACAAATTTGAGATAGCTCAAAACTGAGAAATTTTGACAGGCGGCCGGTCATCGCTTTTTCCCAAAATATAAAAGTTTCTGGATCACTAGGAAATAAGTCTAAAACAATGTGCTGACAAGAGACAAGACCGTAAAAGTAATAATTTGCACTCCTGGGGCAATTTTGTTGACAAATTTGAGATAGCTCAAAACAGAAATTTCGACAGGCGGCCGGTCATCGATTTTTCCCAAAATATAAAAGTTTCTGGATCACTAGGAAATTAGTCTAAAACAATGTGCTATTACTAGACATGACCATAAAACTAATAGTTTGCACTCCGGGGGCAGTTTTGTTGACAAATTTGAGATAGCTCAAGACTGAGAAATTTCGACAGGTGGCCGGTCATCGATTTTTCCCAAAATATAAAGGTTTCTGGATCACTAGGAAATTAGTCTAAAACAATGTGCTGACACCAGACATGACCGTAAAAGTAATAATTTGCACTCCTTGGGCAGTTTTGTTGACAAATTTGAGATAAGTCAAAACAGAAATTTCGACAGGCGGCCGGTTATCGATTTTTCCCAAAATATAAAAGTTTCTGGATCACTAGGAAATAAGTCTATAACAATGTGCTGACACCAGACATGACCATAAAAGTAATAATTTGCACTCTGGGGGAAGTTTTGTTGACAAATTTGAGATAGCTCAAAACTGAGAAATTTTGACAGGCAGTCGGCCGGTCATCGTTTTTTCCCAAAATATAAAAGTTTCTGGATCACTAGGAAATTAGTCTAAAACAATGTGCTATCACTAGACATGACCATAAAACTAATAGTTTGCACTCCGGGGGCAGTTTTGTTGACAAATTTGAGATAGCTCAAAACTGAGAAAATTCGACAGGCGGCCGGTCATCGCTTTTTCCCAAAATATAAAAGTTTCTGGATCACTAGGAAATTAGTCTAAAACAATGTACTGACACCAGACATGGCCATAAAAGTAATAATTTGCACTCCGGGGGCAGTTTTGTTGACAAATTTGAGATAGCTCAAAACTGAGAAATTTTGACAGGCGGCCGGTCATCGCTTTTTCCCAAGATATAACAGTTTCTGAATCACTAGGAAATTAGTCTAAAACAATGTGCTGACACCAGACATGACCGTAAAAGTAATAATTTGCACTCCTTGGGCAGTTTTGTTGACAAATTTGAGATAGCTCAAAACAGAAATTTCGACAGGCGGCCGGTCATCGTTTTTTCCCAAAATATAAAAGTTTCTGGATCACTAGGAAATAAGTCTAAAACAATATGCTGACAAGAGACAAGACCGGAAAAGTAATAATTTGCACTCCGGGGGCAATTTTGTTGACAAATTTGAGATAGCTCAAAACAGAAATTTCGACAGGCGGCCGGTCATCGATTTTTCCCAAAATATAAAAGTTTCTGGATCACTAGGAAATTAGTCTAAAACAATGTGCTATTACTAGACATGACCATAAAACTAATAGTTTGCACTCCGGGGGCAGTTTTGTTGACAAATTTGAGATAGCTCAAGACTGAGAAATTTCGACAGGTGGCCGGTCATCGATTTTTCCCAAAATATAAAGGTTTCTGGATCACTAGGAAATTAGTCTAAAACAATGTGCTGACACCAGACATGACCGTAAAAGTAATAATTTGCACTCCTTGGGCAGTTTTGTTGACAAATTTGAGATAAGTCAAAACAGAAATTTCGACAGGCGGCCGGTTATCGATTTTTCCCAAAATATAAAAGTTTTTGGATCACTAGGAAATAAGTCTAAAACAATGTGCTGACACGAGACATGACCGTAAAAGTAATAATTTGCACTCCGGGGGCAATTTTGTTGACAAATTTGAGATAGCTCAAAACTGAGAAATTTCGACAGGCGGCCGGTCATCGATTTTTCCCAAAATATAAAAGTTTCTGGATCACTAGGAAATTAGTCTAAAACAATGTGCTGATACGAGACATGACCGTAAATGTAATAATTTCCACTCCGCGGGCAGTTTTGTTGACACATTTGAGATAGCTCAAAACTGAGAAATTTCGACACGCGGCCGGTCATCGATTTTTCCCAAAATATAAAAGTTTCTGGATCACTAGGAAATTAGTCTAAAACAATTTGCTGACACCAGACATGACCGTAAAAGTAATAATTTGCACTCCGGGGGCAATTTTGTTGACAAATTTGAGATAGCCCAAAACTGAGAAATTTCGACAGGCGGCCGGTCATCACTTTTTCCCAAAATATAAAAGTTTCTGGATCACTAGGAAATTAGTCTAAAACAATGTGCTGTTACTAGACATGAACATAAAACTAATAATTTGCACTCCGGGTGCAGTTTTGTTGACAAATTTGAGATAGTTCAAAACTGAGAAATTTCGACAGGCGGCCGGTCATCGATTTTTCCCAAAATATAAAAGTTTCTGGATCACTAGGAAATAAATCTAAAACAATGTGCTGACACTAGACATGACCATAAAAGTAATAATTTGCACTCCGTGGGCAGTTTTGTTGACAAATTTGAGATAGCTCAAAACTGAGAAATTTCGACAGGCGGCCGGTCATCGATTTTTCCCAAAATATAAATGCTTCTGGATCACTAGGAAATTAGTCCAAAACAATGTGCTGACACCAGACATGACCATAAAAGTAATAATTTGCACTCTGGGGGAAGTTTTGTTGACAAATTTGAGATAGCTCAAAACTGAGAAATTTTGACAGGCAGCCGGCCGGTCATCGACTTTTCCCAAAATATAAAAGTTCCTGGATCACTAGGAAATTTGTCTAAAACAATGTGCTGACACTAGACATGACCAAAGAAGTTATAATTTGCACTCCTGTTGAAGTTGTTGACAAATTTGAGATAGCTCAAAACTGAGAAATTTCAACAGGCAGCCTGTCATCGATTTTTCCCAAAATATAAAAGTTTCTGGATCACTAGGAAATTAGTCTAAAACAATGTGCTGACACCAGACATGACCATAAAACTAATAATTTGCACTCCGGGGGCAGTTTTGTTGACAAATTTGAGATAGCTCAAAACTGAGAAATTTTGACAGGCGGCCGGTCATCAATTTTTCCAAAAATATAAAAGTTTCTGGATCACTAGGAAATTAGTCTAAAACAATGTGCTGACACCAGACAGGACCATAAAAGTAATAAATTGCACTCCGGGGGCAGTTTTGTGTACAAATTTGAGATAGTTGAAAACTGAGAAATTTCGACAGGCCGCCGGTCATCGATTTTTCCCAAAATATAAAAGTTTCTGGATCACTAGGAAATTAGTTTAAAACAATGTGCTGACACTAGACATGACCATAAAAGTAATAATGTACACTCCGGGGGCAGTTTTGTTGACACATTTGAGATAGCTAAAAACTGAGAAATTTTGACAGGCGGCCGGTCATCGTTTTTTCCCAAAATATAAAAGTTTCTGGTTCACTAGGAAATTAGTCTAAAACAATGTCCTGACACTAGACATTACCATAAAAGTAATAATTTGCACTCCGGGGGCAGTTTTGTTGACAAATTTGAGATAGCTCAAAACAGAAATTTCGACAGGCGGCCGGTCATCGATTTTTCCCAAAATATAAAAGTTTCTGGATCCCTAGGAAATTAGTCTAAAACAATGTGCTGACACCAGACATGACCATAAAAGTAATAATTTGCACTCCGGGGGCAGTTTTGTTGACAAATTTGAGATAGCTCAAAACTGAGAAAATTCGACAGGCGGCCGGTCATCGCTTTTTCCCAAAATATAAAAGTTTCTGGATCACTAGGAAATTAGTCTAAAACAATGTACTGACACCAGACATGGCCATAAAAGTAATAATTTGGACTCCGGGGGCAGTTTTGTTGACAAATTTGAGATAGCTCAAAACTGAGAAATTTTGACAGGCGGCCGGTCATCGCTTTTTCCCAAGATATAACAGTTTCTGAATCACTAGGAAATTAGTCTAAAACAATGTGCTGACACCAGACATGACCGTAAAAGTAATAATTTGCACTCCTTGGGCAGTTTTGTTGACAAATTTGAGATAGCTCAAAACAGAACTTTCGACAGGCGGCCGGTCATCGTTTTTTCCCAAAATATAAAAGTTTCTGGATCACTAGGAAATAAGTCTAAAACAATGTGCTGACAAGAGACAAGACCGTAAAAGTAATAATTTGCACTCCGGGGGCAATTTTGTTGACAAATTTGAGATAGCTCAAAACAGAAATTTCGACAGGCGGCCGGTCATCGATTTTTCCCAAAATATAAAAGTTTCTGGATCACTAGGAAATTAGTCTAAAACAATGTGCTATTACTAGACATGACCATAAAACTAATAGTTTGCACTCCGGGGGCAGTTTTGTTGACAAATTTGAGATAGCTCAAGACTGAGAAATTTCGACAGGTGGCCGGTCATCGATTTTTCCCAAAATATAAAGGTTTCTGGATCACTAGGAAATTAGTCTAAAACAATGTGCTGACACCAGACATGACCGTAAAAGTAATAATTTGCACTCCTTGGGCAGTTTTGTTGACAAATTTGAGATAAGTCAAAACAGAAATTTCGACAGGCGGCCGGTTATCGATTTTTCCCAAAATATAAAAGTTTCTGGATCACTAGGAAATAAGTCTAAAACAATGTGCTGACACGAGACATGACCGTAAAAGTAATAATTTGCACTCCGGGGGCAATTTTGTTGACAAATTTGAGATAGCTCAAAACTGAGAAATTTCGACAGGCGGCCGGTCATCGATTTTTCCCAAAATATAAAAGTTTCTGGATCACTAGGAAATTAGTCTAAAACAATGTGCTGATACGAGACATGACCGTAAATGTAATAATTTCCACTCCGCGGGCAGTTTTGTTGACACATTTGAGATAGCTCAAAACTGAGAAATTTCGACACGCGGCCAGTCATCGATTTTTCCCAAAATATAAAAGTTTCTGGATCACTAGGAAATTAGTCTAAAACAATTTGCTGACACCAGACATGACCGTAAAAGTAATAATTTGCACTCCGGGGGCAATTTTGTTGACAAATTTGAGATAGCCCAAAACTGAGAAATTTCGACAGGCGGCCGGTCATCGCTTTTTCCCAAAATATAAAAGTTTCTGGATCACTAGGAAATTAGTCTAAAACAATGTGCTGTTACTAGACATGAACATAAAACTAATAATTTGCACTCCGGGTGCAGTTTTGTTGACAAATTTGAGATAGTTCAAAACTGAGAAATTTCGACAGGCGGCCGGTCATCGATTTTTCCCAAAATATAAAAGTTTCTGGATCACTAGGAAATAAATCTAAAACAATGTGCTGACACTAGACATGACCATAAAAGTAATAATTTGCACTCCGTGGGCAGTTTTGTTGACAAATTTGAGATAGCTCAAAACTGAGAAATTTCGACAGGCGGCCGGTCATCGATTTTTCCCAAAATATAAATGCTTCTGGATCACTAGGAAATTAGTCCAAAACAATGTGCTGACACCAGACATGACCATAAAAGTAATAATTTGCACTCTGGGGGAAGTTTTGTTGACAAATTTGAGATAGCTCAAAACTGAGAAATTTTGACAGGCAGCCGGCCGGTCATCGACTTTTCCCAAAATATAAAAGTTCCTGGATCACTAGGAAATTTGTCTAAAACAATGTGCTGACACTAGACATGACCAAAGAAGTTATAATTTGCACTCCTGTTGAAGTTGTTGACAAATTTGAGATAGCTCAAAACTGAGAAATTTCAACAGGCAGCCTGTCATCGATTTTTCCCAAAATATAAAAGTTTCTGGATCACTAGGAAATTAGTCTAAAACAATGTGCTGACACCAGACATGACCATAAAACTAATAATTTGCACTCCGGGGGCAGTTTTGTTGACAAATTTGAGATAGCTCAAAACTGAGAAATTTTGACAGGCGGCCGGTCATCAATTTTTCCAAAAATATAAAAGTTTCTGGATCACTAGGAAATTAGTCTAAAACAATGTGCTGACACCAGACAGGACCATAAAAGTAATAAATTGCACTCCGGGGGCAGTTTTGTGTACAAATTTGAGATAGCTGAAAACTGAGAAATTTCGACAAGCCGCCGGTCATCGATTTTTCCCAAAATATAAAAGTTTCTGGATCACTAGGAAATTAGTTTAAAACAATGTGCTGACACTAGACATGACCATAAAAGTAATAATGTACACTCCGGGGGCAGTTTTGTTGACACATTTGAGATAGCTAAAAACTGAGAAATTTTGACAGGCGGCCGGTCATCGTTTTTTCCCAAAATATAAAAGTTTCTGGTTCACTAGGAAATTAGTCTAAAACAATGTCCTGACACTAGACATTACCATAAAAGTAATAATTTGCACTCCGGGGGCAGTTTTGTTGACAAATTTGAGATAGCTCAAAACAGAAATTTCGACAGGCGGCCGGTCATCGATTTTTCCCAAAATATAAAAGTTTCTGGATCCCTAGGAAATTAGTCTAAAACAATGTGCTGACACCAGACATGACCATAAAAGTAATAATTTGCACTCCGGGGGCAGTTTTGTTGACAAATTTGAGATAGCTCAAAACTGAGAAAATTCGACAGGCGGCCGGTCATCGCTTTTTCCCAAAATATAAAAGTTTCTGGATCACTAGGAAATTAGTCTAAAACAATGTACTGACACCAGACATGGCCATAAAAGTAATAATTTGCACTCCGGGGGCAGTTTTGTTGACAAATTTGAGATAGCTCAAAACTGAGAAAATTCGACAGGCGGCCGGTCATCGATTTTTCCCAAAATATAAAAGTTTCTGGATCCCTAGGAAATTAGTCTAAAACAATGTGCTGACACCAGACATGACCGTAAAAGTAATAATTTGCACTCCTTGGGCAGTTTTGTTGACAAATTTGAGATAGCTCAAAACAGAAATTTCGACAGGCGGCCGGTCATCGTTTTTTCCCAAAATATAAAAGTTTCTGGATCACTAGGAAATAAGTCTAAAACAATGTGCTGACAAGAGACAAGACCGTAAAAGTAATAATTTGCACTCCGGGGGCAATTTTGTTGACAAATTTGAGATAGCTCAAAACAGAAATTTCGACAGGCGGCCGGTCATCGATTTTTCCCAAAATATAAAAGTTTCTGGATCACTAGGAAATTAGTCTAAAACAATGTGCTATTACTAGACATGACCATAAAACTAATAGTTTGCACTCCGGGGGCAGTTTTGTTGACAAATTTGAGATAGCTCAAGACTGAGAAATTTCGACAGGTGGCCGGTCATCGATTTTTCCCAAAATATAAAGGTTTCTGGATCACTAGGAAATTAGTCTAAAACAATGTGCTGACACCAGACATGACCGTAAAAGTAATAATTTGCACTCCTTGGGCAGTTTTGTTGACAAATTTGAGATAAGTCAAAACAGAAATTTCGACAGGCGGCCGGTTATCGATTTTTCCCAAAATATAAAAGTTTCTGGATCACTAGGAAATAAGTCTAAAACAATGTGCTGACACGAGACATGACCGTAAAAGTAATAATTTGCACTCCGGGGGCAATTTTGTTGACAAATTTGAGATAGCTCAAAACTGAGAAATTTCGACAGGCGGCCGGTCATCGATTTTTCCCAAAATATAAAAGTTTCTGGATCACTAGGAAATTAGTCTAAAACAATGTGCTGATACGAGACATGACCGTAAATGTAATAATTTCCACTCCGCGGGCAGTTTTGTTGACACATTTGAGATAGCTCAAAACTGAGAAATTTCGACACGCGGCCGGTCATCGATTTTTCCCAAAATATAAAAGTTTCTGGATCACTAGGAAATTAGTCTAAAACAATTTGCTGACACCAGACATGACCGTAAAAGTAATAATTTGCACTCCGGGGGCAATTTTGTTGACAAATTTGAGATAGCCCAAAACTGAGAAATTTCGACAGGCGGCCGGTCATCGCTTTTTCCCAAAATATAAAAGTTTCTGGATCACTAGGAAATTAGTCTAAAACAATGTGCTGTTACTAGACATGAACATAAAACTAATAATTTGCACTCCGGGTGCAGTTTTGTTGACAAATTTGAGATAGTTCAAAACTGAGAAATTTCGACAGGCGGCCGGTCATCGATTTTTCCCAAAATATAAAAGTTTCTGGATCACTAGGAAATAAATCTAAAACAATGTGCTGACACTAGACATGACCATAAAAGTAATAATTTGCACTCCGTGGGCAGTTTTGTTGACAAATTTGAGATAGCTCAAAACTGAGAAATTTCTACAGGCGGCCGGTCATCGATTTTTCCCAAAATATAAATGCTTCTGGATCACTAGGAAATTAGTCCAAAACAATGTGCTGACACCAGACATGACCATAAAAGTAATAATTTGCACTCTGGGGGAAGTTTTGTTGACAAATTTGAGATAGCTCAAAACTGAGAAATTTTGACAGGCAGCCGGCCGGTCATCGACTTTTCCCAAAATATAAAAGTTCCTGGATCACTAGGAAATTTGTCTAAAACAATGTGCTGACACTAGACATGACCAAAGAAGTTATAATTTGCACTCCTGTTGAAGTTGTTGACAAATTTGAGATAGCTCAAAACTGAGAAATTTCAACAGGCAGCCTGTCATCGATTTTTCCCAAAATATAAAAGTTTCTGGATCACTAGGAAATTAGTCTAAAACAATGTGCTGACACCAGACATGACCATAAAACTAATAATTTGCACTCCGGGGGCAGTTTTGTTGACAAATTTGAGATAGCTCAAAACTGAGAAATTTTGACAGGCGGCCGGTCATCAATTTTTCCAAAAATATAAAAGTTTCTGGATCACTAGGAAATTAGTCTAAAACAATGTGCTGACACCAGACAGGACCATAAAAGTAATAAATTGCACTCCGGGGGCAGTTTTGTGTACAAATTTGAGATAGCTGAAAACTGAGAAATTTCGACAAGCCGCCGGTCATCGATTTTTCCCAAAATATAAAAGTTTCTGGATCACTAGGAAATTAGTTTAAAACAATGTGCTGACACTAGACATGACCATAAAAGTAATAATGTACACTCCGGGGGCAGTTTTGTTGACACATTTGAGATAGCTAAAAACTGAGAAATTTTGACAGGCGGCCGGTCATCGTTTTTTCCCAAAATATAAAAGTTTCTGGTTCACTAGGAAATTAGTCTAAAACAATGTCCTGACACTAGACATTACCATAAAAGTAATAATTTGCACTCCGGGGGCAGTTTTGTTGACAAATTTGAGATAGCTCAAAACAGAAATTTCGACAGGCGGCCGGTCATCGATTTTTCCCAAAATATAAAAGTTTCTGGATCCCTAGGAAATTAGTCTAAAACAATGTGCTGACACCAGACATGACCATAAAAGTAATAATTTGCACTCCGGGGGCAGTTTTGTTGACAAATTTGAGATAGCTCAAATCTGAGAAATTTCGACAGGCGGCGGGTCATCGATTTTTCCCAAAATATAAAAGTTTCTGGATCACTAGGAAATTAGTCTAAAACAATGTCCTGACACTAGACATTACCATAAAAGTAATAATTTGCACTCCGGGGGCAGTTTTGTTGACAAATTTGAGATAGCTGTAAACTTAGAAATTTTGACAGGCGGCCGGTCATCGATTTTTCCCAAAATATAAATGTTTCTGGATCACTAGGAAATTAATTAGTCTAAAACAATGTGCTGTCACTAGACAAGACCATAAAACTAATAATTTCCACTCCGGGGACAGTTTTGGTGACAAATTTGAGATAGCTCAAAACAGAAATTTCGACAGGCGGCCGGTCATCGATTTTTCCCAAAATATAAAAGTTTCTGGATCACTAGGAAATTAGTCTAAAACAATGTGCTATTACTAGACATGACCATAAAACTAATAGTTTGCACTCCGGGGGCAGTTTTGTTGACAAATTTGAGATAGCTCAAAACTGAGAAATTTTGACAGGCGGCCGGTCATCGCTTTTTCCCAAGATATAACAGTTTCTGAATCACTAGGAAATTAGTCTAAAACAATGTGCTGACACCAGACATGACCGTAAAAGTAATAATTTGCACTCCTTGGGCAGTTTTGTTGACAAATTTGAGATAGCTCAAAACAGAAATTTCGACAGGCGGCCGGTCATCGTTTTTTCCCAAAATATAAAAGTTTCTGGATCACTAGGAAATAAGTCTAAAACAATGTGCTGACAAGAGACAAGACCGTAAAAGTAATAATTTGCACTCCGGGGGCAATTTTGTTGACAAATTTGAGATAGCTCAAAACAGAAATTTCGACAGGCGGCCGGTCATCGATTTTTCCCAAAATATAAAAGTTTCTGGATCACTAGGAAATTAGTCTAAAACAATGTGCTATTACTAGACATGACCATAAAACTAATAGTTTGCACTCCGGGGGCAGTTTTGTTGACAAATTTGAGATAGCTCAAGACTGAGAAATTTCGACAGGTGGCCGGTCATCGATTTTTCCCAAAATATAAAGGTTTCTGGATCACTAGGAAATTAGTCTAAAACAATGTGCTGACACCAGACATGACCGTAAAAGTAATAATTTGCACTCCTTGGGCAGTTTTGTTGACAAATTTGAGATAAGTCAAAACAGAAATTTCGACAGGCGGCCGGTTATCGATTTTTCCCAAAATATAAAAGTTTCTGGATCACTAGGAAATAAGTCTAAAACAATGTGCTGACACGAGACATGACCGTAAAAGTAATAATTTGCACTCCGGGGGCAATTTTGTTGACAAATTTGAGATAGCTCAAAACTGAGAAATTTCGACAGGCGGCCGGTCATCGATTTTTCCCAAAATATAAAAGTTTCTGGATCACTAGGAAATTAGTCTAAAACAATGTGCTGATACGAGACATGACCGTAAATGTAATAATTTCCACTCCGCGGGCAGTTTTGTTGACACATTTGAGATAGCTCAAAACTGAGAAATTTCGACACGCGGCCGGTCATCGATTTTCCCCAAAATATAAAAGTTTCTGGATCACTAGGAAATTAGTCTAAAACAATTTGCTGACACCAGACATGACCGTAAAAGTAATAATTTGCACTCCGGGGGCAATTTTGTTGACAAATTTGAGATAGCCCAAAACTGAGAAATTTCGACAGGCGGCCGGTCATCGCTTTTTCCCAAAATATAAAAGTTTCTGGATCACTAGGAAATTAGTCTAAAACAATGTGCTGTTACTAGACATGAACATAAAACTAATAATTTGCACTCCGGGTGCAGTTTTGTTGACAAATTTGAGATAGTTCAAAACTGAGAAATTTCGACAGGCGGCCGGTCATCGATTTTTCCCAAAATATAAAAGTTTCTGGATCACTAGGAAATAAATCTAAAACAATGTGCTGACACTAGACATGACCATAAAAGTAATAATTTGCACTCCGTGGGCAGTTTTGTTGACAAATTTGAGATAGCTCAAAACTGAGAAATTTCGACAGGCGGCCGGTCATCGATTTTTCCCAAAATATAAATGCTTCTGGATCACTAGGAAATTAGTCCAAAACAATGTGCTGACACCAGACATGACCATAAAAGTAATAATTTGCACTCTGGGGGAAGTTTTGTTGACAAATTTGAGATAGCTCAAAACTGAGAAATTTTGACAGGCAGCCGGCCGGTCATCGACTTTTCCCAAAATATAAAAGTTCCTGGATCACTAGGAAATTTGTCTAAAACAATGTGCTGACACTAGACATGACCAAAGAAGTTATAATTTGCACTCCTGTTGAAGTTGTTGACAAATTTGAGATAGCTCAAAACTGAGAAATTTCAACAGGCAGCCTGTCATCGATTTTTCCCAAAATATAAAAGTTTCTGGATCACTAGGAAATTAGTCTAAAACAATGTGCTGACACCAGACATGACCATAAAACTAATAATTTGCACTCCGGGGGCAGTTTTGTTGACAAATTTGAGATAGCTCAAAACTGAGAAATTTTGACAGGCGGCCGGTCATCAATTTTTCCAAAAATATAAAAGTTTCTGGATCACTAGGAAATTAGTCTAAAACAATGTGCTGACACCAGACAGGACCATAAAAGTAATAAATTGCACTCCGGGGGCAGTTTTGTGTACAAATTTGAGATAGCTGAAAACTGAGAAATTTCGACAAGCCGCCGGTCATCGATTTTTCCCAAAATATAAAAGTTTCTGGATCACTAGGAAATTAGTTTAAAACAATGTGCTGACACTAGACATGACCATAAAAGTAATAATGTACACTCCGGGGGCAGTTTTGTTGACACATTTGAGATAGCTAAAAACTGAGAAATTTTGACAGGCGGCCGGTCATCGTTTTTTCCCAAAATATAAAAGTTTCTGGTTCACTAGGAAATTAGTCTAAAACAATGTCCTGACACTAGACATTACCATAAAAGTAATAATTTGCACTCCGGGGGCAGTTTTGTTGACAAATTTGAGATAGCTCAAAACAGAAATTTCGACAGGCGGCCGGTCATCGATTTTTCCCAAAATATAAAAGTTTCTGGATCCCTAGGAAATTAGTCTAAAACAATGTGCTGACACCAGACATGACCATAAAAGTAATAATTTGCACTCCGGGGGCAGTTTTGTTGACAAATTTGAGATAGCTCAAAACTGAGAAAATTCGACAGGCGGCCGGTCATCGCTTTTTCCCAAAATATAAAAGTTTCTGGATCACTAGGAAATTAGTCTAAAACAATGTACTGACACCAGACATGGCCATAAAAGTAATAATTTGCACTCCGGGGGCAGTTTTGTTGACAAATTTGAGATAGCTCAAAACTGAGAAATTTTGACAGGCGGCCGGTCATCGCTTTTTCCCAAGATATAACAGTTTCTGAATCACTAGGAAATTAGTCTAAAACAATGTGCTGACACCAGACATGACCGTAAAAGTAATAATTTGCACTCCTTGGGCAGTTTTGTTGACAAATTTGAGATAGCTCAAAACAGAAATTTCGACAGGCGGCCGGTCATCGTTTTTTCCCAAAATATAAAAGTTTCTGGATCACTAGGAAATAAGTCTAAAACAATGTGCTGACAAGAGACAAGACCGTAAAAGTAATAATTTGCACTCCGGGGGCAATTTTGTTGACAAATTTGAGATAGCTCAAAACAGAAATTTCGACAGGCGGCCGGTCATCGATTTTTCCCAAAATATAAAAGTTTCTGGATCACTAGGAAATTAGTCTAAAACAATGTGCTATTACTAGACATGACCATAAAACTAATAGTTTGCACTCCGGGGGCAGTTTTGTTGACAAATTTGAGATAGCTCAAGACTGAGAAATTTCGACAGGTGGCCGGTCATCGATTTTTCCCAAAATATAAAGGTTTCTGGATCACTAGGAAATTAGTCTAAAACAATGTGCTGACACCAGACATGACCGTAAAAGTAATAATTTGCACTCCTTGGGCAGTTTTGTTGACAAATTTGAGATAAGTCAAAACAGAAATTTCGACAGGCGGCCGGTTATCGATTTTTCCCAAAATATAAAAGTTTCTGGATCACTAGGAAATAAGTCTAAAACAATGTGCTGACACGAGACATGACCGTAAAAGTAATAATTTGCACTCCGGGGGCAATTTTGTTGACAAATTTGAGATAGCTCAAAACTGAGAAATTTCGACAGGCGGCCGGTCATCGATTTTTCCCAAAATATAAAAGTTTCTGGATCACTAGGAAATTAGTCTAAAACAATGTGCTGATACGAGACATGACCGTAAATGTAATAATTTCCACTCCGCGGGCAGTTTTGTTGACACATTTGAGATAGCTCAAAACTGAGAAATTTCGACACGCGGCCGGTCATCGATTTTTCCCAAAATATAAAAGTTTCTGGATCACTAGGAAATTAGTCTAAAACAATTTGCTGACACCAGACATGACCGTAAAAGTAATAATTTGCACTCCGGGGGCAATTTTGTTGACAAATTTGAGATAGCCCAAAACTGAGAAATTTCGACAGGCGGCCGGTCATCGCTTTTTCCCAAAATATAAAAGTTTCTGGATCACTAGGAAATTAGTCTAAAACAATGTGCTGTTACTAGACATGAACATAAAACTAATAATTTGCACTCCGGGTGCAGTTTTGTTGACAAATTTGAGATAGTTCAAAACTGAGAAATTTCGACAGGCGGCCGGTCATCGATTTTTCCCAAAATATAAAAGTTTCTGGATCACTAGGAAATAAATCTAAAACAATGTGCTGACACTAGACATGACCATAAAAGTAATAATTTGCACTCCGTGGGCAGTTTTGTTGACAAATTTGAGATAGCTCAAAACTGAGAAATTTCTACAGGCGGCCGGTCATCGATTTTTCCCAAAATATAAATGCTTCTGGATCACTAGGAAATTAGTCCAAAACAATGTGCTGACACCAGACATGACCATAAAAGTAATAATTTGCACTCTGGGGGAAGTTTTGTTGACAAATTTGAGATAGCTCAAAACTGAGAAATTTTGACAGGCAGCCGGCTGGTCATCGACTTTTCCCAAAATATAAAAGTTCCTGGATCACTAGGAAATTTGTCTAAAACAATGTGCTGACACTAGACATGACCAAAGAAGTTATAATTTGCACTCCTGTTGAAGTTGTTGACAAATTTGAGATAGCTCAAAACTGAGAAATTTCAACAGGCAGCCTGTCATCGATTTTTCCCAAAATATAAAAGTTTCTGGATCACTAGGAAATTAGTCTAAAACAATGTGCTGACACCAGACATGACCATAAAACTAATAATTTGCACTCCGGGGGCAGTTTTGTTGACAAATTTGAGATAGCTCAAAACTGAGAAATTTTGACAGGCGGCCGGTCATCAATTTTTCCAAAAATATAAAAGTTTCTGGATCACTAGGAAATTAGTCTAAAACAATGTGCTGACACCAGACAGGACCATAAAAGTAATAAATTGCACTCCGGGGGCAGTTTTGTGTACAAATTTGAGATAGCTGAAAACTGAGAAATTTCGACAAGCCGCCGGTCATCGATTTTTCCCAAAATATAAAAGTTTCTGGATCACTAGGAAATTAGTTTAAAACAATGTGCTGACACTAGACATGACCATAAAAGTAATAATGTACACTCCGGGGGCAGTTTTGTTGACACATTTGAGATAGCTAAAAACTGAGAAATTTTGACAGGCGGCCGGTCATCGTTTTTTCCCAAAATATAAAAGTTTCTGGTTCACTAGGAAATTAGTCTAAAACAATGTCCTGACACTAGACATTACCATAAAAGTAATAATTTGCACTCCGGGGGCAGTTTTGTTGACAAATTTGAGATAGCTCAAAACAGAAATTTCGACAGGCGGCCGGTCATCGATTTTTCCCAAAATATAAAAGTTTCTGGATCCCTAGGAAATTAGTCTAAAACAATGTGCTGACACCAGACATGACCATAAAAGTAATAATTTGCACTCCGGGGGCAGTTTTGTTGACAAATTTGAGATAGCTCAAATCTGAGAAATTTCGACAGGCGGCGGGTCATCGATTTTTCCCAAAATATAAAAGTTTCTGGATCACTAGGAAATTAGTCTAAAACAATGTCCTGACACTAGACATTACCATAAAAGTAATAATTTGCACTCCGGGGGCAGTTTTGTTGACAAATTTGAGATAGCTGTAAACTTAGAAATTTTGACAGGCGGCCGGTCATCGATTTTTCCCAAAATATAAAAGTTTCTGGATCACTAGGAAATTAGTCTAAAACAATGTGCTATTACTAGACATGACCATAAAACTAATAGTTTGCACTCCGGGGGCAGTTTTGTTGACAAATTTGAGATAGCTCAAGACTGAGAAATTTCGACAGGTGGCCGGTCATCGATTTTTCCCAAAATATAAAGGTTTCTGGATCACTAGGAAATTAGTCTAAAACAATGTGCTGACACCAGACATGACCGTAAAAGTAATAATTTGCACTCCTTGGGCAGTTTTGTTGACAAATTTGAGATAAGTCAAAACAGAAATTTCGACAGGCGGCCGGTTATCGATTTTTCCCAAAATATAAAAGTTTCTGGATCACTAGGAAATAAGTCTAAAACAATGTGCTGACACGAGACATGACCGTAAAAGTAATAATTTGCACTCCGGGGGCAATTTTGTTGACAAATTTGAGATAGCTCAAAACAGAAATTTCGACAGGCGGCCGGTCATCGATTTTCCCCAAAATATAAAAGTTTCTGGATCACTAGGAAATTAGTCTAAAACAATGTGCTATTACTAGACATGACCATAAAACTAATAGTTTGCACTCCGGGGGTAGTTTTGTTGACAAATTTGAGATAGCTCAAGACTGAGAAATTTCGACAGGCGGCCGGTCATCGATTTTTCCCAAAATATAAAAGTTTCTGGATCACTAGGAAAGTCTAAAACAATGTGCTGATACGAGACATGACCGTAAATGTAATAATTTCCACTCCGCGGGCAGTTTTGTTGACACATTTGAGATAGCTCAAAACTGAGAAATTTCGACAGGCGGCCGGTCATCGATTTTTCCCAAAATATAAAAGTTTCTGGATCACTAGGAAATTAGTCTAAAACAATTTGCTGACACCAGACATGACCGTAAAAGTAATAATTTGCACTCCGGGTGCAATTTTGTTGACAAATTTGAGATAGCCCAAAACTGAGAAATTTCGACAGGCGGCCGGTCATTGCTTTTTCCCAAAATATAAAAGTTTCTGGATCACTAGGAAATTAGTCTAAAACAATGTGCTGTTACTAGACATGAACATAAAACTAATAATTTGCACTCCGGGTGCAGTTTTGTTGACAAATTTGAGATAGTTCAAAACTGAGAAATTTCGACAGGCGGCCGGTCATCGATTTTTCCCAAAATATAAAAGTTTCTGGATCACTAGGAAATAAATCTAAAACAATGTGCTGACACTAGACATGACCATAAAAGTAATAATTTGCACTCCGTGGGCAGTTTTGTTGACAAATTTGAGATAGCTCAAAACTGAGACATTTCGACAGGCGGCCGGTCATCGATTTTTCCCAAAATATAAATGCTTCTGGATCACTAGGAAATTAGTCCAAAACAATGTGCTGACACCAGACATGACCATAAAAGTAATAATTTGCACTCTGGGGGAAGTTTTGTTGACAAATTTGAGATAGCTCAAAACTGAGAAATTTTGACAGGCAGCCGGCCGGTCATTGTTTTTTCCCAAAATATAAAAGTTTCTGGATCACTAGGAAATTAGTCTAAAACAATGTGCTATCACTAGACATGACCATAAAACTAATAGTTTGCACTCCAGGGGCAGTTTTGTTGACAAATTTGAGATAGCTCAAAACTGAGAAAATTCGACAGGCGGCCGGTCATCGCTTTTTCCCAAAATATAAAAGTTTCTGGATCACTAGGAAATTAGTCTAAAACAATGTACTGACACCAGACATGGCCATAAAAGTAATAATTTGCACTCCGGGGGCAGTTTTGTTGACAAATTTGAGATAGCTCAAAACTGAGAAATTTTGACAGGCGGCCGGTCATCGCTTTTTCCCAAGATATAACAGTTTCTGAATCACTAGGAAATTAGTCTAAAACAATGTGCTGACACCAGACATGACCGTAAAAGTAATAATTTGCACTCCTTGGGCAGTTTTGTTGACAAATTTGAGATAGCTCAAAACAGAAATTTCGACAGGCGGCCGGTCGTCGTTTTTTCCCAAAATATAAAAGTTTCTGGATCACTAGGAAATAAGTCTAAAACAATGTGCTGACAAGAGACAAGACCGTAAAAGTAATAATTTGCACTCCGGGGGCAATTTTGTTGACAAATTTGAGATAGCTCAAAACAGAAATTTCGACAGGCGGCCGGTCATCGATTTTTCCCAAAATATAATAGTTTCTGGATCACTAGGAAATTAGTCTAAAACAATGTGCTATTACTAGACATGACCATAAAACTAATAGTTTGCACTCCGGGGGCAGTTTTGTTGACAAATTTGAGATAGCTCAAAACTGAGAAATTTCGACAGGCGGCCGGTCATCGATTTTTCCCAAAATATAAAAGTTTCTGGATCACTAGGAAATTAGTCTAAAACAATGTGCTGATACGAGACATGACCGTAAATGTAATAATTTCCACTCCGCGGGCAGTTTTGTTGACACAGTTGAGATAGCTCAAAACTGAGAAATTTCGACAGGCGGCCGGTCATCGATTTTTCCCAAAATATAAAAGTTTCTGGATCACTAGGAAATTAGTCTAAAACAATTTGCTGACACCAGACATGACCGTAAAAGTAATAATTTGCACTCCGGGGGCAATTTTGTTGACAAATTTGAGATAGCCCAAAACTGAGAAATTTTGACAGGCGGCCGGTCATCGCTTTTTCCCAAAATATAAAAGTTTCTGGATCACTAGGAAATTAGTCTAAAACAATGTGCTGTTACTAGACATGAACATAAAACTAATAATTTGCACTCCGGGTGCAGTTTTGTTGACAAATTTGAGATAGTTCAAAACTGAGAAATTTCGACAGGCGGCCGGTCATCGATTTTTCCCAAAATATAAAAGTTTCTGGATCACTAGGAAATAAATCTAAAACAATGTGCTGACACTAGACATGACCATAAAAGTAATAATTTGCACTCCGTGGGCAGTTTTGTTGACAAATTTGAGATAGCTCAAAACTGAGAAATTTCGACAGGCGGCCGGTCATCGATTTTTCCCAAAATATAAATGCTTCTGGTTCACTAGGAAATTAGTCCAAAACAATGTGCTGACACCAGACATGACCATAAAAGTAATAATTTGCACTCTGGGGGAAGTTTTGTTGACAAATTTGAGATAGCTCAAAACTGAGAAATTTTGACAGGCAGCCGGCCGGTCATCGACTTTTCCCAAAATATAAAAGTTCCTGGATCACTAGGAAATTTGTCTAAAACAATGTGCTGACACTAGACATGACCAAAGAAGTTATAATTTGCACTCCTGTTGAAGTTGTTGACAAATTTGAGATAGCTCAAAACTGAGAAATTTCAACAGGCAGCCTGTCATCGATTTTTCCCAAAATATAAAAGTTTCTGGATCACTAGGAAATTAGTCTAAAACAATGTGCTGACACCAGACATGACCATAAAACTAATAATTTGCACTCCGGGGGCAGTTTTGTTGACAAATTTGAGATAGCTCAAAACTGAGAAATTTTGACAGGCGGCCGGTCATCAATTTTTCCAAAAATATAAAAGTTTCTGGATCACTAGGAAATTAGTCTAAAACAATGTGCTGACACCAGACAGGACCATAAAAGTAATAAATTGCACTCCGGGGGCAGTTTTGTGTACAAATTTGAGATAGCTGAAAACTGAGAAATTTCGACAAGCCGCCGGTCATCGATTTTTCCCAAAATATAAAAGTTTCTGGATCACTAGGAAATTAGTTTAAAACAATGTGCTGACACTAGACATGACCATAAAAGTAATAATGTACACTCCGGGGGCAGTTTTGTTGACACATTTGAGATAGCTAAAAACTGAGAAATTTTGACAGGCGGCCGGTCATCGTTTTTTCCCAAAATATAAAAGTTTCTGGTTCACTAGGAAATTAGTCTAAAACAATGTCCTGACACTAGACATTACCATAAAAGTAATAATTTGCACTCCGGGGGCAGTTTTGTTGACAAATTTGAGATAGCTCAAAACAGAAATTTCGACAGGCGGCCGGTCATCGATTTTTCCCAAAATATAAAAGTTTCTGGATCCCTAGGAAATTAGTCTAAAACAATGTGCTGACACCAGACATGACCATAAAAGTAATAATTTGCACTCCGGGGGCAGTTTTGTTGACAAATTTGAGATAGCTCAAATCTGAGAAATTTCGACAGGCGGCGGGTCATCGATTTTTCCCAAAATATAAAAGTTTCTGGATCACTAGGAAATTAGTCTAAAACAATGTCCTGACACTAGACATTACCATAAAAGTAATAATTTGCACTCCGGGGGCAGTTTTGTTGACAAATTTGAGATAGCTGTAAACTTAGAAATTTTGACAGGCGGCCGGTCATCGATTTTTCCCAAAATATAAATGTTTCTGGATCACTAGGAAATTAATTAGTCTAAAACAATGTGCTGTCACTAGACAAGACCATAAAACTAATAATTTCCACTCCGGGGACAGTTTTGGTGACAAATTTGAGATAGCTCAAAACAGAAATTTCGACAGGCGGCCGGTCATCGATTTTTCCCAAAATATAAAAGTTTCTGGATCACTAGGAAATTAGTCTAAAACAATGTGCTATTACTAGACATGACCATAAAACTAATAGTTTGCACTCCGGGGGCAGTTTTGTTGACAAATTTGAGATAGCTCAAGACTGAGAAATTTCGACAGGTGGCCGGTCATCGATTTTTCCCAAAATATAAAGGTTTCTGGATCACTAGGAAATTAGTCTAAAACAATGTGCTGACACCAGACATGACCGTAAAAGTAATAATTTGCACTCCTTGGGCAGTTTTGTTGACAAATTTGAGATAAGTCAAAACAGAAATTTCGACAGGCGGCCGGTTATCGATTTTTCCCAAAATATAAAAGTTTCTGGATCACTAGGAAATAAGTCTAAAACAATGTGCTGACACGAGACATGACCGTAAAAGTAATAATTTGCACTCCGGGGGCAATTTTGTTGACAAATTTGAGATAGCTCAAAACAGAAATTTCGACAGGCGGCCGGTCATCGATTTTCCCCAAAATATAAAAGTTTCTGGATCACTAGGAAATTAGTCTAAAACAATGTGCTATTACTAGACATGACCATAAAACTAATAGTTTGCACTCCGGGGGTAGTTTTGTTGACAAATTTGAGATAGCTCAAGACTGAGAAATTTCGACAGGCGGCCGGTCATCGATTTTTCCCAAAATATAAAAGTTTCTGGATCACTAGGAAAGTCTAAAACAATGTGCTGATACGAGACATGACAGTAAATGTAATAATTTCCACTCCGCGGGCAGTTTTGTTGACACATTTGAGATAGCTCAAAACTGAGAAATTTCGACAGGCGGCCGGTCATCGATTTTTCCCAAAATATAAAAGTTTCTGGATCACTAGGAAATTAGTCTAAAACAATTTGCTGACACCAGACATGACCGTAAAAGTAATAATTTGCACTCCGGGGGCAATTTTGTTGACAAATTTGAGATAGCCCAAAACTGAGAAATTTCGACAGGCGGCCGGTCATTGCTTTTTCCCAAAATATAAAAGTTTCTGGATCACTAGGAAATTAGTCTAAAACAATGTGCTGTTACTAGACATGAACATAAAACTAATAATTTGCACTCCGGGTGCAGTTTTGTTGACAAATTTGAGATAGTTCAAAACTGAGAAATTTCGACAGGCGGCCGGTCATCGATTTTTCCCAAAATATAAAAGTTTCTGGATCACTAGGAAATAAATCTAAAACAATGTGCTGACACTAGACATGACCATAAAAGTAATAATTTGCACTCCGTGGGCAGTTTTGTTGACAAATTTGAGATAGCTCAAAACTGAGACATTTCGACAGGCGGCCGGTCATCGATTTTTCCCAAAATATAAATGCTTCTGGATCACTAGGAAATTAGTCCAAAACAATGTGCTGACACCAGACATGACCATAAAAGTAATAATTTGCACTCTGGGGGAAGTTTTGTTGACAAATTTGAGATAGCTCAAAACTGAGAAATTTTGACAGGCAGCCGGCCGGTCATTGTTTTTTCCCAAAATATAAAAGTTTCTGGATCACTAGGAAATTAGTCTAAAACAATGTGCTATCACTAGACATGACCATAAAACTAATAGTTTGCACTCTAGGGGCAGTTTTGTTGACAAATTTGAGATAGCTCAAAACTGAGAAAATTCGACAGGCGGCCGGTCATCGCTTTTTCCCAAAATATAAAAGTTTCTGGATCACTAGGAAATTAGTCTAAAACAATGTGCTGACACCAGACATGACCATAAAACTAATAATTTGCACTCCGGGGGCAGTTTTGTTGACAAATTTGAGATAGCTCAAAACTGAGAAATTTTGACAGGCGGCCGGTCATCAATTTTTCCAAAAATATAAAAGTTTCTGGATCACTAGGAAATTAGTCTAAAACAATGTGCTGACACCAGACAGGACCATAAAAGTAATAAATTGCACTCCGGGGGCAGTTTTGTGTACAAATTTGAGATAGCTGAAAACTGAGAAATTTCGACAAGCCGCCGGTCATCGATTTTTCCCAAAATATAAAAGTTTCTGGATCACTAGGAAATTAGTTTAAAACAATGTGCTGACACTAGACATGACCATAAAAGTAATAATGTACACTCCGGGGGCAGTTTTGTTGACACATTTGAGATAGCTAAAAACTGAGAAATTTTGACAGGCGGCCGGTCATCGTTTTTTCCCAAAATATAAAAGTTTCTGGTTCACTAGGAAATTAGTCTAAAACAATGTCCTGACACTAGACATTACCATAAAAGTAATAATTTGCACTCCGGGGGCAGTTTTGTTGACAAATTTGAGATAGCTCAAAACAGAAATTTCGACAGGCGGCCGGTCATCGATTTTTCCCAAAATATAAAAGTTTCTGGATCCCTAGGAAATTAGTCTAAAACAATGTGCTGACACCAGACATGACCATAAAAGTAATAATTTGCACTCCGGGGGCAGTTTTGTTGACAAATTTGAGATAGCTCAAATCTGAGAAATTTCGACAGGCGGCGGGTCATCGATTTTTCCCAAAATATAAAAGTTTCTGGATCACTAGGAAATTAGTCTAAAACAATGTCCTGACACTAGACATTACCATAAAAGTAATAATTTGCACTCCGGGGGCAGTTTTGTTGACAAATTTGAGATAGCTGTAAACTTAGAAATTTTGACAGGCGGCCGGTCATCGATTTTTCCCAAAATATAAATGTTTCTGGATCACTAGGAAATTAATTAGTCTAAAACAATGTGCTGTCACTAGACAAGACCATAAAACTAATAATTTCCACTCCGGGGACAGTTTTGGTGACAAATTTGAGATAGCTCAAAACAGAAATTTCGACAGGCGGCCGGTCATCGATTTTTCCCAAAATATAAAAGTTTCTGGATCACTAGGAAATTAGTCTAAAACAATGTGCTATTACTAGACATGACCATAAAACTAATAGTTTGCACTCCGGGGGCAGTTTTGTTGACAAATTTGAGATAGCTCAAGACTGAGAAATTTCGACAGGTGGCCGGTCATCGATTTTTCCCAAAATATAAAGGTTTCTGGATCACTAGGAAATTAGTCTAAAACAATGTGCTGACACCAGACATGACCGTAAAAGTAATAATTTGCACTCCTTGGGCAGTTTTGTTGACAAATTTGAGATAAGTCAAAACAGAAATTTCGACAGGCGGCCGGTTATCGATTTTTCCCAAAATATAAAAGTTTCTGGATCACTAGGAAATAAGTCTAAAACAATGTGCTGACACGAGACATGACCGTAAAAGTAATAATTTGCACTCCGGGGGCAATTTTGTTGACAAATTTGAGATAGCTCAAAACAGAAATTTCGACAGGCGGCCGGTCATCGATTTTCCCCAAAATATAAAAGTTTCTGGATCACTAGGAAATTAGTCTAAAACAATGTGCTATTACTAGACATGACCATAAAACTAATAGTTTGCACTCCGGGGGTAGTTTTGTTGACAAATTTGAGATAGCTCAAGACTGAGAAATTTCGACAGGCGGCCGGTCATCGATTTTTCCCAAAATATAAAAGTTTCTGGATCACTAGGAAAGTCTAAAACAATGTGCTGATACGAGACATGACAGTAAATGTAATAATTTCCACTCCGCGGGCAGTTTTGTTGACACATTTGAGATAGCTCAAAACTGAGAAATTTCGACAGGCGGCCGGTCATCGATTTTTCCCAAAATATAAAAGTTTCTGGATCACTAGGAAATTAGTCTAAAACAATTTGCTGACACCAGACATGACCGTAAAAGTAATAATTTGCACTCCGGGGGCAATTTTGTTGACAAATTTGAGATAGCCCAAAACTGAGAAATTTCGACAGGCGGCCGGTCATTGCTTTTTCCCAAAATATAAAAGTTTCTGGATCACTAGGAAATTAGTCTAAAACAATGTGCTGTTACTAGACATGAACATAAAACTAATAATTTGCACTCCGGGTGCAGTTTTGTTGACAAATTTGAGATAGTTCAAAACTGAGAAATTTCGACAGGCGGCCGGTCATCGATTTTTCCCAAAATATAAAAGTTTCTGGATCACTAGGAAATAAATCTAAAACAATGTGCTGACACTAGACATGACCATAAAAGTAATAATTTGCACTCCGTGGGCAGTTTTGTTGACAAATTTGAGATAGCTTAAAACTGAGACATTTCGACAGGCGGCCGGTCATCGATTTTTCCCAAAATATAAATGCTTCTGGATCACTAGGAAATTAGTCCAAAACAATGTGCTGACACCAGACATGACCATAAAAGTAATAATTTGCACTCTGGGGGAAGTTTTGTTGACAAATTTGAGATAGCTCAAAACTGAGAAATTTTGACAGGCAGCCGGCCGGTCATCGACTTTTCCCAAAATATAAAAGTTCCTGGATCACTAGGAAATTTGTCTAAAACAATGTGCTGACACTAGACATGACCAAAGAAGTTATAATTTGCACTCCTGTTGAAGTTGTTGACAAATTTGAGATAGCTCAAAACTGAGAAATTTCAACAGGCAGCCTGTCATCGATTTTTCCCAAAATATAAAAGTTTCTGGATCACTAGGAAATTAGTCTAAAACAATGTGCTGACACCAGACATGACCATAAAACTAATAATTTGCACTCCGGGGGCAGTTTTGTTGACAAATTTGAGATAGCTCAAAACTGAGAAATTTTGACAGGCGGCCGGTCATCAATTTTTCCAAAAATATAAAAGTTTCTGGATCACTAGGAAATTAGTCTAAAACAATGTGCTGACACCAGACAGGACCATAAAAGTAATAAATTGCACTCCGGGGGCAGTTTTGTGTACAAATTTGAGATAGCTGAAAACTGAGAAATTTCGACAAGCCGCCGGTCATCGATTTTTCCCAAAATATAAAAGTTTCTGGATCACTAGGAAATTAGTTTAAAACAATGTGCTGACACTAGACATGACCATAAAAGTAATAATGTACACTCCGGGGGCAGTTTTGTTGACACATTTGAGATAGCTAAAAACTGAGAAATTTTGACAGGCGGCCGGTCATCGTTTTTTCCCAAAATATAAAAGTTTCTGGTTCACTAGGAAATTAGTCTAAAACAATGTCCTGACACTAGACATTACCATAAAAGTAATAATTTGCACTCCGGGGGCAGTTTTGTTGACAAATTTGAGATAGCTCAAAACAGAAATTTCGACAGGCGGCCGGTCATCGATTTTTCCCAAAATATAAAAGTTTCTGGATCCCTAGGAAATTAGTCTAAAACAATGTGCTGACACCAGACATGACCATAAAAGTAATAATTTGCACTCCGGGGGCAGTTTTGTTGACAAATTTGAGATAGCTGTAAACTTAGAAATTTTGACAGGCGGCCGGTCATCGATTTTTCCCAAAATATAAATGTTTCTGGATCACTAGGAAATTAATTAGTCTAAAACAATGTGCTGTCACTAGACAAGACCATAAAACTAATAATTTCCACTCCGGGGACAGTTTTGGTGACAAATTTGAGATAGCTCAAAACAGAAATTTCGACAGGCGGCCGGTCATCGATTTTTCCCAAAATATAAAAGTTTCTGGATCACTAGGAAATTAGTCTAAAACAATGTGCTATTACTAGACATGACCATAAAACTAATAGTTTGCACTCCGGGGGCAGTTTTGTTGACAAATTTGAGATAGCTCAAGACTGAGAAATTTCGACAGGTGGCCGGTCATCGATTTTTCCCAAAATATAAAGGTTTCTGGATCACTAGGAAATTAGTCTAAAACAATGTGCTGACACCAGACATGACCGTAAAAGTAATAATTTGCACTCCTTGGGCAGTTTTGTTGACAAATTTGAGATAAGTCAAAACAGAAATTTCGACAGGCGGCCGGTTATCGATTTTTCCCAAAATATAAAAGTTTCTTGATCACTAGGAAATAAGTCTAAAACAATGTGCTGACACGAGACATGACCGTAAAAGTAATAATTTGCACTCCGGGGGCAATTTTGTTGACAAATTTGAGATAGCTCAAAACAGAAATTTCGACAGGCGGCCGGTCATCGATTTTCCCCAAAATATAAAAGTTTCTGGATCACTAGGAAATTAGTCTAAAACAATGTGCTATTACTAGACATGACCATAAAACTAATAGTTTGCACTCCGGGGGTAGCTTTGTTGACAAATTTGAGATAGCTCAAGACTGAGAAATTTCGACAGGCGGCCGGTCATCGATTTTTCCCAAAATATAAAAGTTTCTGGATCACTAGGAAAGTCTAAAACAATGTGCTGATACGAGACATGACAGTAAATGTAATAATTTCCACTCCGCGGGCAGTTTTGTTGACACATTTGAGATAGCTCAAAACTGAGAAATTTCGACAGGCGGCCGGTCATCGATTTTTCCCAAAATATAAAAGTTTCTGGATCACTAGGAAATTAGTCTAAAACAATTTGCTGACACCAGACATGACCGTAAAAGTAATAATTTGCACTCCGGGGGCAATTTTGTTGACAAATTTGAGATAGCCCAAAACTGAGAAATTTCGACAGGCGGCCGGTCATTGCTTTTTCCCAAAATATAAAAGTTTCTGGATCACTAGGAAATTAGTCTAAAACAATGTGCTGTTACTAGACATGAACATAAAACTAATAATTTGCACTCCGGGTGCAGTTTTGTTGACAAATTTGAGATAGTTCAAAACTGAGAAATTTCGACAGGCGGCCGGTCATCGATTTTTCCCAAAATATAAAAGTTTCTGGATCACTAGGAAATAAATCTAAAACAATGTGCTGACACTAGACATGACCATAAAAGTAATAATTTGCACTCCGTGGGCAGTTTTGTTGACAAATTTGAGATAGCTCAAAACTGAGACATTTCGACAGGTGGCCGGTCATCGATTTTTCCCAAAATATAAATGCTTCTGGATCACTAGGAAATTAGTCCAAAACAATGTGCTGACACCAGACATGACCATAAAAGTAATAATTTGCACTCTGGGGGAAGTTTTGTTGACAAATTTGAGATAGCTCAAAACTGAGAAATTTTGACAGGCAGCCGGCCGGTCATTGTTTTTTCCCAAAATATAAAAGTTTCTGGATCACTAGGAAATTAGTCTAAAACAATGTGCTATCACTAGACATGACCATAAAACTAATAGTTTGCACTCTAGGGGCAGTTTTGTTGACAAATTTGAGATAGCTCAAAACTGAGAAATTTCAACAGGCAGCCTGTCATCGATTTTTCCCAAAATATAAAAGTTTCTGGATCACTAGGAAATTAGTCTAAAACAATGTGCTGACACCAGACATGACCATAAAACTAATAATTTGCACTCCG
The DNA here is from genome assembly GCA_963921405.1 of Cepaea hortensis. Lineage (NCBI taxonomy): Eukaryota > Metazoa > Mollusca > Gastropoda > Stylommatophora > Helicidae > Cepaea > Cepaea hortensis. The sequence goes on along the minus strand of OY992885.1, from coordinate 96,287,200 downwards.
GGGGCAGTTTTGTTGACAAATTTGAGATAGCTCAAAACTGAGAAATTTTGACAGGCGGCCGGTCATCAATTTTTCCAAAAATATAAAAGTTTCTGGATCACTAGGAAATTAGTCTAAAACAATGTGCTGACACCAGACAGGACCATAAAAGTAATAAATTGCACTCCGGGGGCAGTTTTGTGTACAAATTTGAGATAGCTGAAAACTGAGAAATTTCGACAAGCCGCCGGTCATCGATTTTTCCCAAAATATAAAAGTTTCTGGATCACTAGGAAATTAGTTTAAAACAATGTGCTGACACTAGACATGACCATAAAAGTAATAATGTACACTCCGGGGGCAGTTTTGTTGACACATTTGAGATAGCTAAAAACTGAGAAATTTTGACAGGCGGCCGGTCATCGTTTTTTCCCAAAATATAAAAGTTTCTGGTTCACTAGGAAATTAGTCTAAAACAATGTCCTGACACTAGACATTACCATAAAAGTAATAATTTGCACTCCGGGGGCAGTTTTGTTGACAAATTTGAGATAGCTCAAAACAGAAATTTCGACAGGCGGCCGGTCATCGATTTTTCCCAAAATATAAAAGTTTCTGGATCCCTAGGAAATTAGTCTAAAACAATGTGCTGACACCAGACATGACCATAAAAGTAATAATTTGCACTCCGGGGGCAGTTTTGTTGACAAATTTGAGATAGCTCAAATCTGAGAAATTTCGACAGGCGGCGGGTCATCGATTTTTCCCAAAATATAAAAGTTTCTGGATCACTAGGAAATTAGTCTAAAACAATGTCCTGACACTAGACATTACCATAAAAGTAATAATTTGCACTCCGGGGGCAGTTTTGTTGACAAATTTGAGATAGCTGTAAACTTAGAAATTTTGACAGGCGGCCGGTCATCGATTTTTCCCAAAATATAAATGTTTCTGGATCACTAGGAAATTAATTAGTCTAAAACAATGTGCTGTCACTAGACAAGACCATAAAACTAATAATTTCCACTCCGGGGACAGTTTTGGTGACAAATTTGAGATAGCTCAAAACAGAAATTTCGACAGGCGGCCGGTCATCGATTTTTCCCAAAATATAAAAGTTTCTGGATCACTAGGAAATTAGTCTAAAACAATGTGCTATTACTAGACATGACCATAAAACTAATAGTTTGCACTCCGGGGGCAGTTTTGTTGACAAATTTGAGATAGCTCAAGACTGAGAAATTTCGACAGGTGGCCGGTCATCGATTTTTCCCAAAATATAAAGGTTTCTGGATCACTAGGAAATTAGTCTAAAACAATGTGCTGACACCAGACATGACCGTAAAAGTAATAATTTGCACTCCTTGGGCAGTTTTGTTGACAAATTTGAGATAAGTCAAAACAGAAATTTCGACAGGCGGCCGGTTATCGATTTTTCCCAAAATATAAAAGTTTCTTGATCACTAGGAAATAAGTCTAAAACAATGTGCTGACACGAGACATGACCGTAAAAGTAATAATTTGCACTCCGGGGGCAATTTTGTTGACAAATTTGAGATAGCTCAAAACAGAAATTTCGACAGGCGGCCGGTCATCGATTTTCCCCAAAATATAAAAGTTTCTGGATCACTAGGAAATTAGTCTAAAACAATGTGCTATTACTAGACATGACCATAAAACTAATAGTTTGCACTCCGGGGGTAGTTTTGTTGACAAATTTGAGATAGCTCAAGACTGAGAAATTTCGACAGGCGGCCGGTCATCGATTTTTCCCAAAATATAAAAGTTTCTGGATCACTAGGAAAGTCTAAAACAATGTGCTGATACGAGACATGACAGTAAATGTAATAATTTCCACTCCGCGGGCAGTTTTGTTGACACATTTGAGATAGCTCAAAACTGAGAAATTTCGACAGGCGGCCGGTCATCGATTTTTCCCAAAATATAAAAGTTTCTGGATCACTAGGAAATTAGTCTAAAACAATTTGCTGACACCAGACATGACCGTAAAAGTAATAATTTGCACTCCGGGGGCAATTTTGTTGACAAATTTGAGATAGCCCAAAACTGAGAAATTTCGACAGGCGGCCGGTCATTGCTTTTTCCCAAAATATAAAAGTTTCTGGATCACTAGGAAATTAGTCTAAAACAATGTGCTGTTACTAGACATGAACATAAAACTAATAATTTGCACTCCGGGTGCAGTTTTGTTGACAAATTTGAGATAGTTCAAAACTGAGAAATTTCGACAGGCGGCCGGTCATCGATTTTTCCCAAAATATAAAAGTTTCTGGATCACTAGGAAATAAATCTAAAACAATGTGCTGACACTAGACATGACCATAAAAGTAATAATTTGCACTCCGTGGGCAGTTTTGTTGACAAATTTGAGATAGCTCAAAACTGAGACATTTCGACAGGTGGCCGGTCATCGATTTTTCCCAAAATATAAATGCTTCTGGATCACTAGGAAATTAGTCCAAAACAATGTGCTGACACCAGACATGACCATAAAAGTAATAATTTGCACTCTGGGGGAAGTTTTGTTGACAAATTTGAGATAGCTCAAAACTGAGAAATTTTGACAGGCAGCCGGCCGGTCATTGTTTTTTCCCAAAATATAAAAGTTTCTGGATCACTAGGAAATTAGTCTAAAACAATGTGCTATCACTAGACATGACCATAAAACTAATAGTTTGCACTCTAGGGGCAGTTTTGTTGACAAATTTGAGATAGCTCAAAACTGAGAAATTTCAACAGGCAGCCTGTCATCGATTTTTCCCAAAATATAAAAGTTTCTGGATCACTAGGAAATTAGTCTAAAACAATGTGCTGACACCAGACATGACCATAAAACTAATAATTTGCACTCCGGGGGCAGTTTTGTTGACAAATTTGAGATAGCTCAAAACTGAGAAATTTTGACAGGCGGCCGGTCATCAATTTTTCCAAAAATATAAAAGTTTCTGGATCACTAGGAAATTAGTCTAAAACAATGTGCTGACACCAGACAGGACCATAAAAGTAATAAATTGCACTCCGGGGGCAGTTTTGTGTACAAATTTGAGATAGCTGAAAACTGAGAAATTTCGACAAGCCGCCGGTCATCGATTTTTCCCAAAATATAAAAGTTTCTGGATCACTAGGAAATTAGTTTAAAACAATGTGCTGACACTAGACATGACCATAAAAGTAATAATGTACACTCCGGGGGCAGTTTTGTTGACACATTTGAGATAGCTAAAAACTGAGAAATTTTGACAGGCGGCCGGTCATCGTTTTTTCCCAAAATATAAAAGTTTCTGGTTCACTAGGAAATTAGTCTAAAACAATGTCCTGACACTAGACATTACCATAAAAGTAATAATTTGCACTCCGGGGGCAGTTTTGTTGACAAATTTGAGATAGCTCAAAACAGAAATTTCGACAGGCGGCCGGTCATCGATTTTTCCCAAAATATAAAAGTTTCTGGATCCCTAGGAAATTAGTCTAAAACAATGTGCTGACACCAGACATGACCATAAAAGTAATAATTTGCACTCCGGGGGCAGTTTTGTTGACAAATTTGAGATAGCTCAAATCTGAGAAATTTCGACAGGCGGCGGGTCATCGATTTTTCCCAAAATATAAAAGTTTCTGGATCACTAGGAAATTAGTCTAAAACAATGTCCTGACACTAGACATTACCATAAAAGTAATAATTTGCACTCCGGGGGCAGTTTTGTTGACAAATTTGAGATAGCTGTAAACTTAGAAATTTTGACAGGCGGCCGGTCATCGATTTTTCCCAAAATATAAATGTTTCTGGATCACTAGGAAATTAATTAGTCTAAAACAATGTGCTGTCACTAGACAAGACCATAAAACTAATAATTTCCACTCCGGGGACAGTTTTGGTGACAAATTTGAGATAGCTCAAAACAGAAATTTCGACAGGCGGCCGGTCATCGATTTTTCCCAAAATATAAAAGTTTCTGGATCACTAGGAAATTAGTCTAAAACAATGTGCTATTACTAGACATGACCATAAAACTAATAGTTTGCACTCCGGGGGCAGTTTTGTTGACAAATTTGAGATAGCTCAAGACTGAGAAATTTCGACAGGTGGCCGGTCATCGATTTTTCCCAAAATATAAAGGTTTCTGGATCACTAGGAAATTAGTCTAAAACAATGTGCTGACACCAGACATGACCGTAAAAGTAATAATTTGCACTCCTTGGGCAGTTTTGTTGACAAATTTGAGATAAGTCAAAACAGAAATTTCGACAGGCGGCCGGTTATCGATTTTTCCCAAAATATAAAAGTTTCTGGATCACTAGGAAATAAGTCTAAAACAATGTGCTGACACGAGACATGACCGTAAAAGTAATAATTTGCACTCCGGGGGCAATTTTGTTGACAAATTTGAGATAGCTCAAAACAGAAATTTCGACAGGCGGCCGGTCATCGATTTTCCCCAAAATATAAAAGTTTCTGGATCACTAGGAAATTGGTCTAAAACAATTTGCTGACACCAGACATGACCGTAAAAGTAATAATTTGCACTCCGGGGGCAATTTTGTTGACAAATTTGAGATAGCCCAAAACTGAGAAATTTCGACAGGCGGCCGGTCATCGCTTTTTCCCAAAATATAAAAGTTTCTGGATCACTAGGAAATTAGTCTAAAACAATGTGCTGTTACTAGACATGAACATAAAACTAATAATTTGCACTCCGGGTGCAGTTTTGTTGACAAATTTGAGATAGTTCAAAACTGAGAAATTTCGACAGGCGGCCGGTCATCGATTTTTCCCAAAATATAAAAGTTTCTGGATCACTAGGAAATAAATCTAAAACAATGTGCTGACACTAGACATGACCATAAAAGTAATAATTTGCACTCCGTGGGCAGTTTTGTTGACAAATTTGAGATAGCTCAAAACTGAGAAATTTCGACAGGCGGCCGGTCATCGATTTTTCCCAAAATATAAATGCTTCTGGATCACTAGGAAATTAGTCCAAAACAATGTGCTGACACCAGACATGACCATAAAAGTAATAATTTGCACTCTGGGGGAAGTTTTGTTGACAAATTTGAGATAGCTCAAAACTGAGAAATTTTGACAGGCAGCCGGCCGGTCATCGACTTTTCCCAAAATATAAAAGTTCCTGGATCACTAGGAAATTTGTCTAAAACAATGTGCTGACACTAGACATGACCAAAGAAGTTATAATTTGCACTCCTGTTGAAGTTGTTGACAAATTTGAGATAGCTCAAAACTGAGAAATTTCAACAGGCAGCCTGTCATCGATTTTTCCCAAAATATAAAAGTTTCTGGATCACTAGGAAATTAGTCTAAAACAATGTGCTGACACCAGACATGACCATAAAACTAATAATTTGCACTCCGGGGGCAGTTTTGTTGACAAATTTGAGATAGCTCAAAACTGAGAAATTTTGACAGGCGGCCGGTCATCAATTTTTCCAAAAATATAAAAGTTTCTGGATCACTAGGAAATTAGTCTAAAACAATGTGCTGACACCAGACAGGACGATAAAGTAATAAATTGCACTCCGGGGGCAGTTTTGTGTACAAATTTGAGATAGCTGAAAACTGAGAAATTTCGACAGGCGGCCGGTCATCGATTTTTCCCAAAATATAAAAGTTTCTGGATCACTAGGAAATTAGTTTAAAACAATGTGCTGACACTAGACATGACCATAAAAGTAATAATGTACACTCCGGGGGCAGTTTTGTTGACACATTTGAGATAGCTAAAAACTGAGAAATTTTGACAGGCGGCCGGTCATCGTTTTTTCCCAAAATATAAAAGTTTCTGGTTCACTAGGAAATTAGTCTAAAACAATGTCCTGACACTAGACATTACCATAAAAGTAATAATTTGCACTCCGGGGGCAGTTTTGTTGACAAATTTGAGATAGCTCAAAACAGAAATTTCGACAGGCGGCCGGTCATCGATTTTTCCCAAAATATAAAAGTTTCTGGATCCCTAGGAAATTAGTCTAAAACAATGTGCTGACACCAGACATGACCATAAAAGTAATAATTTGCACTCCGGGGGCAGTTTTGTTGACAAATTTGAGATAGCTCAAATCTGAGAAATTTCGACAGGCGGCGGGTCATCGATTTTTCCCAAAATATAAAAGTTTCTGGATCACTAGGAAATTAGTCTAAAACAATGTCCTGACACTAGACATTACCATAAAAGTAATAATTTGCACTCCGGGGGCAGTTTTGTTGACAAATTTGAGATAGCTGTAAACTTAGAAATTTTGACAGGCGGACGGTCATCGATTTTTCCCAAAATATAAATGTTTCTGGATCACTAGGAAATTAATTAGTCTAAAACAATGTGCTGTCACTAGACAAGACCATAAAACTAATAATTTCCACTCCGGGGACAGTTTTGGTGACAAATTTGAGATAGCTCAAAACAGAAATTTCGACAGGCGGCCGGTCATCGATTTTTCCCAAAATATAAAAGTTTCTGGATCACTAGGAAATTAGTCTAAAACAATGTGCTATTACTAGACATGACCATAAAACTAATAGTTTGCACTCCGGGGGCAGTTTTGTTGACAAATTTGAGATAGCTCAAGACTGAGAAATTTCGACAGGTGGCCGGTCATCGATTTTTCCCAAAATATAAAGGTTTCTGGATCACTAGGAAATTAGTCTAAAACAATGTGCTGACACCAGACATGACCGTAAAAGTAATAATTTGCACTCCTTGGGCAGTTTTGTTGACAAATTTGAGATAAGTCAAAACAGAAATTTCGACAGGCGGCCGGTTATCGATTTTTCCCAAAATATAAAAGTTTCTGGATCACTAGGAAATAAGTCTAAAACAATGTGCTGACACGAGACATGACCGTAAAAGTAATAATTTGCACTCCGGGGGCAATTTTGTTGACAAATTTGAGATAGCTCAAAACAGAAATTTCGACAGGCGGCCGGTCATCGATTTTCCCCAAAATATAAAAGTTTCTGGATCACTAGGAAATTAGTCTAAAACAATGTGCTATTACTAGACATGACCATAAAACTAATAGTTTGCACTCCGGGGGTAGTTTTGTTGACAAATTTGAGATAGCTCAAGACTGAGAAATTTCGACAGGCGGCCGGTCATCGATTTTTCCCAAAATATAAAAGTTTCTGGATCACTAGGAAATTAGTCTAAAACAATGTGCTGATACGAGACATGACCGTAAATGTAATAATTTCCACTCCGCGGGCAGTTTTGTTGACACATTTGAGATAGCTCAAAACTGAGAAATTTCGACACGCGGCCAGTCATCGATTTTTCCCAAAATATAAAAGTTTCTGGATCACTAGGAAATTAGTCTAAAACAATTTGCTGACACCAGACATGACCGTAAAAGTAATAATTTGCACTCCGGGGGCAATTTTGTTGACAAATTTGAGATAGTTCAAAACTGAGAAATTTCGACAGGCGGCCGGTCATCGATTTTTCCCAAAATATAAAAGTTTCTGGATCACTAGGAAATTTGTCTAAAACAATGTGCTGACACTAGACATGACAAAAGAAGTTATAATTTGCACTCCTGTTGAAGTTGACAAATTTGAGATAGCTCAAAACTGAGAAATTTCAACAGGCAGCCTGTCATCGATTTTTCCCAAAATATAAAAGTTTCTGGATCACTAGGAAATTAGTCTAAAACAATGTGCTGACACCAGACAGGACCATAAAAGTAATAAATTGCACTCCGGGGGCAGTTTTGTGTACAAATTTGAGATAGCTGAAAACTGAGAAATTTCGACAGGCGGCCGGTCATCGATTTTTCCCAAAATATAAAAGTTTCTGGATCACTAGGAAATTAGTTTAAAACAATGTGCTGACACTAGACATGACCATAAAAGTAATAATGTACACTCCGGGGGCAGTTTTGTTGACACATTTGAGATAGCTAAAAACTGAGAAATTTTGACAGGCGGCCGGTCATCGTTTTTTCCTAAAATATAAAAGTTTCTGGTTCACTAGGAAATTAGTCTAAAACAATGTCCTGACACTAGACATTACCATAAAAGTAATAATTTGCACTCCGGGGGCAGTTTTGTTGAAAAATTTGAGATAGCTCAAAACAGAAATTTCGACAGGCGGCCGGTCATCGATTTTTCCCAAAATATAAAAGTTTCTGGATCCCTAGGAAATTAGTCTAAAACAATGTGCTGACACCAGACATGACCATAAAAGTAATAATTTGCACTCCGGGGGCAGTTTTGTTGACAAATTTGAGATAGCTCAAATCTGAGACATTTCGACAGGCGGCGGGTCATCGATTTTTCCCAAAATATAAAAGTTTCTGGATCACTAGGAAATTAGTCTAAAACAATGTCCTGACACTAGACATTACCATAAAAGTAATAATTTGCACTCCGGGGGCAGTTTTGTTGGCAAATTTGAGATAGCTGTAAACTTAAAAATTTTGACAGGCGGCCGGTCATCGATTTTTCCCAAAATATAAATGTTTCTGGATCACTAGGAAATTAATTAGTCTAAAACAATGTGCTATCACTAGACAAGACCATAAAACTAATAATTTTCACTCCGGGGACAGTTTTGGTGACAAATTTGAGATAGCTCAAAACTGAGAAATGTGGACAGGCGGCCGGTCATTGATTTTTCCCAAAATATAAAAGTTTCTGGATCACTAGGAAATTAGTCTTAAACAATGTGCTGACACCAGACATGACCATAGAAGTAATAATTTGCACTCCAGGGGCAGTTTTGTTGACAAATTTGAGATAGCTGAAAACTGAGAAATTTCGACAGGCGGCCGGTCATCGATTTTTCTCAAAATATAAAAGTTTCTGGATCACTAGGAAATTTGTCTAAAACAATGTGCTGACACCAGACATGACCATAAAATTAATAATTTGCACTCCGGGGGAAGTTTTGTTGACAAATTTGAGATAGCTCAAAACAGAGAAATTTCGACAGGCGGCCAGTCATCAATTTTTCTCAAAATATAAAAGTTTCTTAATCACTAGGAAATTAGTATAAAACAATGTGCTGACACCAGACATGACCATAAAAGTAATAATTTGCACTCCGGGGGCAGTTTTGTTGACAAATTTGAGATAGCTCGAAACTGAGAAATTTCGACAGGCGGACGGTCATCGCTTTTTCCCAAAATATAAATGTTTCTGGATCACTAGGAAATTAGTCTAAAACAATGTCCTGACACTAGACATTACCATAAAAGTAATAATTTGCACTCCGGGGGCAGTTTTGTTGACAAATTTGAGATAGCTGAAAACTTAGAAATTTCGACAGGCTGCCGGTCATCGCTTTTTCCCAAAATATAAAAGTTTCTGGATCACTAGGAAATTAGTCTAAAACAATGTGCTGTTACTAGACATGAACATAAAACTAATAATTTGCACTCCGGGGGCAGTTTTGTTGACAAATTTGAGATAGTTCAAAACTGAGAAATTTCGACAGGCGGCCGGTCATCGATTTTTCCCAAAATATAAAAGTTTCTGGATCACTGGGAAATTAATCTTAAACAATGTGCTGACACTAGACATGACCATAAAAGTAATAATGTGCACTCCGGGGGCAGTTTTGTTGACACATTTGAGATAGCTAAAAACTGAGAAATTTCAACAGGCGGCCGGTCATCGCTTTTTCCCCAAAATATAAAGGTTTCTGGATCACTAGGGAATTAGTCTAAAACAATGTCCTGACACTAGACATTACCATTAAAGTAATAATTTGCACTTTGGGGGCAGTTTTGTTGACAAATTTGAGATAGCTGAAAACTGAGAAATTTCGACAGGCGGCCGGTCATCGCTTTTTCCCAAAATATAATAGTTTCTGGATCACTAGGAAATTAGTCTAAAACAATGTGCTGACACCAGACATGACCATAAAAGTAATAATTTGCACTCCGGGGGCAGCTTTGTTGACAAATTTGAGATAGCTCAAAACTGAGAAATTTCGACAGGCGGCCTGTCATCGATTTTTCCAAAAATATAACAGTTTCTGGATCACTAGGAAATTAGTCTAAAACAATGTGCTGATACGAGACATGACCGTAAATGTAATAATTTCCACTCCGCGGGCAGTTTTGTTGACACATTTGAGATAGCTCAAAACTGAGAAATTTCGACAGGCGGCCGGTCATCGATTTTTCCCAAAATATAAAAGTTTCTGGATCACTAGGAAATTAGTCTAAAACAATTTGCTGACACCAGACATGACCGTAAAAGTAATAATTTGCACTCCGGGGGCAATTTTGTTGACAAATTTGAGATAGCCCAAAACTGAGAAATTTCGACAGGCGGCCGGTCATCGCTTTTTCCCAAAATATAAAAGTTTCTGGATCACTAGGAAATTAGTCTAAAACAATGTGCTGTTACTAGACATGAACATAAAACTAATAATTTGCACTCCGGGTGCAGTTTTGTTGACAAATTTGAGATAGTTCAAAACTGAGAAATTTCGATAGGCGGCCGGTCATCGATTTTTCCCAAAATATAAAAGTTTCTGGATCACTAGGAAATTTGTCTAAAACAATGTGCTGACACTAGACATGACAAAAGAAGTTATAATTTGCACTCCTGTTGAAGTTGTTGACAAATTTGAGATAGCTCAAAACTGAGAAATTTCAACAGGCAGCCTGTCATCGATTTTTCCCAAAATATAAAAGTTTCTGGATCACTAGGAAATTAGTCTAAAACAATGTGCTGACACCAGACAGGACCATAAAAGTAATAAATTGCACTCCGGGGGCAGTTTTGTGTACAAATTTGAGATAGCTGAAAACTGAGAAATTTCGACAGGCGGCCGGTCATCGATTTTTCCCAAAATATAAAAGTTTCTGGATCACTAGGAAATTAGTTTAAAACAATGTGCTGACACTAGACATGACCATAAAAGTAATAATGTACACTCCGGGGGCAGTTTTGTTGACACATTTGAGATAGCTAAAAACTGAGAAATTTTGACAGGCGGCCGGTCATCGTTTTTTCCCAAAATATAAAAGTTTCTGGTTCACTAGGAAATTAGTCTAAAACAATGTCCTGACACTAGACATTACCATAAAAGTAATAATTTGCACTCCGGGGGCAGTTTTGTTGACAAATTTGAGATAGCTCAAAACAGAAATTTCGACAGGCGGCCGGTCATCGATTTTTCCCAAAATATAAAAGTTTCTGGATCCCTAGGAAATTAGTCTAAAACAATGTGCTGACACCAGACATGACCATAAAAGTAATAATTTGCACTCCGGGGGCAGTTTTGTTGACAAATTTGAGATAGCTCAAATCTGAGAAATTTCGACAGGCGGCGGGTCATCGATTTTTCCCAAAATATAAAAGTTTCTGGATCACTAGGAAATTAGTCTAAAACAATGTCCTGACACTAGACATTACCATAAAAGTAATAATTTGCACTCCGGGGGCAGTTTTGTTGGCAAATTTGAGATAGCTGTAAACTTAAAAATTTTGACAGGCGGCCGGTCATCGATTTTTCCCAAAATATAAATGTTTCTGGATCACTAGGAAATTAATTAGTCTAAAACAATGTGCTATCACTAGACAAGACCATAAAACTAATAATTTTCACTCCGGGGACAGTTTTGGTGACAAATTTGAGATAGCTCAAAACTGAGAAATGTGGACAGGCGGCCGGTCATTGATTTTTCCCAAAATATAAAAGTTTCTGGATCACTAGGAAATTAGTCTTAAACAATGTGCTGACACCAGACATGACCATAGAAGTAATAATTTGCACTCCAGGGGCAGTTTTGTTGACAAATTTGAGATAGCTGAAAACTGAGAAATTTCGACAGGCGGCCGGTCATCGATTTTTCTCAAAATATAAAAGTTTCTGGATCACTAGGAAATTTGTCTAAAACAATGTGCTGACACCAGACATGACCATAAAATTAATAATTTGCACTCCGGGGGAAGTTTTGTTGACAAATTTGAGATAGCTCAAAACAGAGAAATTTCGACAGGCGGCCAGTCATCAATTTTTCTCAAAATATAAAAGTTTCTTAATCACTAGGAAATTAGTATAAAACAATGTGCTGACACCAGACATGACCATAAAAGTAATAATTTGCACTCCGGGGGCAGTTTTGTTGACAAATTTGAGATAGCTCGAAACTGAGAAATTTCGACAGGCGGACGGTCATCGCTTTTTCCCAAAATATAAATGTTTCTGGATCACTAGGAAATTAGTCTGAAACAATGTCCTGACACTAGACATTACCATAAAAGTAATAATTTGCACTCCGGGGGCAGTTTTGTTGACAAATTTGAGATAGCTGAAAACTTAGAAATTTCGACAGGCTGCCGGTCATCGCTTTTTCCCAAAATATAAAAGTTTCTGGATCACTAGGAAATTAGTCTAAAACAATGTGCTGTTACTAGACATGAACATAAAACTAATAATTTGCACTCCGGGGGCAGTTTTGTTGACAAATTTGAGATAGTTCAAAACTGAGAAATTTCGACAGGCGGCCGGTCATCGATTTTTCCCAAAATATAAAAGTTTCTGGATCACTGGGAAATTAATCTTAAACAATGTGCTGACACTAGACATGACCATAAAAGTAATAATGTGCACTCCGGGGGCAGTTTTGTTGACACATTTGAGATAGCTAAAAACTGAGAAATTTCAACAGGCGGCCGGTCATCGCTTTTTCCCCAAAATATAAAGGTTTCTGGATCACTAGGGAATTAGTCTAAAACAATGTCCTGACACTAGACATTACCATTAAAGTAATAATTTGCACTTTGGGGGCAGTTTTGTTGACAAATTTGAGATAGCTGAAAACTGAGAAATTTCGACAGGCGGCCGGTCATCGCTTTTTCCCAAAATATAATAGTTTCTGGATCACTAGGAAATTAGTCTAAAACAATGTGCTGACACCAGACATGACCATAAAAGTAATAATTTGCACTCCGGGGGCAGCTTTGTTGACAAATTTGAGATAGCTCAAAACTGAGAAATTTCGACAGGCGGCCTGTCATCGATTTTTCCCAAAATATAACAGTTTCTGGATCACTAGGAAATTAGTCTAAAACAATGTGCTGATACGAGACATGACCGTAAATGTAATAATTTCCACTCCGCGGGCAGTTTTGTTGACACATTTGAGATAGCTCAAAACTGAGAAATTTCGACAGGCGGCCGGTCATCGATTTTTCCCAAAATATAAAAGTTTCTGGATCACTAGGAAATTAGTCTAAAACAATTTGCTGACACCAGACATGACCGTAAAAGTAATAATTTGCACTCCGGGGGCAATTTTGTTGACAAATTTGAGATAGCCCAAAACTGAGAAATTTCGACAGGCGGCCGGTCATCGCTTTTTCCCAAAATATAAAAGTTTCTGGATCACTAGGAAATTAGTCTAAAACAATGTGCTGTTACTAGACATGAACATAAAACTAATAATTTGCACTCCGGGTGCAGTTTTGTTGACAAATTTGAGATAGTTCAAAACTGAGAAATTTCGATAGGCGGCCGGTCATCGATTTTTCCCAAAATATAAAAGTTTCTGGATCACTAGGAAATTTGTCTAAAACAATGTGCTGACACTAGACATGACAAAAGAAGTTATAATTTGCACTCCTGTTGAAGTTGTTGACAAATTTGAGATAGCTCAAAACTGAGAAATTTCAACAGGCAGCCTGTCATCGATTTTTCCCAAAATATAAAAGTTTCTGGATCACTAGGAAATTAGTCTAAAACAATGTGCTGACACCAGACAGGACCATAAAAGTAATAAATTGCACTCCGGGGGCAGTTTTGTGTACAAATTTGAGATAGCTGAAAACTGAGAAATTTCGACAGGCGGCCGGTCATCGATTTTTCCCAAAATATAAAAGTTTCTGGATCACTAGGAAATTAGTTTAAAACAATGTGCTGACACTAGACATGACCATAAAAGTAATAATGTACACTCCGGGGGCAGTTTTGTTGACACATTTGAGATAGCTAAAAACTGAGAAATTTTGACAGGCGGCCGGTCATCGTTTTTTCCCAAAATATAAAAGTTTCTGGTTCACTAGGAAATTAGTCTAAAACAATGTCCTGACACTAGACATTACCATAAAAGTAATAATTTGCACTCCGGGGGCAGTTTTGTTGACAAATTTGAGATAGCTCAAAACAGAAATTTCGACAGGCGGCCGGTCATCGATTTTTCCCAAAATATAAAAGTTTCTGGATCCCTAGGAAATTAGTCTAAAACAATGTGCTGACACCAGACATGACCATAAAAGTAATAATTTGCACTCCGGGGGCAGTTTTGTTGACAAATTTGAGATAGCTCAAATCTGAGAAATTTCGATAGGCCGCGGGTCATCGATTTTTCCCAAAATATAAAAGTTTCTGGATCACTAGGAAATTAGTCTAAAACAATGTCCTGACACTAGACATTACCATAAAAGTAATAATTTGCACTCCGGGGGCAGTTTTGTTGGCAAATTTGAGATAGCTGTAAACTTAAAAATTTTGACAGGCGGCCGGTCATCGATTTTTCCCAAAATATAAATGTTTCTGGATCACTAGGAAATTAATTAGTCTAAAACAATGTGCTATCACTAGACAAGACCATAAAACTAATAATTTTCACTCCGGGGACAGTTTTGGTGACAAATTTGAGATAGCTCAAAACTGAGAAATGTGGACAGGCGGCCGGTCATTGATTTTTCCCAAAATATAAAAGTTTCTGGATCACTAGGAAATTAGTCTTAAACAATGTGCTGACACCAGACATGACCATAGAAGTAATAATTTGCACTCCAGGGGCAGTTTTGTTGACACATTTGAGATAGCTGAAAACTGAGAAATTTCGACAGGCGGCCGGTCATCGATTTTTCTCAAAATATAAAAGTTTCTGGATCACTAGGAAATTTGTCTAAAACAATGTGCTGACACCAGACATGACCATAAAATTAATAATTTGCACTCCGGGGGAAGTTTTGTTGACAAATTTGAGATAGCTCAAAACAGAGAAATTTCGACAGGCGGCCAGTCATCAATTTTTCTCAAAATATAAAAGTTTCTTAATCACTAGGAAATTAGTATAAAACAATGTGCTGACACCAGACATGACCATAAAAGTAATAATTTGCACTCCGAGGGCAGTTAGGTTGACAAATTTGAGATAGCTCAAAACTGAGAAATTTCGACAGGCGGACGGTCATCGCTTTTTCCCAAAATATAAATGTTTCTGGATCACTAGGAAATTAGTCTAAAACAATGTCCTGACACTAGGCATTACCATAAAAGTAATAATTTGCACTCCGGGGGCAGTTTTGTTGACAAATTTGAGATAGCTGAAAACTTAGAAATTTCGACAGGCTGCCGGTCATCGCTTTTTCCCAAAATATAAAAGTTTCTGGATCACTAGGAAATTAGTCTAAAACAATGTGCTGTTACTAGACATGAACATAAAACTAATAATTTGCACTCCGGGGGCTGTTTTGTTGACAAATTTGAGATAGTTCAAAACTGAGAAATTTCGACAGGCGGCCGGTCATCGATTTTTCCCAAAATATAAAAGTTTCTGGATCACTGGGAAATTAATCTTAAACAATGTGCTGACACTAGACATGACCATAAAAGTAATAATGTGCACTCCGGGGGCAGTTTTGTTGACACATTTGAGATAGCTAAAAACTGAGAAATTTCAACAGGCGGCCGGTCATCGATTTTTCCCAAAATATAAAGGTTTCTGGATCACTAGGGAATTAGTCTAAAACAATGTCCTGACACTAGACATTACCATTAAAGTAATAATTTGCACTTTGGGGGCAGTTTTGTTGACAAATTTGAGATAGCTGAAAACTGAGAAATTTCAACAGGCGGCCGGTCATCGCTTTTTCCCAAAATATAATAGTTTCTGGATCACTAGGAAATTAGTCTAAAACAATGTGCTGACACCAGACATGACCATAAAAGTAATAATTTGCACTCCGGGGGCAGCTTTGTTGACAAATTTGAGATAGCTCAAAACTGAGAAATTTTGACAGGCGGCCAGTCATCGATTTTTCCCAAAATATAAAAGTTCCTGGATCACTAGGAAATTAGTCTAAAACAATGTGCTGACACTAGACATGACCAAAGAAGTAATAACTTGCACTCCTGGGGAAGTTTTTTTGACAAATTTGAGATAGCTCAAAACTGAGAAATTTCGACAGGCGGCCGGTCATCGATTTTTCCCAAAATATAAAAGTTTCTTAATCACTAGGAAATTAGTCTAAAACAATGTGCTGACACTAGACATGACCAGAAAAGTAATGAAAAGAACAGTAAAACAGAAAGAAAGACTTCCTGCTAAGGGATAGACTTCCGTGGATATAACGTTTTAGACATTAGCGAAATACGTTTTTTTTTGGAGGGGGGGGGGTGTGTGTGTGTGATCACACCCAGCTCTCTCATAATGCAGTGTATTCGGCGTGAGCATGCATGTGTTGGTTTTCCTCCCCTAGATATTCCATCCCAAATTACCGGCTGTAATCACGAATGACTCGAGTTGTGTTGAGTTGAGTCAAGAACTATAGTCTGTTTACTTTTTTCTGCCCCAATATAAAATTCCATATCTCAGTAACCAACTGTTCTGCCCCAATATAAAATTCCATATCTCAGTAACCAACTGAGGGATAATTATTAGATTTAACATATAACCTTATCATTATGTCCACCCAAGAAAATTTTTTTGTTCTGTAGATTGTACAGCAGATTTCAATGTTTGTTTATATTCGGTATATAATTTATGGGTCAGAGATTAAGTCCATAATTTTAAAAGTATTACACCTTCTCCAAGACACATCCGCGCATTTTTAAAAATTGTCTTGTGGTTTTCATTTTGGCACAAACTGCGCTCAGTTAAATGGGTTTGTTCACAGTTGTCGTCAATGTGGGCTCTTTCATGAAACCTGATTATATAAATAAATATATGAATAAATCTTACCATTAATATAATATTAATAGCTAATATTTGAATGTGTGAATATTGTTCAATGGGATTGAATGTGAAATGTTTTACATTTCAAAGCATCGCTATGAAGTTGTACACATATTTTTTATCTGATCGCAGGAAACTGTTTAATACTGTTACAAATCTCGAAAAAAGAACAGTGCATGCATTGGGTTTGAGTAAACGGTAATTTCGTCGATAGGTGCAAGAATCTGGTATGAAACCAACACGCGATAAGCAGACGGTAGGTAGAAAGGCAATTGTAGACAGCTTTGACAAGGATATCATAAGGCGAGTTATTATAAAAATGATGGATGCCAAAGAAACAGTGACTTTAAGAAAACTTAGGGTTTGGTTGAGAAAGAACAATAACATAGAGCTATTCAAAACAACTTTGTGGAAAATTATAAGAATAACTGATGGCATGTTGTACATTTACTGTAATTCATTATATCACTCGCTGCCACTACATTTTCCTCATTCTCTCGCATTTCTTCAAGCTCACTTACACTCTCAGACGATGAATCGACTAACAATGCATTCACAGCTCTCAATCTCTGTCTTCCAATACATTTAGCGGAATAGTGGCCAAAAACATGGCCAAAAAAAAAATTTTACAGCACGTCTTAAGGTTTCTCTTTTGGTTTGCTGTTTCTTTACTATCATTTCTAAGTGCGCTGGATAATTAGGGTTCCGATCACACATAGAAAATTGGTCGTGATGAAATTTGCAATATGGGCATTGTGGTAGATTGCTCTTTTGTTTTTCCCTGAATATGTAAGGTTTTTGTGGTTTGCCCATTGCAGCTGCTACAATTTCACTTTCCTCAATATTGGATTTAAAAATATCCCTATTCGACGAAAAATAAGCAGATCCCCGTTTTTCTAGTTGGTCTAGGGACTCTACGTCAGACTGCTGCAAGAATTTTGCAAATGGAATAGGAAAGGTTGAGATGATCTTATCCATAATCATAAGGTCTCTGAGTTTGTCATAGTTGTCATTAATCTTAGCAGCCTTAAGCCATTTATTATAAACGTCTTGTACATTCGAGACGTAATCAATGAACGTTTGGTTGTATTTAGGTTTTAGCTTTGAAAATTGAATTTGGTAACCTGGGGCGTCTAAAAGAACATGCTGCATTACCCTCTGATGAATGTAATCATAGTTGTTTCTAAGGTCCTGGGGAATGGATTCTATTACCTTTAAAGGCTCCCCGGAAAGACTTTTCATGTAGATCATTGCCCAATGTTCTTTTGGTATTTCCTGCACGTTCAACTGGTATTCTACATTCTCGGACCATGCAGAGATTGAGTCACCCTGGCAGAATGGTTTGACAATCCCTTTATATCTGCTAAACTTATTCTTTTCTTCTTTGCTTTTAAGTTTTTAGTTGTAGCAATATGTACATGAGACTCAATTTCGAGCTCTTTCATCTTTACCTGTGTTTGTGATTCGATCTCTATTTGCTTTAATTTGTTAGTTTAAGCCACCTCTTGCTGTTTTAATTTGGTACTCTCAGCTAATTCTTGCTGTTTTAATTTTGTAGTCTCAGCTAACTCTGTGAGTTCCTTCTGATGTAACCGTTCTTTTTCCCTTTCATCTCTATCTGCTGCTGCCACACGATCTGTATATTCTTTATATTTCTTTTCTACCCACTGTTCTAATTTGTCTCCGCTATAATTTAGGTTTTTACCAGCTTCTATCAATTCATTTAGTGTCGACATCATTCTCACTTATATTTCACACACTCAAATAGTGCAATGGTATTCAATCGTACAATGAAAAGTTTACAGCAAGAAAATCAAAATAGAGATGCTACTATACACTGCATTTCAAAATCGTATGTACTTATCTGATCGTTCAACTTGATCACGATCTTTTTTTTTTTTATTTTTTTTTTTGGGGGGGGGGGGAGAGAGTTATCTTCTATTCTTCTTCCGTCACCATCAACTGGATGGTAGAAACATGTTCATGCACAATCTGGTATACTGAGCACAAACAATTATTATCTAACATAAATCAATGACAAAGTAATGTACGTCATGTCCTGTAAGTTGCCTGGACAGAAACCTGAAATGTCGTTTATAACTGTTAATATTAATCTTTTGTCGTGTCTGTGTCTGTCGTCGTGTCTTCACTGGCTTGATCATCAGCTGAAACGTCTTTAGCACAACATGTTACAATCAACGATATCAAATGTCTTCTACACACAGTTCTGAATTCATTCAATCAATAATCACAAGTTTACACACTTCCGCCGGTTCACTCAAATGTCACTCTGCGCACTTCACAATATTTCTTTCTCGATCGCTCGCTTATTTTAGCATACCATAGCTCGTTCTAGCATGCGTTCAAACATTTCTGACACTATATCTCGTTCACTTTCTACAAATCTGCACTAGCATGCGTTCATTCGAGCATTTAACACTATTGTAGCATGCGTTCAAGCACTTCTGACACCATAGCTCGAGCATTCTAGCATGCGTTCAAGCACTTCTGACACCATAGCTCGAGCATACGTTCAAGCACTTCTGACCCCATAGCTCGAGCACTCTGCCATGCGTTCAAGCACTTCTGACACCATAGCTCGAACACCCTAGCATACGTTCAAGCACTTCTGACCCCATAGCTCGCGCACTCTAGCATAAGTTCAAGCACTTCTGACACCATAGCTCGCGGCCTGTCACAGTCTTGCATTACACGTACAGGCATTCTCGCGACTTCATCTATACCTCACAAATAACTTCACTTGTACAGATGGTTTCAAGGATTTATTACAGGCGAGCCTGACAATCACACGCTTGTGACAAGGCGTTGTCGGCCTGTCAAATAAATACAATGGTCGCTTCTCTTCACACAGCTAATACATCAATAAACATAATCAACTCTCTCTCTCTCTCTCTCTCTCTCTCTCTCTCTCTCTCTCTCTCTCTCTCTCTCTCTCTCTCTCTCTCTCTCTCTCTCTCTCGCTAATATAACATGCGTTCACTACACTCGATATAGGCTTTCGGAAAACACACGTCCTGTCGGGAATCTGTCTCGTCGCTGTCTGACCCAACTCAGTCCGTCGCTTGCCTACGTGGTCAACACCCCCATGCGGTCAACAACTCTCCGTGCTGTTCTATCTGTCACGTAGTACTGTTGTCTAGTACTTGTTAACCCCAGAGTTCTACTACTGTTTACGTCGTCACGGGTATTCTCCGTGACCTAATGTCCCCACCCCCTATCCTCAGGGTTGGTCCCTCTGTTGTTCTAGGTATGACACGTTATTGTCCCCACCCGGGTCTTGTCTTATAACTATTCTTAAGTTCTAGCTTGGGTGTTATCTCTACTCTGTCTATACCTTTATATCATCATTGGCACCTTGCCGTCTTGACAGACGATAGTTTGTGCTTTAAAAAGGCATAATAACTTTTAACTATGGCGGTAGCGAGTGTGACTGATAAGGCCAATTTGCGCTGTAAATGTCCGTTCACAGTGGGTGCATGTGAACACGTGGTCATTTCCACCATCATGCACCATCTTACGTCTCAAACGCTTGGTGTGTGACTTTTCTGCAATAATTTTCTCCTTTGACTTTATTCCATTTCTGATATTTGCCCTCCATGCAACACGTTCAGCGGCGACTTGCTCCCAATGTGCATTATCAATGCCTGTATCAATCTTGTCCCGCTTACACACATCTTTGTATCGTAGTAGAGGCCGACCCTGAGATCTCTTACCCATCTGTAATTCACCAAAAAAGATATCCTTTGGTATTCTACCATCATCCATCCTCCTAAGATGTCCTATCCATCTAAGTCTACGAAGACTGAGCATGGAATAAACTGTCACACAATCTGATCTTTCCAATACTTCAGTATTTGTGATTTTGTCTTGCCACTTAATCCCAAGAATTCTTCGCAGACACCGCATATGAAAGCTGTTTAAATTGTTCTCTTGGTGTGAGTAAGTTGTCCAGGTTTCACTGCCATAGAGAAGAGTACTAAGGACACAGGCTTGATAGACAAGGACTTTTGTTTTGGCAGTAAGCTTCCTGTTCTCCCAGACTCTTTTTCTTAACCTGTTCATTGTTGTTGCTGCCTTACCAATCCGGATGTTGATTTCCTGATCTAGGGATAATTTGCTATTTACCACTGATCCTAGATATGTAAAATGGTCTACCATCTCTAGTTCGGCGTCGTCAATAAAGATTGATGGTACCCCATGTGCACCTTGTGACATAATCTGTGTCTTCTTTTTGCTAATTGTTAAACCAAATTCAGAACAAGCATTGGAGAATGCAGATAGTAGACATTGCAATTCTTCCTCAGAGTGGGTCGTATAGAGGTCCTGTCTCTTATGTCCTATCAGTCCTCGCCCCTCTTCTGTCCTTAGTCTTATCCTAGTGGTCTCTAACACCTTGACAACATTAATCTTAACTGTTAGAAAGTATAAGGAAGGTAGAAATATCCTTTGCGAGCAACCGCATTTAGGAACCATGAGAAGCAGATACCTACGTGAAATAAGGGAAATGCGCAAAGAAAATTATGACATAGTGTATTTGGATAAGACGTGGATCAATGCGCACCACACAGGTGAAATGGAATGGCAATCAGTGGATGGAAAGATAAGGCGTTAAGTGCCCAGTAGTGACGGGTAGCGTTTGGTCATAGCCTATGCTGGTAGTACTTAAAATGGCTTACTACAGAATGCTGGACTCGTGTTCGTATCAAACCATACAGACAATAGGGACTATCATTATGAGATGAATGGTAATGTATTTAGTGATTGGCTGGAGAATACCGTACTTCCATCCCTTTATAGACCGTCTTGTCTAATCATGGACAATGCATCATATCACAGTGTTGTTGCCCAAGAAGACAAAATACATACGGCATCGAGCACTAAGGAAGCAAAAAAAGATATGGCTCCGAAGAGAAAATATACCATTTCCAGAAACATATTTCAAGCTAGTTGTTGTCCCTTGTAAAACAGGCACATAAAAGCTAGAAATAACAAATCGACAAGTTGGTAGACGAGCATGGCCATAGGTGCTTGAGACCTCCGCCGTATCATTCTCATTTACACCCGTTAGAACTTGTGTGGGCTAAAATTAAAGGACAGGTGGCAGCTGCACGATAAAAAGGAGAAAGGATAATATATCGCCAAATATAACCCCTTATTTTGACAGAAGGACGGTATATCGCTATACTAAGGTCATCGTGTTATTTCTTTTATTTCGTGGTATCTTCCACAATGTTAATGTGAACGGATATTATATTATACTACTTGTTCATTTAATTGTGTACATTGTCTTGTCCAAACCTACTTTATGTTTAGCACTAAATCACCTAAGGATATATTTATTTTGATTTTCTTCTTCTGCCCTTGATCTCAAATTGGGACATAGGCCATCAACCATCCCACACCCAGCCATCCTATCTTTTGCTATCTCCTGCAGCTCCCTCTATGTTCTCCTAGTATTATTCATCTCTGTCTGTAATTCTCTTCTCTGTGTGTTTTAGGTCTCCCGATATTTCGTTTGCCTTGTGGTTCCAGACAGGAGACTGTCTAGTTACATTGTCCTCAGTTTTCTTTTTCAGTGCATAGCCTATCCATTGCCAGCGTCTTTTCCTCACGTCTTGATTCGCTTGAATGTGTTTAATTCTCTCCATGAGCTCTACCTTAGTGATTCTGCCCTACCATTCAGTCCCACTTAAAGACATGTTTCTAGTTTTCAAGAAATGCTGCACAAGGATCTGAAAGCGCTCAGTTTGCAGACATGGGGAGATAGCAGACAAAGAAATGAAGACACCAGTCAAGTAGTTCAACCTCATCATCACGATTAAGTAGCGAAAGCAAGAGTATCGACTTCATTGCAACAGGTGTTATCCCATATCGCTGGGACTCTCGTAGGGGGACCTGCTGAATGCCTGGTCCAAAGCAAATACTCTGTAGCTCCAGCGACGACCAACAAGGGTGTCAAAGAAAACTGCACCCATAAACCGAATGACAGAGACCGCAATCGAACCCAGAACCTTCGGAGGGCGAGGCAGGGGGGTTAGCCACTTCACCAATGAGACCCCTCTTTTGCTACGGGTGTAAATGAATAATTCAAGTTTCGCTTACTCATGTATTATCAACGTGATTGTCTCTTGGTGTTCAAAGTGAACGAAGAGGTGAAGAAACCATGCTGACTCTGGAGAGGTCATACATTGTGAACATCTGAAAATAGTCTAACTAGAAAGGCTTTTGTCTGGAATCCACAGAGCATAAGAAATAGAGGAAGACCTAAACAACTCACGAGAAAGAGAAGAAGAAACAGAAATAAATATTATGGGAGGACATGGACAGAGCTGCATGAGATAGCTAAGGATGGGAGGACATGGAGTGAGTTGAGGGCTTATGTCCCAATGGGGGATAGTGTGAAGGAAGAAGACTATATGCATAAATCCGCGAAGTATTTTCAGCAATGATACTTTTTTTAAAAGAATGACAACAATTTTATTGCAGCACAAAACATTGCATCACTAAATTATTAGAGGACAAACTCCAGACGTTAAGAGATTACATCTTGTGCTTAGTACTTCTCCAGGGTCGCCTCTTGGCTTTGTATTTGATAGTGTTTCCTGACTTCATACGAACCCACTGAGAGATATGTCTATTTTGCTTGCGAGTAAGCCTACTTTTTATTTTAAATGTTTTGTGAGCTCCCATTATCCACCCCTTTCTGATCTGCAGATCGAAATAAAAAGGAATCAATAAAATTCTTATAGGTTTAATAATGGCGATGGTTTGACAGAATCCAACAGAGCTCTCTTTCTGAGGTTGAAAACCGCTCTCTATTACGATTTGTTTTCCACCTATTACATACGACAACCACACAACTAACATACAATTCGGGAATTTCCCATCAGTGACATCCGTCATTTGTAGAATTCCCAATGCAGTTTAGTGAATTTCTGCAACACAAAATTAGTCATCATCATGTTCCATGCCGATTTAGCTTGGGAGGTCATGTTTCGCCATCTCACATGATCACCAGAGTTGTGGATCAGCCCAGTGTTCTTATCTCGACCATACCACGTGGCCAAGCCACTCAGGTATTTACTTCTCTGTCTCCCCCTTGATCCTCCCCCCCCCCCCCCCCCCCACAATCTTGCCAGTTGTCACCAAGTTCTTTAATTTATGTCTTCTCATAACATGTCAAAAATTATACTGTTAAAAAGCGCAACATTATTGCAGTCTCCAGTCATTCACAACGGTCCATTGACGATGCTTATTTGCCCACTGCAGTCGGTTCTGGCGATGCCGGTCCGTAAGAATAGGGCCTTTGCAGGGTCATCTAGTCCAAAGACCAGCATCGTGCAGCCAGTTCCCGACCGTTTGATTTAAATTTCGACGAGCTCCTAGCATTGACTGGACTATGGCGGACGCAGATGCAAATCGATTCCTAAGGTGACGCAGCGGTATGAAGCGGTCTTCGGCAACAGTTGTGATTATGGGTTTCCCACTGTGCGGCCGGTCTTCTACTGAGCCAGTTTCTTGAAATCGCCTCCAAAGGCGACTAATGGTGCTTCTAACCACATTAAATTCTCTGGTTACTACACTTTGTGACTGTAGGGCCTGTAAACGTCCAATGATGATGAGTTGTTCTGTAGTGGGATGAGCCATGCTTGCGCATTAATTTTCAACTGAATTTATTTAAGGAGCGTCAGTCTTTTATAGGCATTCAATAATATGGCCTTTTCTCCCTGTACAGTTACAATATTATCAGGAATATAGAAGATATGGAAGGAATCAACATTGGGGGACGATACATCAATAACATTAGATATGCAGATGATACAGTCTTGATTGCAGACAGTGAACAGGACGTGCACAATTTAGTAGGTGCGGTTGCTGCACACAGTGAACAACTAGGGTTAGAAATGAATTGTAAGAAGACACAAATTATGGTCGTCACTAGGATGAAGAAATATCACAATGTAGTATACAAGTAAATGGGCATATTCTTAAACAAGTGAATCGGTACAATTATCTCGGAACAGTCATAACATCTGATGGGAGATGCCTTGAAGAGAATAGAGCAAGAATTGCCATGGCGAAGGTAGCCTTTTGCAAGATTTTAAAAAAATACTGACCAATAAAAAATATATCAATTGAAAAATGAGCAGACAAGCTGAAAAACAGCTGATGGCTGTGGAAATGTGGTTTCTGAGAAAATTGCAAAGAATACCATGGACAGACAGACAAACCATGGAACAAGCCTTTCAAGAAACAAATGAAGATCGTAAACTGATTAGAGACATTTGACGTAGACAGTCACAATTTTTTGGGCATGTTATGAGAAGAAGTGAATTGGAGAACTTGGTGATAACTGGCAAGATCGAAGGGAGCAGACGAAGGGGAAGTTAGTTAGTTAGTCGCGGTTCCAAATTCACGGCAACGGGTCGTCCACATATTGCTCCGTTCCTGTGCCAGTGAATATCACAAAATGCTCCTCACTGCTCCATGTGAACAATGGAATAGACAGGATTGTCGACAAGCCAACAGCCCTCACAGGTACACTGTGCATAATGCCGCCGCCAGAATGCCAACACAAAAGTTCTCCACGAAAAATACCGTTCGTCGTCGATGAAAACGGCAGTCACCAGAAAGACTTCATTGACCGGGGTTTTATCCCATATGGCTCGATCTCTTTCTGCAGGGCGACCCACTGAAAGCGCCACACAAAGCACGAACTCCATAGCTACAGCGACGACTCCCAGGAGTCTCCCGAAAAATTACGGCCGGTTGTTGCTGGATTTGACTGGTTTGCCTTTTCGGTTCACAAAGGGGAAGACCAAGAAGTAAATACCTGGATGGCTTGGCCACGTGGCATGGTCGAGACAGAAACACGGAGTTGATCCACGACTCTGGTAATCGAGTGAGATGGCAGAACTTGACCGCACACGCTTATCGGTATGGCACATGTTGGATGGAATATGGTCAGAAAGTTGTGTGTTTAGTAAGTTTCATGGGATTATCATGAATCTGTCACGAGTTATTGTCAAAAATGTTGTTTTGACCTTGACCTCTTTCATGACCTCACGAAGATCATGAGGTGAGTAGAATTCAGGTAACCAGGAGAAGTTAATGACCCGATGGACACAGTCGATAGGTTGACTGATGCCCAACCAGCGAATATCTTTTATAAAAGTAACACCAAAAAATATTGCGTGTATTTTTGGAACAGTACTACGTCTACTTTATCTAATCGTTTTACAGTGTTCATTTCTTTCTTATAGAACTTGGTCATTAATTTTTATGGCTGTCCATGATATTCTTTGCCGGCTTCCTGGCCTATAGGTTGGCGACTTTTCTCCGTAATCTCGTATACTCTCGCAAGTAACGTGACGAGGTGAGAATCAGCAGTGGTTCGAATCTCGTCGGTAACTTACGGGGTATGTGAGCCGGCCGCTCAGAAAGCAATGGCAAACTACTGAGCGTAATCTTGCCAAGAAATCAACAATCAGCTGAAAGATGCTGATGTTGACAGCGATATCCTGTAAAGGATATCCAAAAAAAAAAATTATATTCTTTGCATTTTCCTCAGAAACCACATTTCCACAGCCATAAGATGTTTTTTCAGCTTGTCTGCTCTTTGTCCACGCTTCACATCCACAAAAAAGTACATGTTCTATTTAGCACTTTTCTAGTTGCAAATGACATCTTTTTATTGGTCAGTATGTTTTCCATCTTGAAAAAAAGGAACCTTCGCCATGGCGATCTTTGTTATGATCTCTTCAAGGAACCTCTTATCTGATGCTATGACTGATCCGATATAATTTTACCAGTTCCACTTGTTTGAGAATATTACCATTTACATGTATATTACATTGCGGATGTTTTTTCTTCCTAGTGGCTACTGTAATCTGTGTGTTCTAACAATTTAATTCTAAAATTTGTAAATGCGGTTGTTGTACACAGTGAACAACTAGAGTTGAAATAAAATTGTAAGAGAACACAGATTATGGCCGTCACTAGGAAGAATGTATCTGGTGACTCTTCTCCGCAGCACAATTCTCTCCATTTAGTGTTTATCTTTCTGTTCTTCTGCACTATACACACGATTCAAAGGGACCACGATCACATCTGCCCTATCATGCACCAACACCCCACAAGTGGTGTATACCCAGCCAATCTGTCCGCCTGCTCGTTTCCCACCATACCAGCATGTCCAGGGGAAAAAATCCAACAGATACTCTTATTGTTTGATTGTTGAATTGAAGCCTGCCACTCTGCCCGAAGCATGCCTGTCTTCTCCTTCCTCATCATACTTTGTATACATATAGAGATGATGGTGTGCGCGTGACAACAGACAAAGAGAAAGGGGAGGCGTTTCTCCAGAGATTTTTAGAGCAAACCAGTCATGATGATGCGGACACCAGGGATGCAGTTAGAGAGGAGTTATCTAGCACCATGAAGAATATGCATTATGAAGAAATCATGCGGGTTGAAGATGTTAAACATATTTTGAAAAAGGCAAAAGACATGGCACCAGGGTCTATGGGGTCAGGTATGGCCACATGAAGGCTTTGAGCGATGTAGACCTGAAGGAGATGACGGACTACTTTAACCAGAGCATTAGGGCAGCATCAGTACCGCAGGATTCGGTACACAGCTATCTCATCCCTCTCCCAAAACCATTCAAGGATCATTCAAAGCTTAGCGGCTTTAGGATCATCACCCTTCAAAATACATTTGGGAAGGTTTTAGAGAAGATAGTCGCTGTCAAGCTGCAAGACGTTTTGGAAAGGGGGAAGCTTCTTCCAAGAGGCCTGGAGAGCTACAGGCCAGGAAAAGATACCTGGTCAAATGCAGCCACTTTTGCTTTTGACGTTTATGAGGGGTTCCAGAGTAGACAGGAAACAATGGCGGCAGCGCTTGATCTCGAGGATGCGTATAATAGAGTTCGATATGATTTTTGGATGACCGCACTGATGGAGAAGGGGGTCAATCCCCGGTTGGTGAACTGGATAGCGGCCGTCCTGCATTCTCGTCGGGTTGCTCTCCGTCTGGGTGCATGAACCTCAGAGCCACATATTTTAACCCCGGGACTGCCACAGGGACCCGCAATCTCACCGGTGCTCTTTAACGTGTACACAAGCAAGACTGCAAACCTAGAAGCACCAGGGGTTCGTAGGATACTAACATTTGCAGATGATATTCTTGCATATAGGCAGGGGAGAGATAGGGAGATAACAGCCCAGGAGCTACAGGCGACAGTAGACAAAGTGACTGACAGTTGCAATGAAATGAGTGCTGTCATCCACCCGGAAAAGGCAGCTGTTTTGTTGTGCTCTCTGGACAACAGGATTGTGAGAGCTGATGTCCCAGGCCTCGCGATAGATGGTAGAAGCGTCAACAGAGAGAACAAACTGAAGTATCTGGGAATCACATTTGACAGGAGCCTGTCCTTCAAGGACCATGTGGAGACGGTTGTAACAAGGTCTCAAAAGGGACTCAATGCACAGAGCAGAGAATGCTTTTCACACTATACCAGCACTTGATCCTCTCAGTGATTGATTATGGACTAGGACTGCTCACTGTCTCAAAGAGTCAGCTGGTGAAATTAGAGCGCATACAGAACGAAGCTATGCGGGTCATTCTGGTATGCACCAGAGACACCCCAGTAGTGTGTATACGTTACATCCTTGGTTTGCCGACTGTTGTTGGTAGGCTCAAGGTGATGCAGGCGAAGGCATACCTCAGAGTAGTTGCTAACACAGATCACCCGTTGCATGAGGCGCTGGACGCAGTTAAGGGTCAGCGACTGATAAAAGGGAAATCATGGAGGCCTCAGGCGGAGGATACGATTAGACAGGTGTGCATCTTGGAGAACATTAGACGAGGAGAGGAGTGGGTCAGAGTGCCAGTGGAGCAGTCAGACGTGTGCAGAGTTGTAATCACATTGAGCCGGGAGTGCAGGGAATGGCCAGCAGGGGCCACGGAAGTAGAAATCAAGCAACTAATTCAGGATAATGCTCGCCCGGGTGATGTGATTATATACACAGATGGTTCAGTTTTGAGAGGCAGGAAAAGTGCCTGGGGGTTCTTAGCAAAAGCTAATGGTCGACGTTTGGTGCAGGAGAACCTGGCATGTGATACCACAACATCTAACTTAAGAATGGACGTGGAGGCGGTCAATGCAGCTTTCTGCTGGATAGAGAACACGATACATACACACATTGTGATTGTAATTGACTCAGAAAGCATGCTGAGTAGGGTGAGGACAGGCAAGCTTCGTGCAGAGTGGCTTGCTTTGCTTCGTAAGTCATGGGTGACAAGCATAGTCTGGATCTTTTCTCCGAGGCATGCTGATGTGCTGGGGAATGAACAGGCGGACAGATTGGCTGGCTCTGCAAAACTTGGTAGAGTATTGATGCATGACAAGGCAGACGTGGTTGCGGCCTTGTGGGAGCACGTGTACACCTCGGAGGAGCAAATGGATCACCATGGTCTGGGAAGAATGCGACAGCGGGGGGTGAAGAGGGGATCTGGCCGACGATCGACGCTCATAGGAAAGGCGAGACGGACATATAATCAGATTGCTACTGGTACTGTTAATGTTGGAACACTTCGCTGGCTGCTGAGGATCGGGACGGAGCGCTTATGGGAATGCGCCGAATGCTGTGATGTCGGTTCCTAAATCAATCAATCAATCAAGCATCATACTTTGTGAGTCCGTTACAGTCACGACATGCGTGTGCTGTTTCTCATGCACAATTGTAGAATCAAGGGGAGTATAACATCACAGTTCGTTAAATTGTACACAACTGTAGGATCAAGGAGAGGGTCACATCCCAGTTTCTTAAATTGTACACAACAGTATGATCAAGGAGAATGTAACATCACAGTTCCTTACTTTGTACACAGCTGTATGATCTAGTCTCTAATTCTTACACCTACTTCTATAATAATACGTGTGTATTTATTTATTAATTGTCTTGATGGCCATAAAGGGTTCCAGAATTGATATTTATGTAAGATCGAGGAGAGTATAACATTCGGTTTGCTTACTTTGTAAAACACTGTTCACTATTAAACAACAAAAGTGGTAGCTGCGGTAGTGTGGTCTCTGGATGATTGCCTGATGGCCATGGGCTCGAACCTACATTGTGGCTGATTTTCACAACTGACCCAAGCCTCCAGGTCGATCCAGCTTAACATGGGTACCAGGACATGTCCGGGAAAGTGAAGGCGGCCGGTGTGACACTGATGTACTGTACTTTACTGTACTGTACTTTTCTTCACTGTACTGTACTCTGTACTTTACTGTACTGTACTTTACAGTACTTCTCTATACTGTACTTTACTGTACTCTGAGTAGTTATATATGTTGCCTATTAGCCCCAAAAGAAGGTGCGGGAAGGTGCGCACCTGAAGGTGCCGAAGGTGCTTGTTGTGAAGGTGCGGGAAGGTGTCTGAAGGTGCGGGTCATGTCAGCTCCTTCTGTGGTGTGATATTGACTCCTTCTAACACCTCCCTAGTTATGTCTTTGGCTTGTTAAGCTCGGTATTTTTGGCGGGTAAAATTTTTAAAAAAGAAAAAAAGTCTGATCTAATGGGTGATAGGTCTCATCATGTGTGTGGTCAGGGTGGAGTGGAAGGAGCCGGCGTAAATAGTAAGCGCAAAGAAGGTGGTGCCGTCCCCCATGTAGTTGTCACCTGACCGGTCAGCACCCGAGTGACCACGAGTCCGATCATCGGTGTAACGAGTAGCGGGGTATCTACTGGTGCTAACAACGGACAACCGACTGTGTCCTTAAAATGTCAAAACTTAAAAAACACACATAGTTGTACATGCACAATGTGGGACAAAAAATCAATACTGATTCTCCTAACAACTAATCCAGTGGCTTATCGTCGTCGTAATGAACTAGGTGGGTTATTAATAATGCTTTATATAAACCGGGCGGGGTGGTCGGGGCTAGCACGGGCGACGGACGCGGGGGCGACCACGACCGGGTGGTCGCGTGGGCGCGGGTTCGAACCCTCGAGCCGCTTCGGGTGTCATATGAAAGTTGTAATAAGTAAAAATGTAAATAATTCGGATGTATGAGCTATAGTGGTTCGTAGTGGTTTATACATTATCATCATATAAATTACACCGCTTCAAATTAAAACCTTAGCAAAGAAAAGATGGCCGAAGTAAAGGTTGTGGTGGGCGTGGCTTAGTGTTATACATTGTTACGGAGTGGGTGAGTGAAAGTGTAGCTAGGTAAGTACTTCCAAATACTTTCTCCATACGGTATCAGATCGTTAAAGAGAAACATTAGAGAAACATGTCAAGATAGCCGTCGATGTCCTCCGTAGGTGCCGGGTTTGAATCCCAGTTGGGTGATCTAGTGGTAGAAGAAATATTGATAATGTTTTTGTTACTTAGTTGTGATGGCGATAGCTGGTGGTAGTAATAGGCTATGTGTAGCAAAGGAGAGGTGGTGTGTTGGTTGAAGCTTAGGTGGTACCCCAGACGAGGTGACAGGGTCGAATCTCGGTGCTGTGCCGCTGGTAAGGGTAATAGGCATCAGCGTGTGGGGTGTCTAGATGGTCATACGGGTTAGGATTCGGGACGGTTTGTCTCTCCGTATCGCTGTGTCCACAAGTCCGAGGGAAAAACAGGCATCCGACTTCACAGCTTAACTTAACATAACAAATTGGAGAACATAAGATACCCATACACGACGCCAGCTGTGACAAAACCAATAATATCCATCTGTATATATGTCTAATCCAGGGGGATTATCGTCGTCGTAATGAACTAGTTGGTTTATTAATGTTATTGATGTATCCGCCATGGCAAATAGTTCGCAAGATTAATAAAAGTTCATATAAATATCGATAGGGGATTAAGAGCTTAACACCTATTGTCGGGCCATCCACAGAAAATCAATACAACCACGCTAGATTCTTCTCATAATTGCGACCAGTGGCTTATAGATGTAACCGTTATTGCAGATGCAGTTGTGTGCAGACTAATCTACCAGGTCACGTGGTCTAGGCCATTTCGACAAAACGGTGAATAAATACGGTAGAATATTCACTATACAAAGCAGTCTCTACCAACCTAGCAGATCGGGGAAACTAGACAGGACAACCTCTTGTTACGAGTCTACAGCAGCATATATCGTGTATAAAACAACCATCCTGTGTCAGGCAGAAGGACCTCTTTTTGACAACACCAAAACAGATCTCATCAAGTAGCAAGTCACTAATTGTAAGTTGGATGTTGATAAATCTTTCACATTTTCATTATATTTCTTCATGTCGACACACCATTAACCTAACAATACTAGTATAATACAGGGGGATATATAGGACTAGATGTATATAACTGATGAGGAAACAACAAAACATTGTCTTAATATTTCATATTAGGCTATGTCTCCCTTCTCTCGTTTTTCTATGTCCGAGTCATCCTGGGGCTATCGAGTAAAACCAAAGAACACCCCGACATCAATATAACATGAACCAGTCTCGAAAAGCAGCATAGGCGCGTGTAAATAACTCATCACATTGTCCGACTAAGCTTTTCTCATAGTCATAGAGGAGAGATGTGATCAACGACGCTAGTCAGGGGAAGGCGTCCTACGAAAATTAATATAATGCGTGAAGTCAAATTTGCACCTGAAAAATATATTTTCATGTCATATGTATATATGAAGCTATATACAGGCGATCTCTAAGGACAAATTTCCTCATGTCACAGTTTACAAATTACAGAAGTCGCTCAAATTTATACATTTAGAGTGAAAAAAGCATATTGTAGATACGGCATTTCATATCTTCCTGTGGGACTTGGTCATTTGTTGTTCTATCTGGTCATGGTATGTATATTTTCCACACATCTCCACTGATGTATTTCATCTTATCTGCTCATTGCCCACGCTTCACAACCTACACAAGTGCAGGTTCTATGAAAGACAGAGACAATTTGTGGACATTATTAGCCAAAAGGAGAAACAATGTATAGCAAAGTAAGGAAATTGCTCTCAGAAATTATCGAATCGACCTATCAACTTGACTAATTAACCTCACATATTCCCTACTGACTCTCGGACATTGCCCAATCTCTATTACAACTTGTCGACTGCCTCTCACAAAATGCCCACGGGGGCTTACTATGTGTATTATATAGCCACACTCAAGCGCTCTCACAGTCACAAGAATAATGAAACACAGGAATTTAAGCCTGTTTTTTATTCAACATTTTTTCTTTTCTTTTTGATTTACAGTCAAAGTGTAGAAATTCGCCCGACCACCTTGTTGCTGATGTATCCAACGACTTAGATTATCAGTCATATATTCGCCTACAGATTTAGCGAAGCGCTCTTCCAACACCTGGACATTCACATCTGCATTGTAAGAATTGTCAACCAGATGCTTATCCAGACTCATGGCAAATGCAAACAGCATAATTATTCTCCCATAGTTGATGACGTTATCGCCAAAGAGTTCATCACCAACTGAAACAAAGACTTGGAAAACGTGTTCGGGTTTGATACTGCATACTAGTCTCGTGAACAACTCATCGTGTTGTTTGGCTATTTCACCTACTAAATTAGACAAAGTCGAGTTACTTGCCCTTGTAGAATTGTAGGAGCTAATAATAGTCAATGCCATATTCACCATCTCGTTGTGAACGTGTTTCAAAACCACCGTTGCTTGTGTCATTATTATACTGCTAGCTAACGTACACCAAAAAAAAAAAAAGATGACTAACCATCAAAAATCTGAGTCAGTAGCGTGATACTTGATGCAAAGTGTTCAAATGGGCTAATACTATCACCCGACAGGTTAATAAATAGAAACAATATCAATAACCAAAACAGAATGAACACACACACACACACACTATGCCCATGGTCAAAGAGAGTAATAATTTCAGCCTCTTCGCTTTTGGTGCTCCAGCTGATAATGAGAGGGGCAAAGATTATTGATCAAGACTGTTGATCTCCAGCCTGTGAACTCCTCGGTCTTAGAAAATATCAGCCTTGCAGTGACCACAATATATATAATACGTGCAACTGTGCAGTCTTAAAGGAAACAAGGCAGGATAATAACACAGAAACACGGACATCATCAACTTCTACTGGAGAAAGTAATGTTACAGATGGTTCAAAGTCAAATGTTTCTGTAGGAAGCAACCAGCCAGTAGGAATGTCTTCACATTGTGAATATTTATCAAACTTGTCGGTTGACAATTGTTACTTGCTTGAAGGCAATTACAACAGTTCTAATTCCCAGAACTGTAAGTTAGTCGCAGAGTCCAAACCAGCAGTGGGTGATAATACAACCCAACTTGCCTTACAAACCGGTTTAAACCTGACATCAGTTTTGTCAGCGCCCAGAAAAATTGTCAAAAAAGGACGTCCTTCTTCCAAAAAGCAAAAGAAACGTCAAAGAGAAAAACGAAAACATGGAGTACAACACTTGCAAACGAAAGAAATTCCTGACCCCACTCACACTGGATGTGTCACAGAGCAAAGACTTCATTCCCAAAACATGGTATTGGTGTGCGAGCAGATAAATAAATTATATTCTTCCACAGTATCACCTTGTAATCCTAAATTTGAAACTACCCATGAAACTTTCAACTCACCATGCACAATGACACGTGTTTTTGGTAGACTGATATCATATTCAGAAGATGAAAATTGTTTTGAAGTTGATGATGACTTGCTTCTTTACCCCAGCTCTATCATTAGACATTTTGTTCTGCAAGAAACCTACTTCGGGTAGTCAGGCAGCAGTAGATCTACAGGAACCAACATTCGATTTGCTTGATGATATGTCTTCAGATGACAATGTTGACCTTCTGCCTAGTAGTCATGGCCCAGACTCTGAGTCTCTCAAGAAGATTAATGCATTATGGAATGAAAACTATCCTACGGCTGGTTTCCGAAGTTGTTCCTCTGACTCAACAGATGAAATACAACACCCAACGATTAAGGTTTGTATAAATAGTAATTGTCATGATCATAGTCACGCTATAGTATAACTTTCCCTTTCTCAAGTCGTGGCCGAAGAAGGTCGACAGTCTGCTTTTGATGCAAGTTATCTGTTCTCTTTGTGAGTTTTCATCCACGATGTCTTTATTACACTATTTATCCGTTCAATGTATTTTCGGCAGTCTTCTATAAAATCACTGATCTGTAAATTCCACACAATTTCTCGACTTTCTTATATAAACCACACAATCAGTATAATACACGAGAGCACTGGAAAATACTTTATTTAACATAATTTCGTATGCGTCTCAGCTTATATACCACAACTTATGGATAAGTATAATCGCATGTCATTATGTTTTTCACCGTAAACAGTTGCGTTTGATTAAGATTTTGCCACTTTCATAGTGAGGTGTATATGTTGAAGTTATTTAACTTTCACTATAAATAGCTATTATCTATTAAGGTTTTGTAACTTTCACTGTCCATTAATGACTAGGTATTGAAGTCTTGTAAGTTTCAATGTGATTTTCTCCTCCACATGTTAATTTTGCAGCAGACCCTCACCTCTTGACAGTTCATATAGTTGGCACCGAAGAACGCAATGGTAACTGGCATCATGTAATCAGAGAACGTGAGAATTTTGAAAGGTGTATTCTAGAGTTGGAACAAATTCTGACCCCAGTCCTAGGGGCTAGTCACAGAATCAAAGTCTTGGAGCAGAGAAAAAGTCCAGAACAATTGTGAAGGCTGCATAGTCTAATTATATTTTATATGTTTCTCTCTGTCATAGTAAAACAGTTATAACAAGAAACAAACTTGTATGCTTTTCTTAATTTAACACGCGTTTTCATGTCTTTGTGTCTTTGTAGTTTTGTGGTCTTGTTCTTGTGTATGTGAGCTTGTTAAGCAAATGGGGGAGGGGGGGGGGGACATTGACCTAGTAGAGAAATATTTCATCCAAGCTTATAAATAACTGATCCATAAGAACCAACGCCAGCATTTTCCCTCTTTTTACATTACCGAAAACTTCAACTTACCAGTCCAGAGTAGCTGCTAAAGAAGTAATTATACAGACTACTCACGCATCTGGCCACACTCTTGGTTGTTGTCTTCTAACATAAAATATCTCTGTCTTTCGTAGCTGTCTTCACAACTTTTCTATGTAGCACCACTAACTACTCCAAACCTTCGTTGCACACGAGCTCCAATGAAACAGTGATAACAACATTTATGATAATACAATCTGTGGCTCCCACCTGGGATAGTTTCCATATCATCTGAGTATTCGTCAGCAAAAAGCTATTACCCATGGCTGACATCTTCAACTTTCTATACCACAATGACTTCTACACTAACCTTCCATTGTTCCATCTTTCAACAATACAAAGGGTGTTCTCGAAGTCTAACTAACATAATATTTCTTACTTTATCCACCTCTTTCACACGTTGTAATTTCACAGCTGCAATAACGACAAGTCTGCAACCAACACTGTCTGTTATGAAGTCGACCATTCTTAAAACCACGTCTGTCTTAATGAGCCCTTGAATACTCTCTACCAGATCTTATAACCGACTTTCAACTTTTCATACCAAATAACATTAACACTCTTTTTGATTACAGAACAACCGATTTTCTGCTGACTAGGCAGGTTTCTCAATCTAATGGAGATAAATCACCTGTCCTCCTAACATACTAGGCACTATTCTAGACAACGAATATGGTCATCAACCAGCACCCCTAAGAAGAACTTGAAAACACCAACAGAGATTGGGTTCCTGAGACGAATTCCTTGGACTACCAGAGTAACTAACGCTGATCGCCTAAAAGAGCCTACAAAACATAGAGCCTTATATACATCAAACACAACAAACTTTTTCTTACTAACCCTAACTATGCCTCATCTAGCCCTAACCCTAACCCTAACTATACATCATGTAACCCTAACTCTAACCCTAACCCTAACCCTAACTATACAGCAAACACAACAACTTCCGTCTTAAGAGACATAGATACAAAACAATGTTAGAAATGGAAAAAGTTAAAATTTAATTAAAATTTAAAACTAATAAATCGCAATTTTATTGCGTAAGATGTAAGCTTGCTATATGTCCTATACCTAACCTATACATATACCTAGCCTATATCTTACGCAATAAAATTGCGATTTATTAGTTTTAAATTTTAATTAAATTTTAACTTTTTCCATTTCTAACATTGTTTTGTATCTATGTCTCTTAAGACGGAAGTTGTTGTGTTTGCTGTATAGTTAGGGTTAGGGTTAGTAAGAAAAAGTTTGTTGTGTTTGATGTATATAAGGCTCTATGTTTTGTAGGCTCTTTTAGGCGATCAGCGTTAGTTACTCTGGTAGTCCAAGGAATTCGTCTCAGGAACCCAATCTCTGTTGGTGTTTTCAAGTTCTTCTTAGGGGTGCTGGTTGATGACCATATTCGTTGTCTAGAATAGTGCCTAGTATGTTAGGAGGACAGGTGATTTAACTCCATTAGATTGAGAAACCTGCCTAGTCAGCAGAAAATCGGTTGTTCTGTAATCAAAAAGAGTGTTAATGTTATTTGGTATGAAAAGTTGAAAGTCGGTTATAAGATCTGGTAGAGAGTATTCAAGGGCTCATTAAGACAGACGTGGTTTTAAGAATGGTCAACTTTATAACAGACAGTGTTGGTTGCAGACTTGTCGTTATTGCAGCTGTGAAATTACAACGTGTGAAAGAGGTGGATAAAGTAAGAAATATTATGTTAGTTAGACTTCGAGAACACCCTTTGTATTGTTGAAAGATGGAACAATGGAAGGTTAGTGTAGAAGTCATTGTGGTATAGAAAGTTGAAGATGTCAGCCATGGGTAATAGCTTTTTGCTGACGAATACTCAGATGATATGGAAACTATCCCAGGTGGGAGCCACAGATTGTATTATCATAAATGTTGTTATCACTGTTTCATTGGAGCTCGTGTGCAACGAAGGTTTGGAGTAGTTAGTGGTGCTACATAGAAAAGTTGTGAAGACAGCTACGAAAGACAGAGATATTTTATGTTAGAAGACAACAACCAAGAGTGTGGCCAGATGCGTGAGTAGTCTGTATAATGACTTCTTTAGCAGCTACTCTGGACTGGTAAGTTGAAGTTTTCGGTAATGTAAAAAGAGGGAAAATGCTGGCGTTGGTTCTTATGGATCAGTTATTTATAAGCTTGGATGAAATATTTCTCTACTAGGTCAATGTCCCCCCCCCCTCCCCCATTTGCTTAACAAGCTCACATACACAAGAACAAGACCACAAAACTACAAAGACACAAAGACATGAAAACGCGTGTTAAATTAAGAAAAGCATACAAGTTTGTTTCTTGTTATAACTGTTTTACTATGACAGAGAGAAACATATAAAATATAATTAGACTATGCAGCCTTCACAATTGTTCTGGACTTTTTCTCTGCTCCAAGACTTTGATTCTGTGACTAGCCCGTAGGACTGGGGTCAGAATTTGTTCCAACTCTAGAATACACCTTTCAAAATTCTCACGTTCTCTGATTACATGATGCCAGTTACCATTGCGTTCTTCGGTGCCAACTATATGAACTGTCAAGAGGTGAGGGTCTGCTGCAAAATTAACCTGTGGAGGAGAAAATCAAATTGAAACTTACAAGACTTCAATACCTAGTCATTAATGGACAGTGAAAGTTACAAAACCCTAACAGATAATAGCTATTTATAGTGAAAGTTAAATAACTTCAACATATACACCTCACTATGAAAGTGGCAAAATCTTAATCAAACGCAACTGTTTACGGTGAAAAACATAATGACATGCGATTATACTTATCCATAAGTTGTGGTATATAAGCTGAGACGCATACGAAATTATGTTAAATAAAGTATTTTCCAGTGCTCTCGTGTATTATACTGATTGTGTGGTTTATATAAGAAAGTCGAGAAATTGTGTGGAATTTACAGATCAGTGATTTTATAGAAGACTGCCGAAAATACATTGAACGGATAAATAGTGTAATAAAGACATCGTGGATGAAAACTCACAAAGAGAACAGATAACTTGCATCAAAAGCAGACTGTCGACCTTCTTCGGCCACGACTTGAGAAAGGGAAAGTTATACTAAAGCGTGACTATGATCATGACAATTACTATTTATACAAACCTTAATCGTTGGGTGTTGTATTTCATCTGTTGAGTCAGAGGAACAACTTCGGAAACCAGCCGTAGGATAGTTTTCATTCCATAATGCATTAATCTTCTTGAGAGACTCAGAGTCTGGGCCATGACTACTAGGCAGAAGGTCAACATTCTCATCTGAAGACATATCATCAAGCAAATCGAATGTTGGTTCTTGTAGATCTACTGCTGCCTGACTACCCGAAGTAGGTTTCTTGCAGAACAAAATGTATAATGATAGAGCTGGGGTAAAGAAGCAAGTCATCATCAGCTTCAAAACAATTTTCATCTTCTGAATATGATATCAGTCTACCAAAAACACGTGTCATTGTGCATGGTGAGTTGAAAGTTTCATGGGTAGTTTCAAATTTAGGATTACAAGGTGATACTGTGGAAGAATATAATTTATTTATCTGCTCGCACACCAATACCATGTTTTGGGAATGAAGTCTTTGCTCTGTGACACATCCAGTGTGAGTGGGGTCAGGAATTTCTTTCGTTTGCAAGTGTTGTACTCCATGTTTTCGTTTTTCTCTTTGACGTTTCTTTTGCTTTTTGGAAGAAGGACGTCCTTTTTTGACAATTTTTCTGGGCGCTGACAAAACTGATGTCAGGTTTAAACCGGTTTGTAAGGCAAGTTGGGTTGTATTATCACCCACTGCTGGTTTGGACTCTGCGACTAACTTACAGTTCTGGGAATTAGAACTGTTGTAATTGCCTTCAAGCAAGTAACAATTGTCAACCGACAAGTTTGATAAATATTCACAATGTGAAGACATTCCTACTGGCTGGTTGCTTCCTACAGAAACATTTGACTTTGAACCATCTGTAACATTACTTTCTCCAGTAGAAGTTGATGATGTAGGTGTTTCTGTGTTATTATCCTGCCTTGTTTCCTTTAAGACTGCACAGTTGCACGTATTATATATATTGTGGTCACTGCCAGGCTGATATTTTCTAAGACCGAGGAGTTCACAGGCTGGAGATGAACAGTCTTGATCAATAATCTTTTCTGGATACGATCGCCCCTCTCATTATCAGCTGGAGCACCAGAAGCGAAGAGGCTGAAATTATTACTCTCTTTGACCATGGGCATAGTGTGTGTGTGTGTGTTCATTCTGTTTTGGTTATTGATATTGTTTCTATTTATTAACCTGTCGGGTGATAGTATTAGCCCATTTGAACACTTTGCATCAAGTATCACGCTACTGACTCAGATTTTTGATGGTTAGTCATCTTTTTTTTTTGGTGTACGTTATCTAGCAGTATAATAATGACACAAGCAACGGTGGTTTTGAAACACGTTCACAACGAGATGGTGAATGTGGCATTGACTATTATTAGCTCCTACAATTCTACAAGGGCAAGTAACTCGACTTTGTCTAATTTAGTAGGTGAAATAGCCAAACAACACGATGAGTTGTTCACGAGACTAGTATGCAGTATCAAACCCGAACACGTTTTCCAAGTCTTTGTTTCAGTTGGTGATGAACTCTTTGGCGATAACGTCATCAACTATGGGAGAATAATTATGCTGTTTGCATTTGCCATGAGTCTGGGTAAGCATCTGGTTGACAATTCTTACAATGCAGATGTGAATGTCCAGGTGTTGGAAGAGCGCTTCGCTAAATCTGTAGGCGAATATATGACTGATAAACTAAGTCGTTGGATACTTCAGCAACAAGGTGGTTGGGCGAATTTCTACACTTTGACTGTAAATCAAAAAGAAAAGAAAAAATGTTGAATAAAAAACAGGCTTAAATTCCTGTGTTTCATTATTCTTGTGACTGTGAGAGCGCTTGAGTGTGGCTATATAATACATATAGTAAGCCCCCGTGGGCATTTTGTGAGAGGCAGTCGACAAGTTGTAATAGCGATTGGGCAAAGTGCGAGAGTCAGTAGGGAATATGTGAGGTTAATTAGTCAAGTTGATAGGTCGATTCGATCATTTCTGAGAGCAATTTCCTTACTTTGCTATACATTGTTTCTCCTTTTGGCTAATAATGTCCACAAATTGTCTCTGTCTTTCATAGAACCTGCACTTGTGTAGGTT
Organism: Cepaea hortensis; assembly: GCA_963921405.1. NCBI lineage: Eukaryota > Metazoa > Mollusca > Gastropoda > Stylommatophora > Helicidae > Cepaea > Cepaea hortensis. The sequence goes on along the minus strand of OY992885.1, from coordinate 96,246,039 downwards.
GTGAAGCGTGGACAATGAGCAGATAAGATGAAATACATCAGTGGAGATGTGTGGAAAATATACATACCATGACCAGATAGAACAACAAATGACCAAGTCCGACAGGAAGATATGAAATACCGTATCTACAATATGCTTTTTTCACTCTAAATGTATAAATTTGAGCGACTTCTGTAATTTGTAAACTGTGACATGAGGAAATTTGTCCTTAGAGATCGCCTGTATATAGCTTCATATATACATATGACATGAAAACATATTTTTCAGGTGCAAATTTGACTTCACGCATTATATTAATTTTCGTAGGACGCCTTCCCCTGACTAGCGTCGTTGATCACATCTCTCCTCTATGACTATGAGAAAAGCTTAGTCGGACAATGTGATGAGTTATTTACACGCGCCTATGCTGCTTTTCGAGACTGGTTTATGTTATATTGATGTCGGGGTGTTCTTTGGTTTTACTCGATAGCCCCAGGATGACTCGGACATAGAAAAACGAGAGAAGGGAGACATAGCCTAATATGAAATATTAAGACAATGTTTTGTTGTTTCCTCATCAGTTATATACATCTAGTCCTATATATCCCCCTGTATTATACTAGTATTGTTAGGTTAATGGTGTGTCGACATGAAGAAATATAATGAAAATGTGAAAGATTTATCAACATCCAACTTACAATTAGTGACTTGCTACTTGATGAGATCTGTTTTGGTGTTGTCAAAAAGAGGTCCTTCTGCCTGACACAGGATGGTTGTTTTATACACGATATATGCTGCTGTGGACTCGTAACAAGAGGTTGTCCTGTCTAGTTTCCCCGATCTGCTAGGTTGGTAGAGACTGCTTTGTATAGTGAATATTCTACCGTATTTATTCACCGTTTTTGTCGAAATGGCCTAGACCACGTGACCTGGTAGATTAGTCTGCACACAACTGCATCTGCAATAACGGTTACATCTATAAGCCACTGGTCGCAATTATGAGAAGAATCTAGCGTGGTTGTATTGATTTTCTGTGGATGGCCCGACAATAGGTGTTAAGCTCTTAATCCCCTATCGATATTTATATGAACTTTTATTAATCTTGCGAACTATTTGCCATGGCGGATACATCAATAATATTAATAAACCAACTAGTTCATTACGACGACGATAATCCCCCCTGGATTAGACATATATACAGATGGATATTATTGGTTTTGTCACAGCTGGCGTCGTGTATGGGTATCTTATGTTCTCCAATTTGTTATGTTAAGTTAAGCGGTGAAGTCGGATGCCTGTTTTTCCCTCGGACTTGTGGACACAGCGATACGGAGAGACAAACCGTCCCGAATCCTAACCCGTATGACCATCTAGACACCCCACACGCTGATGCCTATTACCCTTACCAGCGGCACAGCACCGAGATTCGACCCTGTCACCTCGTCTGGGGTACCACCTAAGCTTCAACCAACACACCACCTCTCCTTTGCTACACATAACCTATTACTACCACCAGCTATCGCCATCACAACTAAGTAACAAAAACATTATCAATATTTCTTCTTCCACTAGATCACCCAACTGGGATTCGAACCCGGCACCTACGGAGGACATCGACGGCCATCTTGACATGTTTCTCTAATGTTTCTCTTTAACGATCTGATACCGTATGGAGAAAGTATTTGGAAGCACTTACCTAGCTACACTTTCACTCACCCACTCCGTAACAATGTATAATACTAAGCCACGCCCACCACAACCTTTACTTCGGCCATCTTTTCTTTGCTAAGGTTTTCATTTGAAGCGGTGTAATTTATATGATGATAATGTATAAACCACTACGAACCACTATAGCTCATACATCCGAATTATTTACATTTTTACGTATTACAACTTTCATATGACACCCGGAGCGGCTCGAGGGTTCGAACCCGCGCCCACGCGACCACCCGGTCGTGGTCGCCCCCGCGTCCGAGCCCGCGCTAGCCCCAACCACCCCGCCCGGTTTATATAAAGCATTATTAATAACCCACCTAGTTCATTACGACGACGATAAGCCACTGGATTAGTTGTTAGGAGAATCAGTATTGATTTTTTGTCCCACATTGTGCATGTACAACTATGTGTGTTTTTTAAGTTTTGACATTTTAAGGACACAGTCGGTTGTCCGTTGTTAGCACCAGTAGATACCCCGCTACTCGTTACACCGATGATCGGACTCGTGGTCACTCGGGTGCTGACCGGTCAGGTGACAACTACATGGGGGACGGCACCACCTTCTTTGCGCTTACTATTTACGCCGGCTCCTTCCACTCCATCCTGACCACACACATGATGAGACCTATCACCCATTAGATCAGACTTTTTTTCTTTTTTAAAAATTTTACCCGCCAAAAATACCGAGCTTAACAAGCGAAAGACACAACTAGGGAGGTGTTAGAAGGAGTCAATATCACACCACAGAAGGAGCTGACATGACCCGCACCTTCAGACACCTTCCCGCACCTTCACAACAAGCACCTTCGGCACCTTCAGGTGCGCACCTTCCCGCACCTTCTTTTGGGGCTAATAGGCAACATATATAACTACTACTCTGTACATTAATGTACTTACTTTACTGTACTGTAGTGTACTGTACTGTACTTTACTTCACATTACTGTACTGTAATTTTCTGTACTGTACTTTGGCCCTCGCTCGCTTTGAACTCAACCATAGTCCATACACACTACTTCTAGTAGTGCTGGGCTGAATTGTGTGTGTGGATTATCTGTCCCTATTAACAGGCGAACTCACTCCAACTTCAGAGGTACTTGTTTCAACATGAGTAGTTGCAGATACAATTTTAACGTGAGTAGTTGCAGATAATTGCATTTACCAATTCACATGCAGGTGCTAGTCTACGTATATCGGCAGAACAGATTGGCAGTCAGACGACAGGGTGGTTGAACACATACCCAATTGGATTGACAAGAGGTGATGGGAGCCTGGCCAGACTGACCCACCACAATCCTCCTGCGTCATCGATTGTGCAGCACGTTTTGGAAACCGGTCATGTGACTGATAGAGACAGTGCCACTCCCGTGTTGTTTAATACACAAATTAGTCTCTTCTTACAGTTTACAGAAGCCATCATGAATAATCTGCATAGGCCAGTTTTGTGCAAACAGAAAGACATGATAGCCAGTGTGGAATTGTTGTAGATAATCGTTGTAGACAATTGTAATTACTCTTCGAACTTGTGTATATTTCAACTTGAAGGATTTATAAAATTATTTAACTTTATGTTGTGTGCTTTTTGCAGTATGTATGTGACGAGATGCAGCGAAATATGGCAGGCAATAAATAGTGCAATCTATTGTTTGTGTCTTCGTTATTGAAAATAAGCAGAACCGTTATAAGCACTAATACGCAAAGGACATGCAACATTTTAACATAAATAGAAATATTGTGTACACTAATACACAAAGGACATCCAACATCTAACATAAGTAGAAATATTATGTACACTAATACACAAAGGACATGCAACATTTTAACATAAGTAGAAATATTATGTACACTAATACACAAAGGACATCCAATATCTAACATAAGTAGAAATATTATGTACACTAATACACAAAGGACATGCAACATCTAACATAAGTAGAAATATTATGTACACTAATACACAAAGGACATCCAACATCTAACATAAGTAGAAATATTATGTACACTAATACACAAAGGACATGCAACATTTTAACATAAGTAGAAATATTATGTACACTAATACACAAAGGACATCCAACATCTAACATAAGTAGAAATATTATGTACACTAATACACAAAGGACATCCAACATCTAACATAAGTAGAAATATTATGTACACTAATACACAAAGGACACCCAACATCTAACATAAGTAGAAATATTATGTACACTAATACACAAAGGACATGCACCATCTAACATAAGTAGAAATATTATGTACACTAATACACAAAGGACATCCAACATCTAACATAAGTAGAAATATTATGTACACTAATACACAAAGGACATGCAACATCTAACATAAGTAGACACGTTACCAACACAAATACACAAAGGACAGGCAGCATTCTAACATACGTAGAAATGTTATCAGCACAAATGCGCAAAGTACATACAACATACCAACATAAGCAGAAATGTTATCAGCACTAATACACAAAGTAGCTGTGGTAGTGCAGTAGCTAGCATGTTTGTCTGTCAGCCTGGTAGTGAATGTTCGAGTCTCCATTGAAGCAGATGTTTGTGTGCATTGACCCGGGCTCCCAGGTCACGCCAACCTGACTTGTTAACTATGAAATGTCGTGGGCAGTAAAGATGGCTGGCGTGACATTGACCTCATCTCCCCCCAAGAGCTGATTGGTCTATACAAATATGGATCTAACACCATATGTCTTAGGTGTCTTGTGGCCTTAACAGGGTTCAATGACCTGCTAAATAACAAAGACTGATACAATTGTCCTGATTACGTCGTAATAAGATTGATCAGATCACTAATTTGGTTTAAGACTCATCACATAATAGTCTGTTAGATACATTGCATTACTAACGTAAGTAGAATTTGTATCATCGTTGGTTTTCTGAACAAAAATTGGGATGAATGTATGCAAAAATACATCTAGCATGTGGAACACTGACACACTAGCGGTCAATGGCTTATCAAAGCTAGAATTCGACATGGAGAGACTGGTTAAGTCTATGAAGATGCCATTACTGGCAGGATAAATTAATCATTCAACCACACCTGCACTGACCAGAGATTACGTAAAGTATTCTCTGCATCAAATACAAACTACATATATACACAGCTAACAACTAACACACCAGAACATTTCTTCTTATGAAAGTTTATTGTAAAATGTTTAAATACTAGATTTGAGCAAAAAACTAAATATACAACACAAAAGTCCATAATTAATTTGCAGTAGTTTTTACAAAAAAAAAAAAAAAAACATTTTATGTTTGCATGCATGAAAACAATAATGTTATGTTATTAATAATAATTATATATGCACTGTTTAACTCTTATCTTTCACTGTAAGAAACCATGTTTATGCATGCCTTGTTTATGTTTTATTTAATTCATAGTATTGCTTCATTTATGAATTTATTCACAGTAACACAGAAACCTCTTTATTTCTTCAAATGCATGGAAGCATTTTGTTGTTCTTGCTAGTTAGTTGTCATATTAGATTTGATTAGTCACACCATGTTGACTTGTGTCTGAGTCAGGCTGCTTGCCGAGGGCTGGCTCTGAGTCAGGCTGTTTAGTGTTTCTGAGTCAGAGATAATAAGATGCTGAAACAAATGGCTTAAACCAGCAGATATTGTAATTATGTGGATGCTAAAAAAGATGCATGTTAAAACAGATTAATGATGTCACTATGTAATCTGTGCTAACTGGCAGCTTGTATACTGCAAATCTGCAGCTTGTCAGGATTTTGCTTGACCACTGATGTACTCATGAAATAAAAGTATCATTTTGAACATTTTCTCCCGTGTTGTAGTGTGTCTTTGGTGGGAATCAAATAGCTCTCATCATTCTTTGTTGGGAATCAAACAGCTCTTGTCTTTCTTTGATGTGAATCAAATAACTGTAATCTTCAGTTGCTGTGTTTCCACTTCCTTCCACTGTCATCTCTCGGTTGTTGTGTTTTATTATCATGAAAGAAAAATATAAGTTTAAAATGTCAGTGTTTGTTTTCCTAATGTTGTATCTAAGACATGGAGCATCCCCAGGGGGTGCTGGTGTGATGGAAAACGAGGAGGCAGACAGACTGGCTGGGTCTGCACCGCTGGGTAGGGTATTGGTGCACTATAAGGCAGATGTGGTCAGGTCACTTTGGGATTGTGTGTATAGTGTGGAAGAAGTTCAGATACAGCATCATTGCCTGGAGAGCATGATGCGGCAGGAAGTGACACGAGGATGTGGCCGATACTCAGTAGTCTGAGGAAAGACCAGATGGACAAATAATCAGATTGCAAGTGGTACTATTAGTATTGGATTTCTTCACTGACTGTTGAACAAGTGCACATTGATGCGAGACCAACTAGACAACCCTGACAAAGGTATCTTCATTAGCCAGGTCTATCATCCACCAGAACAAACAACTACGGAATATATACATAATTTGTATCTAACCACTGAAGTAGTACCATAGGTCTCAGAATTTTATATTAAACCAGCATAGGTCAAATAACAAACACATAAACGCATCGGACTGTAATGCTGTGACAAGTATATTCACTGGGGGTCACTGTGATATTTTTCTATTGTCACAAACCTGAAACTTGCAGTCATAAAGTTAACAAATAGTAGCATTTTGTATACTGAATTCGAAGAACAATAAATGAATATTCAAATACAACGAGACCATGGAAATTAGGTTTCTAAATCAAGGGTCGTACTGCCTCTGCCTCATGAAGATCTGGCTGGTTTTTTTTTAAATTTAAACATAGGGTTAAGTACACCCCAATCCTGATTCTGGGGTAGTGGATCTGACGGCAAGACTTCTGACAGTGGTGACAAACGTGAGAGGATTTGTGTGCATGTTGTACCTGTTAAATCACCTCGTCAGTTGGTGAAAGAAATGTGAGAGGATTTGTGTGCATGTTGTACATGTTAAAGGCACCTCATCAGTTGGAGACAGTGGTGAGACACGTGAAAGGATGTGTGTGCATACTGTACATATTAAAGACACCTCATCAGTTGGAGATCGAATAGAGCAGGTTTTGTAGGCCAAATATTTAGACTAGAAAAAAACTACCAAAAACAAAAAACACCCCCAAAGAACTTGTGCTGTGGGTTAGAGGCAGTGAACACGATTCACAATTCCCTGACACCGAGTCAATTGTTCGGAATCAGCCACATACGATTTGGAGGCAGACTCTTTGTGTTTATTTCGATTGTATGGGTGTCAGGTGTTCATAATTCAATGACTAACTATTCAACACACAAATTTAACTTAGTAAATGACAATAAGTAAATAAAGTCATGAGATAATTGCGACAATCTGTAAAAGAACTTTCAATATTCCTGTACAATAATAATATTTTTAAAAAGTAGAACATTTTTACACTACATACATTCTTGTACAATAATAATTTAACAAATGAGAAAATATTTACATCACATATATTTCTATACAAAATTGATTCTAAAAAGAAAATGAGAACAGAAGTACATTACTTACATTTGTGTACAATAATGATACCCAAAAAAGAAACAATTAGAACAAATATCCAATATGCACATTCCCCTGTAGGGGGTTCTCCCTAGGGAAGTGGTTATGTCGCTTGTGTCATGTCCCTAACAGGAACCACTGACTAGGGTTGTGCTATGAAATGACTTTTAATTTAGAGGCTTGCCACGGAAGTAAGTTTTGATTTGTAGAAGAAGAAGAAGATCCTGGACCTTCAGTATTTACATATCTATGAATACTGGTAATAAACAGAGATCACTGGATCTTATTTTTACTGTTGAAAAAGATATAACAAACCCTTGGTAAGTTTTAACGGTTTAGTTTCTGCATACTGCATGTTTACGATGTCTTCACATTATGAAATGTACATTCACTAAATACACTGTTATGTGATACCTAAGAAATTAAAAACTAACTAATGAATAACTAACTATAGAAGATATTATTTCATTAAATACAACAGAAAGATTGCAATCATAGCAACATATTCACAAATGTGGATCTGATTATATAGAACAGAAAGATTACATTCATAGCAACATATTCACAAATGTGGAGCTTATGGAGATCAGATCATGTGCCATCTTCACAATGAAGATCAACTACATGTGATGCCCAGTACTCTCTATCCCGGGAGTCAGGTTAGCGGAGTGGCTAGCACGCTTACTGCCAACCGGTGATCATGTGTTTAAACTTCCCGTGGGGTCGGGAATTGTCCAAAGTGTTCTGGGCTCCGACGTCGACCCAGCCTAAGATGGGTGTCAGGAAATGTTCTGGGAACTAAAAGCCGTGGCTTGATACCCACTGAGCGCTGATTGGTCTATACAAATATGGGGCTAGCACCATATACCCAGCATGCCTCATGGTGTGGACAAGGATCCTTTACTTTTTACTTTTGCTCTGACTGTTCAAATACAACGTTTCTATACAATACATTTTGTGTCTTGACAAATCTTATCCGATTCACTAATATCCCTGTCTGTAAAATACTGTGTGTGGCTTGAACAATCCACCAATATCTTTTTCCTGTATCAGACAATTATCCCTTTAACCCTTACTATCCAAAGGTGTTCATTTTCAAGCTACAAGATTGTGGTTCTGGAGGAGTTAAAATAATAAATGCCCTGTCACAAAGGGAGGTAAGTTAACAGTGAGGACAGATTGGGTTATGTAACATCTGGATGAGACACAAGGAAGTAGATATTATCTTTGTGGTAACCAACAAAAACATGGCAAATTGTTTCACACAGAAAGAGATGTTCACAATGTTGGTGTCTATTTCTGCAAGAGAGGAAGATAACAGTGTGTAGAATGAGATGTCTGAGAGGAGCTATCAATGTCACCAGAAGACACAGACTATGAAATGATGATAGAGAAATGGTAGGGGCTTCTCCATATGTTGATTACATAGAGAACATGGTAATTCTGTCATCTAGTGAGAATGGAGCCTGTAAAGCTACCACTATGTGCCTGCAACTGTAGAAGAATTGATTACAGAGTCCCAGGAAGATCAAGGAGCAGATGGATCAGCAACACCAACAACATCTTACAACGCTCCAGGCTCACATTAGCCAGTGCCCTACAACAACTCGCGGCAAGGTCTGAACCAGAACAGGTAGCAAAACAATTCTTCTTCTACTGGTTCAACAATGACTAGAAAGACACATGTCTATTTTCAGCATATTATAGTATGTCAGTTATCAGAAAACAAAGGCTGCCGTTACACAAACCCCACTGTCAATACAAGACCATGAACTGTTGGCTGTTGAAGTACTCGCAGTCTGCATACAAACCCCATTGTCAATATAAGAGAATGAACTGTTGGCTGTTGAAGTAGTTGCAGTCTGCATACAAACCCCAATGTCAATACACGACTATGAACTGATGGCTGGTGAAGTAGTTACATTCTGTATACAAATCCCACTGTCAATACAAAACAATGAACTGTTGGCTGTTGAAGTAGTTGCAGTCTGTATACAAACCCCACTGTCAATATAAGACGATGAACTGTTGGCTTGTGTAGTAGTTGCAGTCTGCATACAAACCCCACGGTCAATACAAGACGATGAACTGTTGGCTTGTGTAGTAGTTGCAGTCTGCATACAAACCCCACGGTCAATACAAGACGATGAACTGTTGGCTTGTGAAGTAGTTGCAGTCTGCATACAAACCCCACGGTCAATACAAGACGATGAACTGTTGGCTTGTGAAGTAGTTGCAGTCTGCATACAAACCCCACGGCCAATACAAGACGATGAACTGTTGGCTTGTGAAGTAGTTGCAGTCTGCATACAAACAGATTCTTCTTCTTCTACGCTTTATCCTCCACTGGGGCACAGGCCATCAACCAAACCAGGCCCAGCTGTCCTATCTTTTGCTATGTCCTGCAGCTCACTCCATGTTCTCTCAATATTATCCATCTCTGTCTGTAAAACTTTTCTCTCTGTGTGTCCTAACAACCACTAGAATCTTTTCTTCACCTCTTGGTACACTGGAATTTTTGAGTTTTCTCAATGAGCTCTACATTGGTGATTCTATGGTAACATTTTATTTCTGCACAGGCTCCAATTTGTGAATGTTTGTAGTTTATTTGCAATTCTTTTAGTTGCTCTCCATATTTCTGACCCATACAATAGTACTGCTTTTAATACCGAGTTAAAAATTATAAATTTGATGCTAAATATCACTGTCTTTTACTTCCACGGTTTTCTTAATGCTATGAAAGCTTATCTCGTCCTTTGTATTCTTGTGTTAACATATCTATCTGTTTCCCCATTATTGTCAACATCGATTCCCAAACAGGGGTATGATTCTGCCTCTTGAAGTGGGATTTCACCACGGGGGTTTGGGTTGTTATTGATTACGTTGCTGTTCTTTACATGAGACTTCTGCTTTTGAATTGGGCACAACAGAAACGAAACAATCTGAATAAGTAAACATTTAAAAATTAATCATAATAATTGCTATCATGAAAATTATATTTGCCAAAATCACAATCAAGATGATTAAATTACATTTTTATGATCTTATCATAGCATGTGTGTTGATTACATCAGCCGTGTCTAAGAACATGGTGTTTAAACATTTTAATCTGTCAATGTCTTCATGTGAACTTGAAACTCTGCAAAACCCTTTGGAGGAAAGCGTTGACCAAACTTGGTTGAACATCAAGAATACAATTCAGTCTACCGCAGAAGAATGTCTCGGTGTGTTAACCACGCATAGAAAGAACAGATGGTTCAATCAAAAATGTGAAGAAGCAGTCATTAGGAAGAAGAATGCCAGACATGTATGGTTACATGACATCAATAACATCCAAAAGGAAGAGCATTATAGAAATGAATGTAAAGAGGCTACAAAAATAGTCAGACAGCAGAAGCGAGAATATATGAGTAATATAATCAAAGATATGGAAACTAATCACCAGAAAAATGAATCCAGAAAATTTTTTAAAGAACTGAAGTCAATGAAACGAGGGCACCAACAAAACACATATGGTTAAAAAGACAAAAATGGGAATATGATAAATACCAATGAGGAAATGTGCAACACATGGAAAGAATATTTTATTGAATTACTAAATTGTGAAGCTCCAAGTCACATTTTCCCACAGGAAGAGGTTCTAACATGCGAACCACAAATTGAAGAACCTACATTTGAAGAAATCCTATATGTAATCACACGACTTAAAAACAATAAGGCAACTGGGACTGATGGAATTGCTGCTGAATTTATAAAGGCAGGTGGCCATGCATTACATCTAAAGCTATACGAACTAATAATAAAAATCTGGAGGACAGAAGAATTACCCCATGACTGGAAAGAGTCATTATTGATACCTATCTTTAAGAAAGGAGACAAGTTCCAATGTGGAAATTATAGAGGAATATCACTACTGTCCACAAGCTATAAGATACTATCCGCAGTATTACTAAATAGACTAAAACCATATGCAGAAGACATATTAGGTGACTACCAGGCGGGTTTTAGACAAAACAGATCAACAATAGATCAGATATTTATCTTACGACAAATAGCCGAGAAACATTGGGAATATAAAAGAGATCTCCATAACATTTTTGTTGATTTTAAAAAGGCTTATGATAGTGTCCATAGGAATAGTCTATGGAATGCTATGCAGGAATTTGGAATACCAAGGAAGTTAATCAACATGACCAGACTATGCATGGAAGATACTTATAATATAGTAACATATAAAGGCAGAAATCAGACCCCTTCCAAATAACATCTGGCTTGAAACAGGGTGATGCACTATCGCCGCTACTCTTCAATCTGGCTCTAGAGAAAGTTGTAAGGAAGGTAAAGGAGGAATGTGATATTGGAGGAACATCCAAGCTGCTTGGTTATGCAGATGATATAGATATTATAGGGCAAAGTGAACAAAAGACATTGGAAATATTGACTCACTTAAAGGGAAAAGCCCAACAGATGGGGCTGGTTATCAACCAAGATAAGACAGAATATATGGTAATTTCAAGAGACGGAATGGCTAGAAACTCTGGCCACATACAAATAGATAATATGACCATTAAAAGAACGGAAACATACAAATACCTGGGTACAATCTTCAACTGCTCCAACATCATAAGGGAAGAAATACAAACTAGAATCAACTCTGGAAATAAGATATACTATGCACTACAACATCTACTAAAATCAAAGGCGCTATCTCGTAACACCAAAATCACAATATACAAAACACTGATCAGACCAGTTGTGCTGTATGGCTCTGAAACATGGAGTACAACGAAAGGAGACGAAGCCTTGTTACAAACCTTTGAGAACAAAATTTTAAGACGCATCTTTGGACCCATTAGGGATACACAAAGTGGAGAGTGGAAAAGAAGAAGTAACAAAGACATTTATGATCTGTTTAAGTCCCCGCTAATCACTGGTATCATGAAGGCTAATAGACTACAATGGCTGGGGCATATAGAAAGAATGGAAGATAATAGGGAAACAAAACTCGCTTACACTCAGGAAATAAATGACCGTAGACCCCGAGGTAGACCAAGAAGGCGGTGGAGAGATAATACATGTACAGATCTACAAGCACTTGGAATCAACGACTGGCAAGAGAAGGTCCACCAGAGAGACGAATGGAGACGGATTGTATTTGCAGCAAAGAACCTCAATGGCTCGGAACGCTGAAGAAGAAGAAGAATGTCTTCATAACCTGTGTGGATTCTGTAGAAGCATTATCTGCGACAAAGTTGTCATTATTACTTTTGGTTTGATTCCAAAACTTGTACAACAAATAGCAAGCCACTAGGAACAGAATAATAGTTAAAATGCTAATAATTATTATTCCCACAGTAGTTTTTGTTACAAAGACACTCATTATCAAGGATAAACTCATGTGAATAGTTACTACAAAAGAAAGGCACATCTCTAGCAAATACATATAGTTAGTTCTCCCTTGCTTGTGATTATAAACACATTTCCACCGTTTCAAAGTCAAATATGCAACAATTACCAAAACTGCAAAAGTAATAGAAACAAGACACGCAATTCCAATAATTCTCATCCCCGAATCTGTGTTCTTGAAAATATCATTTCCGGTACGACAACAGGCAGGGAGTTGTCCGCCACTGAACTCTGAACAGTCCTGGCAAGATGTCCTGCTATGATTGAGGGCATCATTGTAGGTTCCCTCTCTACAGCGATGACATGTCAAGGAGTCATTGATGCTGTTGATGAACTCATTTTGTCCACAAACTTGTATGTGTTCTGAAGACCTTGGCTTACCTGCTGGGATATAGAAAAATTTGGTTACTTTAACATCTCCGTCCAATTTTAATGTAACCCACTCTCTGTCAAACTTTAACTGTTTCTCTCTGTAGTGGTCGTAGTAGTAGTCGTATGGTTCCAACTTCACAACAACGAAATGCCCCATAATTGCTCTGTTCCTGTGCCAGTGACAAACGTCAACTTTGCCTCATGTGAACTCGTGAGTAGTGAAGTAGGGCGCTTACCCACGTATTTTTTGGGAGGCTGGCGGCTGATAGGGTTTATGAAGGAAATATTTTGAAGTTTTGTGGTGACTTGGGCGGCTGAAAAAAAAAAATTTTTTTTTGAGCGGGAGAAAAAAGTCTTTTTTTGGCGGTGGCTGCCTGGTCTATTTTGGCTGGTGGGTTGTTTCTGTGAAAGTAATTAGTGGCGGGGTGGATGAAGGGAAAGTGTAAGTTATATATTTTGGTTACAAAACGTAGGATATATGAATGTGGTGTTAGACAACTATGATTGGTGAGTGAAAGCGGTATAAACTGTCAAGGGCGGGGGTATGACGGGTCGTCTTTATACTCGACGAAGCATGGGTATTGATAAGAGGTGTAGATGGTTACTATCATCTGAACAAAAGTAAGTAGTATCTGTCTGCGGGGTAGCAGATCACTGAAGAGGACTATCATTGGCTATTAATAGGCCTTACATCCCCCAGATGGCGCCCCGTGGTGGGAAAACATCGTGGTGGTAAGAGGGTGTAGAGACTATAGGAGTCGGTATCAACTGAACAAAAGTAAAGAGGGTTGATTATCATTAGTTGATAAGAGGTGTAGAGGGTCAGTATAATCTGAAAAAGTAAAGATGGTCGTAGGAGTCTGTGCTCGAACCAGTGTTAGAATATTGATGAGGATCAAGAAGTGATCGCGTTTTGTGAGTCTGGGAGTCGATCAGGTGTTAGACCAACAACTATTGGTGATGATCAAAGATTGGTCACACACTGGTCAACCAGTGGTCAAGGGGGTCAAATGAGGAAATTTTAGGGAAAAGTGATTGTAATGATATGGTGGTGATTAAAGAGTAGTAAATTAGTGGTCAAGCAGTGGTCAAGTGGTCAAATGCGGAAATTTTAGGGGAAAGTAGTTGTAGTGATATGGTGATGATTAAAGGGTGGTAAATTAGTGGTCAAGTAGTGGTCATGTAGTGGTTAAGTAGTGGTCAACTGAGGAAAATTTTAGGGAAAAGTGGCTGCAATGATATTCATTCATTCATTCAGTAGCATGTCCTTTACAGAACCTCGCTCCCATAACAACCCTCCGGAAAACCTCTCGATCACAAGCAAGATGTCCCGCGTCTGATACACCCATCTGGAGATCATCCGCCACATCCTGCACCCATCTTCTCTTTGGCCTTCCTCTTCCTCTCTTCCCAGGCATATACCCTTCCATTATTGTTCTCTCCAAACTGTCGTGACGTTTCAAGTGACCAAAATACTTCAATTTTCTTTGTTTTATCGTCTTCAATAGCCATCCCTCCTCAATATTCAACTCTTGAAGTATGGATGCATTTGTTCTTTTCTTTACCCAAGATATTCTTAGAACTCGTCTATAACATTTATATTCAAAGGCATGTATGCGCTGTTCAGCTTGTTTAGTAAGTGTCCATGTCTCACAGGCGTATGTTGCAATGGGAAAGATGCATGCTCTTAAAAATCTAATTTTTGTAGTTCTGTCTGTCCCACACCATAATTTATTCATCTGTTTTAGTCTTTGAAGAGCAATGGATAGTCGCCGTTTTATTTCTTTCATTGTGTCACCATTATTCGTAATCAATGACCCAAGATATTCAAAATTTTCCACCACCTCCAATTTTCTCCCATTAATGTATATTTCTTTCTCCATAGTAGTTTTATCTGTATGCATTATCTTAGTTTTTGCTATGTTAAGATATAAGTTGTGATTTTCACTATTCAATTGTGTTGAGGCTATTAGGTTTTCTATGCCATTCTGTGTTGTGGATAGTAATACTGTATCATCAGCATATCGAATCTCTGGTATGTCATGACCGCCGATATTTAGGGCATCATATGCAATGATATGGTGATGATTAAAGGGTGGTAAATTAGTGGTCAAGCAGTGGTCAAGTGGTCAACTGAGAAAATTTTAGGGAAAAGTAGTTGTAATGATTTGGTGATGATTAAAGGGTGTTAAATTAGTGGTCAAGTAGTGGTCAAGCAGTGGTCATGTGAGGAAATTTTAGGGAAAAGTAGTTGTAATGATATGGTGAAGATAAAATGGTTGTAAATTAGTGGTCAAGCAGTGGTCAAGTGGTGGTCAAGTGAGAAAATTTAGGGGAAAAGTAGTTGTTATGATATGGTGATGCTTAAAGGTGGTAAATTGGTGGTCAAGCAGTGGTCAAGGGGTGGTCAAGTGAGAAAATTTTAGGGGAAAAGTAGTTGTAATGATATCGTGATAATTAAAGAGTGGTAAATTAGTGGTCAAGCAGTGGTCAAGTGAGGACATTTTAGGGAAAAGTAGTTGTAATGATATGGTGAAGATTAAATGGTGGTAAATTAGTGGTCAAGCAGTGGTCAAGCAGTGGTCAAGTGAGGACATTTTAGGGGAAAAGTGGTTGTAATGATATGGTGATGATAACAGGGTGGTAAATTAGTGGTCAAGTAGTGGTCAAGCAATGGTCAAGTAGTGGTCAAGTGGTCGAGTGACCACTTAAATTATAGAGGACGATGTCTCTAAGATTACGATAGTGGTTAAAGTGATCGATAACGTGGTCAAGTAGTGGTCAAGTAGTGCTCAACCAGTGGTCAAGTGCTCAAGCGAGAAAATTATAGAGGAAAATACGTGTAGTGAAGCAGTGATAGATAAATTAGGTAGTAACGATTTCAAGTAATGGTCAAGTAGTGACCAAGTAGCGGTCAAGTAGTGGTTAAGTAGTCGAGTGACCACTTAAATTGTAGGGGAAAGTACGTGTATTGAACCTGTGTTGGTTAAATGATCGATGACGTGGTCAAGTAGTGGTCAAGCAGTGGTAAATGGTCAAGTGACTACTTAAATTGTCTGTGAAAGTAGGTATAGTGACATGGTGATGATGAAGAGGTGGTCAAGTGGTGGTCAAATAGTGGTCAAGTAGTGGTCAAATGGTCGAGTGATTACTTAAAATATAGAGGAAAGTCCGTTTAGTGAAACGGTGTTGGTTAAAGTGATCGATGAGGTGGTCAAGTAATAGTCAAGTAGTGGTCAAGTAGTGGTTAAGTGGTCGAATGATCACTTAAATTGTAGGGTATGGTACGTGTACTGAAACGGTGTTGGTTAAAGTGAGCGATGAGGTGGCTAAGTAATGGTCAAGTAGCGGTCAAGGGGCTGGTCAACTGACCACTTAAATTATACGGTAAGGTACGTGTAGTGACATGGTGATGGTTAAAGTGATCGATGACATGATCAAGACGTTATGCCGGCTGCTAAGTTCAGAAAGTAATGTCCTTAGTATTGGTAATTTCCCCACCACGAGCACCTCGAGCACTGATTTTGCATTGATCGATAGCACCTAGTGTTACAGTCGACACATATGGACAATATTTACATCCGGTCAAAGATGGCGTCGCACCCTATCACACATGGGTAATTGCTAATCCCAGACTACGTCTCATTCGCTAAAACTGGTCAAATATGGCGTCGCATCCGGTCACATGTGTAATGATACAGCCGAGACAAGGGCTCATTGGCGAAAACAAGTCAAAGAATTCCCTGCTTCCGATCACATGTATAAGGGTACAGCCACTACACTTGGCTAATGACTCAACCGGTCAAAGATGGCGATGCATCCAGTGACAGGCATAACGATACAAGTGGAACACGTGGCTAATAACCCAATCGTTCAAAGACGGCGTCGCATCCCGTCACAGGGGTAATGGCACACCCTAGACACGTGGTTAAGAGGGAAACTATAGAAAAAGGGTGTCCTATCGGCTGTCGAGTCAGGGAACCTAACGCATGATGATCACTGTTTATAGGAGTGAATACACTGCATCATCAACACTGCATCCGAAGGGTAAAATGGTAACCCTTCTCTCTTTTTTCTATATCCGTGTAGTCCTAGTGTTACCGGGTTACACCAAAGGACACCCGGGCATCAACACAACATAAACTGGTCTCGAAAACCCCATACGCACGTGTAAACAACTAATCATAGTTTTCCGACTAAGCCTTGCTCATACTCATAGTACAGAGATGTGATCCAGAGTAGGTGTGGTGTTCAGGTGACTCATCGGAGTGGGTGTGGTCTAGTGACTCATCAGAGTGGGTGTGGTGTTCAAGTGACCCCTCACATTGTAGGTACTATACCAACATAAAAAATACAACAATAAATAAAACAAACGAGTCAAGTAAGGTAAACAATGTTTTTATTAAACCATGTATAGACAAAAAATGCATATTAAATAAGTAGTGGCGTAGTCGATATATTATCACTGTCAACCTTTCTTTTTATATACAGATAGAACAAAGATGCACGATGTTGGTGATATGTATACACCGCAGAGTCTTGTGTTTTGAAGCCTATATTGGTTCCCCCACTTGGTGTTTGAGTGTTGAGTACTTCCAAAATAGTGTCCTTGTTTAGATGAGTGTTGTGGTTTTTGGTCAGACCTTTGGTACTGATTTTATCATAATCTCCGACACAAATATACGTCTTACTACATAACGACACCATTCCCTTCCCTTCGTATTCTAGTTTTAAAAAGACCAGGGGTTCTCTTTTCATAGGCTTTGATATCCACACAGTCCTGACAGCTAGTAGTTTTATGAACAAGACAGGTTTCAGACGGGAACCACTGATTGTAGACTCTATCATATTCTTCTCGTAGGGGTGGTCTAACTACTTCAGAGAGTGAGTCGGCGCTAAGTGCCAAATATAGAGAGTCAGTGTCCATTTCAGTTGGAAGTGTTTTAAATGTTCATAAATGTGTGATGATAAGTGTGGGGTGATAGTATGTGTCTTAGTGAAATTAAACGGTGGTATGTTCATAGTAGCTTATTTACTACCATCATTACAAATGAAATCTTATAAAGTTGTAATGGGTGTCATTTGGTGGTAAGGGGTGTGTACCAGGTATTAGTGGTCAAGTAGGAGTGGTCGATATAGGGGCGGTCATAAATGTAATGGGTATTGATAAGAGGTGTTATGTTCGTAGTTACACACTGGTCAACCAGTGGTCAAGCAGTGGTCAAGTAGTCAAGTGAGGAAATTTTAGGGGAAAGTGGTTGTAATGATATGGTGATGCTTAAAGGGTAGTAAATTAGTGGTCAAGTTGTGGTCACGTAATGGTCAAGTGGTGGTAAAGTGAGAAAATTTTAGGGAAAAGTAGTTGTAATGATATGGTGATGCTTACAGGTTGGTAAATTAGTGGTCAAGAAGTGGTCACGTAATGGTCAAGTAGTGGTAAAGTGAGAAAATTTTTGGGAAAAGTAGTTGTAATTATATAGTGATGATTAAAGGGTGGTAAATTAGTGGTCAAGCAGTGGTCAAGCAATGGTCAAGTAGTGGTAAAGTGAGGAAATTTTAGGGAAAAGTGGTTGTAATTATATGGTGATGATTAAAGGGTGGTAAATTAGTGGTCAAGTAGTGGTCAAGTAGTGGTCAAATGGTCGAGTGATCACTTAAAATGTAGAGGAAAGTACGTGTAGCGAAACGGTGTTGGTTAAAGTGATCGATGAGATGGTCAAGTTATGCTCAAGTAATGGTCAAGTAGTGGTCAATTAGTCGAATGACCACTTAATTTGTAGGGTATGGTACGTGTAATGAAACGGTGATGGTAAAATAAGTAATTACATGGTCAAATAGTGGTCAAGTAGTGGTCAAATGGTCGAGTGATCGAATTGACCTTGACCTCGGTTGATTTTCACTCCCCTCGGTCATGAAGTTGTGTAAGGGGTAATATTTATCTCTTATATTTTGGGTTGTGTAGTAAAAATGTGTGTACCACATTCACAATCAACATGAAGAAACCTCTTGGATTGGTCAACAAGAAAACAAACTAGTCATACCACTAGAAAACCAAACAAGAAAATTTCGTTTTTCATAACTTTTATTTTCATCAATCCCATTGCATAAAATTTTCAATAGTGTGTAGAAGAGTCAACAAAAAATCATTATCATTGACAAAGTACATTCATTTTTATTGTTCATGACTAGTGACAAACGTGACATTGAGTCTTTTATTTAAATATTCTAAAGTGGTCATATGTGTGAAATGTCTATATAAATAAAAACTCAATGTCACGTTTGTCACTAGTCATGAACAATAAAAATGAATGTACTTTGTCAATGATAATGATTTTGTGTTGACTCTTCTACACAGTATTGAAAATTTTATGTAATTGAATTGATGAAAATAAAAGTTATGAAAAACGAAATTTTCTTGTTCGGTTATTTAGTGGTATGACTGGTTTGTTTTCTTGTTGACCAATCCAAGAGGTTTCTTCATGTTGATTGTGAATGTGGTACACACATTTTTACTACACAACCCAAAATATAAGAGATAAATATTACCCCTTACCCAACTTCAATACCGAGGGGAAGTAAAAATCAACCGAGGTCAAGGTCATCCGATCACCCGACCATTTGACCACTACTTGACCACTATTTGACCATGGCATTACTTATTTTACCATCACCGTTTCATTACACGTACCATACCGTACAATTTAAGTGGTCATTCGACTAATTGACCACTACTTGACCACTACTTGACCATTACTTGACCACCTCATCGATCACTTTAACCAACACCGTTTCACTACACGTACTTTCCTCTACATTTTAAGTGATCACTCGACCATTTGACCACTACTTGACCACTACTTGACCACTACTTGACCACTATTTTACCACTAATTTACCACCCTTTAATCATCACCATATCATTACAACCACTTTTCCCTAAAATGTCCTCACTTCACCACTACATGACCATAGCTTGACCACTGCTTGACCACTAATTTACCACCCTTTAATCATCACCATATCATTACAACTACTTTTCCCAAAAATTTTCTCACTTGACCACCACTTGACCATTACGTGACCACTGCTTGACCACTAATTTACCACCCTTTAAGCATCACCATATCATTACAACCACTTTCCCCTAAAATGTCCTCACTTGACTACTTGACCACTGCTTGACCACTGGTTGACCAGTGTGTAACTACGAACATAACACCTCTTATCAATACCCATTACATTTATGACCGCCCCTATATCGACCACTCCTACTTGACCACTAATACCTGGTACCCACCCCTTACCACCAAATGACACCCATTACAACTTTATAAGATTTCATTTGTAATGATGGTAGTGAATAAGCTACTATGAACATACCACTGTTTAATTTCACTAAGACACTACTATCACCCCACACTTATCATCACACATTTATGAACATTTAAAACAATTCCAACTGAAATGGACACTGACTCTCTATATTTGTCACTTAGCGCCGACTCACTCTCTGAAGTAGTTAGACCACCCCTACGAGAAGAATATGATAGAGTCTACAATCAGTGGTTCCCGTCTGAAACCTGTCCTGTTCATAAAACTACTAGCTGTCAGGACTGTGTGGATATCAAAGCCTATGAAAAGAGAACCCCTGGTCTTTTTAAAACTAGAATACGAAGGGAAGGGAATGGTGTCGTTATGTAGTAAGACGTATATTTGTGTCGGAGATTATGATAAAATCAGTACCAAAGGTCTGACCAAAAACCACAACACTCATCTAAACAAGGACACTTTTTTGGATGTACTCAACACTCAAACACCAAGTGGGGGAACCAATATAGGCTTCAAAACACAAGACTCTGCGGTGTATACATATCACCAACATCGTGCATCTTTGTCCTATCTGTATATAAAAAGAAAGGTTGACAGTGATAATATATCGACTACGCCACTACTTATTTAATATGCATTTTTTGTCTATACATGGTTTAATAAAAACATTATATACCTTATCTGACTCGTTTGTTTTCTTTATTGTTGTATTTTTTATGTTGGTATAGTACCTACAATTTAAGGGGTCACTTGAACACCACACCCACTCTGATGAGTCACTAGACCACACCCACTCCGATGAGTCACCTGAACACCACACCTACTCTGAATCACATCTCTGTACTATGAGTATGAGCAAGGCTTAGTCGGAAAATTATGATTAGTTGTTTACACGTGCGTATGGGGTTTTCGAGACCAGTTTATGTTGTGTTGATGCCCGGGTGTCCTTTGGTGTAACCCGGTAACACTAGGACTACACGGATATAGAAAAAAGAGAGAAGGGTTACCATTTTACCCTTCGGGTGCAGTGTTGATGATGCAGTGTATTCATTCTTATAAACAGTGATCATCATACGTTAGGTTCCCTGACTCGACAGCCGATAGGACACCCTTTTTCTATAGTTACCCTCTTAACCACGTGTCTAGGGTGTGCCATTACCCCTGTGACGAGATGCGACGCCGTCTTTGAACGATTGGGTTTTTAGCCACGTGTTCCACTTGTATTGTTATGCCTGTCACTGGATGCATCGCCATCTTTGACCAGTTGAGTCATTAGCCAAGTGTAGTGGCTGTACCCTTATACATGTGATCGGAAGCAGGGAATTCTTTGACTTGTTTTCGCCAATGAGCCCTTGTCTCGGATGTATCATTACACATGTGACCGGATGTGACGCCATATTTGACCAGTTTTAGCGAATGAGACGTAGTCTGGTTGTAGCAATTACCCATGTGTGATAGGGTGCGACGCCTTCTTTGACCGGATGTAAATATTGTCCATATGTGTCGACTGTAACACTAGGTGCTATCGATCAATGCAAAATCAGTGCTCGTGGTGCTCGTGGTGGGGAAATTAGCAATACTAAGGACACTACTTTCTGAACTTAGCAGCCGGCATAACGTCTTGATCATGTCATCGATCACTTTAACCATCACCATGGCACTACACGTACCTTACCGTATAATTTAAGTGGTCAGTTGACCAGCCCCTTGACCGCTACTTGACCATTACCTGGCCACCTCATCGCTCACTTTAACCAACACTGTTTCAGTACACGTACCATACCCTACAATTTAAGTGATCATTCGACCACTTAACCACTATTTGACCACCACTTGACTATTACTTGACCACCTCATCGATCACTTTAACCAACACAGTTTCACTAAACGGACTTTCCTCTATATTTTAAGTAATCACTCGACCATTTGACCACTACTTGACCACTACTTGACCACTATTTGAACACCACTTGACCACCTCTTCATCATCACCATGTCACTATACCTACTTTCACAGACAATTTAAGTAGTCACTTGACCATTTACCACTGCTTGACCACTACTTGACCACGTCATCGATCATTTAACCAACAGAGGTTCATTACACGTTCTTTCCTCTATATTTTAAGTGATCACTCGACCATTTGACCACTACTTGACTACTATTTGACCATGTCATTACTTATTTTACCATCACCGTTTCACTACACGAACCATACCCTACAATTTAAGTGGTTATTCGACTACTTGACCACTACTTGACCACTATTTGAACACCACTTGAACACCTCTTCATCATCACCATGTCACTATACCTACTTTCACAGACAATTTAAGTAATCACTTGACCATTTACCACTACATGACCACTACTTGACCACGTCATCGATCACTTTAACAACACAGGTTCACTACACGTACTTTCCCCTACAATTTATGTGGTCACTCGACTACTTAACCACTACTTGACCGCTACTTGGTCACTACTTGACCATTACTTGAAATCGTTACTACCTAATTTATCTATCACTGTTTCACTACACGTATTTTCCTCTATAATTTTTTTCACTTGAGCGCTTGACCACTGGTTGAGCACTACTTGACCACTACTTGACCACGTTATTGATCACTTTAACCACTATCGTAATCTTAGGGACATCGTCCTCTACAATTTAAGTGGTCACTCGACCACTTGACCACTGCTTGACCACTAATTTACCACCCTTTAATCATCACCATATCTTTACAACCACATTTCCCCTAAAATGTCCTCACTTGACAACCACTTGACCACTGCTTGACCACTAATTTACCACCATTTAATCATCACCATATCATCACAACTACTTTTCCCTAAAATTTCCTCATTTTACCACTGCTTGACCACTAATTTACCACCCTTTAATTATCACGATATAATTACAACTACTTTTCCCCTAAAATTTCTCACTTGACCACCACTTGACCATTACGTGACCACTGCTTGACCACTACTTGACCACTAATTTATCATCCTTTAATCATCACCATATCACTACAACTACTTTTCCCTTAAATTTCCTCAGTGACCACTTGACCACTGCTTGACCACTAATTTACCACCCTTTAATCATCACCATATCATTGCAACCACTTTTCCCTAGAATTTTCCTCAGTTGACCACTACTTGACCACTACATGACCACTACTTGACCACTAATTTACCACCCTTTAATCATCACCATATCACTACAACTACTTTCCCCTAAAATTTCCGCATTTGACCACTTGACCACTGCTTGACCACTAATTTACTACTCTTTAATCACCACCATATCATTACAATCACTTTTTCCTAAAATTTGCTCATTTGACCCCCTTGACCACTGGTTGACCAGTGTGTGACCAACCTTTGATCATCACCAATAGTTGTTGGTCTAACACCTGATCGACTCCCAGACTCACAAAACGCGACCACTTCTTGATCCTCATCAATATTCTAACACTGGTTCGAGCCCCAGACTCCTACGACTATCTTTACTTTTTCAGATTATACTGACCCTCTACACCTCTTATCAACTAATGATAATCAACCCTCTTTACTTTTGTTCAGTTGATACCGACACCTATAGTCTCTACACCCTCTTACCACCACGATGTTTTCCCACCACGGGGCGCCATCTGGGGGATGTAAGGCCTATTAATAGCCAATGATAGTCCTCTTCAGTGATCTGCTACCCCGCAGACAGATACTACTTACTTTTGTTCAGATGATAGTAACCATCTACACCTCTTATCAATACCCATGCTTCGTCGAGTATAAAGACGACCCGTCATACCCCCGCCCTTGACAGTTTATACCGCTTTCACTCACCAATCATAGTTGTCTAACACCACATTCATATACCCTACGTTTTGTAACCAAAATATATAACTTACACTTTCCCTTCATCCACCCCGCCACTAATTACTTTTACAGAAACAACCCACCAGCCAAAATAGACACAAATACACACGCCCCTCTTTTCTATTTTCACTACCTTAATTACTTTCACAGAAACAACCCACCAGCCAAAATAGACCAGGCAGCCACCGCCAAAAAAAGACTTTTTTCTCCCGCTCAAAAAATTTTTTTTTTCAAGCCGCCCAAGTCACCCCAAAACTTCAAAATATTTCCTTCATAAACCCTATCAGCCGCCAGCCTCCCAAAAATATGTGGGTAAGCGCCCTACTTCACTACTCTCGTGAAGAAAACAGTAGATTGACAAGCCAAATCGCCAGAGCTCCGACAATAGGCCGTACTTCACTAACATGTGCAGTTCATTGTTGAGACAGCTGTCTGATAAACACAAGCAGCCAACATATGCTTAATCACATAACGCAGCCGCCTGGAGTGCCAAAAAGAAAACCTAGCCGTCGGCCATTTTCTGAATCTGCATTTCTCTCTCCAGGCCAACTTTAAATTAACTCGTTCTCTCTCTCTCTCTCTCTCTCTCTCTCTCTCTCTCTCTCTCTCTCTCTCTCTCTCTCTCTCTCTCTCTCTCTCTCTCTCTCTCTCTCTCTCTCTCTCTCTCTCTCTCATTTCATCTTAACTCAATTTCTTCCAGTTCAACTTTACTTAACTCTTTCCTTCTCTCGCTGTCCAAATTTAAATGACCACACATTTACCTCTCTCGTTCTCGCTTCTCCAAATTTAACACTTTATCTCTTTGTCAAACTTTAACTTAACTCTTTCTCTCCCTATCCAACTTTAACTTAACTCATTCTCTCTTAGTTCAACTGTAACTTAACTCTTTTCTTCTCTTTCTGTCTCCTTCTATTTCTCTCCCTCCTTATTTCTCTTTCCAAATTTAACTTTCTCTCCTTGTCTAACTTTAAC
Source organism: Cepaea hortensis (assembly GCA_963921405.1). NCBI lineage: Eukaryota > Metazoa > Mollusca > Gastropoda > Stylommatophora > Helicidae > Cepaea > Cepaea hortensis. The sequence continues at coordinate 96,220,875 of OY992885.1, read as the reverse complement.
TTAACTCTTTCTCCCCCTTTCCAACTTTACGGTATCTCTTTCTCGCTCTCTCTCCAACTTTAAAGTAGCTTTTTCAGTCCCAGAAGCTTACACAGCCGAAAACCAAAAAGGAATAAACCACTATGAAAAATCAGTCTACTGCACAAGTTCAAAGAGGCTAAACACACATTGTCAGTGGTCACTGAGACAACCAGATTTCCCAAGCATGCTCTGCCAAATGGAAAAAAAAATGTAATTTTATGTAAAAATGTAATTACGCTAATTATGAATTTCACATGTGGAAAATCATGATCACTGATTTCAATCAGCAAGACACTTGATAATGATGATCACAGTGAAAAATATCAGTTGCAGTTATGATTTCATGGAACTTTACATGCCTAGTTAAACAATAACAGTTATACTGTTTTAATTGAATTCTTCTGTTAAAAAAGTAAATGACTGCCACATACGATAAATAATGTCTCATTGTTCAAACAATTTAAGACTTCATTGTAAATCATTCAGTATATATTTGTACTGTAACTCATTCAGTATATTTTTGTTCTGTAAATCATTCAGTATATTTTTCTTCTGTAAATCATTCAGTATATTTCTGTTCTGTAACTCATTCAGTATATTTTGTACTGTAACTTATTCAGTATATTTTGTACTGTAACTCATTCAGTATATTTTTGTACTTTAACTCATCCAATATATTTTGTTCTGTAACTCGTTTAGTATAAATTTGTAAAACAAGTAGTCCCTGTGCAATTTCGGCCATTGGGGTGTGAAGTGTTAGGTCTTCACAAATTATTGGCCACCAGCATCACATGAATGATGCGCTGCCTGACAAGACAGTGGTCTGGATTCAATCCCTAAGTTTTCTTTACTTACAGTCAAGAATCAATAATGTTTATGAATTTGAATAACAAAACAATAGATTGAAATGATTTATTGCCAGGCATATTTAGTTGCATCTCGTCAGGTGCATACTGTAGAATTCACACAATTAAAACAATGAGATTAATCTATCCCGTACTCTGGCCTCCAATTTTGTCATGGCATATTAAGTTAATTAGTTGTATGTCCTTTATAGTATATTTTGGCTGTTTATGATGTAATAGGAAATCTTTACATCCAGTAGTTTGCCATTGCTTTCTAAACGACCGACGCCTCATACAAATACCATCAACATCAATGCAAAGTGATCTGCTCGCACATCACCCACAGCTGATTATGGACCCTCAACTCAGTATGAAGAATTGTGAAACATGTTCACTGCCCCTTAGCCACAGTGCAGACATTAAGACCCGTTAAGTTCTTAAAATAAAAACTGCCTCCTAATTAAACTGGGACAAACGTATATTTTTCATGAAGTGAACAATGCTTTCGGTGCAATAAAGAATCAACATTGTACTGGAACGCAGAGGTGTTTCCAAGGCACCAGGGCCGGGTTATATACTGGCCAAGACCTATTGACGCGTCCTCGTCGAGCGTCCTGGGCAACAGGTCCCTTCGGGGTCCTGGCTAAAGTCAGTAGGATCGCCGATTCCTCCGAAGTCGGAGAGTGTCTGCCTGTATGGCGAGGAACCACCAGTCTGCACACCAATAAGCCAGACATGGGACAACGGATACTCACGCAAAACTCAGGTCCTGTATGACATCACACTGATGTTGGACAACAGGATGCCTTCATCCGACATACAGGACTTCGCGTTGGAGCTCAAGCCAACGAACACAAGCAAGCAAGCAAGCAACATTGTACTTGTAAATAATTAATACTGTTCTTATTGTAAAGATTCAATACTGAACTTGTAGTAAGTAATTATTTAAATTAATGCTGCACTTGTTTTAAAGATTCAATACTGTACTTGGAGAAAATAATTAATACTGTACTTATTGTAAAGATTCAATACTGTCCTTGTAGTAAATAATTATTGCTGTATTTGTTGTAAAGAATCATGCAAGCTGATGGAAACTAAAAAGAAAATATACGATTATTGAAATCCTCATGTGTACTCACCCGTCAGTCCTTCCTGATTAGAGGAAGAATTGGTGTCAGAGAGGGGCACACAGATTGGACCTGTGTTATTGTCAATGACTGTCATCTCAAGTCGGTCACAACAAACGGTGTCGTCGTCATGTGTACATTTTCTGCCAACAAACTGACAGGTATGACATGGGGAACAATAATCATCAGATAGTGGAGATTCTTGAGGAGAGTGTCTGAAATATCTAGGCTTACAATCACAGATTGCTGAATGAGTGCTGTTACAGGCCTGGAGAAGTAATCTTCTAGAGTTATTGCCCACTTTCTGACACAGTTTACACTCTTTGTTGTTATGAGAATTCTCAGACATGTACGTATATGGTGGACATGAGAAACACCGTTCATAATGTGGACTATAATACTCTCCTTGAGTGCAAACGATTGGCTTCTCTTTGCAGATATACACATGATCTTTGTTAAGGGCAGCCTCATAACTTGGAAGGCCACAACAGACTGTATCATAAATTCCTTCACAAAGTCGGGTGGGGTTCTTGTTCTCACATTCCGAGCATTTTACACACTGATCTGACTGATGCGGGTTTCTGGATAGTCTTCTGTAAAAGCCACTTCTACAGTGAATTACAGTGTCGTGCGTTATATTACATTCTGTGACTAGAAGCTCCACTTCAGGATCAATGAGTCGCGTACAGTTGAAGCACTCCAGGTGTGTGTGCCAGTGGTCAGTCATGTAAGTTACCCCATCTTGACAAAGTGGACACACTTCCAGGCCAGGCATTACTTTCAAGAGATGTGTACCTCTTGGGCATATGTGCGTGGGATAAGCACTAGACCCAACCAAAAATGCTAGCAAAATTAATACCAACACATTAACTTTGTTCTGCAGGTAACAATTTCTGGATGACATACAATATTGGGCGCAGGATACCACCGTAGCATTGGAGTAGGACTCCAGAAATCGTAATGCCGGTCGCGTCAATTCTGAGGATAAATGGGAGCTATACGTTAGCGAGTCTTAAACTATGTGATTTCGAAAAATGTGTCTTTATTGTTTTGAGAATGTTTTCGAAATCTGTACTGTAGTTAATATTATTTGATTGTTTCTTTGCCTATAAACTTGTTAAAAAAATGTGTCAAATCAGAGAAGTTTGGAATAAATTTGTTGTAGTAATTTCTTAAACACAATAGGCTTTTGACTTCTTCTTTATTTTGTTTGTTTGTTTTGTTTCGGGACAGTCAGGTTTAATATGTTGGTCACAATCTCATCATAACTTGTTTTAAAATCGTTTGAAATGTTATGACCAATAAATTCAATTTCTGGAAAACGATCTAAACTTTTGCAGGTTTTATTGTCAACTCAAATGTCTTAATCCTGTCGAATACTTGGCTCAAGGTTTGTAAATGGTTGATCATATAGTTTGTATGTATGCATATGTCGTCGATGTAGGCTCATGTAGGAGACAACGTTTGAAATGTCCTGCAGTAGCAGTTTCGTCATTTGTACAAGAATATTTTGTCTATTGTGAATTTACTTTTCGATCAGTTTCTTTTTAACTTTTGGTGAGTCAATGTCAGTTTTACTGAATCTCATTGCTGAAGGTATCTCAATATTTATACAATACAGTGGAGTTTCTCTTTGTATACTTTTCACCTTACTAACTTACTGAGTGTAAGAATGATTTACTTAAAGATCGAAGTTAAATAGTTACAGGACTGAAAAGGATTCGCTCAGTTTCAATAACATGTTTCAACAATATCTGTAGAACATATAACATTACAGAAGAGAACATGCTAGCCAGCAGAGTAACATCGGCATTTAGAATCACACCATTACTAAATAAAGACATGTAGATAGTGTAGTCTGCCATAAGATGGATACAAGAAATAGAGCAAATAAGTAAAACGTAGAAACTTTATTGATAGATGTCACTAAGACACACAGTTGAAAATCAAGCTAAACACCGGTAGCACGAGTGGGCGTAGTTAATGTGGTCACATGACTGCGCCGGAAAACAAGCGTTTGGCTTACGGCGCCGGGATGTGGAAGAGGAAGGTCGATTGAAGGTGATTTGAAAGCATTTGAAAGCAATTGAAAGCGATTGAAATCATCTGAGGTGCAGTCCAAAGTTAAAGATTGTTCCTGTTGTGAAAGTTGGCGATGATGGAGCAACACACTGAAGCTGACGCCTGATGAAACGCCGACAAGTGGTGGCGTGACAGCTGACACTGTTTTGATAACACCTCGAGCAGAATGGCGGGCAGAGACACGCCGTGATCAGGACTTGTTGGTTACAAGTTACGTGAGTGAGTAGTAATAGAACTGTTAAGCAAGTTAATAAGTGAATTATACAATAGTAAGATCTATAAGATGCATCAACCGAAGTCTCTTTTGACGATTAGATTAACCATGCATTGTGTTTTTGTAAGCAGTGGGTGTGCTGGTCATACGCAGAACGCGGAACGGCAGGAAGCCGGCGGTGTATGACAGCCACGTGTGAATACTGTTCTACAATCAAAGTGACTGTGTTGTCTAAGGACGCAAAGGACTTGTTGGTTGTGTGCATAGCAGATCTGTGATTCGTAAAGTGTTTGTACGAGCCATTATAAATATTACACCTTGGGCAAATCCAAGTTGTCGGACATTTGGCATGATTCCGTCACTTGGCACGGGGGGGGGGGGGGGGGGTTGGGGGGGGGGGGGGTTGCGCCCGTTTGATGTTGAGCCCGAATACAAACAATGAAGAATGTTTCAACATTGAATATTAACAATGAACATTGCTATCACAACAAATAGTTACAATCAATGAAATCAAAGAAAAACTCAACATCAAAAGTGAAAGTCAACAGAATGACATTGACCAAGGTCAATAAACAAGTATGGCCACCAACTACGACAAATGAACCCACGTCTCGGCCCAATATCACGCTACGTGACTTGTGTAACCTAATTAATCAACGTGCAGTTGCAATAGACAGACCGATAAAAATGTGTGTCAACATTCCTTATATTAATTTCAAGGAAAGAGTTATGGCACTCAGCCACACAATCCAACAGTACAGAACCTTCTTGATGTGCCCCATGCACTATGGTGCTTTAATGAACTAATTTCATTATCAGATCCAAGAATTTTTTTCCAGCTTAATTTTCAGGATTCGTCAGTGGTATAACAAGGACAATTGACACCCCTTTTGGGGAACAGCATTTTAAAGACCCAACTTCTACTGAGTCCTGAATCAAACCAATGTGCAGTTAAGCTAATCCATATTAAGTCCTGAACGATTCCGAAGTGAAGCCAAGTATCTGGACCAAGCCACCAAGGACACCGGACCTGAATATACACAGGTTAAGTTTTTTCCATTTGATTTGTGTATGTGTCCTACTTATTAGTCCAGAGTCAACAGGCACCCTTTCTTTACTATGTTTACTCACCCTCATCATTAGTGGGAGGTTGGAGGGCTACGTTTGGCTTAATCCATTATCACCCAAAAGTACGGTCCGTTCAGTTAGCATTCGAAATTGACTTGATAATTTAAGTAAATTTTCGGCTTCTAGCGAGAACTTAGTCTTGCTTTGTAACTTAGTCCACTATTTGTTGTTCTTTAACGCCATTAATGTCTCTATTATGTAAGATTATTTTGTCCACAGGTGTTATGTCATTTAGCTTAAATTTCTGATAGGTGTTATTGTTGTCCAATATTGTTATCATTATTGTTGAACACCATTATGACAGCAAGTTCATCGCAGTCGGCTTCGCCAGAACAAGACCAGCAGCGACACTGACTAAAATATATTCTTGCTTTGAGATTGTTTAACATCATCAACACAGATACTACTGTTCTAAAACACTTATATATATAGTATCTGCAGTTATTGTAAATTGGTGTGAACTTTATATTATTGACATATATATAGTAGAAAAATACACAACAACAACATGTCTACATTAGCAGATTTTGTAGCACTTGGTGAGAAATTTTATTTCACAGGCCTAGAACTTTGACATGGGCAGAAAAGAAAATCTCAGAATTCCAGGTTCAGCAAATAGAAGACAGAGCAGCAGCTAGACAAGACATAGAAACACAACATACAGCAGCTAGAGAGCTTAGACAATCACAATAAGACAAATAGATCAAGAATAATCTTTAGAAAGAGAAAGATTACATCTCGAAGGAAAAAAGACTACAGTTTGAAATAGACAAATGGAATTTCGAGAAACAGAAACTGACGTTACCATTAGCACAAAAATACTACAAAAAGAATGTAAAATGCTATCTTTGTGATAGTTTTGGACATGAAGTCAGGAATTGTAGGCTACAACAAATAACTAAAGAGGCTAAGAGAACATATGCTATGTCTAGTAAGAAAGAACAACATAACCAAAAGACAAACATAGTATCCATGCCAACAGACAAGAACACACAAAACAAAATCTGCAGAGAATTCCATAAAAAGATAACCTCACCTGCAGCCCCAAAGTAGCGACACAAGAGGTGAATACAGCAAATATCCTAAACGGAACTCTAAAAATCTAGAAATCATTAGTTAACGGCATACCCACCACAAGCATAAGAAACACGGGAACGTCAATAATGGGAGTTGACCAAAGGTTTGTTAGAAAGAAAGAAAGTGTAACTTGTCAAACATTCGGTGGAACCCTCGAGAGATGTGACATAGCATGGATCCAAATCGACAGCCCATACTATACCGGGAGAGTACAAGCAGTAGTCTTACTAAACCCTTACGCTGGGTTAATGATTGGCAGCATACCACAGGTAAAAGATTGTACACAGGAAGAAATCCAAGCATTGCAAGTAAAAGAAACTTTAACAAATGCCATGACAAGAGCACAGCAGGAAAAAGATAAAGAACAAGATAAAGTAGTCATACTGCAGAATAACCAGACAAACACTAGACAGGTAACACATAAACAGAACAACGACTTCGCAAAAAACAAATGGAAAACACTTATGAAAAACACTGTCTACAAGGTGACAGGAAATTAGAAACTTACCACATAGATCAGCTTGCTGATAAAGTTGTAGATAAACCACTGACACGTGCGCAGTCAACAATCACACCAACACCACAGTGCCTAATAAAATATCAGTCTCCTGATACAAGCACAGATTTCATCAGACTTAGATTGAATACATTCAGCATGTCGATGACTACTATTATTTTAGAAAACCAAACATTACATCACATGTGGGAAACATTTATTGCAAAAATACAACATATATTTAAAAACCAAGATTCTGCTTCAGAATATACAGAAAGCTTAAAACTAACTGATCACAGTACATCACCAGTCAAAGCACAGGAGATGATTGTAACAGCATATACTTACTTTGTTCAGCAGACAAAGGCAAAAACAGTAACGTCAAACAAAAATTGTAGATTTAAAAATATGAACACAACATTATACCATTCACAAGATAACTTCACAGTTATCAAAATGAAACTCTCTTGCCTTGTGATATGTATATATGTTGCATAGATAGTTTAGAATAAATATACTTTTTTAACAGAATGAATGCTTAGTTAATGATAATGTTGATGTTCATAATGTTGTTTGAATGGACATAATACAAAGAAACAGCAAATGCAAAAATATTAACAATAACTATAGCTCTGATATAGAGGAGCTAAAGTCTGATTTGACATACTGTCCAGGTGATGCAATCATGATAGTATATCATGATCATGTGTAAAATATAGCTAAAGTAATACTTCTACACCATGATGATGCTAATCAAATTCCATGTAAATATGAATACCTTTTATGTGGATAGCAGAGAAAAAATTACAAATGTACATCACATCACCTACAAATCACTGATGCATTACGTCATAGCAAGGGTGCTTGAAGAATCAGCAGCACTCTGAATTGCTAATAAGGACATTTGCATGTCACTGGAAACAGTTTAAGATTAGTTACTGCTATCTATTGTAGTAATATTTGTAATATATTCATATGTACATAGATACACACATCCCAATATGTTATTATTCTCAGATAGCATTAGATTGTCTGAAGCTGAATGGAGATTAATGATGAAACTACAGACAGAAGACCTACACCACTTGAACACACGATGAGCACCACAGAAGTCCACAGACCACCATAATATTCATAAGCTATTGTTGAATGGTCACAAGAATGATCTACGTCTCACAAGTACTCATCAAAGGATCTAGGTTCATCACATTAATTTAACATTATAATTTCCATCATTATGATCATCATCAAAAAATTTTGGGGGAAAAAAAACACAAAAGGAAATATACATAAAAACAAACAAAAGAAATAAAAATTAAATGAAAAAAAGGGGGGGGGGGGGACTTTTGAAATGGGAAATTGAAATAAAATAATGAAAAAAGAACAAAAATATTTATTATTTCCCCTGATATTATGATTATCATTTCATTCATCATCATTATGACAATTAATGAATAGTTACATAGATTGTTATACATTTTGAAATTGAATAGCCCCAGTAGAACTTATGATCTTATGAGAAGATCCACTACACATAGTACAAGAGACACTTATGAATCTACAACTTGAATTCTCTACAACAGAATAACTATATGTTGGATACAGAAAACTTACAAGTTCAACAGTGCGACACATGTGGTCACAATTAAAACAAAAGGTGCATAATTGAGACAAGTGTTAAAGCAAAGTATGGTCACGGTTCAACTGAACATATAAACAACAACAAGTGAAAACGAAAGTTTGAGAGAAACAAAACAAGTGCGAGTTTACAGAATTGGTCTAAACCAGAATATTTCAAATAAAACATGAATAAACCAACGAACATGTTGTATATGTGTGAGATTACTGTATTGATTCAATGTACAGTAAGGGCAAATTATAAAACATGTATACATTGAATACAAAATATTATGGTAACATTAATTGCATATAGGGATACATGCATACATAGGAGAGAATATATTGTTATTAATTGCATATAATGAAACGTGTATACATTTTATGGAATATATTATTAGTATTTATTGAGGATTATTGAACACGTATGCATTGTATTGATATGATGATTCATTAAGGTAAATGAATCGCATTAGTACATGCATAAGTGGAAGGGACAAAGTAATAAGTTGTATAGAAAAGTGGTATAGAGAACAAACAGAAAAACAGCATCGCCATAACATCCATGTGCAATGATAGCATCAGGTCAACACACCCCAAAGCAGATAATACCTGGGTAGGATACAGAAGAGATAAATACACTACATGCATCAAGTCAGCAATAAGGTCTAACATAACTCATCTACGTCCAAGTCAAAATAAGAGCGATCCATAGATACAAGAAGAGACAGTGAAGGCCATAGTCCATAAGCACATACTGATGCCTTACCCAGGGCGTGAGGGCTTGGAGAAGGGTAAGATGCTCATGTAAATTACATGATTGAGGAGCTGCTAGGGATGTTTAGAGAAACATTGGATCCTAGGTCAGACTAGGTCTCAGACCTCTGAATTAGAATGGAGGCTGTGACTACACGGAGTCTAAGGTGTAGACGGGATACCATGTCCGCATAATATTTTATATTTTCTTGTGCTGTTGTTTATTGATGAAGACTTGTCACGAGTATAAATGAATCACGGAAGAGATAAGCTCATATATAATGACAATTGACGTACAGAGATGTGCGAGTAGTGATAATGACCAAAGCGTGCGACCATAGAGTCCACAAAAAGAGACTGTAGTGTGTGATTATCCAACTCATGTCAAGAATTAGAGGACTGAGTAAAGATAGTAAAAATGTTTACAACATTAAAAAAAGGGGGGGGGGAGGGCATATTGCCATGAGATGGATACGAGAAATAGGGCAAATAAGTCAAACGTAGAAACTTGATAGATGTCACTAAGACACACAGTTGAAAATCAAGCTAAACACCGGTAGCACTAGTGGGCGGAGTTAATGTGGTCACTTGACTGCGCCCAGGCCAAAACCGGAAAACAAGCATTCGGCAGACGGCGCCGGGACGTGGAAGAGGAAAGTCGATTGAAAGTGATTTGAAAGCATTTGAGAGCGTGTGAAAGCAATTGAAAGCGATTGAAATCATCTGAAATACAGTTCAAAGTTAAAGATTGTTCCTGTTGTGAAAGTTGGCGATGATGGAGCAACACACTGAAGCTGACTCCTGATGAAACGCCGACAAGTGGTGGCGTGACAGCTGACACTGTTTTGATAACACCTCAAGCAGAATGGCGGGCAGAGACACGCCGTGAGCAGGACTTGTTGGTTACAAGTTACGTGAGTGAGTAGTAATAGAACTATTAAGCAAGTTAACAAGTGAATTATACTATAGTAAGATCTATAAGATGCATCAACCGAAGTCTCTCTTGACGATTAGATTAACCATGCATTGTGTTTTTGTAAGCAGTGGGTGTGCTGGTCATACGCAGAACGCGGAACGGCAGGAAGCCGGCGGTGTATGACAGCCACGTGTGAATACTGTTCTACAATAAAGGTGACTGTGTTGTCTAAGGACGCAAAGGACTTGTGGGTTGTGTGCATAGTAGATCTGTGATTCGTAAAGTGTTTGTACGAGCCATTTTAAATATTACACCCTGGACAAATCCAAGATGTCGGACATTTGGCATTATTCCGTCACTCGGCACGAGTGATTCCGTCACTTGGCACATTGAGGTTTATGATATTTTGTTGGCATATGTGACAGTTTCATAAATATGGATTGGAAGTTGAAAATAATCTTAGCTAATAGCATACACCATGGCAGGCAGTAGGGGTATAGTGTAGTTAGCAAAACCATTATCAAAAGCATTAACAGAGCAACAAACCATTTTGCAAGAATGTCTACTTGTTGCGGGGCCATAGATTGCAGGTTGCGGATTATTATGGCTATCAAATTGCACATAGAAAAATGGTCGAGGTCTAGTCCAATTACTAAGAATAGTGCCAGTGCCATAATAGTGGAAATACCTTTGGTCTCAAATTTGGTTAGTGTTTCATTATTTTCGCCTCACTACCATTTGGCTGATTGAGTTTCCTTTGGCCTTTTGTGTAGTAGTTTGATGTTGTTTACCAAAGAGAGGTCTTGCTTTTGCAAGTGACTACACCATTGTCTGGTTTCACTTCTTGGTAATATAATTGCACTGATTTGTTCTAATTATTGTGATTCATCTATTTTTTTTTTTACCTTGGTCATAGATCTTGTAACTACATTGGCATGGATATTATATTCATACTATTTATTTATTTCTGTATCTGAATAGTCAGGTGTGTCAGGTCTTAAACAGATTTGACTGAGCTACCGTATGACAGTAGACCGTACTACCTGCTTTCTGTTAGCGCCGAATGTTGGCCGGCGCTTACCAAACCCGACACTCCACATTGTGCCACGGCTTCGGGCGGAAGAGCACAATTGGGAGGGTACAAGCCTTAACCTGATGCCAGGAAATGCAATCTAAAGACATAATGTCATGGCAGGGCAGACCAAGCCCTAAGCCTTGGTTGGCAGCTGGTCTAGGATCGAAGCTCCGAAAGGCGGACAGGTAGCGCATTGCTTTGCTGATCCGGCTTCTCTGGTTCCAGATGTAGAGGTGTTATCTTTCCTCTGGAGTGAACTAGGCATGGGCAACACATGGTATTTATATTTTAGCCCAGGCTTTGTGCTATGGAGAGACAATAACTCCATCCCTGGTCTTAACTGGTCTCAGTATCAAAGCGAGAGGCAACATTTACGGGATATAAGTTCTTGTCAATTGGCGTAGACATGGGGCGCCACGGGTTGCCTCTGACGGTGGGAGACACCTACAGGTGTCACTGATCAGCTACCGCCCGCCTCAAGCTAGGCAGCCTCCGGCCCATTGGATACTGATCCGCCACAGCCTGCTTGCTTCAATGGGTGCTTGGGGCTAAGACAAAATCAGAATCACAGTCTGTATAACCAATGCGCCAGGCACTAATAAAAAGAAAAAGAAAAACCCCAAGCTACGGCTTGCAAACTGGACCGTAAGAACTATGTGTCCAGGATTTTCCACTGACTTGACAAATATTGACGATGTGAGAAAAGCGGCTGTGATTGATGCTGAACTCAATCGTCTTAACATTGATATTGTTGCCTTGCAGGAGACTCGCCTCGCTGAGCAAGGGTCACTCAAGGAAAACAATTACACCCTTTTTTTTTGGAAGGGTAGTGGGCAGGCAGAAAAAAAGGCAACATGGTGTGGGCTATGCAGTGAAGAATTCGCTACTGGGAATGATTGAAATTCCAACTGGAGGTAATGAAAGACTATTATTCCTGCGCATGGCAACCGCTTGTGGTTTTGCCACCATTATTACTGCATATGCACCGACACTCGCTTCCTCTGATGATGTGAAGGATTCGTTCTACGAGGAGTTAGACTCTATTATCAAGGCAGTTCCAAAATTCGACTACATTTATATGCTCCGTGATTTCAATGCTTGTGTAGGCAAGGACTCGAGTTCATGGCCAGTGTGCCTTGGAAAATACAACACCGGTCGCATGAATGAAAATGGGCAAAGGCTGCTGAAGCATTGCACCAGATATGACCTATGTATTACAAACTTCTTATTTAAAACAAAAGAGCTGCATAAGGTCACACGGAAACATCCAAGATCCGGCCATTGGCATCAGCTGGACTTCATCATCGCACGGAGACAACATCTGAACAATACATCATTAACTCGAAGTTACCAGTGCTGACTGTGATACGGATCATTCTTTGGTTGTTGCAAGAGTTAGACTGAGACCAAAGAGAATCTACAAAGCTAAACATAAATCAAGCCCCAGGATTAATATTATTAACACTCAGGATCCTGAAAAGTGCTTTGAGTTTCAACAGCAACTTAAAGACGCGTTTACTGATACATCAGACAATTGTACAGTAAGTGAAAAGTGGGGTAAACTTAAGGAAACCCTTTATAATACTGCGGTAGGGGTTTACGGCACTGTGGATCACAAGAGGCAGGACTGGTTTGCTGCAAATAGCCAGACACTTCAGCCCTTTATTGATAAAAAAAAAAGATAGCTCTCTTAAGAAACAAGGAAAGACCAACGCGTAACATTCTCAGTGAGTTGAAGCAAGCTAGGAAGGATGTACAAAAGGCTGCCAGGTAGCGTGCAAATGACTATTGGATCAAGTTATGTGAGTTCATTCAAATCGCAAGTGTTAAGGGAAACATCAGAAGCATGTATGAAGGGATAAAGAAAGCCTGTGGTCCAATGATCGAAAGAAATGCACCACTAAAAACTTTGACTGGAGAAATCATCACTGATAAGAAACAGCAGATGGATAGATGGGTAGAGCACTAATTGGAGCCCTACGCAAGTGAGACAAAATTAGCGAATGATGTCCTCAACGCCATAGAGGCCTTGCCAACTCTAGAACACCTGGACACACTTCCCACCATAACAGAAATTAAGTTTGCTATAAATGAACTTGCATCTGGCAAGGCTCCAGGTAAGGATGGGATTCCAATAGAGGTAATCAGGAGTGGACAAGAAACACTCACTCTACAGATCCACCAGCTAACAGAGTTAAGCTGGCGAGAAGGGCAAGTCCCACGGGATTTCAAAGATTCAAGCATCATAGCGCTGTACAAGAACAAGGGCGATCGAAGCGACTGTAACAACTATAGAGGTATTTCACTTCTGTGTACTATTGAGAAAGTATTTGCCAGAATTGCGGAGATCAAGTCTACCCTGAATCACAGTCTACCATTGATATGATATTCTCATTGCGACAGATGCAAGAAAAATGCCGTGAACAGAATCAACCACTGTTTATTGCCTTCATCGACCTCACAAAGGCATTTAATTTATCAGTCGCGAGGGGCTGTTCAAGGCACTAAAGAAGATTGGTTCCCCACCAACTCTTCTGTCCATTGTGGAATTGTTTCACACAGGCATGAAGAGTATAATCAAGTTTGATGGTACAGCTTAAGAAAAGTTTGAAATCAAGAATGGAGTTAAGCAAGGTTGTGTACTATCCCCCACCCTCCTTTGGAATATACTTTTCACTTCTTCTGAGATATGCATTTCGTGATCAGGATGCCGGTATATACATTCACTCACGCTCAGATGGCGGCCTCTATAATGCTCTGAGATTGAAGGCCAAGACTAAAATTAGGAGGGTACTAATCAGAGAGTTGCTTTTTGCGGATGCTGCTGCAATTACGACCCACTCTGAGGAAGAATTACAACATCTACTATCTGCATTTTCCAATGCTTATTCTGAATTTGGTTTAACAATTAACAAAAAGAAGGCACAGATTATGTCACAAGGTGCACATGGGGTACCATCAATTTTTATTCGCGACGCTGAACTGGAGATAGTAGACCAGTTTACATATCTAGGATCAGAGGTAAATAGCAAATATTCCGTAGATCAGGAACTCAACATCAGGATTGGTAAGGCAGCAACAACAATGAACATGTTAGCAAAAAGTGTCTGGGAGAACAGGAAGCTTACCGCCGAAACAAAAGTCCTCGTCTATCAAGCCTGTGTCCTTAGTACTCTTCTTTATGGCAGTGAAAACTGGTCAACTTACTCACACCAAGAGAAACGTTTAAACAGCTTTCATATGCGGTGTCTGCGAAGAATACTTGGTATTAAGTGGCAAGACAAAATCGCAAATACTGAAGTATTGGAAAGATCAGGTTGTGTGACGGTGTATTCCATGCTCAGTCTTCGTAGACTTAGATGGATAGGACACGTTAGGAGGATGAATGATGGTAGAATATCAAAGGACATCGTTTTTGGTGAATTACAGATGGGTAGGAGATCTCAAGGTCGGCCTCTGCTACGATACAAAGATGTGTGTAAGCGGGACATGACTGATACAGGCGTTGATAATGCACATTGGGAGCAAGTCGTCGCTGGACGTGTTGCATGGAGGGCAACTATCAGAAATGGAATAAAGACAAAGGAGAAAACGATTGCAGATAAAGCACACACAGAGCGTGAGAGACCTAAGATGGTGCATGGTGGTGGAAATGACCATGTTTTCACATGCATCCACTGTGGACAAACATTTACAGCACGAATTGGCCTTATCGGCCACACTCGCCACCGCCATATGTCGTAGTTATTAAGCCTTTTTGAAGCACAATGTACCAAACTATCGTCTGTCAAGACGGAAAGGTGCCAATATAATATGAATAGTCAGTTACTGAAGGTAAATTACCAATTATTAAATCACAACATAGGTTTTTCAGTGCGGCACACCTGACTTTTCCTGAAATAAAAGGAGATGACATATTGGTCCATAACAGAGGGTCTCGTTCCTTTCTACCTGAACATGTTCATTATCATGGATCCTGTGTCATGCAAGATAGTGACTATATGGCCAGTAACAACACCTTTATGAATGTTTAATTTCCCATTTTTATATACAGAAGCATTTGCTTCTTCAAACATTTTACTAATATCACATATAGGTGAGTTGAAAGCATCACTGTCTTTGACAAAAGCAGCTGCTTCTTTCTCAACTACTTTATTGACTGAAGAACGGCTTTCATGAATACTTGTATTGGTAGTTTTTAATTCACTTATACCTTTACGTCTTCGGGCATGGCCAAAAGCCTTACAGAAATTGAATTTCATTATGTACTTCTTTCGATATAATCTTGCCTGTTTACTTAAAACCATGTTAATAACATAGTTATGATATTCAGGATTTTTATCACACATTTTGTTTTCTCCGTGTGATGACTTCACACAATGTTTACAGGGTGATATTTTCTTTCTTCTGTGTTATAATTGCTACCCTTTCGTTTTAAACCTCAGTGGCCGTAGTACCAATTGTGATATTTTGTGATGTGGTCTTAAAAATGTCTTTATTAGCGTTGAGATATGCCGAAAGTTTCTCTTTTATCTCTTTGACAGAACTACTCTTTATCTTTTAAGAATTTTGAGAATGGTAATGGTAGTGTTGTTAATAGTGTTTGTTTAATTACTAGGTCATTTAGTGCGTTACAATAGCTGTTAATATTTTCAGTCTTTGCACTACTGAAACATAGTCTTCAAATGTTTGCTTGGGTTTCGGGGTAAGAATTTTGAATTGTGATCCGACACCTTTCTGGTCAAGAGGAAAATAATGTAAAATCTTTGCTTTAACATATTCATAATCACCTTTAATCTGTAATGGTGTAGTCTTAAAAATGTTATTATTTTATTTTCAGGTACATTTCTATATTGTAAAACATACCAATGTTTCTTGTGGATTTAATTTTCATGCATCAGTGTTTCAAACTGTTCCGTCCATTCTGAAAATATGTCACCTTGTTTATATTTACTTTCTAATTTAGATTGCCTTAATTTCTCATATAGTTTTTTTTTTTAAATCTGTAATTCTTTTTTAATTTGCCAAAATTTATCTATTGCGTCTTCTTTAGCTTGTCTTTTCTTTTGTTTCACAAGTTGCTTCTCTTCTAGTTTTAATTCGCCAGGATCGTTTAATTTTGACATTTTTAAATGAAATTGAAATATATGCAACATTTTATAATATCTCACAAAATATTATTACAATTATACACCTGTAGATGATATCTCACCAATTGTCAGTGTATACATATATGACCAATGTTTGCAGTGGCCTGATCTCTATGGATAAACATTCATTACAAACAACTGTAAAATTGTCTTATACTCACCTCTTGGAGTTTTATTTTCAGTCCCCTGATTTGTTTGTTCAGCCATTCTACAAGTAGCTCGGCAAGGTTGTGTCCTGCCTCCCCTCTTGTTCATAACCTATGTGGACAGCATATGTAAAGAAACCAGTAAAACAGAGACCGGAACAACACCACATGAAGAACAGAACACAGAAGAAGAACGAATGGCAGATTACACTATTAAAGAACGCTATGCCCAGTAATTAGTTTCTGTTTTATCTCATCTCTTCTCGATGGTGTTAGGTATGGCCACATGAAGGTTTTGGGCGATGTAGACCTGAAGGAGATGACCGACTGCTTTAATCAGAACCTTAGGACAGCATTAGTACCGCAGGATTGGTTACATAGCTATCTCATCCCTCTCCCAAAACCATTCAAGGATCATTCAAAGCTTAGCGGCTTTAGGAACATCACCCTTCAAAATACATTTGGGAAGGTTTTAGAGAAGATAGTCGCTGTTAAGCTGCAGGATTGTTTGGGAAAGGGTTAAGTTTCTTCCAAGAGGCCCGGGGAGCTACAGGCCAGAAAAAGATACCTGGTCAAATACAGAAATTTTTGCCTTTGGCGTTTATGTGGGGTTCCAGAGTAGACAGGAAACGAAGGCGGCAGCGCTTGGTCTCGAGGATGCGTACAATAGAGTTCGCTATGATATTTTGATGACCGCACTGATGGAGAAGGGGGTCAATCCCTTGTTGGTGAACTGGATATCAGTGTCAAGGTCCTAGATATAACACAACCGAGGACAGAGGACATAAATAGGTCATGGGAAGAGTACGGGGGTAGTAGACCGATCCCGACGCCTAGGACAGTAGGTGAAGGGACAGGACTGTGCCATTGAGTAACCGGACAAGTTCACCTTGGACGTAATGACGCAGTACGCCTGCCTCAACAGGCAAGTGCAGGACAGACGTGACTAGCACAACCTCCCATGGACTTCACGAGGGTCAAGTGCCTCGTGACCACCGAACTGAGTATGAAACTAGACGAGACTCGGACACGAATGAGAGAGGATGCGTGACTGTGTGGAGAGGAAGAATGGTCTAATGCTTAGACTTCAGTGCGAGTGAATGTGACCGCTACTTAACGTGTGTTGGTGTGTTTGGCGAAACACGAGTGCGCATGTCTTGCTAGTTGCGCAAGAGTATTTTCTGGAAGCTGTGCGGGATTGTATTTAGAGTCGTGCGAACATTCTTGTGATATTTATGATAGTATTTATTATGATGTATAACCATTATAGGATGTAACATTGCATTCATGTTTTCATGTCTCATCTATACTCGCACCATCTGCCTGTCTGAATCCACTATGTAAACCCCTAGAGACGTTGACAGGATATCGTGCGGGCTGATCCATTTTGGTGACAATCTAAGACAGTTAAAACAAAGTAGACAATCGTGACGGCCGATCGGTTTTGGCGACACTGCCATGAGATGGACACGAGAAACACAGCAAGTGTGTCATTCGTAGAAACTAGATAGATGTCATTGACACACAGTTCAAAGTTTCAAGCGAACACCGGTAGCATTAGTGGACGGAGCTAATGGGTCACATGACTGCGCCCAGGCAAAGACCGGAAGAGAAGTATTAGCCAGAAGGCGCTGAGACGTGAACAGAGAAGGTCGATTGAAGAGTTGTATAAAGTGTTTACAGTGTTTGAAAGTATTCAAAAGGAATGGGAAACATCTGAGACGCAGCTGAAAGTAAAGATTGTTTCTATTGTGAACGGTGACAATGATGGAGCAACACATCGAAGCTGTCGCTTGATGAACACAAACACCGGCCAGTGATGGCGAGACAGCTGGCCCTGTTTGGAAAACACCTCAACGAGAATGGCGGGCAGATACACGCCGTGACCAGAACTTGTTATGTGTGAGTAGTGTTTGAACAGTTAAACCATTTAATAGATAGACTATAACATCATCAGACAGATCAGATGTAGCAACGATAGTCGGATGACGATTAGATGAGCAAGACATTGTATAACTGTGGCAGACGGTGTGCTGGTCATATGCAGAACGCGAAACGGTAAGAGCAGACGGCGTATGACAGCCACGTGTGATACTGTTCAACAATAAAGGTGATTGTATCGTCTAAGGACGCGACGGACTTTTCTGTTGTGTGCATACTAGATCTGAGAGTGATAAACTGTTTTGTTCGAGCCCATAATAAATATTAAACCTAGACAAATACCAAGATGTAGGACATTGGGCATTGATGTAGACACGTGGCCCAATTGTGTCTGAAGTATTCATCCAGCATACAGACACGAACTCGGCACTTGGCACGTGGGGTTTGCGCCCGTTTGATATTGAACCCAAAGTTAACAAAGAATTATTCTTCAACATCAAAGTTTGTGAATTATCAAGTAAACAGTGCCATCAGAACAAAGAGTTAACAGTGAAAAGTTATGTTTCATGAAGTCAAATAGAATGACATTGACCAAGGTCAACTGATAAATATGGCTACTAATTAGAACAGATTATCTCACGTCTCAGTCCAACATCACACTACGTGATTGTCTAACATAATAAATCAGTGTGCAGTTACAAAAATATATTAAAATTCCAAAATTTATTTCAAGAAGAATTATGGCACTCAGCCACACCAAGCAACACTACAGAGCCATCTTCGTGTGCTTCACGCACTACAGTGCACTAATGAACTAATGACAATGTCAGAGTAAAGAATATTTGTCAGATTCACTTGTCAACATACATCAGTAGTTGGGCAAGAACTTTTCACATCACTTTTCTGGAGCAGCACCTTTGAGGATTCAACTTGGACTGATTCCTAATCAACCCAGATTGCAGCCAAGTGATTCCCAATCAAGTTCTGAACAATGCCGGAGTGGAGCCAAGCATCTGGACCAAGCCACCAAAGACACCAGAGCTGAATATACACAGGTTGAGTTGTTTCCATTTGATTTGTGTATGTGTCTTGCTTAGTAGTTCAGAGTCAACAGGCACCCTTTCATTACTATGTTTACTCACCCTCATCATTAGTGTGAGGTTGGAGGGCTACTTTTGTGGTTATTTCATCATCACCCAAAAGTACGTTTCGTTCAGTTAGTATTCTTAATTGACTTGATAAATTAGTAAATTTACGACTACAAGCGTGAACTTTGTCATGTTTTGTAACCTAGTCCATTATTTGTTGTTCTTTAACGTCATTAATGTCTCTATTATTTGTAAATATTTTGTCCACAGGTGTTATGTCATTTAGCTAAAACTTCTGATAGGTGTTATTGTTCTCCAGTATTGTTATCATTCTTGTTGAACAGCATTACAGCAAGATCATCACAGTCGGCTTCACCAAAAAAAGACCAGCAGCGACACTGACTAAGATATATTCTTGTTGTTGAGATTATCTACCATTGTCAACACAGATACTAGTATCCGAATACACTGATAAGTTAGTATCTACATTGGTTCCAGCTACAGATTATTGACATAGATAGTAGACAGGTTTACAACCACAACATGTCTACATTAGCGGATTTTGTAGCACTTGGTGAGAAATGTGGCTTGACATGCCCAGAACTTATGGCATGGGCAAAGGAAGAACTCTCTGTCTTTCAAGCACAACAAAGAGAAGACAGAGCCGCAGCCAGAGAGGCCAGAGAAGCACAAGAGAAAGCAGCCAAAGAACTTAACTGGAGTTAAAAATATTAATGGCACAAGGGGCATCAGCCAGAGAGGCCAGAGAAGCACAAAGTAAATCAGCTAGAGAGGCCAGAGAAGCACCAAAAAAAAAAAAAAAAAAAAAAAAAAAACAACAACAACAACAAAGAGATAAAGACCTAGCTTTAGAAAGAGAAGGATTAGATCTCGAAGCAAAAAGACTACAGTTTGAAAAAGACAAACTGGCAGCCTATCAAATCATGAAGGACAAAGATATTGAGGGTAACATTGAAGTGAAAATGTTAGAAATGGCAAAGGAAGCTGAAATTGCACAGAATAAATTAGCAGTCAAAATCCTGGACCCCATCAAGAGATATCAGGGAATTATTAGAAACTTCGTTCAAGGTGACTGGTTATTAGCATGGGTGACTAATTTCGATGTCCTCGAAATGAGGAGTTGGCGATCTTGTTTCATAAGCATCTTGCCATGGAGCCTCTCAAAGTGTAGAGATGATACCTGAGAATCGTCGAACAGATTATCAGTACATAAAAGAGCGGGTCCCAGCACATTTTTCCTTATATCAGACAGGACTTCGCACAGCTTACAAGGCTGTAACCCCGAAGGCAAACCAGACCTTCCTAGACTTTACAGCTGAAACCACATCACTATTTGATAAATGGTTGAAATCAGCAGGGGTAGGTACTGACAAGCACAAGATAAATCAGCTAGAGATGCCAGAGAAGCACCAATAAAAAAAAACAAAGAGATAAAGACCTAGCTTTAGAAAGAGAAGGATTAGAGGAACTATGACAAAGTTAGTCTCAGCAGTGCCTGATAACATGGCAACGTTCCTGATAGAACATAAATGGGCGTCCGTATCTGAGATGGAGTCCAGAGGAGAAGCGTACTACAAAGCACATAAAGAAATTTTCGCAGAAGGGGCCGAACCTGAACTAATAATAGGGGCGGCAGCCAGATTGTCAAATCAAAAGAGTAGCAATCCATCAAATAGATATCACCAATACAATTACCAAAACAGAGGTATTCGACCATACCAATACAAACCAATTCAGCAGAGACCATATAACACACCAAATAGGGGTAGGATTATAGATTGCAATTACTGCAGCAGACAACACAGATCACTTGAGATGTGTGACAGTAATCCAAGTTATGACTCATACATAAAAAAAACCTATCGGTAAAACGACTAGACAAGGTCTCAGACTATAGAAACAATGTAAAAGGTTATCTTTGCCATAGTTTTGGATACCTAGCCATGACTTGTAAATTAAAACAACTGATCAATGTCAATCTGGCTGACGTCACGTCAAGCAGCGACGAAGACGAACCAAAAAGCACCAATACGCCAGACATAAATACTAGCCAATACAACAGTAGCAATGAGGAGAAATACATACAAGACGCTCACTCGGTTCAGGCTTAAAAAACAACCCCAAAGTTCCAAATGGCACTTGTGAATGGAAAGGCGGTAAACATGATTAGGGACACAGCTACATCAATTGTTGGTGTACACAGAAAACTGATAAAGGATGATGGCAATACAGGCGACAAAGTAACTTGTAAAATATTTCCAGGTTCTGTAGAAGAATATAAAACAGCAATAATAGATTGCCCATACTACCAAGGACAGATAGCAGCAGCAGTCCTACCACAATCTACAGCAGACCTATTGTTAGGAAATGTTGCAAATGTAAAAGAATGTACAAGACAAGACATAGAAAAATGGGGAAAAGAGAACAGGATCATGGAGTCCACCCTACTAAAGACCAACAAGTTAAAATAGATGATAATATATCAGACATATTAACAAATATGTACCAAACAGACGAATAAAACAGAAAAGACCAGCAGTCACCCCATATTGATTTAAATTTACCAACACAATCCACTCAAGAAGTTATCACATGGGATGCACTGTCAATCAGACCAAATTTAACTAGGAGTGAGAAAGCCAAGGTAGACTTTATCATTGAACATTACCAATCACACAGCCCATCATTTACTGAAAGTACAGCAATTCTTCAACAAGAATTAACACCATACTTAGATAGTACAACCAGAACAAAGATTAATAAACTTGCAGACTATAGTCTCAGTCAACCCACATGTTGTGCTAGAAATTAGTCTGTAAAATTGTTTGACACATCTTCTCACAAGGATTACAATCAGACACATATATATAACATTCTCTATATAAAACTAAACTAGGAAAACGAAAATCCCCCAAAGATACCAAAAGCACGATATACTGACATAGACTTGCTATTAAAACAATGACAACACCAAAAAGTTCCTCAAGACCAAATTGATAAACGGACACGAGACATTAAGATAAGAAACTGGAATAGATATTGAAAATGTATAGGATTGACAGATGTCCAAAAGAAAGAGTACACACAGCAGATTGACAATTTAAAACAATAACAACATATGTCACACAGGCAGATGCAAACCATTGTTCAGTAGTGCAGATCAAGGAACTATGACAAAACATCAGTATCACTCACAAGATAACTTCAGTTATCATAATCTCGTGTCTTGTGATATGTATATAGTATGGATAGTTTAGTATAGATATAATTGTTTTAACAGAATGAATGATTATTTGATGATAGTGTTGTTTGAATGAACATATTGTGAAAGTAACATGAAATGCAAGAATAATAACAGTAACTATAGCTCTGATATAGAGGAGCTAAAGTGTGATATGACACACTGTCCCAGTGATGCCATCATGATAATATATCATGATAATGTGTTAAATGGAGTTAAAGTAATACTTCTACATCATTATGATTTGAAGATCTGTCAACTTCCATGCAAACATGTAAACGCTTGATGTAAATAGCAAAGAAAAACATTGCAAATGTACATCACATCACCTATAAATCATCTCATAGCAAGGGTGCTTGAAGAATCAACAGCACTCTGAACTGCTAATCAGGACATTTGCATGTCACTGGAAACAGCTTAAGATTAGTTACTACCATCTTTTGTATTAATACTGTTATATATTCATATGTAAATATATACGTACACCACGTTGTGCTATTATTCTCAGATAGTGTTAGATCCGAAGCTGAATGGAGAGTAAGAATGCAGCTACAGATAGAAGACCTATGACACTTGAACACACGATGAGCACCATAGAATCCCATAGACAACCAGAAGAGTTGGAAACTACGGGTAAATGGATACAAGATTGATCTAAGTATTCATCGAAGAATTATTTTCACTATAGTAATTTAACGCTGTACATTTTATCATTATCACCATCATCAAAAATATATACCCCCCCCCCCCCCCCCCCCAAAATGTTTTGAAATGGGAAATGAAAAAAAAAACAAATAATGAGAAAAAAAATATTATTTCCCATGATGTTGTTATTATCATTTCATCCATCATCGTTGTGATAATTAATGTGTAGTTACATACACTGTTATAGATACCCACAGATTTGAAGTTGTGTAGTTCTACTAGAACTTATGATCTTATGAGAAGATCCACTACACATAGTATGAGAAACTCGTATGAATCTACAACTGGAATTGTCTACAACAGAATAACTATATGTTGGAAATAGAAAACTACAAGTCCAACAGTACAACATATATGGTCACAATTAAAACAAAAAAGGTGCAAATTAAGGCAAGTGGTAAAGCTAATATGGTCACAGTTCAACAAAAGTTCAACAAGTGAAAATGAAAAGTTGAGAGAAACAAAACAAATACAAGTCTGCAGAAATGTTCTGAACAAAGATAGTTCAAATAGAACATGAATAAAACAACGAACACTTTGTATATGTGTGATATTACTATATTGATTCAATGTACAGTGACAGCGGATTATAAAACATGTATAAATTGTATGCAACATATTAATTTAACATTGTGTTCATATAGGAAAACATGTAGACATAACATGGAATATATTATCATTCATTGAATATGATGAAACATGTATACATTGTGTGTAATATAGTATTAGTACTTATTGAGGATTGTAGAACACTTATGCATTATATTGATATGATTATGTAATGAGGCAAATAAGTCTCATTAGTAAGTGCATAATTGGAAAGGACAAGGTAATAGGTTGCATAGAGAAGTGGTATAGAGAATAAACAGAAAAGCGATTCGCCATAACATCCATGTGCAATGATACCATCTAGAAAAAGAAAGATCACATCAATACACCCCAAAGCAGAAAATACCTGGGTAGAATACACAAGAGATAAATACACTACATGCATCAAGACAGTAAGGTCAAACATGACTCATATACGTCCGAGTCGAAACAAGAGCGATCCATAGATGCAAGAAGAGACAGTGGAAGCCATAGTCAATAAGCCCACACTGATACCTTACTCGGAACCTGGGGCTTGGATTGGGTAAGAAGCTCATGTATAGTACATGATTGAGGAGCTGCTAGGGATGTTTGATGAAACATTGGATCCTACGTCAGACTAGATCTCAAACCTCTGAACTTGAAAAGGAGGCTGGGACTACACGGAAGTCTAGGTGTAGACGGGTTACCGTGTCCGCATAATATTTTATATTTTTTGTGTGATGTTGTTTATTGATGAAGACTTGTCACGATTCTAAATGGATCATGGAAGAGATAAGCTCATATGTGCGAGTATTGATGAAGACCAAAGCGTGC
Source organism: Cepaea hortensis (assembly GCA_963921405.1). Lineage (NCBI taxonomy): Eukaryota > Metazoa > Mollusca > Gastropoda > Stylommatophora > Helicidae > Cepaea > Cepaea hortensis. Next base: position 96,195,885 of record OY992885.1, on the reverse strand, counting down.
GACCATAGAGTCCACCAAAGAGACTGTAATGTGTAATTATCCAACTCATGTCATGAAGAATAAGACTGAGTAAAGGTAGTAAAAATGTTTACAACATTTAAAAAAGGGGGGTGGGAACATATTGCCATGAGATGGATACGAGAAACACAGCAAGTGTGTCAATCGTAGAAACTAGAGAGATGTCATTGACACACAGTTTAAAAATTCAAGCGAACACCGGTAGCATTAGTGGTCGGAGCTAATGGGTCATATGACTACGCCCAGGCAAAGACCGGAAAAGAAGTATTAGCCAGAAGGCGCTGAGACGTGAACAGAGAAGGTGTTGAAGAGTTGTGGAAAGTGGTTACAGTGTTTGAGCGTATTCAAAAGGAATGGGAAACATCTGAGACGCAGCTGAAAGTAAAGATTGTTTCTATTGTGAACGCTGGCAATGATGGAGCAACACACAGAACCTGTCGCTTGATGAACATAAACGCCGGCCAGTGATGGCGAGACAGCTGGCCCTGTTGGGAGAACACCTCAACGAGAATGGCGGGCAGATACACGCCGTGAACAGAACTTGTGGTTACCAGTTATGTGTGAGTAGTGCTTGAACTGTTAAACCATTTAATAGATAGACTATATCATCGTCAGACAGATCAGATGTAGCAACGATAGTCGTATGACAATTAGATGAGCAAGACATTGCATAATTGTGGCAGGTGGTGTGCTGGTCATACGCAGAACGCGAAACGGTAAGAGCCGGCGGCGTCTGAGAGCTGATACTGTTCAACAATAAAGGTGATTGTATCGTCTAAGGACGCGACGGACTTTTCTGTTGTGTGCATACTAGATCTGAGAGTGATAAAGTGTTTTGTACGAGCCCATTATAAATACTAAACCTAGACAAATACCAAGATGTCGGACATTGGGCATTGATGTATACACGTGGCCCAATTGTGTCTGAAGTATTCATCCAGCATACAGACACAAACTCGGCACTTGGCAGACACCCACAGACAGTTAAGACATAGAATATTTTTGACAGTTCTTGATTTAGCCAAGTAAAAAAAATATACAAGCCTACACACCAAACAACTACAACAATCTAATAGTTTCGACATTATTTGCTAGCACACTGAACGAATAAATTTCAATCAACACTCCACGCTATTCTATTCATCATTCTCTCTCTCTCTCTCTCTCTCTCTCTCTCTCTCTCTCTCTCTCTCTCTCTCTCTCTCTCTCTCTCTCTCTCTCTCTCTCTCCCTCTCTCTCTCTCATTACAGCACATAAGACCGACATGACTACACGACGATACTAATGATTTTCTTTACCAACTACAGGAAATGTAATTTTGTATAAAATCAAGTTTGTATAACAGACGCACAAGACATCAAGTACAGAAGTCAACAGAGGTGCTGGAGCAACACGCCGTTACAAGCTAAGCAGTACCATATTTCTTTTGATCCCACTAAATAGTCACTCATCTTTTTTCACATACGTAAATTTTGATAACCATTTTGTCATAATACTAGAAGGAACATAATCAAGTTATGTACGCAAAATTTATTTGCAAGGGAGATAATTACTCTGTGTATAAATATGTATTACTATTGAAAATTTTAAAAATGTCAACTCTAGAAAAGTGCATTCAGCTAGGGAAACAAGTAGGTTACTCAGTTGATAATCCTGCAGAATGGGGTGAGAAGAAACATGCAGAAAATGTTCTATGAGAAGAACGAGCTCAAGAAAGCGAACAAAAGAAGTTAGAAATGGAAGCGGCTTACAAGAAGTTAGAAATGGAAGCGGCTAACAAGAAGTTAGAAATGGAAGCGGCTAACAAGAAGTTAGAAATGGAAGCGACTAACAAGAAGTTAGAAATGGAAGCGGCTAACAAGAAGTTAGAAATGGAAGCGGCTAACAAGAAGTTAGAAATGGAAGCAGCTAACAAATAGCTAGATATTGAAGCAGCCACGAAACAGAAAGAATTAGAAGTATAGGCAAAAAATATTGAAGCCGAAACCCAAATGAGCGTAAAGCAATTAGAAAGTGACTCTCAGATATAGATTTCAAGTAATAAATTAAAAAGTAAAGAATTAAAAGCAAAAATTCAAAAGGTTTCAGGGAATTGTTAAACCCTTTTGCTCTGGAGACAGTATATCCGCTTGGACAAAGAATTTCGGGATCCTAATGTGATATCATGAAATTCCTAAAGAAAAAACTGGGCACTTGAGCCATTAAAAGGTATAGAAACGATACCCCAGGAATCAATAATAAATTATGAGTATATAAAACATTGAAAAATGCAACATTTTCTTCTTGATGCTGCTGGATATCAGGTGCAATTCTCCAAATTATCCCCAAAAGCTAATCAAGCGTTCATAGACTAGGTTTCAGCTGTACAGGATACCTTCAGTAAATGGATTAGTTCAGCCAAAGTCGATAAGAGATTTGATAAACTAAAAGATGTAATGGTCATGAATAAAATTATAACATCAGTACCGACATCCTTTGCAAAGATTTTACAGCAAAGTGATTGCCAGAGTATTCAGCAATTAGAACAAAAAAGGGGTGCATTTTTTTTTTACAGCAAATAGAAATATCTTTACGTTAAATGCTAGTAAGAATGATGTGACAGCTGCTGTGAACGTTAAACAGTCAAAACCATTCAACTAAAAGAGCAGGCCAAAAGCACAGCTTTCACCATGCACATACTGCAAATTATCACGTGACCAATACGCTATGTATGATAGAAATAGTAACTATCAAACTTACCTCGAAATGATGGTTAAAAATCCGAGAACTAAGCATAATGAGTACAAAAGAGCAGTTAAGTTTTACTTTTGTCAGGCCTGGGGCCATTACTCCGGTAAATGTCATGGTCGCCGTATGCTGAAGAACATAAACGCTGCTATGATTGACACAAGTTCAGACAGTGTGGATGAAAGCGTGTGTGAAAGTCAGCATGAAGATGTAAATGCTTTGGAAGCTATTGACATATTTAACTATGATGATTGTACCACTTGTAATATATTCTAAACACATGGGATGTTAGAGCGCGGCCATGCCATCCCGGTTTCACATGAAAATGTCAATGCCGCTTTGTCATCTAAAGGCAAACTTGAATTTCATAAGGGGTTTGTTAACAACCAGCCTTGCTAAATCCTTCGCGATAGCGGCTCGACCCTTATCGGGTTAAGAAAAACATTTGTACACAAGACGGACTATACGGGAAAATTTATTACCTGTCGCACAATCGCAGGCAACATAGAAAAATACCCCCTGGCAGTGGCAGGAATCCACACACCATTCTTGTCAGGCGGGTAATTTGTGCTGTTTTAGATAACCCTGGTGCAGATTTAATTGTGGGAAATCTTCCAGATGTTAAAAACTCTTCCAACAAAGACATTAGAATTTGGGAACAAATGCATTTCATGGAGTAACAAAACCAACTGCAGATAAATAAACATATGAATATAAAAAAGAAACAGTACAGGTAAAAATCCCAAGGGAGACCACCAGTGACAGAGTTACAAAACAAACAAGTGAAGCACATTACACTTGTTCCTCTCAAGTTAATCAAATTAAGTTAATAAATAAAATTGTCATCAACAGGACTGACAAATGTACGAAAACGGGAACCATCAACATAGTACCATCACAAGACAGCGACCATGCAGATAAACAGCATGCAAACAAAACAACTCAAACAGTATATTTAAGACGAGAACCACATGCCCTACTCCCACATACAGACAAACCGGATTATCTGAAAAACAGGAGCAGAAAGCAACCATCCCCAACACTTAATAGCAGAGAAACAATTGACGAAATCAAAATTTAGATAGAACGCACCGACTTAATTAAAAACGACAATAACACTTTCTCTAAGACACACAACGCGACCGACATAGTTAACCACTCAAGGTCACCATTGAATAGAATTGACATGTGCAGAATGCTTCCTCTACTGCTGTTAGTAAGTATACTCATCACAGCACTGCTTATACATCAGAAGTTAACATTAGCCATAGTGCTGTTGACAAATCATCTATCTGTGATACTGACAACCTTACTGAGGAATCAGTCAACACCATTTCATACTGTGATATTAAATACCACCATAGTCTCTATCTATTATTAGTGGCTTAAAATGGTTAATTTATTTACAATGTGTGAAATTTCATGTATACATTTGAACCACTTTAGCAAAGTGGTTCAAACAATAAGACCGGCCACTCAGCTATTCAAAAATGCTGCCGCCAGCTTGGTCGGATCTCTGAGCGACACATTATACGATAGAAATGTATATATTTTCAACTTAATGTATTGCTATGGTAAATTCACACCCACTCTTAGTAATTTCATGAATGTTTTTCTATGCGTAATCGTGAAATTAAATGTTATTTGTAAGTGTGTCTATTTAGTTGAGGCAATCGAAAGATTAAAATTACTTTTTTTCAAATCCACCCATTCTTCGCCTGCCAGATACAAATGCTCCCTTTATATTGAAAACAGATGCCAGCACCACGACGATCGCGGCGATACTCCTGCAAAGGCATGATGGAGTAGACCATCCAGTTGTCTATGTCAGCAGGAAGCTAAAATCAGAGGAACAACGTTACAGTATTGCGGAACTGGAGTGCCTAAGTGTGGTCTATTGTGTCCTTAAATTATCTAAGGATCTCACGGTTACTCATTTCCTCGTACAAACCGATAAGTCACCTTTACTGGTGATCCAGCAAGGGACACCCAAAAATAATAGAATTGCCCGTTGGGCCCTATTGCTACAGAATTAATCCTATGAGATAGAGCACATTAAAGGAGCCAATAATATTCTAGCCGATCTCTTGACGAGGATGCCTGAAACACCAGTCGACTGACCAACGAACTTCTCCGCCATATTTTAGAAACTGCGATAAATTTTACACTGTGTGCCCTAAATTCTACAAGTGACAGTTTTCTACCATTAGAATAATGTTAATAATTTCCTTCAAGACATGTAAAAACTTAAGTCATCGATTCTTCTACAGAGAACACGCGACGAACATTGTACTTAATACATCATCATTCAAGGACGGAATTGCATACTTCATTTATTAATGTTGTAAATTTTTGAAATGTTGTGATGTAAAGAATAATGTATATATATATATCATAAGTAGAAACCCAAATTATGGCTACACCTAAATTGCAAGCCTACATATTTTTTTTCGCGTTTGTAATTTTTGTTCTGATAAATAATGAATTCAAACTTTTTCTCTTTGCTATTTCTAAATTGTAGAAACTTAATACTCAACTTCAGTTATATTTTTAATAAAGTAATGCAGAACAAATTCGTGAACGATAGATGTATGAAAGACAGCGTACATGTATTAAAACAAGGGAATGACAGATATCGTGCAAATTGTACGCTCAAAGCTTTACTCTTATATATTGTAAGCGTCTTTTGCAACACATGTGATTTGTGCCATTTTTCTTGAATGTTTGTAATCATTACACTACACCATTAGGATATGAATCTAAGAATCAGAGCTCGAAGATCCATTTAATAAATTATACATATACTATGGTTCATGACTTGTGAATTTCAAGCTAATGACACTTAGAGGAATAGTACAGCATACACGATAAACACATGCAGATAGTGCATACTAATACACACACCAGTGTAAATAGATTACTCAATACGCCACAAAAACAAATAAATTACAGACACTATAATAGCAGGGCAACGGGAGATTAGTCAACACAAACATGACAACAAGGGACATAAGTAACTTCTAGATAGAAACAAATGATATTTCTTAGATACACTGCCAACGTACGAGAGTAACAATATTATACTGTTGAATGTACACATCTTGAATAATGGGTTGAATGCAATCTTATTGGGACCAGGGAACATTTCCCTTGATGAGCTTCTGTAATAAGAGCCCATTGTCCGTGGTATCGGTTTGGATGTCTGAGAAGGATGCAATTGTAGGGTATTTCCCTCAATGTGAGTCATTTGTTACTTCGGTCAGGATAGTCCCGGTATAGTAAGATTAGCAAGAGTGTGGGACTCTTTAGCAACTATCCAAGATGTTACCACAACAAAAGCATTAGCTGGCTTGTGCCTCGAAGTATATAAGACAGTTACTACCTACGGTTACCACCCTTTACCCATAGATATCATGACATAACTGTTAGTTCCCTTTGGGTCCTTGACATAATTAGTCCAAACTAATTAAATGAAAACAACATTGTGTCATCCATAAGTGCCACAAGGAGGGTAGGAAGGAAGAATGTCAAGGTCCTAGGTATAACACAACCGAGGACAGAGGACAGACATAGGACATGGGAAAAGTACGGGGGTAGTAGACCGGTCCAGACGCCTAGAACAGTAGGTTAGGGACAGGACTGTGCCCTTGAGTGACGGGTCAGGTTCATCTTGGACGGAATGACGCAGTACGCCTGCCTCAACAGGCGACTGCAGGACAGACGTGACTATCACAACCTCCCACGGACTTCACGAGGGTCAAGTGCCTCATGGCCACCGAACTGAGTAGGAAACGAGACGAGACTCGGACACGGATGAGAGAGGATGCGTGACTGTGTGGAGAGGGAGAATGGACTAATGCTTAGACTTCAGTACGAGTTGCTTGCTTGCTTGTGATCGTTGGCTTGAGCTCCAACCCGAAGTTCTGTGTGTCGGATGAAGGCATCCTGTTGTCCAACATCAGTGTGATGTCATACAGGACCTGAGGTTTGTGTGAGTATATGGCTTATTGGTGTGCATACTGGTGGTTCCTTGCCGTACAGGCAGAGACTCTCCGACTTCGGAGGAATCGGCGATCCTACTGACTTTAGCCAGGACCCCGAAGGGATCTGTTGCTCAGGACGCTCGACGAGGACGCATCAATAGGTCTTGGCCAGTATATAACCCCGCCCTGATGCCTTGGAAACACTTCTGCGTCCCTTCAGTGAGAGTGAATGTGACCGCTACTTAACGTGTGTTGGTGTGTTTGGCGAAACACGAGTGCGCATGTCTTGCTAGTTGCGCAAGAGTATTTTCTGGAAGCTGTGCGAGGTTGTATTTAGAGTCGTGCGAACATTCTTGTGATATTTATGATAGTATTTATTATGATGTATAACCATTATAGGATGTAACATTGCATTCATGTTTTCACGTCTCATCTGTACTCACACCATCTGCCTGTCTGAATCCACTATGTAAACCCCTAGAGACATTGACAATCAGCCGTCCTGCATTCTCGACGGGTTGCTCTCCGTCTGGGTGCATGGACCTCAGAGCCACATATTTTAACCCGGGTACTGCACAGGGATCTGCAATCTCACCGGTGCTCTTTAACGTGTATACCGGCAAGATTGCAAACCTAGCAGATGATGTTCTTGCATATAGGCGGGGGAGAGATAGGGAGCAAACAGCTAAGGAGCTGCAGGTGATAGTAGACAAAGTGATTGATTAGTGCAATGAAATGAGTGCTGTCATCCACCCGGAAAAGGCGGCTGTTTTGTGGTGCTCTCTGGACAAAAGGATTGTGAGAGATGATGTCCCAAGCCTCACGATAGATGGTAGAAGCGTCAACAGAGAGAACAAACTGCAGTATCTGGGAATCACATTTGACAGTAGCCTGTCCTTCAAGGACCGTGTGGAAACGGTTGTGACAAGATCTCAAAAGGGACTCAATGCACTTAAATCTATGGCTGCAATGGACACAGAGCAGAGAATGCTCTTCACACTATACCAGCACTTGATCCTCTCAGTGATTGATTATGGACTAGGACTGCTCACTGTCTCAAAGAGTCAGCTGGTGAAATTAGAGCGCATACAGAACGAAGCTATGCGGGTCATTCTGGGATGCACCAGAGACACCCCAGTAGTGTGTATGCGTTACATCCTTGGTCTGCCGACTGTTGCTGGTAGGCACAAGGTGATGCAGGCGAAGGCATACCTCAGAGTAGCTGCAGACACAGATCACCCGTTGCATGAGGCGCTGGACGAAGTTAAGGGTCAGAAACTGATAAGAGGGAAATCATGGATGGCTCAGGCGGAGGATACGATCAGACATATGTACATCTGGGAGAACATTAGGCGAGGAGAGGAGTGGATCAGAGTGCCAGCGGAGCAGACAGACTTGTGCAGAGTTATAATCACATTGAGTCGGGAGTGCAGAGAGTGGTCAGCAGGGGCCACGGAAGTTGAAATCCAGCAACTAATTCAGGATAATGCTCGCCCGGGTGATGTGATTATCTACACGGATGGTTCGGTGTTGAGAGGCAGGAGAAGTGCCTGGGGATTCTTATCAAAAGCTAATGGTCGACGTTTGGTGCAGGAGAGCCTGGCGTACGATACCACAACATCTAGCTTAAGAATAGAGGTGGAGGCGGCCAGTGCAGCTTTCCGCTGGATGGAGAACACGATACATACACACATCGTGATTGTAACTGACACAGAAAGCATTCTGAGGAGGGTGAGGACAAGCAGGCTTCGAGCTGAGTGGCTTGCTTCGCTTTGGAGGTAATGGTTAGCAAGCATCACCTGGATCTTTTCTCCGGGGCATGCCGGTGTGCTGTGGAATGAACATGCGGACAGATTGGCTGGCTAACAAATTTTGGTGGAGTATTGATGCATGATAAGGCAGACGTGGTTGCGGCCTTGTGGGAGCACGTGTACACCTCGGAGGAGCAAATGGATCACCATAGTCTGGTAAGGATGAGGCAGCGAGGTGTGACCTGGGGATCTGGCCGACGCTCGGCGCTCAGAGGAAAGGCGAGACGGACATATAATCAGATTACTACTGGAACTATTAGTATTGGAACTCTTCGCTGGCTGCTGAGGATGGGGACAGTGCGCTTATGGGAATGCCCCGAATGCCTGATGTCGGTTCCTAAATCAATCAATCAATCTTTCAATCTTCTCATCTCATCATGTTCCTCTTGTAACTTGCGGTGTTGAGGTGAAGTATAAACAGCGAGAGAGTGCCCACTTATGGGCCTCATGTATCGATATTCCCATGGACTCTGCTATTCTCTGCGTCCATCGTTTATGTTGTCGGCCTCTTCCTCTGTTTCCCTCTGGTCTGTACATCATTACTTGTTGTGGTATACTGTTAGTTGGTAACCTACTTGCATGGCCAAACCATTTGACTTGCTGCTTTCTAATAAAATCTAGTACAGCTATAACCTCCACTTTAGTCCTGATTTCTTCATTTCTGATCTTATCTCTCCTTGATACATTGAGTATTCTTCACAGGAATCTCATTTCTGTTGTTGTGATTTTTCTTTTCTCTTTTTCTGTCATTGTCCAGATTTGGCATTGGTAACATTGAGGTGGTAGGAAGAGATTGTGTTGTAAAGTGCTTTCTTAGTAGTTATTGATACATATTTGTTCTTTAGTATGGGTGACATTTGTCCAATGAGTTGATTTGCCTTATTGCATCTATTTTCGATCTCGTCTTCTGATTTGCCATTTGATGATATTATACTTCTCAGGTACTTGAAACTCCTTACTTGTTTCAAGGGATGTTCGTTTAGGTGAATCGTTGTTGCTTTTTCTTCTTTAGTTACAGTCAGTACCTCTGTTTTACTTGTGCTAATTTTCATGTTATGTTCCCTACACATTTCGTTTAGACTATTTATGTGGTCTTGTAATTCAGCTTCTGATTTTGCTATTAGTGCTTGGTCATCCGCAAACAGGAGTTCTCTGATGGTTAGATTTGCAAATGGTTCTTCTTCTGTGTTCTCGTCATGCGGTGTTCTTGTGGTCTCTGTTTGGCTGGTTTCTTTGCATATGTTGTCTATATATCAGTCCGTGTATACTTCTTAGTTTTTCTAAGAGCAGTATGAAGATCCCCTGCCGGCTTGCTAGGCCAGTCCAGGTTTAGGATCAAAATCTGACCATAAGGAGTCCATCCCTTATTGCGAGCCATATCCCCGTTTGCCCATGACCTCGCGGTCTGGATTTCCCAGTCTGCATCACGCAGTCTGTTTTAGCGCTATCTTGAAATAATCGGAGGACACAAGTAACAGAAGGATATAAGTTAGGGATAAGACTAGAATAGGGAATAGAGATTCAAGGGACAGAAGTAGAAGATAGAACTCTTAAGCAGTTATCCAACAGGACACACACGTGTCATAAATAGGACACTGCAGGACATGCCAGGGATTTACTCCCAGGTTACAGTAGGAGACAATAAACACGGGAAGTACCCGTAAACAGTGTTAACTAGAGCACAGTAGCCAGTGACAGGCTACTGTACTACGTGCGAGGTAACCGAGCACGCAATAGTGCTGGCGCACGGAGATTCACAAGTCCGCAGCTGGACAACGCTGCCAAGTTTAGGCAGACGAGGACTGGACAGCTCAGCAGACAGGTCGATGTATTTTCCCTGACCATTGTATAGTTTTTCAGGGCACAGTAGTATAGTGACTTACGCTAGGATAGATAGAGATCGTGCTTAGCAGTATTGTAAATGTGTAATGTAATGATGTGTTGATGATATATGCATGTTCATGTGAGCTCATGGAGCCTTGTGTAAACAGTACGCAATAAAGCGAATTTAACCATTTACCCTTTGTACACCTACGAGTTGATATTCGTGCGGTACAAATGAAGAATCCCTGTATGTCTGTCTAAACGAGGTTGTTGACAGACGGGATTATTATGGTGTCAGAAAGTGGTCATTGAACCTACCCACTGAAGTATTCTGATATCACGATACATTACCACTAAAAATACCCACGGAAATATTTTGACATATTTTGGTGTTATAAAGTGGTTGTTAAACCAACGCATATTACGACTGATATATTCGATAATTATTATAATAACATTATGGTGTCATAGTGTGGTTTCTTTACTACCCGCGACAGTGATATTTTGATATCAGGTTTGTTATTATAAAGATTATTTGAAAATTACCCATGAGAAACAATCATTGCAAGTAATATAATAGCACAATCAGAATGTTTGTTAAGAAATCAGCCATGCTATACAAAAATAGAGTGGTTATGTCAACTGACCACTAAGAAGTGATTAAGATTGTCGAAATCGAAGAGATTCTCCCTACAAGTACATCGCAGTCTATAACCGACAAGCTAGTGACAGAACGACATAAGACAGACAACGACGATTCATCTAATCATTTATGCAACCATTCATTTCATTCATATCATTCATATCATTCATATCACTTGTATCACATTTTCGTCTTCCATACTAATGGAATTGTGACATAAATAACATAGTGTATTTTACAGTATTTTCGATGTAATAATTGTTGCTGCTCTACGTAACAGGTTGTAACGTAGTAGCGAGCAGAAATACAGTACGAACAGCTGAGAGAGTGAAACAGTCCAAGGAATCAAGCAAATTGGGAATTCAGATGAGTATAATTATAGTTTTGATCAAGCAGATTAACGACGAATCTTAATTTTTTTCAGATTGTACTGTAAGTTGGTGTATATAATTGAATAGTCGTTTTCTCATTGCCATCAGTATATAAATATAAACGGTAAGAATGTCAACACTCAGTGAATTTATCAAAGCGGGTAAAGATATGGGATTGACTGGTGACAAATTAGAAGAATGGTCAGAACGAAAGTATAAGGAAGTAAAAGATGCTGAGAGAGATGAACGTGCACAAGAAAGACAACGACTTCGGTTCTTACAGCTTCCAGAAATATAATGAGAGACGAGCGATAGCTCTGGCCAACATTACAGATGTGTTGTGATAGTGATTAGCCAGTGGATGCATACAACATTGTGACATCAGACACTAGTAGTCAGTCATGATACCCAGAACATTGTTAGCTACCTCAACCAGCTCTTGACAAAATTAGACAGCCTAATTTTTAAGATAACCACATTGCGTCACACCCATAACCTAAAGTTGGTGACGCAACACAGAGGGGAGGAGAGTATGTCAAGAAGCTGAGGACACAAGTAACAGAAGGATATAAGTTAGGGATAAGACTAGAATAGGGAATAGAGATTCAAGGGACAGAAGTAGAAGATAGAACTCTTAAGCAGTTATCCAACAGGACACACACGTGTCATAAATAGGACACTGCAGGACATGCCAGGGATTTACTCCCAGGTTACAGTAGGAGACAATAAACACGGAAAGTACCCGTAAACAGTGTTAACTAGAGCACAGTAGCCAGTGACAGGCTACTGTACTACGTGCGAGGTAACCGAGCACGCAATAGTGCTGGCGCACGGAGATTCACAAGTCCGCAGCTGGACAACGCTGCCAAGTTTAGGCAGACGGGGAATGGACAGCTCAGCAGACAGGTCGATGTATTTGCCCTGACCATTGTATAGTTTTTCAGGGCACAGTTGTATAGTGACTTACGCTAGGATAGATAGAGATTGTGCTTAGCAGTATTGTAAATGTGTAATGTAATGATGTGTTGATGATATATGCATGTTCATGTGAGCTCATGGAGCCTTGTGTAAACAGTACGCAATAAAACGAATTTAACCATTTACCCTTTGTACACCTACGAGTTGATATTCGTGCGGTACAAATGAAGAATCCCTGTATGTCTGTCTAAACGAGGTTGTTGACATAGCGCTATCTTGAAATAATCGGAGATGTGATGTCGGTTCCTAAATCAATCAATCAATCAATCAATCGGAGAATTTAACATCATTAGTACGCAAAATCTCCCTATATCGGAGTCACAAAAGAAGGTAGTCTAATAGTGCCACGCTACTTTTCGGCTCCAGTGATTCCAATTCCAATTCCAATTTTCAAAAACAAAAATTCCAAATTCGGCTTCGTTCAACCTGCTTCATCAGCTGTGGTTATTGTTGAGGTCCGTGGTTTTTGTGGGTTCATTCACCCTAATTCTTGTCTTGTGAGTCCTATCTCGTACTGGTTATGTATCGTTTGTGTCTGTGACATCAGCTGGGGGATCGGTCGGCAGCTATCCTTTGTGCTCGTCTGTTCTTGTGGTTTTCTTTGTTGGTGTAGGCTCCTGGCTCGTCTGGCTTGACTGGCTACAGTCCCTGTAAGGAATTTTTATTTAGTATTTTTGCCTCCTGTTCTGTGTAATGCCCGTAGAAGCTTTTCCATGTTATTTACCTCCTTGCGCTTTCTTTCACTTTCGTGTTTGGCTGTTTTTCGATTGCTTCCTCTGTGGTCAGCCATGGGACGATCTCTTCGTCTTCTATGTAGTAATCGAAGTCGGCATTGGCGTCATAGTGTAATTCCGGGTATTCTGTCGGTTTACCCCTGAGTTTCTTGGGCTTCTTTCCGTTTGCTTCCTGTCTTTTCATGTATTCCTCGTGCCCGAGTTCCTCTTGCCTTGCCCGTTTCTTTCGTTCTTCTACGTACTCCTCCATTTCCTCCCGGTTAGGTTGTACACCTCCATACCACCATATGTCGTCGAAAGGCTCCCCAACCTGTCTCTCCTCGGCTGTCTGGCGGGATGTTGGTTTCCCCTTGGATATCCCGGGCGTCGTTGTTTGGCTGCTGGTTTTATCTTGCGTCTCCGGCTCGGTTTTTTGTTGGGTTTCATGCGGCTTTTTTGTGGTCTCTTGCATGGCTTCTATTGGTTTGTTTCGAGTTGATTTCGTTTCAGCTTTTAGCCGCTCTCTCTCATCTTTTATGGTTCGTATCATTTCTTCGTTTTCCTGCTTCAACGCGGTCAACTGTTCCACTTCTCGCTTGATGCTTTGCTGGATCTTCTTTATTTCCGCCAGTAGATTCTCGTTGTCGCTGGTTGGGTTAGGCGTCAGTAGTGCCTTGACTTGTTTCTTTAACTCGTCGATCTGGCTTTGTAGTTGATCTCTTTCATCTTGCGAGATGCCCGTGGCTGTCCCGCACCTCCGCATTGCTTCTTTATATGGCGCCTTTGTGGTGATGGCGATCTTTAAGACGTCTCTGTGTCTTTGCAGGTACGGACAGCCCAAGTATCTTGCTCCATGTTTGCCCCGGCAGTTGGCGCACTTTTGCTTGTTGTTGGGTGCTCGGAAGTCGGTGTCCATCTTAGCCAGCGGACACCCCTTGAAGGCGTGATGATCGGCGCAGTATCGGCAGATTTCCGTCTTACTGCGACACGTTGCTCTGCTGTGGCCGGCCTTCTGACATCTGGAACATTGAGTGATTCTTGGGATGAATCTCTCTGGTTGCTGCATTCTCTTGTTGATTGATACTGTGGTCGGCATTTCGCTGTCCTCCGATGTCACCACTGCCAAGGTTGTAGGTATCGTGGAGTAGGTGAGGAGCCGCTCCGCCTTCACGAATCGGATGAGAAGATTCTCTTCTCGTAGCTGCTTCAAGATTTCTTCGTCTGTCAGCTCCACTTGAATCCGCTTGAAAACCCATAGGACTGTTTTTGAGTCGGTGTATCCGACTCTGGTGTCTTTCTCCTCCTTCTCTGCTGTCTTGGTTCTTGACTGTGTTGGGCTGTCAATCTTCTCCCTCGTAGTAGCTTCAGTAATAACTGTAGTATCAGGCTCTTTGATGCTAGCTATCAGGGAGGCTCTCCACGTTCTTCTTATTGTTGTCCCACGCTGCACATCTTGGCTACAGCGTCTTTCTTGTTGTTGGACTTTCTACGTGGCATTTTCCCGCGTATCAGGCTTCTTGACACGATAAGGCGACTTGACTTGTTAGCACTCGCAGTGCGAATGTGATGTGCGACGACGAGGCTCCAGTGATGTCACTGGATACCCACAAGTACTACTTTATACATGAAAGACACGCATATCTATGTAAACGTTTCCACCGTCAGAACTATCTTGGGGTTCCTTAACTGAACAACAGACCCTCAAGGCGATAGTTGACGAGAAATGTTTGGGTCTCGATGAATGTGATATTCAGGCACCAGACAACCTGAAAGAGTACTTTGCTGAGATGCCTCCCATATTCAAGAACACAGAGGTGTCGAGAGACATTGGCGACTTTATGACAGAATACACCACAAAACATAAACTACTGGCTACTCCAAGTCTGACTTTAGTCGGCAGTTATTTTGGGAAGAAAATTTTATTAGCCAACCCACCCATAAAGTGGTATGTATCCCATGGCTTGGTAGTCACACACATCTACAAACAATCGAATATTGACCTGTTAGTTGTTTTAAACAATTTGGAGGCAGTTCTCTAATACCCGACGTCTATGAGATGTCTATGTTTCACATGCTTGCTTGTGTTCGCTGGCTGTGAACTCCAGCGCGAAGTCCTGT
Source organism: Cepaea hortensis (assembly GCA_963921405.1). Lineage (NCBI taxonomy): Eukaryota > Metazoa > Mollusca > Gastropoda > Stylommatophora > Helicidae > Cepaea > Cepaea hortensis. Next base: position 96,180,699 of record OY992885.1, on the reverse strand, counting down.
ATGTCGGATGAAGACATCCTTCTGTCCAACATCAGTGTGATGTCATACCGGATCTGAGGTTTGCGTGAGTATCCGTTGTCCCATGTCAGGCTTATTGGTGTGCAGACTGGTGGTTCCTCGCCGTGCAGGCAGACAATCTCCGACTTCGGAGGAATCAACGATCCTACAGACTTTAGCCAGGACCCCAAAGGGACCTGTTGCCCACGACGCTCGGCGAGGACGCGTCAGTAGGTCTTGGCCAGTATAGAAGCCAGCCCTAGTGCCTTGGAAACACCTCTGCGTCCCTAAGTCTATGTTTCGCATGTACACAGGGATGTCTATGTTTCCCATGTATACAGAAATGTTTGTTTCATACAAAGAGATGTCTGTCTTCTACATGTATACAGAGATATATATGCTTCACATTATACACAGGTATTCATGTCTCTCGTGTATGAAGAGATGTTAATGTTTCACATATATACATAGATGTCTGTGTTTCACATGTATATAGATATGTCTATGTTTCACATGTTTACAGAGAAGTATGTTTCACATGTTTACATAAATGTCTATGTTTCATGTGTATACAGAGAGTCCATGTTTCACAAGTATACCGAGTGTCAGGGTCTTGCATTCAGCAAGAACTCAGGCTCGTTGGCTGACAAGTGAGATACTAAATACTGTCACTAAATGACTCAACGTGACACACGGTAACAACAATTCAAACACTTTATTCTCGCAACGCGCACTTCACAATCAATGCATGTATCGCGCAATCACAATTCATCATACAATCAATACATGCAATCAATCAATACATAAATGCAATACACTTACAAGTCAATAACACCGGCGCTCAGTCTCCTATACTCGTACAGGCTAGCTATCGATTCACGCTCAAACATTCAATTCATTGCAAGCCCCATTCAAACCGTCTGTCCGCTACGATGTCCCAAGCCTGTCTGCCGAGCCGTTCAGCATTCTCGTCAGTCGGAGTAGAGTCCCCCTGCGTGAACCACAATTTTCACGCTTGTACCGACTGACCAGAACCGGGCTTAGCGTTGCTCAGAGTTGAGCCTGGCTGGACTTCCCTGGCGCCATCGAAGATGCCGCGTTGTAACTAGAGTGTTTAACATCGCTCAGAGTTGAGCCCGGTTGCATTTGCCTGACGTTGTTAAAGACGACGCGTTGCAACTATGGGTGAGAATCTGACATTCTCCCACCCTCCTTTTCATGAAAGGGAATCCTTTCATGTACTTTATACACCTTTTATTTATACTGTCAGAATTGAACCATGTAAGTCGTCTGACGTGACTCTTTGATTTATATTAACATGTACAGGTAATTGTAAGTTATATTCACACAATCACCAATGTTGCTATGACGCAACACACCCCAAGTACAATCATTTCGATGGATTATCACCTCAGCTGCAATGTGACACAGCCAGTCCGGTAGTTACAGCGAACACGCACCTACCTCTCAATCAATATAACAAAAATTTCAAAAGATCAGGTCAGACTGCGAGCATCTACCTATAAGATGTTCCAACCTCAGACCCCCAACCTCACTTAGTCGGAGAGTCTAATGAAGGTCTACAGGTTTGGTAACTATCTCCATGCACAACTGACGTCATCTTGACGTGTTACCCATCAGGCACCGTGATGATGGTTTCAATACATGTTACACATTACCAACAATTTTAATTATGTCCCTTGGTTGTAATACAAAGGTTATGGACGGTAATTTCACCATGCTTTCAAAAAATAAATTACATTTATAAATTCATTTCTTAGTGTCATAATTTGATACTTATTGACAAAAGTGAACACAATGTCACTGTTGTGAACGAGTAAATCAAGTTACGATGCTGAGATTACATCTAACAAAAATCTTCACATACAATTCCGTATATGGAAATATTAAACTCACAAAAGTTGTGGAAAACGTCAATGTTTTGTGAGTATTCTAGTATAGTCTGCTATCTTTCAAATTAATATTCATACACACCGGAAATACACAGTTAGTATTCTAAGTTGACAATAATACAGTTCTTCCGTCTGGATGTTACGTAATACAACGGAGTAACCAGTTCTTGAAATCAGCTGTTGGATAGTTTCTTCGGTGTGGATTACAGTGTTCTTCTAGGATACGGCTGTCACAGTCTCTTTCACACGGATTAAAATACGGTGGGCCCATCTTTGGTGTAGGTACTCAGGATACTCGAAGTAGTTCAAGCACAGTAAGTTTTTGGATCCTGTAGTACTGTCCCGTGACACTGGTAGTACATATTTAATATATATTTAAAACAATATACACATTCTCTCACATATCTCACAAATATTCGACATACTCATTCCCATAATAGTATAATATACATCATATATTTACAATGGGAGATTAAAGCATCCCTATCACATACATTGTACAGCGTTACTGAAATACTTTCAAATGTGGCTGTGGTGTTGAGCACTTACACTTTGTAGTTTACACAATCTTTGCAGTGTGCTCAGGTGCTATATGGGTACTGGGTGAGTCGCATGGGCATCTAGAAAGAAGGTAGGCCAATGAATGTTATGAGCCACTTATATGTTTGACTTCAAAGCTAAAGTCCTGCAGAAGCAGTGACCATCTTGCCACTCTGTGATTACTTGGCGTTCCCCTGGTGATAATAGTCAATGGGATATTGTCGGTTTCAACTATAAAATGTTTCCCTAAAAGAAATCGGGAAAGTTTACGTACCGAAAATACCAGAGCGAGTGCCTCAAGTTCCGGCGTGCTGTAATTTCGTTCTCTGGCTTTCAGCTTGCGGCTTACGTAGTATACTGGGTACAAAATTTGATCGTGTTCCTGGAGAAGTACACCTCCAATCGCTACGGAGCTCGAATCACATCTTAACCTGAAAATAGCGTTAAGATCAGGTAATTTGAGAATAGGTTCACTAGAAAAATAAGATAATACTTTCGAAAATGCAGGCCGTAAGCATTCGCTGTTCACAATAACATTTGGTTCTTTCTTTGTTAGTAGATTAGTGAAACATTCGGTCAATTCAGCAAAATGTGGAATGAATTGTCTGTAGTAGTTTAGCAGACCTAAGACACTTCGCAACTCTTTCTTAGTTGTCGGAAGCGACAATTTTAGAATTATGGACATGATGTTATCGTCAGTCGAGACAAAGCCATTTCAGATCTTGTAGCCCAAAAATGAAATTTCTTGGCAGGCTAAGTCGACTTTGGATGGTTTAACTGTCAGTCCGTGTTGTCTGATCCTGTCGAATGTTTGCTGTAATGCTGTTATGTGTCTGTCATGTTCTTCGTATGGATGCAAATTTCGTCCATGTACCAAATTATGTTAGAAATGTCTGTCAACAGAAGTCTTGTCATTCTTACAAAGGTCGCTGGAGCATTAACTAGCCCGAATGGCAATTTGCACCATTCGTATAGTCCCCAGGGAGTGGCAAATGCTGTCAGATATATGCTGTCAGGGTGTACCGGTATTTGCCAATAACCTTTTGTCATGTCAAGTTTCGTAAAGTACCGTGAGTCTGTCAGTTCAGTCAGTATGTCTTCACAGTTGCTCATCGGTTCTAAATCCAACTGTGTGATGTTGTTAAGTTTACGATAGTCAACACAGAGTCTTATAGTGTTGTCCTTTTTCTTCACAATGACAATAGGAGAACAAAAGTGTGATTGTGATCGTCTGATGGTATGGTTTGTCTCTAAGTCAATAATTTCCTGGTGTAGTTTGTCTTTGTAATGTATGGGAATGGAGTATGGTCTGCATTTTATTGGAATGTCAGATGTTAAAATAATATGACTAAGTCTGTCTGTCCTGAATTGTTAGAAAAAATCGTGCTGTAATCCTGTAGCAATTGTCTGCAACTGTCAGTCTCTGTCTGTGTCAGATTAGGATTAATCTTGATGTCCTGCAGGTTGGTTGTCGTGTCATGAGACATGATTTTAGACTTATTATAATGATAATCTTTCCTAAGATCTTTGAGAATGGTCTCTATCACTGTCAGAGGTTCCCGAGAAAGACTTCTCATATATATATATAATGTTCCATTCAGTCTCCTACATTGAGAAAATGTTTCTTTGAAAATGTTCTTTAGAGTTCAATCTCTACAGTACATAGCTTATTTGCAGATTTCTAAGCATAGATAGTGAGATATAGTTCACCATGCATAGAAGTTACTATTCATAGGAATATGAAATTGGCAGAAAAGAGTTTTCTTCTTTGAAGTATGGATCAGGAGTCTGTTCCTAAATTGAGAATAGTTTCTGACATGAGAGTTGATACTCTACAGTACACATAATATTTATAGGTTATAAGCACTATTAGTTAGATCTAAGTTCATAATACCTATAAAAGATTTTAACATAGGGATGTGAAATTGTAAAACATAGGAAAAATTACAGCGTGGCACCCACATGTGCTTCAGTACTAAAAATCAATCAGACCCCAGTTTACAAGAATGGTTGAATTATCATTCTAACTAATTCTTAATTAAACACACTGGTATATGTACTTTATAAAAATACATGAATACATCTTAATAATGTAGATATAACATACCAATGGCTTGCAGAGACTGATGTATTTTTAAAGCAAAATTTCCCTCTCCCCGAAGGGAAAGGTCGACTTTCTTGTGTGCTATCTTCACTAGAAATGGCCGCTTTAGTCTTTGTTTTCAAACTCGCCGGTCTTGGCCAGGTACGTGAGCCAAAATAAAGCCAAATAAATTAAGCTGTGCCACGGTCAGTCTATCGCTGTTTTAATTTCTACTCCTACACTAAGCAAGATACTTAAACAGTAGTTTTTAGGGATTGTTTATTTTTAAGGGAGTCAATGCTAGGAAAGGGTAAGGACGTTTAATATATCACAACACCGTTGGATGATGCATGGGGCCATTCAGCGATACAGAGACTGGTTGTAACAGCAATGGTCAACATCTACTCAACATATGCTCTGAACATGGACTGATAATAGCAAATATTTTTTTTAACATCGTCGTAGTCACACCAAAACCTGGTATAAATGGAATGACATAGACCAAGCATCTCAAATTGACTTTATTCTAATTAGGAAATCAGACAGAAGACTACTATTTGATTCAAGAGCACTCCCAAATACAGATCTTCATACTGATCACAAACCAGTCATAATAAAAATGATTTCAACATAGTTAGTTAGTCGGTTAGTTAGTCGAAAGATCATCCTCATTGCACATCGAACCATTCAGTCCATAAGTGCTCGGATCCCCTCCTCAGCAAATCCCGCAGCGTGTAGCGGCTAACGACACCAGTTCTGTGTTGGGTTATCAATCTTCTTTGGCTTCCTGCGTAGTGTTCTTGTTTGGCCACCCCTCTTTTAATTTGCTGTTCTCGCAGTCTGGCCATGGTTGTAGATTCACAGTCATCACATGGTTCACGCAAAAGTCTTACTTCTCGTAGAGCATTCAGAATGTCAGCCTGATCCATGGCGCGTCCGCCCTCCACCGTAGCCTCACCTGCCAGCTTGTCAGCCCGCTCATTTCCTTGTACTCCCACATGCTCTGGCACAAAGATGAAACTAATCTTTGCCAGTCGAGACCGCTCCAGAGGCAGCAACCATTCTCTTCGGATCGACCCCTCCTCTATCCTCTTGATCATGTTCATTGAGTCGCTAAGGAAACATGCCCTAGTGAATGGCTGTGTCTCGAGCCATGTTATTGCTTTACTTACTGCCATGACTTCCATAGTCAGGCTACTTGTGGTTTCAGTGAAAGCACCAAAGTCCTCCTTCACAGTTCTCCCTCCGGCCCGAGCCGTAAAGGCCCATGACCTTCTCACATGTTGGACGACCGACCCATCTGTGTAGATGACAGCATCACCGTCAAGCGAATTCTCGAAAATCAACGCTTGTACTTCAGCCTCCACAGCAGCCGGATTTTCTTGTCTGCATTTTCTATCTAGTTGGATGCAAACTGCAAATTATGTGCAGAAATCTGTTGGCACTTGTACCCACTCCTCGCCTGGTTCTAAGTCCTCAAGTGAACACACCTGTTGAAGAATGTCTTCGGCTTGACCCATCCACGACCGTCCTCTTTTTAACCTGCTGCCCTTCACCTTCATAATTCCACTATGCAGTGGATGTTGTGTGTTGCGTTAACTCTGAGGTAGGCGCGTGCTCTGCAAACTTGTATTCTCTCTTCAATGGTTGGAAAATCAAGAAGGTAGCGCATCGCCCTGCATGCTGTATCTCTTGTACATACAAGAATAATGCGCATAGCTTCATTCTGTATCTTTTCCATCCTTTCTATCTGCTTACGGCTGAGAGTCAGGATTGCCATCGCATACTCAAAAACAGACATGACCAGTCCCTCATCCAGAAGACATAGATGGCGCTGCTCACAGTTTGCTGCCGCCATCACCCGCATCGCAGCCAAACCCCGCTTGGCCTTTGCTATCACCTGGTCTATGTGCTCATTATAAGCAAGGCTTCGATCAAACCGTATCCCCAGGTAATTCATTGCCTGCGTTCTTTCCACCGTCTCTGAACACAGCTTTACAGTTATTGTTGGAGTGCTGACAATATGATTATTCATCGAGAACCAAGTCACTGTTGCCTTTGTTGGGTTGACCATTGCCCCAGCTTCATCACACCAAGTACTTATGCGAATGAGTTCTGTTTGTAGTTCCACAGCAACCTGATTTCTATCCTTACCCTGACGATACACTAGAACACCATCTGCATATGACAATGTCCTGCCAGGTCCAGTGATCTGCTCGCTGGTGATTTTCACTGTGTAGGCGTTGAACAGTACCGGAGATAATGGTGATCCCTGTGGTAGACCAGGATATATTGTTGTTGGTTCCGATATCCAACTGCCACATCTAAAAACTACTTTCCATTGGACGAGGGGTGGGGCGATTCAACTAAGGAGGAATGGACTTACTTTGAGTTCAAGAAGCTGAAGCATTAAAAAATCCAATGGTGCTCTGTTGTATGCGTCCTCAAGATCAATCGCTGCAGCAAAGGTTTCAATGCCTGAGTGGAAACCTTCATAAACATCATGGGAAAAAACTGCTGCATTGGTCCAGGTTTCTCTTTTTGGACGGTACCCACCCAGGGTAGGTGGGAAAACTTCTTGCCTCTCTAGCTGGCTTGATATTTTCCTGGCAATTACCTTCTCCTGCAGCTTGCCTATTGTATTCTGCATGGTTATAATTCGATATCCCTGAATTTTTTTGTGGTCTTTGTCAGGCTTCGGCAAGGAAATCAGATAGCTGTGTAACCACTCCTCCTTGATGCTAGCACTACCTATACTGTTGTTGTACATGTCTGCTAGTTTCTCTAGCTCGTTGTCGGTACACCTATTGATGTCGTCGTATTTTATGCCATCAGGCCCTGGAGCGCTGTTTTTTGATCGTCGAAGCACAGCCTTGATTTCTTTCACTGTCACTGTGTCTTCAGCCGAAGTATTCTGAGCCTTGCACCTGTCTGAGATGACCTCCTTGGCCAGATTTCGGCCTCCCATGTCTGTCTGGTTGCTCTGCTCTAGACAGCGTTCAAAGAGGGCTTTGCCCTTGTCCTCGTCAGTCCTCTGCCAGATGAGGTCAGCACCTTGGAAGTCAGAAATGCTCTTATTCTTGACTACACCACTCACACTTTTATGTAGTCGCCAGAACAATTTCAGTAACTTGTCTGTGCTTACTCTTTGACACACCTCTGCCCATTTTTCGCTTTTAACCACTTTGACCAGGTTTTTTTTTTAAATAGCTTACTTTTGTGTGCATCTCTCTCTCTCTCTCTCTCTCTCTCTCTCTCTCTCTCTCTCTCTCTCTCTCTCTCTCTCTCTCTCTCTCTCTCTCTCTCTAAGTGCATGCAGGGACTAGGATGACCAGCTCTGTTCTTGGCATTATTTTGCCATCTCCTTACAGCACTATGATTATCCACCCAAGCCTTCTCCACCTCGAAATTATTCCACCAAGGTGGCTGCTCCCAGCTTTTTTTCCTGCCCTGAAGCTGTCTGCACTTGTCACGTCTTATTTTACTCACCACATCTCGCCCTGTACTGTCATACTGGAAAGTCTTTACCTTTAGCTTGTGCTGCCTGGTTCTGCCTTTCTCCGCCAATATGCTGCAAGGGTGGTGGTCCCTGCCGTGGTGTCCTAGGACATCCCATCTACACACTGTAGATGATTTCACATGCAGGAAAATAAGAAACAAAAAGGTAACAACACATATGATCAATTATAGCAGGCTACAGGAAAATACGGTTAAAGACGAATTCAATCAAGAAATCCAAAACCTACATAAGAACATCCCTGATGACCACTCAAATCTAGATAGGGAATGGACAATTTTCAAGGCTGCTTTGCTTGACACACCGGAAAATAAATGTGGAACAAAGAAAGTAGGGCAGGACAAAAGATTAAGAACAGCCCGGTGGAACAACGAAGTTAAAGATAGCAAATTCAAAATGAAGGTACCGTTCAAAAATTGGATCACAACTAAATCTGAACAAGACTATGTTATTTATAGAATATCACGACGTAATGCCAAACGAACAATTAGAGCATCTAAAGATGAATCCTGGAGAATATACGATGAACAGATGGCGACCCTTAGCAAAGACTGCCCAAGATAATTTTATAAACGTGTCAATACAATGAGAAACAGAGATGCATGCTACAACCCAACCACCATCATAAACAGCAAAATAGAAGGCAGAGCAGTCGTGATTTTAAATTTGAGTATTTACTAATGAGACCACCACCATAAAAAGGCCTTGAAAAACGAAATCTAATGGCACCTCAATGATGCCTGTTTGTCAATTCTAAGTGAAGATATTTACAATTTTGTGAAGGTAATTCCGTATAAAATTATCACATGTTTGCCTTATTTTTGGAACTCTTCAGTGTGGCCCATTATGATCTCCCCTGCCGGTCCAGTGATTGTCTGAAACTGGTGATAGACTATTATCAGACAGACTGTGTGATCAACACCTTGTCCCACATTTACTGAAAGACAGAAGATCAAATGGTTTGGCCATGTCGTTAGAATGCAACACCAGCAACTACCATCATTGGTCTTACATCAAAGATCATCTGCGACGAGACCTCGAGGACGTCCAAGAAGAAAATGAATTGACAACATCAAAGACATTGTACAACCACACGGAATGGCACTATCAAGTGCCGCCCACAGGGCGCTGGAACGCAAATTATTCTTCCCCACGACGCTTGACGGCAGCAGTGGAAGATGATGATGATGATGATGATGATGATGATGATATGATGATGATGATGATGATGATGATGATGACGTATAAAGTGATGTTCATGATTTCCATTTTTACGGAGGTTTTCATGTCTTGTATGTATAAAGAGATGTTCACATTTCACATGTATACAGATATGTCTATGCTTCACATGCATACAGAGATGTCTATGTTTCACATGTATACAGAGATGTCTATGTTTCACATGTATACAGAGATGTCTATGTTTCACATGTATACAGAGATGTCTATGTTTCACATGTATACAAAGAATCCATATTTCACATGTATACAGAGATGTCAATTTTTTACATGTGGAAATAAATGTCTATGTCTAGAGTGTATAAAGAGATGTTTACATTTCACATGTGTACATATATGACCAATGTCTGCAATGGCCTGACGTCTGTGGACTAACATTCACTGTAAATAACTGAATAATTGTCTGATACTCACCTCTTGGGGATTTTCCTTCAGTTCCCTGATTTTTGTGTTCGACCCTTCTGCCTCATTTTGGAATTTATTTTCAGTGACTTTCGAGTCTCTGTTCAACTCTTCTATCTGTTTCTCATAATCAGTTGATTTCTGTGGATTAGTCATCAAATTTGCAGACTTTGAATGTTTTGATTGGAATTTAAATCATAATTTTTCTTCTTCTGATTGCAGTAAGTCGTTTAACATAAAGAGGTGTTTCACATGTATACAGACATATCCATGTTTCACATGTATACAGAGATGTCTATGTTTCACATGTATGCAGAGATGTCTATGTTTCACATGTATACAGATATGCCTATGTTTCACACGTATACAGAGATATCTATGCTTCACTTGTTATCGGAGATGTTTGTGTTTCACATGCATATAGAAATGTCCAAGATTCACATGTAAACAGAGATATTATTGTCTCGCATGTATACAGAGTTGTCTATGTTTCACATGTATACAGAGATGTCTTTGTTTCACATGCATACAGAGATATCTCTGCTACACATCTATACAGAGATATTAATGTCTCGTATGCATAAAGAGATGTTCATGATTCACATGTATACAGATATGTTTAAGCCTCACATGTATACAGAGATGTGTATGTTTCACATGTATACAGAAATGTCTATGTTTCATGTGTATACACAGTCCATGTTTCACATGTATACCGAGATTTTCATGTCTTGCATGTATAAAGAGATGTTCATGTTTCATATGTATACAGAGATGCCCTCTTTCTTACTGAGAACAATGTTAATATAAGAGTTGACTGTGGGGTGTAATAGGAATCGAACCCTTTATTGAAAGATGGTTTAATCACCATTTCTATTGCTTATACAATCTGCTTGCATTTTTCGGGGTTCCAAAACGACTAGCCTTCCATTGTGATCACAGATTTATCTAAAAGATTCGGGTGGTCAGGGTTAACTGTCTTTACAGCTTCTTTTGCCAGTCTGGCAAATGAGTCAAACTCCTGTTTGATGTCCTCCAAGGTGAAGACTGCTCCAGGATGGAACCACTGTGTGTGTCACACCCAATTCTATATCCTGTTCATTCAAACTGGTAGCCACAAATTTCTCCACTTCCGGCAACAGAATTTGATGGTGAAAAAACCACACTGACTTCTTGGCGTAGTACTTTCCTGTCAAATTTTCTCGTTCGCCATCTCTAGTCAGGACCTCCTGAAGCTCATTTACAATAAAAACAAGCTGCAGTTCTGAGTCAACCTCTAGTGGCATCAATTCACAGAAATTGTAGAACTGTCTCTCATCTATAGCCTTCTGATATTTTATAAACCTCTTGCGGGTATCACAGCCCATGTCATCTAATCGTCTATGAACTGTTTGTTTCACTTTCAGCCTCTGACGAGTTTCTTCATTCAATATCGTGGTTGTCAGAGTCTTGCTTTCTATTCACAGTGGCTCGTGTTCACTAACAGGGAGTGAAACAATCATACATAACAAATGACTGTTCTCAAACACGCGGCTAGATAACTGAAACACTTTAATCACACTCTTAAACGGCATTCACATAATGTTGCGCCTACAGTTAGCGGCAATGCCAGTTATCAATACATACATGCATTATATAAGTACATCAATGCATGGAAACAACCACTCACTCAGTCTCTACCCAGTATCTACAAAGCATACAAGCTCGCTCACATCAAGCATCGGATAATTCATCAATACACTCAGCACTTTCTCCCATGTCCGTCCAGTCTCTCAGTCCTAGGCAGTCTGTTGCTGGTAGACACAAGGTGATGCAAGCGAAGGCATACCTCAGAGTAGCTGCAGACACAGATCACCCGTTGCATGAGGCGCTGGACGCAGTTAAGGGTCAGAGACTGATAAGAGGGAAATCATGGATGGCTCAGGAGGAGGATACGATCAGATAGGTGTGCATCTTGGAGAACATTAGGCGAGGAGAGGAATGGGTCAGAGTACCAGCGGAGCAGTCAGACTTGTGCAGAGTTAAAATCACATTGAGCCGGGAGTGCAGGGAGTGGCCAGCAGGGGCCACGGAAGTAGAAATGCAGCAACTAATTCAGGATAATACTCGCCCGGGTGATGTGATTATCTACACAGATGGTTCGGTGTTGAGAGGTAGGAGACGTGCCCTGGGGATTCTTAGCAAAAGCTAATGGTCGAAGTTTGGTGCTGGAGAACCTGGCGTATGATACCACAACATCTAGCTTAAGAATGGAGGTGGAGGCGGTCAGTGCAGCTTTCCGCTGGATGGAGAACACGATACATACACACATCGTGATTGTAACTGGCTCAGACAGCATGCTGATTGCCTTGAGACTATTATTCCCTTGTACACTCAAAAGAAATCCAAGGCTTTAACAAAGCTCGTTAAATAAATTAACAATGGAAAACAACTTCTCACCTTAATTGAATTGACACGACAAGAGCCGACGGCAGTGTTAAGGCATTTATTAATGCGCTGCAGAATCACACAGGACACTATTCTAAAACATAACCTGCCCTTTAAGACAGGGACGGGGGTTATTTATATATCTAAGAATCAGCTCCCAATTCCACTACTCCATTAGCCTTGACGTCCAGTCTTCATTCAAAATAGTGTAGTCGTTTTTTCCTAAAACTCGTCTAAGGTTTTCTTGGCCCGGTCCTTTTATTGAATGAATCTTCGTCAACACATTATTCCTCTCCTTTCATTGCTCACTTGCCATATTTGCAAAACATTGCGTTGTCTAGATCTTATTCCCTTCTACACGGAGCTCTCAGAAAACACCGCCGGTTTTGTGTCCCGGTCTCACAGCGTCTCCCGTTGCTGTCCTGTGACGCTTTTCCCGTTCCCATTGGTTTCTCTTGTCGTCCACTTTAGTGTGTCCGTATGGGAAAATCCTGTTTTCCTTCTTATATGTTTGGTGGTGGCGCGTGCCGTCATATGGCACTGATGAGGGTGAGGACAGGCAGGCTTCGCGCAGAGTGGCTTGCTTCGCTTCGGAGGTCACGGGTGGCAAGCATCACCTGGATCTTTTCTCCCGTTTGCTGGGGAATGAACAGGCGGAGAGATTGGCTGGCTCGGCAAAACTTGGTGGAGTATTGATGCATGACAAGGCAGACGTGGTTGCAGCCTTGTGGGAGCACGTGTACACCTCGGAGGAGCAAATGGATCACCAGTCTGGCAAGAATGAGGCAGCGAGGTGTGACGAGGGGATCTGACCGACGCTCGACGCTCAGAAGAAAAGGCGAGACGGACATATAATCAGATTGCTACTGGAACTATTGGTGTTGGAACTCTTCGCTGGCTGTTGAGGATGGGGACGGAGCGCTTATGGGAATGCCCCGAATGCTGTGATGTCGGTTCCTAAATCAATCAATCAATCAATCAATCAATCAATCAATCAATCAATCAATCAGATATGCCCATGTCTTGAGTGTAAAGAGATGTCTATTTTTCATGTGCTTGTAGAGATGTCTATGCTTCATATGTTATCAGAGATTTCTATGTTTCACATGTATGCAGGGATATGTATGTCTCGCATTTATAAAGCGATTTTATGTTTTACATCTATATAAAGATGTCAATGTTTCACATTTATACAGCAATGCCAATGTTTCAAATGTATACAGAAATGTCCATGTTTTACATGTGGACAGGCATGTCTATGTTCAGTGTGAATAAAGAGATGTCTATGTTTCCTATATATAAGTAGTCTTTGTTTACCTATTTAAAGAGATATGACACGTAGACAGAGTTATTAATGTATCTCGTTTATAAAGAGGTGTTCATGTTTCACATTCATACAGCGCTGTCCATGTTTCACATAAAAAAGATGTCCATGTTTTATATGCATACAGAGAGTCCATGTTTCAAATCTATACAAAAATGTCCATGTTTTACACGTGGACAGAAATGTCTATGTCCAGTGTGTAAAAGAGATGTCTACGTTTCACATGTATACATATATGACCATGGTTTGTAATGGCCTGATCTCTGTGGATTAACATTCAATGTAACCAATTGTAAAATTGTCTTATACTGACCTCTTGAAATAGTGTCATCAGTTGCCTGACTTTTGTGTTCGACCGTTCTACCCCATGTTGGAGTTTCATTTTTGTGGCTTTCGAGTCTCTGTTAACTCTTCTTTCTGTATCTCAGAATCAGATGATTTCTGTGGATCATTCATAGAATTAGCAGCCTTTGAATGTCTGGACTGAAATTTGAATTCTTAATTTCTTATCTCTGATTGTATTAAATTGTTTCACACAAAGAGATGTTTTATATGTATAAAGAGATGACAATGTTTCACGTGTATACAGAGGTGTCTATGTTTCACACAAAGAGATGTCTGTGTTTCACATGTATACAGAGATATCCATGTTTCACATGTATACAGAAATATTCACAACTCGCATATATAAAGAGATGTTAATGTCAAAAATATACACACAGACATTAGTCTCTCGTATGTATAAAGAGATATTCATGTTTAACATGCATACCGAGATGCCTATATTTCACATGGTTACAGAGATGTATATGTTTCACATGCATATATAGATATCTATGATTCACAGGTATACAAAGATATCTGTGTTTCAAATGTATGCACAGATCTCAATGTTTCACATATGTAAGTAAATGCTCATGTTTCTAATGTTTACAGGGATACCCTTGTTTCACATGCATACAGAGATGTCCATACTTTACATACAAATGTCCATGTTTCACATACAAAATCCATGCCTCATTTGCATAAAGAGATTTAAATGTGTCGCAAGTAAATAGTTATGTTGATGTTTGTCATGTAGACAGATATGCCCATGTCTTGAGTGTAATGAGATGTCTATTTTCCACGTGCTTGCAGAGATGTATATGCTTCAATGTTATCAGAGTTGTCCATGTTTCACATGTATGCAGGGATATGCATGTCTCGCATGTATAAAGCGATGTCCATATTTCAAATCTATTCAAAGATATAAATGTTTAACACGTATACAGAGATGCCCATGTTTCAAATGTATACAGAAATGTCCATGTTTTACATGTGGACAGGCATGTCTATGTTCAGTGTGAATAAAGGGATGTCTACGTTTCACATGTACACATATATTATCATTGCATGCAGTGGCCTGATCTCTGTGGACTAACAGCTTTCACTGTAAACAACTGTATAATGGTCTTATAATCACCTCTTGGAGTTGTTTTTTTCAGTTCAGTGATTTTTGTGTTCTACCGTTCTGCCCCATGTTGGAATTTCTTTTCTGTGGCTTTCGAGTCTCTGTTCAACTGTACAATTCTATTTCTTATAATCGGTAGATTTCTGTGGATTATTCATAGAATTAGCAGCCTTCGAATGTCTTGATTGGAATTTGCAATCTTAAGTTCTTTTCTGTGATTGTATTAAATTGTTTCACATAAAGAGATATGTTATTTGTATACAGAGATGTCTACGTTTCACATGTTTAAAGCGATATCACATGTAAACAGATATATTCTCTCAGATATGTCTCACACGTTTAAAGAGGCGTTCATGTTTCACATGATATACAGAGATGTCCACGCTTCACATAAAAAGATGTCCATGTTTTCGGTGTATACAGAGAGTCCATGTTTCTCATGCATACAGACATGTCCATGTTTCAAATCTATACAAAAATGTCCATGTTTTACACGTGGACAGAAATGTCTATGTCCAGTGTGTAAAAGAGATGTCTACGTTTCACATGTATACATATATGACCATGGTTTGTAATGGCCTGATCTCTGTGGATTAACATTCAATGTAACCAATTGTAAAATTGTCTTATACTGACCACTTGGAATAGTGTCATCAGTTGCCTGAATTTTGTGTTCGACCGTTCTACCCCATGTTGGAGTTTCATTTTTGTGGCTTTCGAGTCTCTGTTCAACTCTTCATCTGTTTCTCAGAATTGGAAGATTTCTGTGGATTATTCATAGAATATGCAGCCTTTGAATGTCTTGACTGGAAGTTGAAATCTTATGTTTTTTTCTCTGATTGTATTAAATTGTTTCACATAAAGAGATGCCCCATATGTATAAAGTGATGTCTATGTTTCACGTGTATTTAGAGGTGTCTATGCTTCACTTTTTATCGAAGATGTCTATGTTTCACATGCATGCAAAGATCTCACATGCTGAACGAGATCTCTCTCTCTCTCTCTCTCACACACACACACACACACACACACACTCACACACACACACTCACACACACACACACACACACACACACACATATATATATATATATATATATATATATATATATATATATATATATATATATATATATATATATATATATATCATTCATTCATTGGCACCGTTTCGTCTTGACAGACGATAGTTTGGTACATTGTGCTTCAAAAGGGCTTAATAACTACGACCCATGGCGGTGGGAATGTGGCTGATAAAGCCAATTCGTGCTGTAAATGTTTGTCCACAGTGGGTGCATGTGAAAACATGGTCATTTCCACCATCATTCACCATCATACGTCTCTCACGCTCTGTGTGTGCTTTATCTGCGATCATTTTCTCCTTTGACTTTATTCCATTTCTGATATTTGCCCTCCATGCAACACGTTCAGCGGCGACTTGCTCCCAATGTGCATTATCAGTGCCTGTATCAGTCATGTCCCGCTTACACACATCTTTGTATCGTTGTAGAGGCCGACCCTCAGATCTCCTACCCATCTGTAATTCACCAGAAAAGATGTCCTTTGGTATTCTACCATCATCCATCCTCCTAGCATGTCCTATCCATCTAAGTCTACGAAGACTGGGCATGGAATACAGCATCACACAACCTGATCTTTCCAATACTTCAGTATTTGTGATTTTGTCTCGTCACTTAATACCAAGTATCCCGCTCACCTGGCCAAGGGGTGTAACGTCTTTCTCTGTGATCCCGTGTACTCTCGTGAGTGGCGTGACGTACGGCCAGAATCTGTAGGGGTTGTGGCTGCGGCGGTGACTTGCGGGGTACGTTATCCGGTCGCTCAGAAAGCAATGGCAAACTACTGAGCGTAATCTTGCCAAGAAATCAACAATCAGCTGAAAGATGCTGATGTTGACAGCGATGTCCTGTAAAAGGATATGCGGAAAAAAAATTCTTCGCAGAAACCGCATATGAAAGCTGTTTAAACGTTTCTCTTGGTGTGAGTAAGTTGTCCAGGTTTCACTGCCATAAAGAAGAGTACTAAGGACACCGACTTGGTAGTCGAGGACTTTTGTTTTGGCAGTAAGCTCCCTGTTCTCCCAGACTCTTTTTGCTAACATGTTCATTGTTGTTGCTGCCTTGCCAATCCTGATGTTGATTTCCTGGCGTAGGGATAATTTGCTATTTAACTCTGATCCTAGATATGTAAAATGGTCTACTATCTCTAGTTCAGCGTCGTCAATAAAGATTGATGGTTCCCCTTGTGCACCTTGTGACATAATCTGTGTCTTCTTTTTGCTAATTGTTAAACCAAATTCAGAACAAACATTGGAGAATGCAGATAGCAGATGTTGTAATTCTTCCTCAGAGTGGGTCGCAATTGCAGCATCATCCGCAAAAAGCAAATATCTGATTAGTACCCTCATAATATTGGTCTTTGCCTTCTCTCTCTGAGCATTATAGAGGCCGCCATCTGAGCGTAAGTGATTGTATATACCTCCATCCTGATCACGAAAGGCATATTTCAGTAGAAGTGAAAAGTATATCCCAAAGAGGGTAAAGGGGGGGGGTGGGGGGGGATGGGAGTAGACAACCTTGCTTAACTCCACTCTTGATTATAAACTATTCTGAAGTTGCACCATCAGACTTGACTATACCCTTCATGCCTGTGTGGAACGATTCCAAATGGACAGAAGAGTTGGTGAGCAGCCAATATTCTTTAGTGCCTTGAACAGACCCTCATGACTGACCAAATCAAATGCTTTTGTGAGGTCGATGAAGACATTAAACTGGTTGATTTTGTTCCCGGCATTTTTCTTGCATTTGTCGCAATGAGAATATCATATCAATGGTAGACCGGTTCTGTCGGAAGCCGCATTGTGATTCGGGGTAGACTTGATCTCCCAGGACTTGAAGTCTGCGCAGAACAATTCTGGCAAATACTTTCCCAACAATACACAGAAGTGAGATACCCCTATAGTTGTTACAGTCGCTTCGATCGCCCTTGTTCTTGTGCAGCGTTATGATGCTTGAATCTTTGAAATCCTGTGAGACTTGTCCTTCTCGAAGCCTAGCTCTATTAGCAGGTGGATCTGTAGAGTGAGTGTGTCTTGCCCACTCCTGATTACCGCTATTGGAATCCCACCCTTACCTGGAGCCTTGCCAGATGCAAGTTCATTTATGGCACAGATAACTTCTGTTATGGTGGGAAGTGTGTCCAGGTGGTCAAGAGTTGGCAGGGCCTCTATGGCGTTGAGGGCATCATCCGCTAGCTTTGTCTCACTTGAGTAAAGCTCTAAATAGTGCTCTACCCATCTATCTGCTGTTTCGTATCAGTGATTTCTCCAGTCAAGGTTTTCAATGGTGCACTTCTTTTGATCATTGGACCACAGGCTTTCTTTATCCCTTCATACATGCTTCTGATGTTTCCCTTATCACGTGCGATTTGAATGGACTCACATAACTTGATCCAATAGTCATTCGCACATGTCTGGCAGCCTTTTGCACATCCTTCCTGGCTTGCTTCAGCTCACTCAGAGTGATACGAGTTGTTCTTTCCTTGTTTCTTAAGAGAGCTATCTTCTTTTTATCAATCAAGGGTTGCAGTATCTGGCTGTTTGCTGCAAACCAGTCCTGCCTCTTATGATCCACAGTGCCGTAAACCCCTACCGCTGTTTTATAAATAGTTTCCTTAAGTTTACTCCACTTTTCACTTCCTGTACAATTTTCCGATGTATCAGTGAAAGCGTCTTCAAGTTGCTGTTGAAATTCAAAGCACTTTCCAGGATCGTGAGTGTTAATAATATTAATCCTGGGGCTAGATTTGTGTTTAACTGTGTAGATTCTCTTTGGTCTCAGTCTAACTCTTGCAACAACCAAAGAATGATCTGTATCATCAGGTTGACATAAAACATCAGCAAAACTGGAGTGTATCAAGGTTGACATAAAACATCAGCACAACTGGAGTGTACCAAGGTTGACATAGAACATCATCACAACTGGAGTATACCAAGGTTGACATAAAACATCATCACAACTGGAGTGTACCAAGGTTGACATAAAACACCAGCACAAGTGGAGTGTACCAAGGTTGACATAAAACATCATCACAATTGGAGTGTACCAAGGTTGACATAAAACATCATCACAACTGGAGTGTACCAAGGTTGACATAAAACATCAGCACAACTGTCAGCCGTATTGGATGCTGAAAACATCACAGCTCAGGTGCCTTCTTCAAATATGAAACACAGCTGACAGAGACAGTCCAATGGACGGTGCTTCTAACGTAGACAAGTCAGAATGGAAGACACAACCTTGCAAGTCTACCTAAACATGGGATTATTGCGTCTAGACTCGGGCCAGACATATATCTTTATGTCAGCACATTGTATATTAATAAACGACAGATCACAACAATAAATGGCGCAGCTATTGTTCGCGCTGACATTATTGCTGATAATGGCGTGATTCATATCTTAGACAGCATTATTTTTCCAATCTCCAGTGGCCTTACGATTGCTCAGTACATCGAGAAACCAGACGATCACAATCTATCAGTCAGCGTTATAGTCATGGAGGACGTCGTGGTGCAGTCGCTAAAACAGAAGACGAATAGTTCGCAAACTTTAATGATGTCCTTCTCGTCCAATGACGCCTACCTGATGCATATGCCTGACTACAGGAAAACACCACTGTTTGATAATACCACACTGCCAAGACAGGTCTATTAAGCACGTATTATTGAAAATGAGGCCATATTCTTTCCATATGAGGCGTCGGAGATTCCACCAAAAGCGGCAATGTTTGGTACTCTTCGTTTCTACAGACGCAGTGGATGTCAAGTATGTGGTCAACAATCGTGTCCACACCCGGGTGGTCAAGCCAAACATTGCCATAGAAAGGTGTACCCCACGTCATAGACAGCCTTCTCCTCTATGTCTACCACAACGCGGCACAGATAACTTCTGACGACAATGTCAATTCTACTGGGATATTCAACAAGTGCATCAAGATACTACGGGAGGATCAGATCAACAAGTTAGCCACTGTGACTTTGAACATGTTCATCCCCAGTGATTTGGCTTTCTCCAAGTCTCCCATGTTTTGGCAGAGACCGTTATACATATCTGATCATTATACCACGATTGATGGACAGCACGTGATATTTGGTCACTCCTTGGACACCAGCACTCTGTACGGTGGCCGTAGTCTGACCATGTCTGAGGACATCCTTTAACTATGTGACTTTAACTATGTATTTTGTACCTTTTGATATTGTGTAGTAACTTTAACTATGTAGTATGTACTGGTTGATGGATATTGTATGCCATTGGTTTTGTTCCCCGTACATATGTATCTACGGTGTTTGCCATAAATGAGGCGCTGGAACCTCTTGCCCCCGGGTGGATTGGGCTCGTTAGCTATTACAGCAGCCAATCTAGGAGATGGAAAACTCCGATTATAAACCCCTAATTTTAAGGTGGACCGACGTGCCGAGGACTGAATGGCCACAGGTGAGCTGGTCGTGAACGTGGAACGTCTGGTATGCGGGCGGGGTGGCGCCAGGCGTATGGATTCCTGAGGGACATCCCCTGCCCCTTCCCTAGCAGGCAGGCTATACTAGGGAGACCGATTATTTCCTGCAATATCCAAACTTTGCTTATGAAGTAAATTAAATACGGGAATCGTCGCCGGAGCTACGGAGCTCGTGCTCTGCGCTTGACACACCCTTCAGAGGCTAGCGAAGAGAGAGGGAGTAAGAAGAAGAAGACGAGGAAATGGTGTGAGAAGAAGGCATAGAAATAGGAGGGCAGGCGCCAGGAGAACACGACGAAAAGTGGAGAGACTAAGTCTCAACCATGTAAGAGTGGGATACTGGAACTGTTGTAGTGCCAGGCAGAGAGGTCCTGTATTGGAGAGGCTAATATATGATTTTGATGTCCTCATGCTCAAGGAGCTAAATAAAGACAAATACCATTGCCCTGGGTACGCCACTTACATAAACCCGACTGGGCAGAAGAGACATGGGCAAGGTCTGCTGGTGAAGGAAGGAGTGAAGCATGTGGTACTTGACTTGAGCCAGTGGAATCACAGTGCAAGAGAGGTCCAGGGTATACAAATGGAGATTGATGGCTTAAGTTGGAACATCATAAATGTATATGCCACAGTGGACTGTTTTGTCAGAAAGGAACACTGGGACTGGCTTGAGGAATTGGAGGAATTACCGGGTGATAGGCTACTCATATGTGGAGACTTCAATGCGGGGAACAGAGATTTGGACAGTAGTGGAGAAAACCGACAGCGAATTGCCATGGTGGATTCCGATGTTGTCTGCATAAATGATGGTAGACCGACTAGAAAGGCAATGAGGCCTGGCGATGCAGACACAGCTATTGGCTTGGCACTTGTCTCCCAGTCATCAGTCATTGATGTAAAGTGAATTGTTTTGAATGACCATGGGAGTGATCACATGCCATGTACAGTCCTGATCTCTAAATCCAGGAAAGTTAAGGCTGGGAGACCCTCCGGTATGAGTGGACCGACAGCCTTCTTGGACGCCTCAGACAGGGGACATGTAACAGGGCTGTTAAAACCTCTTTTTTGCATCCCCCATGTTGGACCCCAGAAGTAAACCACGCTTGGAAAGCAAAGAGAGCTGCAGTGAAGCAGCTAAAGAAAGTGCGATAGACACCTCGAAGCTCACGAGAGGAAGTGGACACAGCGGAAAATGTCAAGAAGGACAAGGTGGAGGTTTGCAAGCTCTGTGTTGCAGAGGCCAAAAAGGCAAAACGGGAATGTTTCATGAAGGAGATTGGAGGTGATAAAACAATGCGGAATTTCTGGAAACTGCGCAGACAAATACAAAGAAAAGAGCGGCCTATGACAGTGGGAACAACTTATAGAGATGATGGTGTGTGCGTGACAACAAGCAAAGAGAAAGAGGAGGTGTTTCTATAGAGCATTTTGGAGCAGACCAATCATGATGATGCGGATACCAGAGATGAAGTTAGAGAGGAGTTATCTGGCACCATATAGAATATGCATTATGAAGAAATCATACGGGTTGAAGATGTTAAACATATTTTGAAAAAAGCAAAATACACGGCACCAGGGCCTGATTGGGTCAGGTCTGGCAACATGAAGGCTTTGAGCGATGTAGACCTGAAGGACATGACCGACTGTTTTAACCAGAGCATTTGGACAGCATCAGTACCGCAGGATTGGGTACACAGCTATCTCATCCCTCTCCCAAAACCATTCAAGGATCATTCAAAGCTTAGCGGCTTTAGGATCATCACCCTTCAAAATACATTTGGGAAGGTTTTAGAGAAGATAGTCGCTGTCAAGCTGCAAGAGTTTTTGGAAAGGGGGAAGCTTCTTCCGAGAGGCCTGGGGAGCTACAGGCCATGAAAAGATACCTTGTCAAATGCAGCCACTTTTGCCTTTGACGTTTATGAGGGGTTCCAGAGTAGACAGGAAACGATGAGCTTGATCTCGAGGATGCATACAATAGAGTTCGATATGATATTTTGATGACCACACTGATGGAGAAAGGGGCCAATCCCTGGTTGGTGAACTGGATAGCAGCCGTCCTGCACTCTCGTCGGGATGCTCTCCGTCTGGGTGCATGGACCTCAGAGCCACATATTTTAACCCCGGGACTGCCACAGGGATCCGCAATCTCATCGGTGCTCTTTAACGTGTATACGAGCAAGATTGCAAACCTAGAAGCGCCAGGGGTTGGAAGGATACTAATATTTGTAGATGATATTCTTGCATATAGGCAAGGGAGAAGTAGTATATGGCGATTAGTTTGTTACCGGCACCCCACACCCGCGCACCCCACACCCGCGCACCCCACACCCGCACGTTGAGTCAATTCTCACCCCTAGGGCTCGAACCGACGGTCGGTACGTGTACCGACTGAATTTGTATGTAGGTCTTCCCTCACACCCGCGCGTTGTGTCAATTCTCACCACTAAGGGGTCGAACCGACGGTCGGTACGTGTACCGACTGAATTTGCATGTAGGTCTGCCCCTTACGGTACCTCTCGCCTTCGACTCTTGTCGCAGACAAGCCCACCCGTGTGTTACCGGGACCCATATAGGGGAGCAAAGAATAGTCCCTAACTATAGCGCAGTTTTCAGCGGGAGCTACCCGAGTGCGAGCAACCATATTCTTATTTTTTCGCCATAATACTAGGAGACCGGGAAATATAGTAGGAATGATGGGAGCCGGCGCAGTTTTCAGCCCCACCTCCCAGGGCCGCCCGAGAAGGTCGCCAGAGAGAGAGAGAGAGAGAGAGAGAGAGAGAGAGAGAGAGAGAGAGAGAGAGAGAGAGAGAACGAACGAACGAACGAACGAACGAACGAACGAACGAACAAACTTTATTTTCAAAGGGTTAAGAATTGGGCACGCAGGCCCGTCTAACATTCTGCCCTTCTGTCACTCTCTTTCATACATTATTTCATTCACACATCATTCAAGGCTAACAGAGAACAACAACAATATAAAGGATATGCATTATAAAGGCATGGGCAAAATGCGAACATCAAAACTACACGACACAGTAATATTAGATAATGGTCTGACACTTGTTGTTAGCCATGTGGAATATACTGGCCTACCAAAAGGGGAATGGCTGTTATACTAGGTTTTTGTTATTATTATTATTATCTCTATTATTAAGGGGGAAGGTAATCCATATTGAGATAGTGTTCGAATAATTTGCGATTATATGAATAGGGATTGGTGATGTCTTTGATTTCTTGTGGAAGATTTTTCCACAGCTGAGCTGCAGAGTACGTTAAGCTTGTTTTGTATAAGTCAATCTAGGCTTCGGAATGTGTAATATATTTAAACGTTTACTGTGTCTAGCATTATATTTAAACAATGGCCAAAGGTAATTTGGGGCATTTTGTGAATTAGTTTAGCTTTATTGAAAAGCAGGCGTTTACGGAGTGGTAGTAACTGAAGGCGTTTATACAGGCTAGGATTGTCAGTTAAATGTTTGCTATAAATTAGACTCATGGCCCGTTTCTGGAGTGAGTAAAGTCGCTTGGTGTTTGAATTAGAACAACCGTCCCAGATCGTAGAGCAGTAGTCAAAGTGTGTCTGTATATGAGAAGTATAGAATAGTTTCCTTGTGTCCTCATCAAGGAAGTTTTTAATTTTGGCGAGTTTGTAGACTTTTTTCGCTGTTTGTTTAATGAGCACTTGAACGTAGGAATTAAAGTTTAGGTTTCTATCAATGATTAGGCCTAATGTTTTGTGCTCAATTACACTTTCTACTGGCATGTTATCGATGTGAAGTTGAAGTGTTGTGTGTGAGCTTAGAGTCTGAAGTCTTTGTCTGGTTGTTAATAACATTGATTTTGTTTTAGTGATGTTAATTTGCATACGGTTTGAATAGCTCCACCTAACTACATTATTTAATTCTTGTTGTAAAGACGACTCAAGTAAAATACAGTTTTCAGCGTTTGTGTACTCTGTACAGTCGTTTGCAAATAGATCGCAGGACGACGAAAGATGCAAAGGTAGATCGTTAATATATATGGCAAATAGTAGAGGGCCAAGAATAGAGCATTGCGGTACTCCAATATTGAAGGTAGTGGTTTGAGACAGAGATTTATTATGTGATACTACTTGCTTTCTGTTTGATAGAAAAGATGATATTAGAGTGACTACATTAGGGCCAATTTTCATTGTCTCAAGTTTTTTAATTAAAATAAGATGATCTATCATACCAAATGCTTTCTTGAAATCAATAAACACAGTTCCACATAGACTGTTGTTGTTTATATTCTGGTGCCAATTTTCTATCATGTTTGTTAGGGCCGTATGGCAAGAATATTTTGGTCGAAATCCTGATTGGCTGTCAACAATAAGCTTGTTGCGAACTAAATACTGTAATGTTACTTTATGGATGTGTTTTTCTAGTGGCTTAGATAGTGATGATAGTAAAGAAATGGGTCTGTAATTGTTCGGGAGACCATTGTCTAATGAACCAGATTTAAGAAGAGGGTACACTTTGGCGATTTTGAGAGCTGATGGAAAGTGGCCTTTGGTGAGACACTGATTATATACATAGGTTAGTGATATACAGATCACTGGCGCAGCACAACGGAGAATCCGGTTGCTGATTCCATCTAACCCAGATGAGGTTGTGTTTTTTAGGTTACTGAGGTAAGTGAATACTTCAGTGATTGTCATTAGAGGTATGTCGGAAAGAATATCGCGGGAGCATCTATTCTCGCAAAACGATGACAATAAAGATAAGTTGCAAGGAGAATTAGGTATTGAAGCCTTCATCTGGTCTATGTCAGTTTGAAAAAAATCACTGCATTGGTCACATGTAATATGATTTGATGGTAAAGAATTGCGGAAGTTATACTTGTTTGTCAAGGTGTTAATTGCCTTCCATATATCCTTACTATTTGTTTTATCCATTACTAAGTTCTTAAAGTAATTTTTCTTTTCCCCTCGTATGGTATATTGAACTTTGTTTCTAAGAGTACGGTATGCACTGAGATCCCGCTTTTTATGTGCTTTAACTCTATCTCTCATAATTTCAAGTATTTCCTGAGTTATACAAGGTGGCTTGACGTGGTGTTTTACTCGAACATCCTTGACTGGCACATGTCTATCAAAAACATCAATAAAGGTTTTCATCCAGAATTCCAGAGCATCGTCCGGGGCAGAAAGCTGATAAACATTGTCTAGAGGTGAACTGAGCAAGTCCTGTAAAAATGCGGTTGGTTTAAATTTTTGTAACTTCTATATTTTACACTTATGTGTTTATGTTTAGGAGTTTTAATTCCTTTTTTAGACCACGGGCAGCATATTGGGTAGTGATCGGTCATTGCACAATTGGGTACGGTGCATTCTATGATGTTGTCTGAGCAAGTTACATAAATGTGATCTATGACTGTTGAAGATGACTTTGTTACTCTAGTAGCTTGTTGTACTATTTGTTGGAAATTGTATGATGCAATTATATTTCCCCATATTATGTTGGATTTGTTGGTGTGAATGTTAAAGTCTCCGAGTAGTATAATTTCCTTCCCGGAAGCGAAAACCACGTCCATCATGGTAGTGAAGTTTTCGTACCAGGCGTGTCCAGCACTGGGATTTCGATAGAGGTAGCCAATTATCAGGGGTGTGCGGTTTTGAAGTTTCAGCTCTAACCAAATACATTCTATTTCGCAAGTTTCAAAGTCTAGCCTACGGTGAGCATTTAGTAAATTAGAAACATAGGTTACTATGCCTGTCTCTTGTTTCCTACAGGGATCCCTTCTAAAAACTTTGTACCCATTAATAGAGATGTCCTCATCTGAAATTTTATCATTAAGCCTACTTTCACTAAGGCCGAATAAATGAAAATTTTGATTAAGAATAGAAGATAACTCTGGTAGCTTGTTAAATAAGCTGCAAATGTTTAAGTTTCCAAGGCGTATTCCTGACTTATTGAGCCAGTGTTGCCACTTCTCAGACATTTTATCCACGAAGAAAGTGTAAATTAGTCAAAGTTAAGCAAAAATACAAGATAATAAAAAATCACAATTACATTAACTTACAAACTATAAGTAATACAAATCGATAAGTAAATGACAGTATTATAACGATATAACTAATTAGACCAACGAATATAATGCAAACACGGAACAAAACGAATTAAAGAACATACAACAAATAATTAAACTGAAATAAACTACTTCACAAGCTAAGTAACCAACTGTTATCCAAAAGAATTAATAAATGATTATACAAGTCAATGTCTCTGTTTAAAGCGGTGTATCCCACACGGGAAATAAAACGTTAAGCAGTAAGCGATTAAAGTTCAAGGAGGAAGCTCTGTTGCTGGTATCAATTCATATAGGGTTCCGTTTTTAATACGTATCCTATCACACAGGTCTGTATTGTAGAGACATCATAAGGGCTTGATTCAGTTCGGCAGGACTAAATCGCATCAAGTAAAGAAGTTCTGGACTCCAATGATGCGGAACCTGTTGTTGTCCGCTTGGTCGCTCATTACTGGCGTGAACTTGGTGATGCGGAACCTATTGTTGCCTACTTGTTCGCTCATTGCTGGCGTGAATTTGGTGATGCGGAACCTCTTGTTGTCTGCTATGGAGCCCATAGCTGTCTTGATCTTGGTGTGTCAAGGTGGTATTACTGCCGTGCGTGTGTACCGCTGCTTGCAACGAGGGTTCGTTGGAAGTGAGGTTAGGGAAATCTTCCTGGTAGTTATTTCCTTCACGAGTGAGGGTGGGGGTAGGAAGGAGAGGTTGATTTATTCTTGGTAGCATGTGTGCACCTTGAATAGCAGGCGTTCGGGGGTCAGACGTCAGCTGAAGTTTATCCTGGGTGATGGGGATATTTCGACTGGCTTCAGTAGTCAATGTTCGTCGTGTTTGTGTGTTGGTCTTGTTTTGTGACCTCTCCGGATACTTGATATTCTTAGCAAGGAAGCTATAACCTAATGTGGATGCGTGGATCTGGTCGCTGTACAGTCGTTTCTTTGGCGCGCCTCTTTCAGATGTAAAAAATGGTGTGTTGTTGATAAAGTGTACATTATACTGAGTACAGAATTTCTCTAGGGTGTTGTTGTTTATGTCGGCTCGTCGACGTTTGGTGCCATAACATAGATGGTATGATGGAAGAGAAAAACACTTTAGAATTTGGAAAATTATGGCGTAATAAGTCTAGCAGTTTTCGTAGCTGAGAAATGGTAATATTTTGGTTTCTCATAGTGTCATTAATTCCTATATGTATTGTAATCCTCTTTACGCTTTCGTTGATTTCCATTCTACGTATACTGTTTGTTAGACTGTCTAACCCTGCACCTGGAAGTGGAATTGTTGTAGCTATATCGGCGTGTGATGAGGACATACGATCACTGTATATGCCTTTCATCAAGGAGTCGCCAATTATCAAGTGGGTGCAGTCAGTTGGTAGTCTCTGTATGTACTGGCTTCTGGTACGTCTTGCACGTTGATTCTGCCATTGATAATTATCCGGCTGTGGACTGCCTTCTTGCCGGTTACCAGCCGTTTCTTGGATAGGCGGGTTGTCTGTCGGCAATGTCTCGTCGTACTGACTGCCGCTTGCCAATTGCTCTTTTGGTAGTTCAAATCGATTGCTGACTTTCACTTCTATGGGAAATGTCGAGTCCTGTTCAATGGCTTTGTCTGTTTGTTGATGTGTATTCGTTGGCTGTATAGTTGGCGCTCCCAGGGATGGTTGTGTTGTTTCGAAGCTGTTAGTCTGTGCTGCCTGATCAATAGTGTGTTTCAGAATATCATTTTCCTCTCTCAGGAGAGCGACCTCTGACTTGAGGTTGATATAATCATTAGTGATCCTGGCGATCTTGTCTGTGTTGCCAGAGGCGGCGTCTAAAAGTACCTTCAAACTTGCGTCTAACCTTTCAATGTGCTGCTGACAACCGCATGAGTGTTGATTTGTTGCTGGACTTTCATCTAGTACCGATGGTGCAACCTCAAGTTGGTTTGAATTGTTTTAATTTGGTTGTATACTGTCCCCTAGGCTCCCCATCGGGTATTCAATGGCTAGCAACACTGGTTGGTTAGAAGAAGCTGAGTTCGAGCTGCTGGTGTGTTGAGTCGTGGCATGTTGGAGTATGTTGTTACTATCGCCTGATGCTGTAACGACAGCGGCTGCAGGCTGTGTTGATTTTATTGTTCTGTCTGACAATAGCGTGACCGCTGTAGGCTGTGTTGGTCTTACGGCAGACACTAGCGTGCTGAAATCGGCAGGAGTGTTTAGTGAGTCACTTGTTAGTTTCAGAGCTGCCTGTTCAATTTCGACGAATTGTGTCGCGAGCCACTCAGACATGACGGCGTTTGCCCCTTGCATTAAAAGTTTATTTTGCGTGTTGTATAAATGCAATGTGTGTAGGGGAGATGATATTTTGACTTCCACCTCCGCTCCTTGTCGGACTTTTCTATAATCAATTTTGGCTTCGTGGTAATAATTGATCAGGCATGTTCGAAATGCCTCGTAATGTATTGTATTGTTGAATGTGATAGAGATGCATTTACCGTCATCTATACATTTAACTGACAGCGATGGCGAGCTAAAACATTCTTAAGTTTGCTTTTCACTGCCCGTTCTTTGTTGAGTGTGTAGTTTCTTGTTACTGCAGATCGTAATCCACTTCGACCCTCAGATCTACTTCGGCCCCTTTCTCCCACTAACTCCAGCACAGAAATTCCCTCCTCGACAGACATGATATTTACATAATATTACGTATCAACACACACGGAAACATTTTAGCGCCGTGCACGGTTTAAATCCAAGTGATGTGATTGGCTAGTTCAAGCTATCACTGACGCGCCGCTGTTCCATGAATAATTTATCCATGGTGTCATTGAATACAATATTATTAGCACTTATATCTAACTTATATCTAACACTACACATATAGCAACTTTAAAACAAGTTCAACAGTTGAACGGCATCATTGTGATCACAACCATATAAAATCCATTGCGTACGAATGTAGATAAACAGGAAAATTAATCCAAAAAGGAGGAGACCACACAAACGCGTCCTTCCTCGTGGGAAACCGGAAGCCTCGGTATTATCATTCGGATATACTACACACATATACTATACTACTCACATATACTACTCACCCCAAGAACATCAAGAAAATGTACTATTCACATACAGTACTCTGTAGTATAATTCCGAGAAAAGACTGAGCATTTAATTAAGCCTCCTACAGACAGCTCAAGCCGACGACATGATATACTTCCGCGTGTTAAAATTGTTACGGTAATTATAATGAAGCAAGCAGTAATTAGCTTCCACATGCAATGTAAACATAGCTTTATAGGCGCATCAACAGAAAAAAAATGGGGGATATCTTATTAGAGATGTGATCCCCCAATAAGTAAACAAAAATGGAGATCCATGGGTGTGAATGGTTGAAACCCAACTCAATAATGAGTTGTGGGCTGCCATGTATCGGGCTTTATTTTTATCACAACAGAAGAGCGAAACGGGGTGAGGTTGTAGAAGAATGTATATTATATGAGGTCTGCAACAGAAAGCCGTAAGAGTTTTGTGAGCCCTGCACAACAGAAATACTGCAAAAACTGGTCCGGAAGTATGAAAAGGACACCATCATCAAGTTACTGCCCTACAAGAAACCGTGGGTAGCCCCTACCGGCCCTGATAAGGATGAGACAAATCAAACTTGTCCACCATGACCACCCAGTGCCCAGTGTGAGAATCGTCTCAAGCTTTCTACTTCCGCATTCCAAAGCTGTATACTTCCGCATTCCAAAGTCGAAAACATTAGACCGCCCGCTTCGCCAGTTAGCTTCGTGTACACTGCGCGTCAGGGGGGAGGGGCGACTACTGGCTAAGTCCCTTCGTGATAAACATGAATAAAATTTGGTGGATCTGCGGTAAAGCCGTGAAAATGTAAACAATATAAAATAGCAGAAATTAGTGCAGCTTTACAACGCCGCTGACAGAATATCATATATCATGCTCATGTAATTAACATTCGCGTGTTGACAGAGTGAAAACAATGCACTGTTTATTCGGAGAAAAACACTTGAGATGTCAAGTTGATTACTTCCGTGTAGCGCGCATTAGTGAAATCCACTGCTCTGAGAAGTATATCATGTTCATTACTTCCGCGTAATGACACAAAGTAGTGCAGCTTTACATAACAGAATGACGACACATACAGGACGTTGAGACGATTAGCCCTCATCAGCAAACAAAACACATTCACAAAACACAACATATAGTCCAAGAGATCTCCTGTAACTACATTCACACGTGACAACAGGACGAGAAGAATGAACAGATGAAAGCAATGAAATGAAACAATGTTCATACTTAACTCAGAATTTTACATTGTTTACATTTTACTGCTCTGAGTAGTGTATCAAGTTCCGTGTATCGCTTATTACTGAAATCCAGTGATGTATCATTCGGTGGAATAGGGGGGGGGGGGTGCTTCCAAATTGTCCTGATCGCGTATACAAGTCATTTCGAGCCTATAGATTTTACGATTGCTGCCTGCGCCTCGTCTCTTCCTTTCAGAATGAGAGATGTTTTTGTCTCTTCGTCCAGATCTGCCTGCGCCTTGCTCCGAATATCTTTTTTCAACTGGTGAAATTTCTTTACTTCAGCTGTAATTATTTTATACTCCACGTCCGTAATTCTCCCATCATCCAGAGCCTTTGCAACAAGGTCGACTATGCTGGAAAGCTTAGCCTCCGCCAGAGTGCAAATTTCATCGTGTTTCTTAGCTTTCGACGTTAGTTTGCGGAACGCTAGCTTGCTCCCAGCGGACATGATCCCGCAAGCTAGGGCAGCTATCTCGAGCCCAACAACTACAGGGGCGGCGATGATGGTGGTGAGAAGCCCAACACCCCCACACCAATACCAAGGCTAGCCGCCAGCATCCCGCTGTCCACAGCGTCTAATGCATTAACGGCACGCCTATATTTTTTATTCAGGGCAGCCCGTTTGTCCCTTTCATCTTCCAGAAGGCGGGTAATCTCTTGAATGCGTTAGGCACTGCCGTCACTAGTATCAAATGAGGGGTAGAGCGACATTATTCTTTGCGTCAAACTTATTCCTACTTATTTAACTGAGAGATTAAATGTTCAACGCGAACGGCGCTAACCGGCCCTTAGTGAACTAAAGCCGGACAAAAGCAGTAACGGTATTAAAGATGATTTCATCCACCTCAACCTCGCCGAGCTCTACTATAATGTCCGTCTCTGTTGCCCGGGCCGCCCATGTCCGTCAGCCGCGGAAGTGATTACGAGAGCAATATGCCTGGTGAGCGTTGACGCTCTCCATTTAATAGAGACCACAGGAAGGACTTGGACAACCTCAGTCTGCGCGCAGCCGCAATAGCTAGCTCGAGATAGATGGTTGACTCCTTTTGAGGCTTACCTAGCATGTCAAGGACGTTTTTGAACTCTGTAGTGGTCTTTAAACAGTATCTAGTCCCTTGTGCTTTAGCCTCAGTCACCGCTACGGCATAGAAGAGAGGCTTGGCGCACTGCATTTTCAGAAACGACTGGTAGGTCACAACATTGGTTTTGTTGGGGCGTATGACCGTCTTGCAAGACTGATAACTCACAAACGCCTTGCCCATGTTGGTTAGCCTGATAAGAATCCCACTGGGCTCGAGGTGAGTATATTCCGTGTGAAGCTCAAGCTGCAGATCCCTGTCATCGTCGTCGGGATGGTCTATGACGGCACGAGCATAGACCCCCTGGAGAGTGAGCTGGAGGCCATAGGTCTTGTAATTGTGGCCCGGCTCCCGCAACCCGATAGTGTCGGCCAAATCAGCAATGGTTAGGGTTGAGCAGGCTCTAGGGCGATGCCTACCTGGACCTTCTGAATCAGCCATTGCGTTGTTTGATGTTGAGTTCACAACTTAGATATGCCAGCGGCACGGCTTTGCCTTGTTCATCATGGACAGAAAGTCTAATAGCGCTTAGAGTTTCAAGCGAATTATGACAGTCCTCATATGATGATAGACCCTCGATATGAACGTGCAACTCATTATATATGAGGAGTCTATGAAAATGTTTTCCGACCCTCAAGCCATTAACCCATTCCCAACCGTCAAACGCAAGAGTGTAGGCTAGGCCACCCTCCAATGTATCGGGTGCATCAGTAACAATGTCCCAACCGTCACCACCCAAAATACCGGGTTGATATATATTAGCAAGGGATACACGGCCAGTGGCGGGGTTCAGCATCAGAGAAAAACTTTGAGGCACAAATAATTGCTTGTTGAGGATACACACGTCGTAGTACCCATCGGGGATACCAATCTATTTACCCTCCACCTGGAACTTATTATTGGCCAGGTTCTGGGAAATATTAACCCACGCGGGGTAGAACAACAATTCCACGATAGCCACCTCTAGGTCACCAGCGCAATTGTCTAGGACCAGGTTGAGGGGGATGGGTTACCCATGTTGGATGTTGCTTAACATTATGTACATTTTAGCAGGTCTAATAATGGCCGCTTAAGAGTTCAGTAAGGACGGTAAATACCCGACATAGCGGCCATATCTGATGTGGAGCACACAGCTTAGATATGCCAGTGGCACGTCGACACCCTTTTCATCTCGGACCGAAAGTCTTATATCCCCTACAGGTCCAGTTTCCAGCTTTTTATAATGAGGCACAGAGACAATCTCATGTCTCCCTTGATTACAGTCCTCTTTTTTTAACGGACACAGCCCTAAGGAGTGTGGAGGGAAGCGCATTATGACGGTTTTCATATGACGATAGGCCCTCGAGATGAATGTACAACTCCTTATATATGGTAAGGTTAGGAAACTTTGATACAAAGAATATAAACGTCTCATGTAGCATATCACTTCTATCGTTTAAGCCGAACCCAAGAACCCGACCTAACCCTCCCCACGCTAAGGCCACCCCCGATTTATACCACCGAGACTTACAAGGCCAGATGCGGGGTTAAAATAAAGAGAGCTTCCGTGGCTCAAAGAATTGCTTGTTGAGGGCGCACACGTCATAATACCCGTCGGGAATAGTAACAACCTCGTCACAAAGTTTTAACCAATTATTTTTCAGCTTCACGGAAATATTAATCCAGGAGGTGTAGAACAACAATTCAACGATAGCCGCCTCTAGGTCACCATCGCGATTGTCTAGGATGGGGTTCAGGAGTATAGACTCCCCATGTTTGACGTTGCTAAGTGTGATAAACATATTAGCACGACTAATAATAATGACCGCTTACGAGGTCAAGAAGGACGTCAAATACCCGGCGGGCGGGGCATACCGTTTGCGCAAATAAAGGATCTCACGAAGGTGGAAATACAGGTCAATTGCCAAGGAGCGTTTCAGACACAGTTCCCCAATGTGTTTGAAAAATACCAGCTGCCATACGTGGAGTCAGACCAGATAGTACAAGCCTGGTATAGCAAGCCGATGCAATTCTGGCAAAACCGAGTCAACTTCGCTGTATGGTGTGTCACGGCGGGGTGTGGGGTGTCCGCACAGGAGCATCTGTCCTACCCTGATCCACTAACGCGAGCCGTCTTCATATTCCATGTCTACTACCAGATTCCTCGAATCCTCAAAGAAATGCGTGTAGCTCTACCACAGGACCAGGGTTGGACAGCCTATGAAAATCCCTACGATGTAAGAGCCTATCAGCGTATATACGCGGAATTTGGGATTTCCCAGAATGATAACTGGAGACGGATCGGTTTGAATAACGGTTTGGGAAGGGTATACATTTACTGGACGAACAGCGGTTATCGCGTCGTGAATGACGGCCACTGTGATGTATATGACCCAAAACGACTATCATTCACACAAAAGACATCGAACGATGTACTACACATAGAGTACATCTCGCAAGATGATCCTCAGGCTGACTCCGCCTGGTGGGCTTTCGTTCTTAACAAGTCACAGGGCTTCACTCACCGCGGGGTTGAGCAAATAAATGACAGCATTCGAACCTACGTGTGGGCCATCCTAGGGACCAGGCTCAGACTAGAACACGCATTCTGGGAACTGGAACGGCGTTTGATGCCCAGAAGCAATTTATAGCATTAGTAGAAGACGCCATCTCTGCG
The DNA here is from genome assembly GCA_963921405.1 of Cepaea hortensis. Lineage (NCBI taxonomy): Eukaryota > Metazoa > Mollusca > Gastropoda > Stylommatophora > Helicidae > Cepaea > Cepaea hortensis. The sequence continues at coordinate 96,146,173 of OY992885.1, read as the reverse complement.
CCCGTAGATCTTGCGGCGGCCATCAAAAGGTATCAGGATGTGCTACAAAACGCGAGCTCAAAAGTTAATTATGTCTTTGGAACAGGGGTGTATATGTCCCCCAGCGACATGCTGCTCCACATTGGCCAACTAGCTGGATTAACAACATGATCGTCATCGCAGAGCCAGGTCTAAAGCGTGGTCTAAATACTGCCATTAATGCCCCAGATCCTACGGTAGAGCTGCCCAGCATTGCTCTGCCAGCGGCGATGCATCCCACCCCAGCAGCATAACTGATAAAGCGGCAGGGCTGCAGCACCAAAACGAAACTATGGCACTCATTGCTGGGGGTGTCGCAGTCGGTCTAGTGGCCCTATGGTTTCTTCGTTAGCCGCTCTCTGATAGCCAGCAGCAGCAAGCCACCGAGTGTAATCACTAATGCCCAGATATTTCCAGCCAGCAATCCCACACCCTTACTTAAGAAGTTAAGGAGCCAGGAGATAATACCGCCTATGATTCCCGGGAGTGCCGCAGCGGCCTTACCAGCTAGCATGTCCAGAAGGCTCGCTAGGTCTTTCAGCTTCTGTCGAATCCATTACTTAGCCCCAGGGCCATGTTGCGGGCCAGGCGGTGGGGTAAGGGGTGCACCACCACCACCTCCGCCGCCAGTAATGGCTAGGGTGATAGTGGAAATTAAGAGGCCGATCGCTGTGAGAATGCTCGCTATGGTGATGCTCTGCTCTCGGCACAGAGTCCGCAGCTTCTCACCCAGTGTGGTGTCTTCATTGACCAACCGATGAATGGTTTCACGGATCCTGCTGAACTGGGTGCGAAAGTCTTCGTGTATATCAGAGACTTCTACTAAAATCCTCTTCTTAGCTTCTTCAATATCTGCAATCTTTTGCTCTTGAAAGTTCCTACTATCCTCATTGGGTGCTATCAACATTTTCCGTCGCCGTCTGGCGATCTCTTTATCTTGCGCTTTGATAATAACGAGGTAGTTTGTGAGTTTACCTTTAATCGTCGTCACCGCTTTGTCAAGCGCCATGAGTCCCCGGAGTTCTCTCACTGGAGGTAGGCCTTTCTCTCCCAGGTACTGGACTACTACTTGCAAAGTTTCTAAAGCCAGTCGCACTGCTGGGCTCGACATGGCCCATTCTAAGATATTGCCAACATTTTTAGCTATATGTGGGACATCCCGAATATCCGCACACCCTAGAGCTGCTTGTTCCTGTGCCAGAGCACTATCAGTCTACTCGAGGACGGTGACAGCCTCTGGTGGTATTTTGTCCACAAACCCCAACGCACGTCTGGTACTCGCTTTGAGGCTTCTCAAAGCTAACGGCATGCCATCATCTAACCGTGTAATCTTTTCTACCCCAAGATAGAGCGCGTTCCTGCTACCCAACCTAATTTTTGTATAATCTATACCAGCTATGGGTCTCACACCCAACTTCAACTCCATCCTTCTAAAATAGCCATCAATGGCGCTGTTTTCTAGTTCCACTTGTAACGTTGGGGGTGGTCCCCCCCTATGACATGGGGGTGGGCCCCCTGTGACTCCTCTGACCACTCGGCATTAACAGTGTGGGATTGTCGATATCAAAGTCATAGTTGAAGCTTGTCTCTTCCTCGCCCGTTTCAAGCAGCCCCTCTTCGCCATCAAAATCGGTCAACGCAACTCTATCCATATTAGATATTGCCACGAAGTAACCACAATAGACAACTAGCCATGTCTTCAAGTGCATATGGTCGTAAGCTTAACCCTTACCGCCGTCTCCGGGAGCCGCTCGGTGTGAAAGGATTGCGGCAAACGATCATCGTGACCAACAACCCATCTTCGATCGGCCCGAAGCAGCAGCTACTAGTTCGTTTCCCAAATCTCGGTGCACACGATGTTATCGTGCCTGGGTCAGTGCGGCTGGCATTCAATGTCGCCCTCAGCTCCCCTGATGTCAACCTGTTCGTGGTCCATAACCTCGGCCGAGCACCGGTTCAAAAGCTGACCGTCAGGCTCTCGGGCAATGAAGTCTTCTCTCTTGTGGACAGTGACGTCTACAACGTCTACCTTGATCTTTGGAAGAGTCGATCGGAACGGGCAAGCGCGGTGTATCAAGGCATCGCTACAAGCACCGGCATGAATGTGACCAAATGTTGGCGCAGCGGATGCTGTCGTTCTACCACCCCCCCCCCCCCCCCGACAATGCACCAGACGTGGCCATCGCGAAGGCCTACAAAAACAGGTACTACATACCACTAGACGTTGAGCTGCTTGAAACGAATGCGCCCTTCTACCAATCTGCTTTTAGTGATCGGCTGGAGATTGAGTTGACCTTTAACGACGCTTCCCGCGTGATTCGTGCAACTGACAAAGATGCAGGCAATTCCACGTATTCCCTAGAAAACATCTGTCTCGATTACGAAGTAGTAACTGAACCCACGTTGGCCCGGCTAATTCGGAGCATGTATGAAAACCGTATGATGGTGTTATACGGGCGGGTCCTACGGCTTAGACGGATCCTTCAGAAAAAGGAGGACTCGATATGGAACATCAATCTGAACACGCCCTGTAAGTCTTTGAAAGGCATTTTCCTATTTATGGGAGGATCCCGCCAGCCACACAGATTTTGCACGCCAAACTGAGTTGTTTTATAACCCACAGATCACCAAAGTTGAAGTCATTGTGGAAGGACAAGCCAATAACTATTTGCACACGGCTTAGCGCCACATCAGCTCTGGGACAAAGCGAGGAAATTCTTCGCCGGTGGCCTCAAAAGACCCCCGAGACAAGCGCAGTAGCCAAAGAGCTAGGATTGTTCGATGTCAGTCTAGGCGAGTACTTGACGACAAAATTCTGCTTGTGGCTGTACTTCCGGACCTCCGACGATGACCATCTTCACGGCAGTGGCCGGCGTGTAGAGAACGGCTCTGAGGGCATCACTCTCCAGATCACGAAAGAGGTTGAACCGGCGGGGCCACTGTACTGCTACGTTTATTTGGTTATGGACGGACAGCTGAACATCGACACCGGGATATTCGTTAGAGCTGTTTATTAATGGAGTTCCCGCTTAAGCCACACTCGGCCATCATCACGGGCCCCACATCGTGTGGTAAAACAGAATTCATTCTCTACCTCCCGGAAGTTTTTCGAGCATATTGTCATTGTTTGCTCTTCGGTACGATACAATGAAACATACCGGGCCCGGCCGTGGGTGTGGTCAGATCCCGAGGTCTTCATATTTGACCCCGGTGATCGGCTGCTCAAATGGCTAGAGGCCTTCTATAAAATGTTTCAGGGGATACCGACGTTATACATCATTGATGACTGCAGCGCAGAGGACGCTATTGCTCAGAAGCGGACTATGTTGACTTATCTAGCTTTTAGCGGGCGACATGCCCAGAAAAGTCTGTGGGTTCAAACCCAGAAGTATAACGCCGTTGCGAAAAGACTCAGGGCGCAGACACAGTGGGTGGCGATCTTCCATTCCAAGGATAAGGATAGCTTTGAAGACTGCCTGGGCCAGAATTACTTCATCCACTCTCAGGAGGAACGTGATGGGGTGCGAAAGCAACTCGAAGCTAATGAGTTCTCAAAGCTGGTACTGAGGACCAAGTTCCCGTTTTCTTATAAAGTGTTCAAAGCTGGCGAGGTTTGTTAGATACAGATACTAAGCATATGTTAAGCATCAGCTAATCACCACTTAAGCATGTATGAAGCAGTGCTTTGTTACTCCGTAACAGCCTTAGTTGTATTACAACTGATATGCACATGTTGTGTGCTTGGATGGGCTGTGCATTCCTATATTAGAGTTAGACTTGGGTATTTGCAAATGTCGTGATGGATTGTGACACCATACTCGACCAGCTGTTACGTGAAGAGGCAAAGCCAGCAGAGTCTGCTCGGGATACACATGCAACAACGGATACACATGCAACAACGCCTGCAACAACGCCACAGTCCGGACATGCGTTGCATCGTGAAAGGCTGGCAGCACTTGCGGCTGGGGGACGTGCCAGGCAGTATATAGGAGGTAAGTACTCCAGTCAGGAGGCGAGGCTTGGATCTACAATAACAAAGACCCTGGGCAAGGCTATGCTGCAGATGTACGCACAAGTGGCAAGTATGATCCTCCCCATTGTCGATAATCAAGCTTTGTTGACAGACCTGGAGGCCGACCCGTTTCTAGGGCATGCGCTAAACACGGTTACATGTGAACTCTACCATAAGTTCGGTATGTGCTTAGCACCTGCAACTGTCGCGCCAGCAACGTTTAGGCACTGCCGTTTTGGACATATCTGTCCTAAGCAAGAACAAGATGGAGGAGGAGCCCTCCACAATTGCTCCACAGGAGACGCCGTTGGAGAAACAAGTGACGAAGGACCCGTGAAAAGTTGCTGGTGGGAAGAGAGGAGCCGTTTCTCGAAAGACTCGTGAAGCAGAGAGGTTGTCTCTGGCTCTGCAGCAGGCTGTTCGTGAGAAGAAACGAAAGTTAGCCCCGGAGCATGAACAGCTCCCACTGCTGTTTCCAATGGTGCCCGTTGATTACCGTGGCTGGACTCCCTGGATTATCGGAGTGACTGGCGTTGTTGTTGTCGTCGGTGTAATTGCTAGGCAGAAATTGTGGCGGACTAAAGCACCTGCCCCACCTGCGCCCTCCAGGCGACCGGAGACTAACGTATTAAAGAATAGAGATCCATTTTATATGGAATAATGGCAAGTGTTGACGGGAGAGCTATCTTTATTGCTACTTACCACGGCGCAGTGGTGGCCTCGCTTACGGTAGGCACCGCAAAACTGACCAAAGTGATTTTCAAAGGGGCAACTTTTCCCAAGCTGGACGCTGATATGTATGACATTTGGATGATGGTTTTAGACATGTCCATCGCCTTAGCACTCCGAGATTTGCTTATCAAAGAGGGCTTGATAACCGCTGATATATTGCAAAAGCCCTCACGCTAACTATGGCCTCTGTCGCAATGATGATAGCGGGTGCCGTTGTCAATGCACTCGCGTTTACATGGGGGGGGGGAGAGGGGGGCAACTATCTCTTTTCCAAGCTAGGGCATGCGGACGCCCATGAAGAAATAAGACGGCACGATGAGGCTGTCAAGTGGCTACAGGCGGCCCAGGCTGAGTGGACGAGAAAGAGATCCACGCCGCTGGACTGGCTCAACGAGGAGCTACAGCGCGAAGGCCACGCCGTTCACTCTTTCCAGGATGTCGACCAGGCCATGCGGGAATACCGCCTGATCTCTGGCAAACGTGTCGAGCCCCTCGAGCCTGAACCTCGCCTGTCGGATTTCTACGTGCCATCCGAGCCGCAGATAGACCGTGAGATCACTTTCATCGTTCTTGGGCTGGCAGCGACGGGAATTGTTGCTTATAAATTGCTTTAGAGATTGGCCACTGCTATTGTTACAAAGTAACAAATGAAACGTCTGGAAGACATCTACTACAGCCCTCAGGGCTATTGGAAAGGCTTGTCGGCCATTAATAGGCTCGCTGCTGCAGCTCATGTTTCAGATTATGTTGCCCGAGACTGGCTCAAGAAGGAAGCTATTTTTCAGATATATTTACCCACTTCTCGTTATATTCCGCGGCAGTCTATTGATGAAGATAGACCGAATGCCGTCCATCAGGCTGACTTGCTCTACCTACCATATGACCGGGTTGGTCATAAGACATTTAAGTATGCCTTGACGGTTGTGGATGTTGCCTCACGGTTTAAAGAAGCAGAGGCTTTGACTGACAAGAGCATCGAAGGGGTGGCTTTGGCCCTTGAACGAATTTACAAACGCGGGCCACTCAAATGGCCACAGCTTCTGCAGATTGACCCGGGGCGCGAGTTTATGGGCGCCGTGAGCCAGCTGACAGCGAAGCATAAGACACAGATACGACGTGGAGAAGCTGGTAATCATCGGCAGCAGGCGATCGTCGAGAGGTTCAATCGCATTCTGGCAGAGAGACTGTTCAGTGCCCAATACACCCAAGAGCTACTATTGGCAGCTCGGGGGTCCTCTGAACTTTCAGCTGAATGGGTTCAGGCTCTTCCTCAGGTGGTCGCAGCGCTTAACGAGGAGGTGACTCGTTTGACGGGTCGGAAGCCGGCTTATGTCATTAAGGACACTTCTGTATCCCATATGCCGGCCGCTCCAGCTCACCGCGTTATCGGCCTCAAGGAACCTGTGATTCCGCCTGATGCTTTAGTTTGGTATCTGTATGCAAGCTCACCTGGGGAGCACGAGCTTAAAGGTGGCCAACGCCGGGCGACTGATCCTTCGTGGTCATTAACAGTACACACGGTTCGTAAATCTGTCTGCCAGAATGGGCGGCCTGCGCTGTACTACCTGATGGATGGGCCGGCTCGTGGCTTCGTTCGCGAAGAGATGATGATTATTCCTCCCGACACCCAAATGACTCTGACCGGATCCTCGCTAAACGGTGAGGGCTCACTCCGCGGCGACATTGCGGTACTTGAGAGGCTACGTGTGGATACCGTTGGGTAAGACATACCGTTTATCATAATACGCGCTGAGGCCAAGCTTGCCTTGTTGGTAGCTGGCCATCTGCCCATTATGCATGCGCATCCCTCGGTTCTCCACTCTGTCTATGGACCCCTCTAAGGCAGCTTTGTATCTCCCCCAGGTCACGGTGTTCTGCCCTTTCCCCACCCCTTGCACGAGAACTTCATGTCCACGTCTCCGTCGAAGATGTAGCATTTGCTGTAGAGGGCGATGCCTCGACTCCCCTCAAACTCGGTCTTGAAGATGCCGGGGGTTCGCCCGCTCCATTTGTCCCAGGCAAGCCACTCCCTCTTCACACGATTGAACTCCTCTTTCATCTCAGGCTTTACCGCCTACTCGAGGTTGAGGGTGCTCAGCGCGATGTACAGGCTGTCGGTGTCCATCTGCATGACCTCATAGTCCCTGCGATCCACGAACCGGTCAAGGAGGTCATGGTAGAATTTTAAGATGCGGAGTTTGGCCAGTTGATACGCGGCGATGCCTACCTGTAAAGGACGCTTGATGATCACACGTGGCTTACGAGATTTTATCTCGTACTCGTCACCTATCTCTGTGAGGTCGTCAAACTAGGCGGAACGTAATTCCTGATCCACGGTCTTTTCGTCTCGGGTGTAGCTGGCGTTGGTGTGGCGCTCGAGTGCCTCGATGAGCTTTCCGTATGCTGAATTGCCTAGGAGCTTTATAGCCTCGGCCAGCAGCGCCTTCGCTTTGTCCACATCCCCGAGGCGGCTCGCTTCGGCTACTTGCTCAACAAACCACGTGAAGAGCTTCTTTGGCTCATACTGGAAGACTGTATAGACCGCCTCCTGCTCGAGTCCTTGTTCTAGATACAATTTCAACAGCGGGGTGTACAACAAGATCCCGTCAGCCTCGAGGACGCCCAGCAGTTTCTTTCACCCCGACCGCTGGCGGCCTGTGTGTTTCAGGTATTCCAACATCTCCGGCGCTGCTAAGGCCTCCGGTACTGCCTGATTCATAAAGAGGGGCGCCATTTCTTCGAACTTTGGCCACAAACACTTGACAAATCAAAACAGCTGGCCTTTTAATACCTACTGGGTGACTTTGGGGGATACCTCTTGGGGGTTTTCCGCGTGAAGCACTCGCTCTTTCCCGCACGGCATGTCCATAACCATGGTGCTGAGGTAGAGCGCGTTAGGGTCGTACCCTTTTGCGATCCTGCACAGCTTCCCCTTTGGGTATTGATGTGACCGGATTCTGGTGACCCCCGCTTCGTGGTACCGGGTGAAGACTAGCGACGGCCCTCCGTTACTGCTGCTTTTAGGAGTGGGTACGCCTCCTCTCCTGGGGCATACAGCTCACCGTCCTTGGTGCCCCTGAGAAGGTATTGTAGGGACACCCCAGGGAGGCTGCACGCGTCTTTTAATATGTCGATTCCCCGCTTTCCGTAGAAGGCCTTCGTCTTCCCTAAGGCCTCGAGGCCTGGACCGACGTCGAGGTTGTTGTAGTACCTCAACCAGTCGGCAAACGTGGTCATTCCTTTTTCCTTGAAGTACGCTTGCAACTCCTCCACTCCTCCAGCGTGAGAACGTATCCACCCTTTAGGCTGGAATACCATGCGGGGTAGTCGGGCAGACCTGGGTAGTTCAGCTTGCTCAAGTGTGTCGAGCCACTCAACCGGCAGCCACGACTTGGTCGCCGTGCAGCCATAGGCTCGCACCCATGCGTCGTACGTGGTGCCGGGGGCCAGGTAGTTGAGAATATCAAGGAACTTGAACTCGGGTTTGACGATGAACATTGTCTTTGTCCCTTGTGGGGCCTCGTTGATCTTCCGGCAGGTGACTGCGAGCTCCGCTAGGAAGTGTTCCTTGATTAGGTTTAGGTCGTACCGGTCTGAGTTGAAGCCCAACACAGGGACTTGCCCACACCACTCACGCATTTTCTCCTGCAGTTGTGGGTGCAGCTTGTCCAGGTCTTCCGGGAGGTAACGCGCTTCCATCTTGGCTTGTATCGCGGTTGCGAGCCGACGCAGGTCCGCCATGAAGCTGGCTATCAATGCTTTTGGGTCTGCGTTGCTCAGGTGGGTCGGCTGCTCCTCTACGGTGTCCCCCACCGAAACGGATATCGGAATCTGGTGGCTCTCATAGGTGAGGTCGGGGGTTGGGCGCTGGGCTTGAGCCTTGTCAAGCCAGGCCTCAACGTTATAAAAGATCGCATGAGGGTAGACCACCGTCTGCACCTGAGGCATTGAGACGCGGGACAGAGGCGGTGCTCACACACCCACACTACCACCAGATTGTGGCCAGTGGCGCTTATTTTCTCTCCGCGGCGGAGGGTTTTCTGATACAGCTCGTCGGCGTTGGGGGGCCTCACTGTGGGTGGGACACCCATGCCAGTGGCAGCCGTGATATTGGTACAAAGTCCACCAAACCGTTAGCGATCCATCGCTCTCCCCCATGCCCGCAGTATGCGTTGTGGATGTGGCGCCCTAATTGTTCGGCCATGTGCTCTAACCATAGGATGGAGCTGCGGCTGGCGTTGTTTTTGGGGAAGAAGACTTTTTCGTATGCCGACTGTGGCCGCTCCCACTCCTTCCCTGGACAGAGGACCTTGGTTTCCCCCTGCTGCAGCGGTCAGTGTGGCTCTGGAGATGACCGGCCTGGGTGAAGCGCTGATTGCAATGCTGGCACTGAAAGAGCTTCGCCAGGTTTAGCAGGTCAGTTATCAGGAAGGCGTGATTTTCATAAACCCCGATCGTCATCGGCTTGGTGCCGACGCGCTCGTAGTTCGCGGGCCGCCTTACCAACCGCAACACCCCTTCTTCTGTTGGCTCGTAGACGCGGATCCCTAACTTCAACCTTTCCTCAAACTCTTTTAACGAATCCAAGCCTGGCTTGTCTGGGGTGTCGGAACCCCACACACTTTGTGCCAGCTCACGGGCTCGGGTGGTGCAACGGTCTGACCTCGCACCGTAGTGGACGGCTAGGCATCGAAACAGACAGAGGATGTCGTTGTATGTGTCCAACGCGTACAGCCCCTTCCTTTGCCGCAGCCAGTCCGGCAGTCGCCCTGCCCCTAATAGAACTTGGGGAGTGAGGATTGCCTTCACTTCGACTTGCACCCACCTTACAAAGACCCACTTGGTGTTGGGGCTGTCGATTTGGTTAGTGTCGAATCGGCTCTCATCACACTCTGCCAACCACTCTGCGGCTGCTGCAGTGTGGTTTATCAACTCACGGGTCCCGCCTAGGTTTTTGTGGTCAACATAACGTCTCCATTTTCGATGTTTCGGATTCGGTAGGTGTAGGCATACCGCAGATAGAAGGCTGACCTCAACGCCTCGATGTGGGGCTTGAGCCTCTCTACGACCGGACTGTCTAGCCCTCTGAAGAGCTTCCACATGATTATTCGCCTCCCCCGCACTTCACTATCCTTTGGGATTACCTCCTTTAAGAGTTGGGAACCACGCTGGGCGATGAGTCGGGCGAATGGCTCCGGATGTAGATAGCGCCAGTGGCGACTTCTTGAGTTGGCGTCTAACACGGCGAAGCGTTCTAACGGGTGCGCGCAGGCTCGGGCGGCGTATTTACGCGCTCGAAGAGCGGCGGTGACCTCGTCTTCAAACCGCAAAAACTCCCGCTTATTCTGCGCGCGTCCTGAGCTTCCCCCCGAAGAGCTCGATACCGCCCGGTGGTGGCGGCTCGCTCAAGTCGGGCGGTGTGGACCTCAGCTCTCGCGTGAGATATTTCCCGAGCGAGAACCTCCTTGCGGCGGCTGTATGGCATCCCATACTGGCGGGCTTGCTCGTGCAACTGTTTTACGGTGACCATGATTACTGCTGGACTCGTACCCGCAACACTCCACTTCTCTCTAAATGGAAATTTCTTTTGCTGGAATTTAAATATTTATTCTTTTCAGGCGCCTCCATTCACAGAGGAACGGACCCTCATGCTGCTATCGCAGTTTGTGGTATTTAATGTTGGCTTCGCATGGCCGGCAGAGAGCTAGGATGGTTTTCACCCAGATATCTGGCCGACGATCGACTCTCAGAGGATTGATTGATTGATTGATTTAGGAACCGATATCACAGCATTCAGGGCATTTCCATAAGCGCTCCGTCCCCATCCTCAGCAGCCAGCGAAGAGTTCCAACACTAATAGTACCAGTAGCAACCTGATTATATGTCCGTCTCGCCTTTCCTCTGAGCGTCGATCGTCGGCCACATCCCCTCGTCACCCCTCGCTGTCGCACTCTTGCCAGACCATTTGCTTCTGCGTTGTGATCAATTTGCTCCTGCGAGGTGTACACGTGCTCCCACAAAACCGCAACTACGTCTTCCTTATCATGCATCAATACTCTACCAAGTTTTGCAGAACCAGCCAATCTGTCTGCCTGTTCATTCCCCAGCACATCAGAATGCCCCTGAGAAAAGATCCAGACGATGCTTCTCACCCGTGACTTCCGAAGCAAAGCAAGCCACTCTGCACGAAGCTTGCCTATCCTCACTCTACTCAGCATGCTTTCTGAGTCAGTTACAATCACGATGTGTGTGTTTGTTTGTGTGTGTGTGTGTGTGTGTGTGTGTGTGTGTGTGTGTGTGTATCGTATTCTCCACCCAGCGGAAAGCTGCACTGACCGCCTCCACGTCCATTCTTAAGCTAGATGTTGTGGTATCATATGCCAGGCTCTCCTGCACCAAACGGCGACTATTAGCTTTTGCTAAGAACCTTCAGGCACTTCTCCTGCCTCTCAACAACGAACCATCTGTGTATATAATCACATCACCCGGGTGAGCATTATCCTGAATTAGTTGCTGGATTTCGACTTCCGTGACCCCTGCTGGCCACTTCTTGCACTCCCGGCTCAGTGTGATTATAACTTTGCACAAGTCTGACTGCTCCGCTGGCACTCTGACCCATTCCTCTCCACGCCTAATGTTCTCCAAGGGGCACACCTGTCTGATCGTATCCTCCGCCTGAGCCATCCATGATTTCCCTCTTATCAGTCGCTGACCCTTAACTACATCTAGCGCCCAATGCAACGGGCGATCTGTGTCAGCAACTACTCTGAGGTATGCCTTCGCCTGCATCACCTTGTGCCTACTAGCAACAGTCGGCAAACAAAGGACGTAACGCATACACACGACTGGGGTGTCTCTGGTGCATCCCAGAATGACCCACATAGCTTCGTTCTGTATGCGCTCTGATTTCACCAATTGACACTTGAAACAGTGAGCAGTCCTAGTCCATATTCAATCACTGAGAGAATCAAGTGCTGGTATAGTGTGAAAAGCATTCTCTGCTCTGTGTCCATTGCAGCCATAGTTTTAAGTGCATTGAGTCCCTTTTGAGATCTTGTCACAACCGACTCCACATGGTCCTTGAAGGACAGGCTACTGTCAAATGTGATTCCCAGATACTTCAGTTTGATCTCTCTATTGACGCTTCTACCATCTATCGTGAGGCTTGGGACATCAGTTCTCACAATCCTGGTGTCCAGAGAGCACCACAAAACAGCTGCCTTTTCCGGGTGGATGACAGCACTCATTTCAGTGCAACTGTCAATCACTTTGTCTACTGTCGCCTGTAGCTCCTGGGCTGTTTGCTCCCTATCTCTCCCCTGCCTATATGCAAGAATATCATCTGCAAATGTTAGAATCCTTCCAACCCCTGGTGCTTATAGGTATACAATCTTGCTCGTATACACATTAAAGAGCACCGATGAGATTGCAGATCCCTGTGGCAGTCCCGGGGTTAAAATATGTGGCTCTGAGGTCCATGCGCCCAGACGGAGAGCAACCCAACGAGAATACAGGACGGCTGCTATCCAGTTCACCAACCAGGGATTGACCCCCTTCTCCATCAGTGCGGTCATCAAAATATCATAGCGAACTCTGTTGTATGCATCCTCGAGATCAAGCGCTGCCGCCATCGTTTCCTGTCTACTCTGTCTACCCCTCATAAACACCAAAGGCAAAAGTGGCTGCATTTGACCAGGTATCTTTTCCTGGCCTGTAGCTCCCCAGGTCTCTTGGAAGAAGCTTCCCCCTTTCCAAGAACTCTTGCAGCTTGACAGCGACTATCTCCTCTAAAACCTTCCCAAATGTATTTTGAAGGGTGATGATCCCAAAGCCGCTAAGCTTTGAATGATCCTTGAATGGTTTTGGGAGAGGGATGAGATAGTTATGTCGCTCAGAGGAAAGACGAGACGGACATATAATCAGATTGCTACTGGTACTATTATTGTTGGAACTCTTCGCTGGCTGCTGGGGATGGGAACGGAACGCTTATGGGATGCTCCGAATGCTGTGATGTCGGTTCCTAAATCAATCAATCAATCAACCCCACAGAACTGGCATATGATACCACAACATCTAGCTTAAGAATGGAGATGGTGGCAGTCAGTCCAGCTTTCCGCTGGATGGAGAATACGATACACACACGCACATCGTGGTTGTAACTGACTCAGAAAGCATGCTGAGTAGGGTGAGGACAGACACGCTTCGTGCAGAGTGGCTTGCTTCGCTTCGGAAGTCACGGGTGGCAAGTATCGTCTGGATCTTTTCTCCGGGGCATGCTTGTGTGCTGGGGAATGATCAGGCAGACAGATTGGCTGGCTCTGCAAAACTTTATGGAGTATTGATGCATGATAAGGCAGACGTGGTTGCGTCCTTGTGGGAGCACGTGTACACCTCGGAGAAGCACATGGATCACCATGGTCTGGCAAGAATGCGACAGTGAGGAGTGACGAGGGGATCTGGCCGATGCTCGACGCTTAGAGGTAAGGCGAGACGCACATATAATCAGATTGTTACTGGTACTATTGGGATTGGAATTCTTCGCTGGCTTCTGAGGATTTGGACGGAGCACTTATGGGAATGCCCCGAATGCTGTGATATCGGTTCCTAAATCAATCAATCAATCAATCAATCAATCAATCAATCAATCAATCAATCAATCAATTAATCACACAACTATGAACACGCGAGAAGAGAATACTCGAAGGACCTGGTTTGTGACGCCATCACTCCCCACACCATAACATATAACAAAAGATGAGTAGATATGAGGAAGTACATTTGGGGGATGTAATATCAATATACCTTAGATATTCTAATGATACAATATTGATAGCAGACAATGAACATGACCTGCAAAATTTAGTAGATGCGGTTGTTGCACACAGTGAACAACTAGGGTTAGAACTGAATATTAAGAAGACACAGATTATGGTCGTCACTGGGAAGAAAGAAATACCACAATGTGATATACGAGTAGATGGGCATATTCTTAAACAAGTGAATCGATACTGTTATCTCGGCACAGTAATAACATCTGATGGGAGATGCCTTGAAGAGATTTGAACAAGAATTGCCATTGCGAAGGTAGCCTTTTGCAAGATGAAAAACATACTGACCAATAAAAAGATATCAATTGAAACGAGAAAAAGAGTAAGGTGCTATATAAAACCTATACTTTTGTATGGATGTGAAGCGTGGACAATAAGCAGTCAAGCTGAAAAACAGCTGATGGCTGTGGAAATGTGGTTTCTGAGGAAAATACAAAGAATACCATGGACGGACAGAAATCCCAAATGAGCAAGTCCTTCAAGAAACAAATGAAGATCGTAAACTGATTAGAGTCATTAGACGTAGACAGTCGAAAATTTGAGCATGTTATGAGAAGAAATGACTTGGAGAACTTGGCGACAACTGGCAAGATCGAAGGGAAGAGACCAAGGGGAAGACCGAGAAGTAAATACCTGGATAGATTGGCCACATGGCATGATTGAGACATGAATACGGAGCTGGTCCACGACTCTGGTGATCGAGTGAGATGGCAGAACATGACCGCCAACGCTTACCGGCATGGCACATGATGGATATATATATATATATATATATATATATATATATATATATATATATATATATATATATATATATATATATATATATATATATATATATATATATATATCATTGGCACCTTTCCGTCTTGACAGACGATAGTTTGGTACGTTGTGCTTCAAAAAGGCTTAATAACTACGATCCATGGCGGTGGCGAGTGTGGCTGGTAAGGCCAATTCTTGCTGCAAATGTTTGCCCATAGTAGGTGCATGTGAAAACATGGTCATTTCCACCATTTTGCACCATCTTACGTCTCTCACGCTCTGTGTGTGCTTTATCTGCAATCATTTTCTCCTTTGTCTTTATTCCATTTCTGATAGATGCCCTCCATGCAACACGTTCAGCGGCGGCGTGCTCCCAATGTGCATTATCAATGCCTGTATCAATCATGTCCCGCTTACACACATCTTTGTATCGTAGTAGAGGCCGACCCTTAGATCTCCTACCCGTCTGTAATTCACCAAAAAAGATGTCCTTTGGTATTCTACCATCATCCATCCTTCTAACGTGTCCTATCCATCTAAGTCTACGAAGACTGAGCATGGAATACACCGTCACACAACCTGATCTTTCCAATACTTCAGTATTTGTGATTTTGTCTTGCCACTTAATACCAAGTATTCTTCGCAGACACCGCATATGAAAGCTGTTTAAACGTTTCTCTTGGCGTGAGTAAGTTGTCCAGGTTTCACTGCCATAAAGAAGAGTACTAAGGACACAGGCTTGGTAGACAAGGACTTTTGTTTTGGCAGTAAGCTTCCTGTTCTCCCAGACTCTTTTTGCTAACATGTTCATTGTTGTTGCTGCCTTGCCAATCCTGATGTTGATTTCCTGATCGAGGGATAATTTGCAATTTACCTCTGATCCTAGATATGTAAAATGGTCTACTATCTCCAGTTCGTGGTCGTCAATAAAGATTGATGGTACACCATGTGCACCTTGTGACATAATCTGTGTCTTCTTTTTGTTAATTGTTAAACCAAACAAGCATTGGAAAATGCAGATAGTAGATGTTGTAATTCTTCCTCAGAGTGGGTCGTAATCGCAGCATCATCCGCAAAAAGCAACTCTCTGATTAGTACCCTGCTAATTTTGGTCTTGGCCTTCAATCTCTGAGCATTATAGAGGCCACCATATGAGCGTCAGTGAATGTATATACCGTCATCTTGATCACGAAAGGCATATTTCAGTAGAAGTGAAAAGTATATCTCAAAGAGGGTGGGGGATAGTACAGAACCTTGCTTAACTCCACTCTTGATTTCAAACTCTTCTGAAGTTGAGCCATCAAACTTGGTTATACCCTTCATGCCTGTGTGGAACGATTCCACTATGGACAGAAGAGTTGGTGGGCAGCCAATCTTCTTTAGTGCTTTGAACAGACCCTCACGACTGACCAAATCGAATGCCTTTGTGAGGTCGATGAAGGCAATAAACAGTGGCTGATTTTGTTCCCGGCATTTTTCTTGCATCTGTCGCAATGAGAATATCATATCAATGGTAGACCGGTTCTGACGGAAGCCGCACTGTGATTCGGGATAGACTTGATCTCCCAGGACTTTAAGTCTGTGCAGGACAATTCTGGCAAATACTTTCCCAACAATACACAGAAGTGAGATACCCCTATAGTTGTTACAGTCGCTCCGATCTCCCTTGTTCTTGTACAGCGTTATGATGTTTGAATCTTTGAAATCCTGTGGGACTTGTCCTTCTCGCCAGCATAGCTCTATTAGCTGGTGGATCTGTAGAGCGAGTGTGTCTTGCCCACTCCTGATTACCTCTATTGGAATCCCATCCTTACCTGGAGCCTTGCCAGATGCAAGCTCATTTATAGCACACTTAACTTCTGTTATAGTGGGAAGTGTGTCCAGGTGGTCAAGAGTTGGCAGGGCCTCTATGGCGTTGAGGGCATCATCCGCTAGCTTGGTCTCAGTTGAGTAAAGCTCTAAATAGTGCTCGACCCATCTATCCATCTGCTGTTTCTTATCAGTGGTGATTTCTCCAGTCAAGGTTTTCAGCGGTGCACTTCTTTTGATAATTGGACCACAGGCTTTCTTTATCCCTTCATAGATGCTTCTGATGTTTCCCTTATCACTTGCGATTTGAATGGACTCACATAACTTGATCCAATAGTCATTCGCACACTGCCTGGCAGCCTTTTGTACATCCTTCCTCGCTTGCTTTAGCTCACTCAGAGTGTTACGCGTTGGTCTTTCCTTGTTTCTTAAGAGAGCTATCTTCTTTTTATCAATCAAGGGCTGCAGTATCTGGCTGTTTGCTGCAAACCAGTCCTGCCTCTTATGATCCACAGTGCCGTAAACCCCTACCGCTGTTTTATAAATAGTTTCCTTAAGTTTACTCCATTTATCATTTACTATACAATTTTCTGATGTATCATTGAAAGCGTCTTCAAGTTGCTGTTGAAATTCAAAGCACTTTCCAGGATCGTGAGTGTTAGTAATATTAATCCTGGGGCTAGACTTGTGTTTAGCTGTGTAGATTCTCTTTGGTCTCAGTCTAACCCTTGCAACAACCAAAGAATGATCTGTATCACAGTCAGCACTGTGGTAACTTCGAGTTAATGATGTATGGTTCAGATGTTGTCTCCGTGTGATAATGAAGTCCAGCTGGTGCCAATGGCCGGATCTTGGATGTTTCCATGTGACCTTATGCATCTCTGTTGTTTTAAAAAATGAGTTTGTAATGCATAGGTCATTTCTAGTGCAATGCTCCAGCAGCCTTTGCCCATTATCATTCATGCGAACGATGTTGTATTTTCCAAGGCACACTAGCCATGAACGCGAGTCCTTGCCCACACGAGCATTGAAATCACCGAGCATATAAATGTAGTCGGATTTTGGAACTGCCGAGATTGCAGAGTCTAGCTGCTCATAGAACGTATCCTTCACATCATCAGAGGAAGCGAGTGTCGGTGCATATGTAGTGAGAATGGTGGCAAATCCACAAGAGGTTGCCAAGCGCAGTGATAATAATCTTTCATTACCTCCAGCTGGGATATCAATCATTCCCAGTAGCGAATTCTTCACTGCAAAGTCCACACCATGTTGCCTTTTTTTCTGCCTGCCTTCTTCCCTTCCAAAAAAAGGTGTAATTGTTTTCCCTGAGTGACCCTTCCTCAGCGAGGCGAGTCTCCTGCAGGCCAGCAATATCAATGTTAAGACGATTGAGTTCAGCATCAATCACAGCCGTTTTTCTCACATCGTCAATATTTGTCAAGTCAGTGGAAAATCCTGGACACATGGTTCTCACGTTCCAGGTTGCAAGCCTTAGCTTAAGGTTTCTATTCTTTTTATTAGTACCTGGTGCATAGGTTTTACAGCCTGCGATTCAGATTTTGTCCTAGCCCCAAGCACCCATTGAAGCAGGCAGGCTGTGGCGGATCAGCACCCAATTGGCTGGGGTCTGCCCAGCTTGAGGCGGGCGGTAGCTGATCAGTGACACCTGTAGGTGTCTCCCACCGTCAGAGGCAACGCGTGGCGCCCAATGTCTACGCCAACTGACAAGGACTTATAACCCGTAACAGTTGCCTCTCGCTTTGATTCCGAGACCGGTTAAGACCAGGGATGGAGTTATTGCCTCTCCATAGCACAAAGCCTGGGCTAAAATAAAGAAACCATGTGTTGCCCATGCAGCATGATCCCTCTCCCGGCCTGCCTAGTACACTCCAGAGGAAATTTAACACCTATAATCTGGAACAAGACAAGCTGCAGAAGCTGCCGCATCAGCAAAGCAATGCTCTAACTGTCCGCCTGTCGGAGCTTCGATCCTAGACCAGCTGCCAACCAAGGCTTAGGGCCTGGTCTGGTCTGCCATGACTTATTTTGTCTTTGGGTTGCATTTCCTCGCACCAGGATAAGGCTTGTACCCTCCCAATTGCGCTCTTCCGCCCGAAGCCGTTGGCACAATGTGGGGTGTCGGATTTGGTAAGCGCCGTCCAGCATTCGGCGCTGACAGAAAGCAGGTAGTACCATCTACTGTTATACGGTAACTCAGTCATATCTGACTAAGACCTGACCTTAATATATATATATATATATATATATATATATATATATATATATATATATATATATATATATATATATATATATATATATATATATAGATATAGATATAGATGTGGCGAATGGAACTGCTAGCGGCTATAATAAAATACTCACTGTTCTGAGTAATGTCCTTATCTTGGCTGAATCCAACACTAGACTATGTCAGGTTCATTTTTGTACTGCTGAAACTACGTTTCTTGATATTCTGGGAATTTCCTATGTTATTTTTAAAACCACGTCATTGGCAAGAGTAGCTAGGTAGGCCACTCACACCTGAAGAATGTCGTAGACTGAAGATGAAAACAAGAGGCATGAAAACAATGGCAATGACAGAACTCGAAAAGTTTACATGTCTACAACCAATGCATGACAGAAGAGATAGCAGAGCACAGCTACAAACACAACAATTTAAACAAAAAAACAGGCGACTCTATGTAGGGTGGCCAGATCTTGTGTAACCGAGAAACGGGTACAAATGGATATTGTCACTCACCATTATCAGCATGTGCCTTTCCAACAGGTATAAGCGTTTACGTCTCTGTATTGATATCTGTCCCTGGTGTTCCTTGTGATCTCTGCTGATGATATCCCTACATGCCACCGTCTCAGTCCATCCAACATCATTTCTCTTGGTCTGCCTCTTCCCACGGATCTTTAGTCCCCACGATGTTTTCCAATGCCCACCTTCTCATTACATTACCAAAGAATGTTGCTTGCTTCTTTCTTAGAGTTATATATAATCTGTACTTTCTTTAGCCTCTTTCATGCAATAACTGTTAGTTAATCTGGCAGTCGAAGGTATTCGCAACATTCATCGCAGGAACCATTCCCCATTGCTTCAAAATTATCTTTAATTTGTTCATCTAGATTCCACGATTCACTACCATTTAACAAAACAGGTCTTATACAAAATGCCAGTACTTTATTTCTGACATTCAATGATAGAAACTTACTGCATTAGATATTTTTCATTTTCTGAAATGCAGCATTTGCTTGATAAATTCTGCTCTTAATCTTAGTCGCAAGTTAAACACTTCTACCAACTGAAAATCGAAAACCAATTCGATTTAATTAAATCTTTAATTTGACAGTAAAAACCGGGACAGTTTTTCGGGACATTAAAACCGGGACTGACCGGATAACCGGTACGTCTGGCAACGCTAATTGTGTGTCAGAGGTGTAATGGTCTTTGAAGGGGAAGACTAAATTGAAACAATTAAAGATTAGGACAGATCGTATATTTAACATCAACAGCCAAATCCATGTACAACTCACACAGGTTCCCTTATTGAAGACACTGGCGTTTGCCTGAGATGATAGAAAATATTGATACCGAGGAAAAGAACAACCAGAAAGAAACAAAAAGAAGAAATTCTAAACAATGTATTCATCATCATCATCATCATCATCATCATCATCATCATCATCATCATCATCATCATCATCATCATCATCATCATCATCATCATCACCACCACCACCACCACCACCACCACCACCATCATCATCATCATCCTCATCATCATCATCATCAATCATCATCATCATCATCATCATCATCATCATCATCATCATCATCATCATCTTCCACTTCTGCCGTCAAGCGTCGTGGGGAGGAATAATTTGCGTTCCAGCGCCCAGTGGGCGGCACTGGATAGTGTCATTCCATTTGATTGTACAATGTCTTTGATGTCGTCAATCCATTTTCTTCTTGGACGTCCTCTTGGTCTCGTCGCAGATGAGCTTAGAAGTAAGGCCAGCGATGGTAGTTGTTGGTGTTGCATTCTAACGACATGGCCAAACCACTCGATCTTCTGCTTTCAATATATGTGGCACAAGGTGTTGATCCCACAGTCTGTCTGATAACAGCATTTCTTACTCGGTCTCAGATTGTTAGGTTGGCAGCTCTCCTCAGGCATCTCATCTCGCAGGTGTTGATTTTACGAAGGTGCGATTTGGATAAAGTCCAGGTTTGAGATTGGTAGCATAGGGTTAGTGTGAATATGCTGATTATTATCTGTCGTTTTGCGGACATGGGTATATTTGGATGTTTCAGTAAAGGTGATAGTTGATATGTAAGTTCACTAGCTTTTTGACATCTTATTTCGATGTCTCTGTCCAATCTGCCATCTTCTGTGTTCATACTTCCAAGCTGTGCTATTTATCTGTATACTTAATGGGCCCGGCCATCTAAACAATGTATTACCTTAGTGAATTTAAACACGGAAGCCACAAACTATATGTTGCACGATTTATTGACTGGCATATTTCTGTGCATTAAGAAAGAAATAAGAAAAGTGAATATTAACATGTTAGGTATATGTGAGACCAGACGGCAAGGAATGGGCATTATAACATATGAGGAATATAGTATGATGGAGAGAAAAAAATAACGAAGGATAGCACTTATAATGGGGACAGAGGGATCAAAATCGATCATAGGATATTGGACCGTGTCAGACAGAATATTACAAGTAAAGTTGAATGGCAGACCTTTTAATATCAACACCATACACGCTTAAACACCAACAGACATCAGTGATGGCAGCATCAATGAATTTTATAATGATTTGTAGAATGCCTTCAAGAAATGCAAGCATTCATAATAAAATATCATAATGAGTGACTTTAACGCTAAAGTTGGAAATCAACAGGACGGATGCATAGTTAGGAAAGTATGGACTAGGGGACAATAATGAAAGAGGTTGCAGACTTGTACAGTGGGAAAAAGAGCAAGATATGATTATTGAAAACACATGGTACAGTGCAGACTTGATAAGGCGAAATAACTTGGGACCCAAGAGATATGTCTTTTATAAGAAATTCCTCTTATAAGAGATAAAGCATGTAGTAAAGTATTTACAACGTACAATACAATATTATTTTTCACAACAGAAATTCGCCACACTCGAGATCGCCTTAAGCGGTTAGCACTGCATCAGCATCACCGAAGCAGGTTATGGACATGGAGGGGTCCTGATCATAAGATCAGAAATCAGATTGATTACATTCTCATCAACAGAAAATTTCGAAATGCTTTAAAAGTCGCAAAAAACTATACCAATCGCAGACTGCTACAGCTACCATAGATTAATCATAAGCAATAGTTATATAAAATTAAAGAAGGCCAAGTATTCACCAAGAAACACAACATTTTATCTACGTGCACCGAAGAGTGAGGAAATAAAAGATAAATTCAACGCAGAGGTAAAGAACAGATTTCATGCTTTGTCAGATATGGAAATATTATTTCAAGATGTAAGCGACCAATGAGAAATATAAAGGAAATCAGTCAACCAAGCTGCAGAAATAACGATCCCAAAAATGAAGATGATAGGACTTAAGAAATGGAACACGGAAGACATCTTAAAATTCATGGAAATAAGAAGAAATAATAAAAATAACTGTGACAAATATGAAGAGATTTATAGGAACATGTGACTCTGTGCAAAGATGCAAAAGAAGTATGGCTTGAGGAAAATTGCAGGTAAATTAGAAACCAACACAACACTCGGAATACAGAATTAATGCAGACAAGAATTAATGACCTCATTAACAAAAGAACACACACATCAACGAGTTGCCTACAAACCAAAGATGGGAAAATTATGATAGAGAAAGATCAGATTTTACAAGCGCGGTCAGATCAATTGAAAGACCTGTATGATGATACAAGAGAAGAACAGTATGGAATTAGGAATAATAATGAAGGACCATCAATTATGAAGATGGAAGTTCAGAATGCTCTTAACCATATGAAAACTGGCAAGGTCTGAGGTCCAGACAACACGAAAACAGAAATGATCAACGCCTTGCAAGAAGAATAGACCAGATCACCATAGTGCTGAACACAATATATGATACTGGAGACATACATCCTGAATTATGTAATTCTTTATTTATTGCAATCCAGGAGAAATCAGGAGCCTTGGAATGTGATCAACATCGAACAATTAGTATAAAGAGCCATATCACCAAGACTTTGCTACCTATCATTATGCAAAGAGTGAGGAAGAAGATACAACCCGAAATAGGAGAAGAACAATGTGGGTTTGTAGAAGGCAAGGGTACAGAAAATACTGTTTATATGCTGATAACATTAATTTCATAGAAGTAAACAAAAACCTAAATCTTTGCATTATTGACCACACAAAAGCTTTCGATAAAATAAGACATGCCAAAATAATAAAGATGCTTGCGGATCTACAAATCGATGGGAAAGATCTTATACTTGTAAATAACACATACTGGAAACAACAAGATACAGCCAGGCAGGCTCGCGCGCTCGCACACACACACACACGCACACTCATACATGTATACATACATACATACATACATACATACATACATACATACATACATACATACATACATACATACATACATACATACATACATACATACATACATACATACATACATACATACATACATACATACATACATACATACATACATACATACACATACATACATACATACATACATACATACATACATACATACATACATACATACATACATACATACATACATACATACATACATACATACATACATACATACATACATACATACATACATACATACATACATACATACATACATACATACATACATACATACATACATACATACATACATACATACATACATACATACATACATACATACATACATACATACATACATACATACATACATACATACATACATACATACATACATACATACATACATACATACATACATACATACATACATACATACATACATACATACATACATACATACATACATACATACATACATACATACATACATACATACATACATACATACATACATACATACATACATACATACATACATACATACATACATACATACATACATACATACATACATACATACATACATACATACATACATACATACATACATACATACATACATACATACATACATACATACATACATACATACATACATACATACATACATACATACATACATACATACATACATACATACATACATACATACATACATACATACATACATACATACATACATACATACATACATACATACATACATACATACATACATACATACATACATACATACATACATACATACATACATACATACATACATACATACATACATACATACATACATACATACATACATACATACATACATACATACATACATACATACATACATACATACATACATACATACATACATACATACATACATACATACATACATACATACATACATACATACATACATACATACATACATACATACATACATACATACATACATACATACATACATACATACATACATACATACATACATACATACATACATACATACATACATACATACATACATACATACATACATACATACATACATACATACATACATACATACATACATACATACATACATACATACATACATACATACATACATACATACATACATACATACATACATACATACATACATACCTACCTACCTACACAAACACACACACATACACACACCCACACATACATACATACATACATACATACATACATACATACATACATACATACATACATACATACATACATACATACATACATGTGAATATTATTCTTTGAAAGAAAAGCCAATTCTTTTATTTTCAGTCACAGGGTATGTTTCTGATGTAAGTGTTTCTTAGAAAGATACTAGATTCTTCTTCTGTCACTCTTTATCCCCAAATAGGGCACAGACACTCAAGTAACTCACTTGAGTTGTTGTCCTATTGTCCCATTTAGCTCTCTCACATTTCATTCATTTGTCTTTACTTTCCTGTCCGTGTCTTCTAATTCTTTTGCCCTGTGGTTTCCAGACAAAGACCTTTCTAGTTATACTATTCTCGGGTTTTCAATTATGTTTTATCCAGCGCCAGCATCTTTTCTTCACCTCTTGGTTCACTGGTATTTGTCTAGTTCTCTTCATGATATTTAGATTGGCGATTCTGTCATACCATTTAATTCCTTCTGTTTTGCGTAACACCAATTAGTGAATTATTTTATTTGTAATAATTTTCATTGTTCTCCGTATTTCGGATCCATACAGTGGCACCAATTTAACATTAGAATTTAATATTCTAATGTTGTTGCTAAGTTTAATTTATTTTGGCTGCTACAAATTTCCTACTGCTGTATACTTTCCTGTAGCCTTTTGTATTCTTAGTCTGGATTACAAGTATTCTTTGTCACACTTGTATATAAGACAAACTAATAAACTAGATATATTAAAGATTTGTACATATCAGTCATGGCAGAGGTAACCTTTTGCAAGATAGATGACTTACCAATAAAAAGCTGTCAATTGCAGTGAGAAAGCTTGTTGAAGTCTTTAGTAGAACCTGTGCTGTTGTGTACATGTGAGGTGTGGACAGTGAGCAGACAGGCTGGGAGACAACTGGTGGCCATGGATGTGTGGGAAGGTCGATGGATGAGATAGATGGACACATCTGAAAAATAAACAGGCGAAGATCGAGGATTGAAAGCATAGATTGACGTGGACAGTCAAGATTTTTGGGCTCGTTGTGGGAAAACTGTTGGCAGCGTAGGTATGGTTTCTGAGAGAGGTCAGGGGATGAGGCAGATGGACAGAGGACAGTTCTTCAAGAAACGGGTGATGGCTGAGGATTGAAAGGATAGGTTGACGTGGACAGTCAAGATTGTGAGGATCTGTGTGAGGGAAACTGGTGGCAATGTAGGTGTGGTTTCTGAGAGAGGTCAAGGGATGGGGCAGATGGGCAGAAGTATAGCTCTTCAAGAAACAAGTGAAGACTGAGGATTGAAAGAATAGGTTGACGTGCCTATTAGGACAACTTACTGGACTCGCTCTCGGACAAGACTGACTCTGCTGCTTCGGCTCCTTCTGGTTTTTTTTTCTCTTGCGGTGAAGTGGGTTTGCCGGTTGTGCTGAAACCAAGAGTCCCTAACCGAGTAGACTTATTAAAAACTCATACTGACAGTTTTGACAGCCTACTGAACAACTGTAAGATTAGTTGACCTAATAGAACAAGCACTCACAACAACCAAACTAACAACAGTAAACTATCAACTATATGCAACAACTTGTATGTGAATCTGTCTCCAACCCTTACTTGGAGGCAGGCAGACAAAAGCTGCGTTGGAACATCCTGTTCGCAGCGCCATTTGGGATAGGGAGAGAAAGAGAGAGAAGGAGGAAAGATGAGAGAGAGAGAGAGAGAGAGAGAGAGAGAGAGAGAGAGAGAGAGAGAGAGAGAGAGAGAGAGAGAGAGAGAGAGAAAAGGGAAAGAAGAGGGGTAAAGAATAAAGAATTGATAGATACAGATTGTCCGTCGTCCGATCGTAGAGATAACCACTAATGTGTGATAATCATTGGTTTTATCTACCAACCTCACAAGTATACAGGTATGCAGGTCACGAATACAACACTGTCCTAACTGACACTAGTACAGGCACTCAAAAGAATAAGCTAACACTGAATCAAGTTTATGTGCTTCTCGAAAAAAAATATTACAAAGTATCGTGCGAAAACAATCCCAATTAATAAGGGAAAATGCTGTCAGATTACTAACACCATGAGAATACCATCAAACGCATATAAACACTAAGGAAATGCAATTAAGCTAGTAACTAGTTAAACTTCAGTCAGGGGAATATAACAAGAAAGTGCGCAAAAGAACAACAACACATACCGGACTACCACCGTTAAATAACCGCCCACTTACTTTTACCCAGGCAATCGATCAAGTGACATCGTTAAAGTCCTGTCCAGTGGTTACTTGCTCGTCTACCTACGGGTGCTTTGGTTTGATCACCGAGCCCGTCTTAGAGTGATTTCGCCACTTTCCAATAAAGTCAGACTCCTTCCAATTTTGTTTGGCTCAGTTCTCTGGATGATCCCATCAAACGTGTGTCCTCTTAGCCCACCTTAGTCTTGTATGACTTTCGCTAATGATTGCATTTGACAGTGGTTCCCTCGTAGCAATCAATACATTATTTTGGGTGCCACATTTTCCAACACTTAAGTCAGTGTTTTCTCTAGTCCTTAGGTATATCTGCCCGACCAGAGTTCCTACAGCCTTCTTGGTCTCAACAGCTCCCGAGTATGTATACTCAGCCGTTTTAAACCTGCTTATCTTTCTAACGGTCTCCTGTACTGCGTATATATGCCGTTTAATTTGACCCCTATCTGGAATCACGCGACGTTGCTCTCCCTTGTCCTGAAGGACTACCCAATAAGCTTTTAGCTATACCGCATAATTAATTCACCTTAATCCGCTTCATTCTAGATCCGTTGACACCACTAGGTTATAACTTGAGGTTAAGGACCTATTTTCCTGCCTTTGACTGTATTGGGTCATGGGGGGGGGCGTGTCCGTCCCCATATATATGTATTTCTTGCCCTTCTGACAGTTCCCGACAAAGCCTATGCTAAGTTTGGCTTCATGTTACCTGAACTTCTTATTCCACTAACAACGAGAGGTAAACTGGTGGTTACCTGGCCGTGTCCTAGTGCCCGACCACTCACTATTTTTGAAACTATACTGGTCGGTGAACTTTCTGTTTCAAAATTATTCCAGTCAATGCCCTCCGGTAAACTTAGGCGGTTTGTGAAAGCCATTTCCCAAACCGTCTCACTATTGTTAAAACAGCCGCAATCCAGTTCACCAACCAAGGACAGACTCTCATCTCCATAAGAGCGTACATCAAAATATCATATCTGACTTTGCTGTGCGCATCTGTCAGATTGAGTGCTGCCATCGCCATCTCTTGTCTGTTTTGGAACCCTTCATAAACATAGAGAAGGTGTGCTGCATTTGACTAAGTAGCTTTATCTGGCAGGTACCTTCAAAAATCTTTCGGGAGGAGCTTTTTCCTTTCTAAATATTCCTAACGCTTAACAGCAACGATTTTCTCCAGCACCTTGCAAAAAGTATGCCGTTGGGAGATAATCCTGAACCAATTTAGCTTTGAATGATCTTTGCCCGGCTTAAGAAGTGGTGTTAAATAGCTGTTCACCGAATCCTGATGCTCAGGTTAAAGCAAGCAGCCATCTACATAAGGTCTCCATCACTTATATCCCTCAATTGGGCATACCTAATCCCATCGGGCCCTTGTACGGTGTCTTATTATATTCATTTGCGCTTGTCATCTGATTTGTTACATGTCCTAGTTTTGCACCTCTATGTTTGATACATTTATATATAATTGATGACATGAAACATTGTTTCAGTGCCATCATGGCATCTTTGGGATAAGTTGCTAGGTCTGTATGGCCACACTGAGAAGCTATATCGTCAGTACTTCCCAGACAAAAAAAAAATAACACACAAACATTAACAAGTATGTTGAAGCTGGCAGAAGCAATCGCCATTAATTCACAGAAGTCAATTTTGTGCACATAAAAAGACTTGATAATCAGTTTAAAATTACCGTGGTAGACAATTCAGATTCCTTTGTGAATACGTGTGCTGTATATTTCATTTTTTAAGTATTTATCCAATTAGTTTATGTTGTGTGATTTCTGCAGTATGTACCTGATGAGATGCAACAAATTATGCCAGGCAATAAATCGTGCAATTGTTTGTGTCTTCGTTATTGAAATTTTCTAGTCTTCTTATTATTAGGCAGGTCCATGCTAGAGCTGTACAAATCAGAAGTCCTGCCCCAGGAGAAATAATAAATGACCACAAAGTCAGCAGACGAGTTCTAGCCGCAATACTGCCACACTGATCATATACATAGATTTATGTGGTTTCAACTTTCGCTATAGAAAACTTGTTTTCTTGGCATGAGTTTGGCTATTGCAGAATCAGTTGTATTAAATCATCACATTCCCATTAAATATTGTCATCTACTGTCTATAGTACCTTGCAGTGTAGGACGGGAGGGGGTTGTCTTGAGCCTGACGAATTAAGGCTGCCTGGCTAGTGCAGTCGTCATGAATTGTGCAGGCTATGGGTTTCCCTTTCTCCCCCTGACAGAAAAAAAAATGCACACAATGCCGAGGGTTCGAACTCTGGTCTCCCGGCATTGTAGTCACTCAGCCAGCTGCTCCTCCCATTAAATATATAATTAGAGAAAGATTTAATATTTCATAGAGGTAACAATGCTCTTAAAAAACTTTTATTTCATACAAATAAGTGCGCACTAAGTGCGCGTGTTTTGTCTTCCAGTGTCAGTGGTGTGTTTAATATGTCTTTGTCTGTATTTGATAGCTTCTTCGTATATTGCAAGAAGTTATCTTGTATTTGTGTGTTTACTGACTCTGCTGTGAATAAGTGTGTCTAGTATTGCTAGAATGCCCTGTTATGCTTGTGGTTTCTGTTTGTGTGATTCCTTGAATGTCTATTACAGTGCAGTTTGGATAAGTAGAAGTCATAGGGGCCAAAGGAATTTGTTCTACTTATCAGAAATTCTACTTATCCAGACTGCACACATTTAGAATAATTTACACTAATACCATGCAGTCAGTAGCATTGAGTAAAATGATTGTACCACTTAGGAAACACAGTTAGTGAACAAATAAATAGCAGTACAATATCAGAAATGTAGTAATTATTTTATAAAGCAGAACATTAAAGTCATATGAAAATTTCCAAATTAATTAAGAAAAGTCTGTGATTTTGCTTTTCTTCTTGACTTGTGAAAAATGTCTTCCCTTGGCCTGTTTCAAGGCACAAAATGGTGAGACTGCATCATCTGAACATCCTGTCTGCGTCATGTAAATGACTAAATATCAGTTTTGTCAATCCATGCCGAAATATCTGGCTGTGATACAAGTTGTGCTAGCAGCCCAAAGTCATCCCCATAATCAGAGTCAGGGCTGGAAGGGTCTGTTGGTTGAATGACTGGCATACATAGCCCTATAACATTTGCCGATCTACTCACAGTGAACGATTTTAAAAGGGCAGCATCAACAAAATCACACACGGCAGTTCCAGCTAGCTGTCTATCACCGTCGATTTGACATTCGTAAAACAATTTTCTCTAGCGGTCTTTATGCTTTAAAATGCCGGAAAGTGTCGATGTTGGAATACCAAATTCTCTAGCTATATTCACTTTCTTCTTCCCACAATGTTCAACCTCTTCCAACAGCTCAATCTTTCTTTTTAAAGTTAAAGTAGTAAGCTTTCCACTAGCCGCCATTGTTGACATGTAGCGAGATATAGTATGTGCGAGATTGTTGTTCTCCGGGCTGATTATACAATGATAAAGAAGGATATTGGCCGGAACTAAGTCAGTAACATCGAATTAACGAAATTCAACTTATCCGTGTTCGTCTTAAGTGGACTCGACTGTATTGTGTCTATTTGTCTGCTATGTTGTATTTTATTTTCCAATATCTACACGGGAAATGTTCTTTCCAAACAATCTTGCCAGGGGAGTGGCCTTGCCACCTTTCTCCTTGCGTCTTTCCCGAGTGCCTGAAATCAAAGATATTGAATAACTTATTTGCTTTTTTTTAAAGAATCACAGGAAACACACAGTCTTCCTTTCATTATTTTTCTCTTGTGATACCTAGTGGAGGTGGAGTACAACTGGAATGGTACAAGCCTTATCCGTATCCTGGTGCGAGGAAATGCAACATAAAGACTAAATGGCAGGGCAGACCAGCCCCCTAAGCCTTGGTCAGAAACTGATCTAGGATGGGAACTCCTACAGGTTGACTGTTAGAACATTGTCTTGCTGATCTGGCAGCTTCTGCAGCTTGTCTTGTTCCAGATGTATTGGTGTTACCTTTCCTCTCGAGTAAACTAGGCAGTCCGAGAGAGGGATTATGCTGCATGTGCAACACATGGTCTCTATAATTCAGCCCTAGCTTTTTGCTTTTGAGAGGAATGACTCTTATCTATCCTTGATTCCCGCCAAGGGTTGTAGTTATTACACCTTTTTTAAACACAATGGAACACACCATCGTCTTGTCAAGACGGCCAGGTTCCAGTAAATAGGCCCACAATCACGCATGCCACTCTTCATAGGCTAGTCATGGCTATTTGGATGCTGGCTGATTTGTTTCTACACTGTGAGCTAGCCAGTCAGGTTACAGTGTTACAATTCTTTGCTTCCCAGCTTGAGGCCCTGTTATCACACAGGTATCAAACACTATGGTAACGCATTAATATAGTGGGAAGCAGAGTGTTTTTTAATACAGTAACGTGCATGCTTGTGCGGAAATCTGGGGTAAATGACTTGTTAGGAATTTGCTATTACGAGCAATGTAATTGGGCCATTGTACTACCTAAGAATGTGAGATTTACAACAAAGGGTCAGAGATGTTAAGAGGAGAAGTATATGCAGATGTGAGGATAAATAAGTTAATCACAATCTTCAACAAACGGGCATAATCCCAGACTAGATAATGGTTTAGGCACGGACGAGTCATTATAAATCGTTATGCTAATGGGCAAAGCCCCAAACAAGTGGTGGGGATGTCACGCACTTGTCTAGATTAGAATTCTTTGTGGGAAGGGGAATTCCAAATGTAATGTAAATTAGGGTTATAGGGCAGTTCGTGGGAGGTCTGGGAAGAGGGATAAAAGATAAGTCGGAAAAAGTAAGAGGCAGTGAGTCTTGGGCTGAGGTGTAGGAGACACCAGTCAGGATAGTGGGGACAAAAAAAAATTAAGGTGTAGGAGACACCAGTCAGGATAGTGAGGACAGCCGATCATGGGGCGAAGTCGGAGGAACTTCAGTATTGGGCCAGTGAGGAACTCTGGAGCAGAGTTGAGTTTTTGGAGCCAGACAGTGAAGGTCTGAGTTCTGAGCAGTTAGGCGGAGTACTGAGCAGAGAGTGGAGGACTGCGGTCTGGCCGAATAGAGTTGAGAAGAGTGCAGAACAATATAGTTTGTGAGACTAGTAACTACTATCGGGTGGTCGCAGGACCTTATGGTGTTAAATAGAAGTATATTGTTCCTACGGAAGTTTTTCCTGATGATTGTGAAGGCATCGTATTTTGTTGTTAGTCAAATTAAATTCTTGTACGCGCAGCCTGGTGTTTAAAATTGATTTATAGTTGTGATCAGTCGTTCAACACAATATTCACACTGACATCCTCTATACAACCATAGCCACATCGTCATGTCCAGTCACTTTGTGACACATACTGACATCAACATTTAGAACTACGAAAATGAAAGTAAGCATGAATAATATTTGTAGAACACAGAGAGAGACCTGAAGGAGATATCAAACTAGTGGATGATTTGGTATGAGTTGGTTGAGGTCTTTTACCCCAATAGGGAATAAAGGACAGAAGAAGAAGATATGGTTGTCACGTAGAACCAAAACAATCCTAGTTAGCTAATTTATTTCATAATGTATCGTGGACAGTGGAGAAATCTGGCATTAAAGTATAGATAGTTGCAGATTAAAAAAAAGTTTTTATCCCATATGGCTTGGCCTCTTTCCACAGGGCGACCTGCTGAAAGCATCGCACTCACTCCATAGCTCCAGCGATGAACCCCATTAGTCTCCAAGAAAATTGCCCTCATGAACTGACGACGTAGCCCTGAATCGAACCCACAACCTTTGGATCGTGCGACATAACCATTTGGACATGGAGACTCCGTGATAGTGCAGGTTTTAATTCATGAAAACCAAACGAGAGACATGAAATTTATGGGGCATATCAACAACAGTTGTGCAGTAGAGACACCATTATTTCATGGAAATAGGCTAGGCAAGAGAGGCAGAGGAAGTATGGAGTTACAAGATGGCGGTGTAAACCGCGTCGCTTCGATTCGGAGATTTAATTATGTGTTCTGTGCGTGTTTCTTAACATCAATCTGTTCAAATAAGGATGAACCTACGACAGGTCCAGCAAACCGGTAGGGAATTTATTATTTCAAGTACTATTGCTCAAGAATTATGGAGGAAATTGAAAAAAAAAAAACGCAACTCTATCAGCGTTCACGCTGGAAACACAATCTACACACCGAAGCCTAACAACAACAAGCGACTAACAACTGCTAAACTACGAAATAGAAAGGAGATTTTCGCGACTTGGGGGAAGAACACATGAAGGTTACGTTCTTATATGGAGTGGCGTCGACCAGCTACTGCTAAACATGGGGTGGTTTTTGTGTGTGTTACATCCAGACAAAGCGAAAACCATTATCAACACTAAATTTATATAGGAATGATAATACTAGTACAGATCAAAGAAGGAAACAGAACAACAACTTTTATACAAACATACGCCCCATGTAACGACACTTACAGTGACGAAGACAAAGACGAGTATTTTGATAAACTTGCAGACACGTTAAATAATGTCAGGGATACAGATGAACCTATTGTGATAGGTGATTTTACCGGACGAATAGGCACACGAAGAAACCGTGGGATGATTGCATGGGGCCATTCAGCGACACAGAGACTGAATGTAACAGCAATGGTCAACATGTACTCAACATATGCTCCGAACACGGACTAATAATAGCAAATAGTTCTTTTCAACATCGTCGTAGCTACACCAAAACCTGGTATAAATGGAATGACATAGACCAAGCATCTCAAATTGACTTTATTCTAATTAGGAAATCAGACAGACGACTACTATTAGATTCAAGAGCACTCCCAAATACAGATGTTGATACTGATCACAAACCAGCCATAATAAAAAAAATATTTCAACATACAGGAAAATAAGAAACATAAAGGTAACAACACATGTCATCAATTATAGGAGACCAGGAAAATACGGTTAAAGACGAATTCAATCAAGAAATCCAAAACCTACAATAGAACATCCCCGATGAATACTCAAGCGTAGATAAGGAATGGACATGTTTCAAGACTGCCATGCTCGACACACTGGAAAATAAATGTGGAACAAAAGAAAGTAGGGCAGGACAAAAGATTAAGAACAGTCTGGTGGAACAACGAATTTAAAGATAGCATATTCAAAAAGAAGGTAGCGTTCAAAAAGTGGATCACAACTAAATCTGAACAAGACTATGTTACTTATAGAATAGCACGACGTAATGCCAAACGAACAATTAGAGCATCTAAAGATGAATTATGCACCAACTATAGAACTGTTGCCCTGATAAGTCATGCAAGTAAAATTCTACTAAAAGTCATAATGCGACGACTTAGTAAGAAAATGGAAGAAGAGATTAACGTCGTTCAAGCTGGATTTAGACAAGGAAGAGGAACAAGAGATCACATATTCAACATGCGTTTAATAATAGAGAAGTGCAGAGAATTTAATGTAAACCTATTCTCATGTTTTGTGGATTATTCAAAGGCATTTGACTGTGTACAGCATCAGAAACTTTGGGAAATCATGAGGAATATGGGCTTTCCTTCACATGTAGTACATCTCATAAAAATGCTATATCTAGACCAACAAGCAGCAGTTAGAATAGATGGCGAGACATCAGATTGGTTTGACATCAAGCAAGGAGTCCGTCAGGGCTGCGTGCTGTCACCCTATTTGTTTAACCTGTATGCCGAAAATATAATGAGAAATGTAAGAGATGATATAAACAGGGAGCCATATGATGCCCTAAATATCGGCGGTCATGACATACCAGAGATTCGATATGCTGATGATACAGTATTACTATCCACAACACAGAATGGCATAGAAAACCTAATAGCCTCAACACAATTGAATAGTGAAAATCACAACTTATATCTTAACATAGCAAAAACTAAGATAATGCATACAGATAAAACTACTATGGAGAAAGAAATATACATTAATGGGAGAAAATTGGAGGTGGTGGAAAATTTTGAATATCTTGGGTCATTGATTACGAATAATGGTGACACAATGAAAGAAATAAAACGGCGACTATCCATTGCTCTTCAAAGACTAAAACAGATGAATAAATTATGGTGTGGGACAGACAGAACTACAAAAATTAGATTTTTAAGAGCATGCATCTTTCCCATTGCAACATACGCCTGTGAGACATGGACACTTACTAAACAAGCTGAACAGCGCATACATGCCTTTGAATATAAATGTTATAGACGAGTTCTAAGAATATCTTGGGTAAAGAAAAGAACAAATGCATCCATACTTCAAGAGTTGAATATTGAGGAGGGATGGCTATTAAAGACGATAAAACAAAGAAAATTGAAGTATTTTGGTCACTTGAAACGTCACGACAGTTTGGAGAGAACAATAATGGAAGGGTATATGCCTGGGAAGAGAGGAAGAGGAAGGCCAAAGAGAAGATGGGTGCAGGATGTGGCGGATGATCTCCAGATGGGTGTATCAGACGCGGGACATCTTGCTTGTGATCGAGAAGTTTTCCGGAGGGTTGTTATGGGAGCGAGGTTCTGTAAAGGACATGCTACTGAATGAATGAATGAAAGATGAATCCTGGAGAATACACGGTGAACAGATGGCGACCCTTAGCAAAGATACCCAAGAGAATTTTATAAACGTGTCATCACAATGAGAAACAGAGATGCATGCTACAACCCAACCACCATCATAAACAGCAAAAGAGGTATACCGATATTTAATCCACAACAAAGACTAGCAAGGTGGGCAGAATACTATCAAGAACTACTTCCCATACGTAATATAGAAATTCTCACTGTTGTGGCTTAAAGTCATGGACGACAAGAACCAAATTTCATACCTACAGAAGTCAAAGCAGCTATACAGAATAGTCCTAAAAACAAATCACCAGGTTCAGATGGAATAACCACAGAAGCTATTCAGGCCTGTGGGGAAACTGAGTTAAATGGCTAACAAGACATTTTAATATAGCATGGGAAGAAAGAAAAGTCCCAGATGATTGGCAGCAGGCAATAATAGTACCAATATGGAAAAAGAAAGCCAATATGAGAGAGTGCGAAACATACACTCCTGAGCCATATAGGGAAAATGAGATGATGTCCCTAGCCTCACGATAGATGGTAGAAGCGTCATCAGAGAGAACAAACTGAAGTATCTGGGAATCACATTTGACCGGAGTCTGTCCTTCAAGGACCATGTGGAGACGGTTGTGACAAGATCTCTTAAGGGTTTCAATGCACGTAAAACTATGGCTGCAATGGACACAGAGCAGAGTATGCTCTTCACACTATACCAGCACTTGATCCTCTCAGTGATTGATTATGGACTAGGACTGCTGACTGTCTCAAAGAGTCAGATGGTGAAATTAGAGCGCATACAGAACGAAACTATGCGGGTCATTCTGGGATGCATCAGAGACACCCCGTAGTGTGTATGCGTTACATCCTTGGTCTGCCGACTGTTGCTGGTAGGCACAAGGTGATGCAGGCGAAGGCGTACCTCAGAGTAGCTGCAAACACAGATCACCCGTTGCATGAGGCACTGGACGCAGTTAAGGGTCAGAGGCTGATAAGAGGGAAGTCATGGATGGCTCAGGCGGAGGATACGATCAGACAGGTGTGCATCTTGGCGAACAACAGACGAGGAGAGGAGTGGGTCAGAGTGCCAGCGGGGCAGTCAGACTTGTGCAGAGTTATAATCAAATTGAGCAGGGAGTGGCCAGCAGCGGATACGGAAGTGGAAATCCAGCAACTAATTCAGGATAATGTTCACCCGGTTGATGTGATTATCTACACAGATCGTTCAGTGTTGAGAGGTTGGAGAAGTGCCTGGGGATTCTTAGCAAAAGCTAATGGTCGATGTTTGGTGCAGGAGAGCCTGGCGTATGATACCACAACATCTAGCTTAAGAATGGTGGTGGAGGCGGTTAGCGCAGCTTTCCGATGGATGGAGTACACGATACATACACACATCGTGTTTGTAACTGACTCAGAAAGCATGCTGAGGAGGGTCAGGACAGGCAGTCTTCGTGCAGAATGGCTTGCTTCGCTTCGGAGGTCACGAGTGGCAAGCATCACCTGGATGCCGGTGTGCTGGGGAATGAACAAGGGGACAGATTGGCTGGCTCGGCAAAACTTGGTGAAGTATTGATGCATGACAAGGCAGATGTGGTTGCGGTCTCTTGTGGGAGCACGTGTGCACTTCGGAGGAGCAAATGGATCACCATAGTCTGGCAAGAATGAGGCAGCGAGGAGTGACTTGGGGATCTGGCCGACGCTCGACGCTCAGAGGAAAGGCGAGACGGAC
The DNA here is from genome assembly GCA_963921405.1 of Cepaea hortensis. Classification (NCBI taxonomy): domain Eukaryota; kingdom Metazoa; phylum Mollusca; class Gastropoda; order Stylommatophora; family Helicidae; genus Cepaea; species Cepaea hortensis. The sequence continues at coordinate 96,109,596 of OY992885.1, read as the reverse complement.
ATATAAACAGATTGCTACTGGAACTATTGGTGTTGGAACACTTCGCTGGCTGCTGAGGATGGGGACGGAGCGCTTATGGGAATGTCCAGAATGCTGTGATGTCGGTTCCTAAATCAGTCAGTCAGTCAATCATAGGGAAAATGTATGCAAAACTATTGGAACAAACAGCTAGAACCATAGCTGAACAACAGTTAAGCAAAGTACAATTCGGTTTCTGAAAGGTACAAGTTGCACTGATGCATTGTTTACACTTAAACAAATATGTGAAAAACTATCGAATATAGTGACCAGCAGAATATTGTGTTTGCAGATCAGGAAAAGGCTTTTGATACAGCAGACAGATACAAATTATGGACCATCCTTGAAGACTATGGGATACAAGGGCAACTGCTAGAAAACATCATAGCCATGTACCACTAGAGCTGAAGTGCAGCAAGAACACAAGAAGGTATATCAGATATGTTCACATTCAATACAGGAGTGAGGCAGGGATGTGTGCACTCTCCCCTGCTATTTAATGTATACATGGACAGAATATACAAAGAAGCAAGTCTTGAACAGAATATCCAAAGAAGCAAGTCTTGACAGAACAGATTCAGAAAATTTAGAACTCTTTATTCCAGATGAAACAACTGATCCACGGGAAATAAATTAACTTCTATTTGCAGACGATCAGTGCCTATTTTATAGCGACGAGGGCAGACTGCAAAATCAAATTGATAATCTGAGTTCAGCATGCAGGAGATACAATATGAGTATAAATACAGCCAAAACCGAAGTAATGCGAGTTAACAGATAGCCGGGCCCATTAAGTATACAGATACAAAGCACAACTCTGAAACAAGTTAAAGAATTCAAATATATTGGAAGCTATGATCACAGAAGATGGCAGATTGGAAAGAGAAATCGAAATCATATGTCAAAAAGTTAGTGCACCTACATATCAACTATCACCCTTACAGAAACATCCAAATATACCTATGGCTGCCAAACGACAGATAATAAGCAGCATATTCACACCAATCCTATGCTACCAATCTCAAACCTGGACTTTATCCAAATTACACCTTTGCAAAATCAACACCTGCGAAATTAGATGCCTCAGGAGAGCTACCAACTTAACAATCCGAGACCGAGTAAGAAATGCTATGATCAGACTGACTGTGGGATCAACACCGTGTGCCACATTTATTGAAATACAGAAGATCATGTGGTTTGGCCATGGCGTTAGAATGCAACACCAGCAACTACCATCACTGGCCTTTCATCAAAGATCATCTGCGACGAGACCTTGAGGACGTCCAAGAAAAAAATGGATAGACGACATAAAAGACATTGTACAACCACACGAATTGACACTATCCAGTGCCGCCGACTAGGCGAGGGAACGCTAATTATTCCTCCCCACGACGCTTGCCGGCAGAAGTGGAAGATGATGATGATGATGATGACCATCATAATGGGCAACAAATAATCAAAGACCGTCAGAGAGGAGTGGAGTGTCATGACTTCCCATGTGTGCTCCATGTACAGAGGAATGTTCATGTTTCCCATAAAGAGATGCCCATGTCTCACCCCCCCCCACCCCCCCCCCCCCGCAAAAAAAGAAGAAAAAAAAGAAAAAGATGTCTATACCTCAACCACATAAGGAGATGTCCATGTTTTACATGCATACAGAGATGCGCTTATTTCACACGAAGATATGTCAATGTCTGGCATGTTTAAAGAGATGTCTACGTTTGACATGTACACAGAGATGTCCTTATTTCACACAAAGATATTGCCATGTGTTGCAAGACGAATGATGCGGCAAGTGCACGCAACATATAATTGTATCAGGAAATAGAAAAGTATAGCCCACTAAACTCTCGACAGCTGACTTGGAGATAAAAACGTCAGAGAGTGACAGATAGAGACGGGGAAAGATCAAGGAAGGACGACAAGAAGTTAGATCATCACAAGAGAATTTGGAAAGCTTATTTCAAAATGTGAACATCGGGAAGAGACGGTTGAGTACAAGACGAAGGAATAGATGAAGATATTCACAGTAAACCAACAGAGAGAATATGGACAACGAGGCACGATCTGATAGCTGAAGATCTGGACATGAAGGACAAGTAGGGCTGATGCGCCATTGTGGAAGATAACCAACTACTCAGAAGAAGTATAGAGAATCTTCCGATAAACAGCTGCGGCACAGGTAATATCAATATGTGCAGTCAACATAGGTGAGTGTGAAATGGTAATGGCAAGTTTGACGATAATTTGTATTTGGTTGCGAGAGCAGAACGACAGGCACAACGAAAATACGAGAATGGATTATTATTTGAATCTTCCAGCATATTGTAGCGATCGTTGAAGACTGTTCTCAATAAAACGAGCAGATTTGGCCTCACTTGTACGGCATTATTTGATAACACTCTTTTACCGTTGACCAGTTGATCAGTTGATATTCCATTTGAGAGCCAGTCGTGTGAGCTGTGAATGATGTGAGACTGAGGACATTCTATAATATCATCGAAAATTTGAGGCACGAGCTAATACTGTCATGAAGATGGCAAAGCACTTCATGGCAGTTAAGATTGGGATCATCGTCCGGTAAATATAATAAGCCCGAAGAATAAAGATGGGATCATCTTCCGATAGAGACTAAGCCCGAAGGATATAGATTTGTGACTGTGTCAGCGATTGATAGCACTTTAGAATAAGTGGCTGTGCCCATGGCGATAGACATAATCTTACTGCAGTGCAATTTTGATAAAGGCACACATTTGTTTGGATCATTTATATAAACACGTCAGGATCTGAGAATGTACAGAGAAATATTTTTTACAAGGCAAAATTAGATCCTTTTTACATCATCACTGCGGGTAGTGAAGTTGTAAACCACAAGATAAACTGTTCGATAGGCATGTACTGGCAGGAATTTTCTTACATGTGTGGATCCAACATCCGTTGCTGTCATGTGACAGACTTAACTGCAAACTATGGCAACTGTGGCCAGGGAACTGTTAACCCGTGATATTGTGTGGTGATTTAACGAACACTAATTACATAGTGCACAGGCATTTTTCATTACAGAAAGCAGTGTGCAGTAGTGACCAGCAGATTCTTTGTCTACAATCGGACTTCGGCAGACTAGTGATCCAGACGCTGCCAAGATCGAAGGGAGCGAGTCCGAAGATCGGAGGGAGAACGACACTAACGTCACCAGATACACCGGATACCTGAAGGAACAAGTCCTACCATCGGGAGAACTGTACGAACAACACCAGGAACAGATACACAAGGTTGTACTCCTTTTGATTGTGTGTATAACTGATCATCTCTCGCATATTCATTACATTATTTTGTATATTGATAATAATATTGTTGTAATTGGTTCAAAGCTAATTTATATTTTATTGTGCACCAATTATGTCCACATTAGGTGAATTTATCGCCTTAGGGAAAAACTGCAGCTTAACTGGACCCGAACTAATGACCTGGGCTCAGGCCAAGGTGTCTGATTTTCAAGCGCAACAGAGAGAACGAACGAACGAACAAACTTTATTTTCAAAGGGTTAAGAATTGGGCACGCAGGCCCGTCTAACATTCTGCCCTTCTGTCACTCTCTTTCATACATTATTTCATTCACACATCATTCAAGGCTAACAGAGAACAACAACAATATAAAGGATATGCATTATAAAGGCATGGGCAAAATGCGAACATCAAAACTACACGACACAGTAATACTAGATAATGGTCTGATACTTGTTGTTAGCCATGTGGAATATACTGGCCTACCAAAAGGGGACTGGCTGTTATACTAGGGTTTTGTTATTATTATTATTATCTCTATTATTAAGGGGGAAGGTAATCCATATTGAGATAGTGTTCGAATAATTTGCGATTATATGAAAAGGGATTGGTGATGTCTTTGATTTCTTGTGGAAGATTGTTCCACAGCTGAGCTGCAGAGTACGTTAAGCTTGTTTTGTATAAGTCAATCCTAGGCTTCGGAATGTGTAATATATTTAAACGTTTACTGTGTCTAGCTCGTAGAAAAACTAAGAAGCCAAGGTTGTGTCCTGTCCCCTCTCTTGTTCATAACATATATAGACAACATATGTAAAGAAACCAGCCAAGCAGAGACAGCAAGAATACCGCATGACGAGAACACAGAAGAAGAACCATCTGCAAATCTAACCATTAGAGAACTCCTGTTTGCGGACGACCAAGCACTAATAGCAAAATCAGAAGCTGAATTACAAGACCACATGAATAGTCTAAACGAAATGTGTAGGGAACATAACATGAAAATTAGCACAAGCAAAACAGAGGTAATGACTATAACTAAAGAAGAACAAACAGCAACAATTCACCTAAACGAACATCCCTTGAAACAAGTAAAGAGCTTCAAGTACCTAGGAAGTATAATATCATCAAATGGCAGATCAGAAGACGAGATCGAAAATAGGTGCAATAAGGCAAATCAACTCATTGGACAAATGGCACCAATACTAAAGAACAAACATGTATCAATAACTACTAAGAAAGCACTTTACAACACAATCTTCCTACCAACTCTGTGCTACCAATGCCAAACCTGGACAATGACAGAAAAAGAGAAAAGAAAAATCACAACAACAGAAATGAGGTTCCTGAGAAGAATACTCAACGTATCAAGAAGAGATAAGATCAGAAATGAAGAAATCAGGACTAAAGTGGGGGTTAAAGCTGCTCTAGATTTTATTAGAAAGCAGCAAGTCAAATGGTTTGGCCATGCAAGTAGGCTACCAGTCAACAGCATGCCACAACAGGCAATGACGTACAGACCAGATGGAAACAGAGGAAGAGGCCGACCACGTAAACGCTGGACGGAGGGAATAACAGAATCCATGGGAATGTCGATATACGAAGCCCATAACCGGACACTCTCACGAAGTTTATACTTCACCTCGACACCGCAAGGTACAAGAGGAACATGATGAGATGAGAGATGAGACTGTGTCTAGCATTATATTTAAACAATGGCCAAAGGTAATTTGGGGCATTCCGATGCAGGATTTTGTGAATTAGTTTAGCTTTATTGAAAAGCAGGCGTTTACGGAGTGGTAGTAACTGAAGGCGTTTATACAGACTAGGATTGTCAGTTAAATGTTTGCTATAAATTAGACTCATGGCCCGTTTCTGGAGTGAGTAAAGTCGCTTGGTGTTTGAATTAGAACAACCGTCCCAGATCGTAGAGCAGTAGTCAAAGTGTGTCTGTATATGAGAAGTATAGAATAGTTTCCTTGTGTCCTCATCAAGGAAGTTTTTAATTTTGGCGAGTTGGTAGACTTTTTTCGCTGTTTGTTTAATGAGCACTTGAACGTGGGAATTAAAGGTTAGGTTTCTATCAATGATTAGGCCTAATGTTTTGTGCTCAATTACACTTTCTACTGGCATGTTATCGATGTGAAGTTGAAGTGTTGTGTGTGAGCTTAGAGTCTGAAGTCTTTGTCTGGTTGTTAATAACATTGATTTTGTTTTAGTTATTAACAACCAGACAAAGACTTCAGACTCTAAGCTCACACAGAACACTTCAACTTCACATCGGGAGAGGGTAGCAGCGAGAGAGGCCACAGAAGCACAAGAAGCAGCAGCTAGAGAGGCCAGAATAGCACAAGAAGCAGTATCCAAGGAAGCTAAGGAAGCCAGAGAATTGGAAAAAGAAAGAATAGCTATTCTAGAAAAAAAAAAAGAAAAAGAATTGGAACTAGAAAAAGAAAGAATGTTGACTCTAGAAAAACAGAGAGAGAGAAACAAATGGAATTACAAAAACGAAAGATGGAGAGAGAAATAGAACTGGAAAGATAAAAACTAGCTCTCCAAGAGAAAACACTTGCGTTTGAAAGGGACAAGGTAGCGGCCGAGCAAATATTAAAAGACAAAGATGTTGAGGGAAATATCAAGGTAAAGATGTTGAAGATGGAGAAAGAGGCAGAAATATCTAAGAATAAGTTGGCATGCAAATCACTGGATCCCGCTAAAAGATATCAAGGGATTATTAGAAATTTTTCCTAAGGGGACTCGATTTCTGCATGGCTGAATAATTGTGAGGTCCTCTTAACTCATTACCAGGTACCGTCTGACCAGTGGGCCGTGTTACTTCATAGACACTTGTCAGGGGAGCCGTTAAAGGTAATCGAACTCATACCTTAACAACGACGTACTTATTACCAATACATAAAACAAAGACTATTGGCACATTTCTCGTTGGGTACTGCAGGTCTGCGTAAAGCATACAAGACACTCGGACCTAAGTCAAACCAAACTTTTCTAGATTTCGTTTCTGAAACGACATTATTTTTTGACAGGTGGCTGAAATCGGCTGAGGTAGGTAAGGATTTTGACAAACTAAGAGACCTCATAGTCAGGGATAAACTTATCTCCGCAGTACCACAAACAATGGCAACATTCCTTGTAGAACACAAATGTGTTTCAGTGGCTGAACTGGAAGAGAGAGGTGAATCATTTTTAATGCCAATAAAGATATTTTTGCAGAGAACACTCAGCCAGAACTTATCATAGTAGCATCCGCTAGAGTTCCTAGTCACAAATATAACAATTCTGATAACAAATTTCAACGTCTGGACAAATTTAGACAGAACCAACAACGGTCTAACACATAAAAGGGTATGACAGTCCAATGTAGGTATTGTCGACGCATGCACGGAACAGCAGAAATGTGTGATTCTAACCCGGAATATGAGTCTTATATTAAAGAACTAGCTACGAAACGTAACTGTAAATATACAGACTACAAAAACAACTTAAATTGTTTCGTGTGCAATAGTTTTGGACACGTAGTCAAATCTTGTAGGCTAAGACAGATAACCAAAAATGCTTGTTTAGCCTATGTTATGTCAAGCAGCGACGACGATGAACAGCAATACGATAACGCGTCTGACAAGTATACGCGACAGGAGAACAATCCGAACAGAGCATTTGTGCAAGAAGCAAACTCCGCTTATGTAAACAATGGAATACTGAACGTCGAAGTGCAATGGTCAATGCATTAGCAGTCAGAATGGTGAGGGATAGAGGGACGTCAATTATTGGAATTGACAGAAAACTAGTGAAAGAGGAGGACTACACCAAAGAGAATGGCATATGTAGAACATTTGGTGGATCGCTAGAACAATTTGATGCGGCATGGACAGACATCAATTGCCCATACTATCAAGAGCGTGTAACAGCGGCAGTACTACCTCAACCAACGACTGTACTAATTGTGGGAAACATTCCTGGAGTAAAAGAGTGTACCGCCCAAGAAGCAGAACAATGGGGAAAAGACAACATGAAAATACAAGAAGGAAATTGCGCGACATTAATTTTCCCGACAGAAGACAAAAAGACACCTTTTGCAAGCGATGAATCAGAAATAGAGACCAACATTTGTGAAATGGAAGAAAACGTCACAGGAAACCAAAAACAAACCAGTCAATCAATAAACAATAAATTGACAGATAGTAGTAATGACAATACACAAAAGACATGCCATAACAATTTACAAGAGTTAACACAGACAGAAATTACATGGGATTCATTACCGATAAGATCGAACTTAAATCCAGAAGAACTTCACAAAGTTACATTTGGTATTGAGAACTTTAGGCGTATTATTCCGTCATTTAGTGACAGCACACCAATAATTAAACAATTCTTTGCGCCATACTTAGATAATACCTTATACGTAGATCACATACACGGATGTCCAGCTACAAGATATGAGTAAAGCTCAGATGATGAGGAGACATACAGAAAGAACAACAGGCAACAGCGTCGGTCGAAAAAGACAGCCAAAACACGGCAAACAGATGCGGTAGATTATACAAAATTAGACTGGCATGAAGAAACTCCGCCAAAGATTCCACAAGTCCATTACACGAACCCTGACACTTTACTATCAAATAGTATATATATCTAGTATAGTATATAGTATAGTATATATATTATAGTATATATAAATAGGATAAATATCAAGCCAGCTAGAGAGGCAAGGTGTTTTCCCACCTACCCTGGGTGGGTACCGTCCAAAAAGAGAAACCTGGACCAATGCAGTAGTCTTTGCCCATGATGTCTATGAAGGTTTCCACTCAGGCATTGAAACCTTTGCTGCAGCGATTGATCTTGAGGACGCATACAACAGAGTACCATTGGATTTTTTAATGCTTCAGCTTCTTGAACTAAAAGTAAGTCCATTCCTCCTTAATTGGATCGCTGCAGCCCTCTTCCAACGGAAAGTAGATTTTAGATGTGGCAGTTGGACTTCGGCAACAACAACAATATATCCTGGCCTACCACAGGGATCACCATTATCTCCGGTACTGTTCAACGCCTACACAGTGAGAATCACCAGTGAGCAGATAACTGGACCTGGCAGGACATTGTCATATGCCGATGATGTTTTAGTGTATCGTCAGGGTAACGATAGAGAGCAGGTTGCTGTGGAACTACAAACCGAACTCAAACGCATAAGTACTTGGTGTGATGAAGCAGGGGCAATGGTAAACCCAACAAAGGCAACAGTGACTTGGTTCTCGTTGAATAATCATATTGTCAACACTCCAACACCAACTGTAATGCTGTGTTCAGAGACGGTGGAAAGAACCCAGGCAATGAATTACCTGGGGATACGGTTTGATCGAAGCCTTGCTTATAATGAGCACATAGACCAGGTGATAACAAAGGCCAAGCGGTGTTTGGCTGCGATGCGGGTGATGGCGGCAGCAAACTGTGAGCAGCGCCATCTATGTCTTCTGTACGAGGGGCTGGTCATGTCTGTTTTGGAGTATGCAATGGCAATCCTGACTCTCAGCCGTAGGCAGATAGAAAGGATGGAAAGGATACAGAATGAAGCTATGCGCATTATTCTTGGATGTACAAGAAGTACAGCATGCAGGGCGATGCGCTACCTTCTTGATTTTCCAACCATTGAAGAGAGAATACAAGTTTGCGGGGCACGCGCATACCTCAGAGTTAACGCAAACACACAACATCCACTGCATAGTGAAATTATGAAGGTTAAGGGCAGCAGGTTAAAAAGAGGACGGTCGTGGATGGGTCAAGCCGAAAACATTCTTCAACAGGTGTGTTCACTAGAGGAATTAGAACCTGGCGAGGAGTGGGTGCAAGTGCCAACAGATTTATGCACATCCTTTTCAGTTTGCATCCAACTAGATAGAAAATGCAGACAAGAAAATCCGGCTGCTGTGGAGACTGAAGTACAAGCGTTGATTTTCGAGAATTCGCTAGACGGTGACGCGGTCATCTACACAGATGGGTCGGTCGTCCGACATGTGAGAAGCTCATGGGCCTTTACAGCTCGAGCCGGAGGGAGAAATGTGAAGGAGGACTCTGGTGCTTTCACTGAAACCACAAGTAGCCTGACTATGGAAGTCATGGCAGTAAGTAAAGCAATAACATGGCTCGAGACACAGACATTCACTAGGGCATGTTTCCTTAGCGACTCAATGAACATGATCAAGAGGATAGAGGAGGGGTCGATCCGAAGAGAATCGTTGCTGCCCCTGGAGTGGTCTCGGCTGACAAAGATTAGTTTCATCTTCGTGCCAGGGCATGCGGGAGTCCAAGGAAATGAGCGGGCTGACAAGCTCGCAGGTGAGGCTACTGTGGAGGGCGGACGCGCCATGGACCAGGCTGACATTCTGAATGCTCTACGAGAAGTAAGACTCTTGCATGATCCAAGTGATGACTTTGAATCTACAACCATGGCCAGACTGCGAAAACAGCAAATTAAAAGAGGGGTAGCCAAACAAGAACACTACGCAGGATACCAAAGAAGATTGATAAACCAACACAGAACTGGCGTCGTTAGCCACTTCACGCGGGATTTGCTGAGGAGGGGATCCGAGCACTTATGGACTGAATGGTTCGATGTGCAATGAGGATGATCTGACTAACTAACTAACTAATTAACTAACTAACAGAATGGCAACAACAGAGTATTCCCGAAATTCAATTTGGCAAAAGAATACGGGATGTGAAAATCAGAAACTGGAATCGATACTGGAAAGGCATAGGTTTATCTGATGCAGAACGGAAAGAAAGAACACGTCACATAGATAACTATAAATCGGTAACAACATATGTCACACAAAAAGATGATAATCACTGCCCAGTTCTACACATTAAAGAAACATAGATTAAATAGAAGAAAACAAGTCAAGACAGATACATCCATTATGTTCACATGCAGTACACTCAGCAACAAAAGAGCATTGCATTTCTGAACACTGAATTCTGTCTTTATAAATCTGTCGAAATTCTTCTGTCTATATATTTCTCTTATAGTGTAATTAAACGACACAATACATATACAGCCAGGCACATTTATGATTTAGAAAGTACAATTCTTTACAATCACGTAATACGTCAAGCACATATAACATATCAGTCAAGTACATACATCACAATACGTTAATAATAGATATATACAAAACAACAATTCACATAATCGAACAACTTGTACACATCATCCTCAATATAACATCTCATAAAGGGTGTTTGAACAAATATTATACTCTGAACGGATGGGGGAACATTTCAGATTGTAGTAATTGATATTGGTAATTTTGTTATGAATATGTCATTTTGATTTGTTTAGATACGTACATACTTGAATTATTATTGTTACAGATAGTTAAAACACGACAGTATCTGTATCGAGAAGATGGGTGTTGGTACATATCTTGTCATAAAAATGCCTGTCGAGCAGACGAAATGTAATCCCACGTTGCAAGTTATCGGCGAGCGAAAATCGTCGTTGTAGGATAAAAAATAATAATAGTAATGGTAGTAGTATTAAGAAATATTCATGATGTTTCACTGAAAAAAAAGAGGAATTCATGGAAAAAAAAAATTCATGAAAATGAAAAAACAAGATGAATTCATGAAAAAAAAATAAATTCATGAAAATGAAAAATTCATGAATTCATGACAAAAAAAAAATCATGAAAATGAAAAAAAGTGAATTATTGAAAAAAAAAAAAAAAAAAAAAGACATGACAAAACAAAAGAAAAGAACAAGATTTGTCATTATTTCGTTTCATGCATTATTCACTTATTACGTGCTGTATTATTGTTTTGTCATGACATTACATGTATTAGGTACACATTGACACAAATTCCACAGGTCAGTAAACCAAGTCACATTACGACAATGGTATAATATATGATGCAAAGGTTACTACGGATTTGATTTATGAGGAAATTAATTGATTTTAAATATTCATTGTGTCCATTGCAATTATATTATTGCGTTAATTCATACTTTGACATGTAATTATTTCATGAACAGAATGAATGGGAATGAAAGGAACATTAGTTATCTAAGTATTTAACTTAAGAATGCTAGTATTATTATGTGCTAGAGTAGGATTAAATATTGCAGGTAAATATTAGGCAGCCATACGCATGAGCCACAAATGTCAACGAAGAATATACAGTAACAACATTAGAAAGTACAGAAAAAAAATGCATATATGAAAACCCCACATGAAGCATTACACGGAACAGTCGAAGTCGAAGCACATAATTTTACAACTCTTTTAATTTTTTTAAATTTCGCATATCCTTTACAGGACATCGCTGTCAACAGCAGCATGTTTTAGCTGTCTGTTGATTTCTTGGCAAGATTACGCTCAATAGTTTGCCATTGCTTTCTGAGCGGCCGGCTCAGTTATCCCGCAAGTCACCAGCAGGGGTCGAACCGCTTCAAGTTCTCGCCCGCTACGTGATAAACGGGATTACGGAGAAAGTGGTGTAACCCCTCGGCCAGAGAGACCGGCACGACAACTGTAGTCAGGTCAAAAGCACATTGGATTATGGGAAGGTCGACTATGATCATGCACAGCGAAGGCAAGAGCGATTCAATTAACAATGATGGCAGCGGAGGCTGGATGTGCTGAACACACATATTTAAGGAGCTTCTAGGGATGTCGTCGGAGACATTGGGATCTTAGTATGCTGGACTTCAATTCTCTGAAATACTAAGGATTTTGGAGCCACACATTGTCTACGATGTGATGTGTGTCCGTTTTATAAAAAAAATTTGTGTGATGTCGTTCATGACATTTCAACTATTCACAATGGAATGGGTTGTAAAGATAGTGGATACGCTTTATTACAGAAACATGGACGGATATGTGCGACCTTTAGCGGACAATGTAGACGGAGATGTGCGACCAGAGACCATTATGACAGGTTTGTTCGACTACTGCGACCCATGTCAAAGACTGGAAGACTGAGTTTGTAGGTAAAATGTTTACAACATTTTAAATTTACAGGGGGGTATGTGTGCCATGTGTCGCAAGACGAATGATGCGGCAAGTGCACGTACACATATAATTGTATCGGGAAATAGAAAAGTATAGCACACTAAACGCTCGACAGCTGACTTGGAGATAGAAACGTCAGAGAGTGACAGATAGAGACGGGGGGAAAAAAGTCGAAACTTAAAAGTCGACAGGGTCGACTTCATTGCACCGGGTTTTATCCCATATGGCTCGGTCTATTTCTGCAGCACGGAAAGCGTCGCACAAAGCACGAGCTCTGTAGCTTTTAGCGACGACCCGCAGGAGTCTCCGAAACATTTAACTAGTAAACCGAAGGACCCGGCCAGGAAACAAACCCACAACCTTCGGAGCACGAGTCAAACAGCTTGACCACTTCGCCACAGAGACTCCCAAGGCGGGAAAGATCAAGGAAGGACGACAAGAAGTTAGATCATCACAAGAGAATTTGAAAAGCTTATTTCGAAATGTGAACATCGGGAAGAGACGGTTGAGTAAAAGACGAAGGAATAGATGAAGATATTCACAGTAAACCAACAGAGAGAATATGGACAACGAGGTACGATCTGATAGCTGAAGATCTGGACATGAAGGACAAGTAGGGCTGATGCGCCATTGTGGAGGATAACCAACTACTCAAAAGAAGTATAGAGAATCGTCCGATAAACAGCTGCGGCACATGTAATATCAATATGTACAGTCAACATAGGTGAGTGTGAAATGGTAATGGCAAGATTGACGATAATTTGTATTTGGTTGCGAGAGCAGAACGACAGGCACAACGAAAATACGAGAATGGATTATTATTTGAATCTTCCGGCATATTGTAGCGATCGTTGAAGACTGTTCTCAATAAAAACGAGCAGATTTGGCCTCACTTGTACGGCATTATTTGATAACACTCTTTTACCGTTGACCAGTTGGTTAGTTGATACTCCATTTGAGAGCCAGTCGTATGAGCTGTGAGTGATGTGACACTGAGGATATTCTATAATATCATCGAAAATTTGAGACACGAGCTAATACTGTCATGAAGATGGCAAAGCACTTCATGGCAGATATGTCAGTGTTTGCCAAGTTTACAGAGATGTCTACGTTTGACATGTACACAGGGATATTCATGTTTCATATAAAGGGATGTTTATGGCTTACCTGCATAAAGTGATATTCATGTTTCACATGCATACAGAGATGTCTATGTTTCAAATAAAGAGATGTCCATATATATGTATACAGAGATGTATATGCCTTAATGAAATGTCTGTTTCACATGTATACAGGCATTTCCATGCTTTCTGTGTGCAAAGAGATGTATGTGTTTCACACGTATAAAGAGTTGTCTAACAGAGATGACCATGTTTCAGATCTATGCAAAGATGTCTATGCTTCACGTGTATACAGATGTCTATGTTTCACATGCATACAGGGATAATATATATAAACATGTCCATGTTTTACATGTAGACAGTCATGTCCATGCCCCGGATGTATAGAGAGATGTCTATGTCTCACATGTATAAATTTATGATAAATGTTTGCAATGATCTGATCTCTGTGGATTAACATTCACTGTAAACAATTGTACAATTGTCTTATACTCACCACTTTTGTTTTCCACCTCATCTTTCGGTTTCTTCCTTTCGACTCGTGTATGTTCTCTATCGGCTGCTTGCTGTGGGTTATTCATAGCGTTAACAGCCTCCGAATTTCTTGACTGAAATTTCAAATCTTAATTTATATTTTTTTCTGATTGTATTAAATTGTTTCACATAAAGAAATGTCTTATGTTTCACATATATACAGAGATGTCTATGTTTCACATAAAGAACTTTTCATTTTTCATATAAAGAGATGTCCATGTTTCACATAAGGAGATGTCTATGTTTCACATGTATACTGAGATATGCTTGACTCTCATGTATAAAGCAGCGACTTGTGGGTATCCAATTACATCACCGGAGCCAAAAATGGGCGTGTGTTGTAAGTTAAAAAGAAATAAGGATGGGATCCCCAAATTCTAATAGCCAACTGTTAGAGAAACTTGAAAATGGCTCGTTAAGAATTCCTAGGGGAGGATTTTGATTAATAGTTGAAGTTTCTTCACAGATTGCCAGTGGAGCCCCGGAAGTTCACAGTATTCCGATAAGGGAAAGTTTTCCCCAGGAAAATCTGAGATACTTGTCTATTCCGGCCACACTTGGCTCCACTCTTAAGTTGTAACTAATGTATTCTAATTAATATTACACAACGCCAAGTAAAACACAAAACACCAAGTGCATCATCAAAACACTATAATGAGGTAATATAGTGGTGTGCTTCTGTGTTGTGTGTGGGTGTTAGCGTGGTATATGATGTCAGATGCATACATTAGAACAATACCATCAATGAGGTAGTAAACAAATCATCAGCACAGTTAAGGAATTAAAGTTCCAACTCTAACTAATGTTCGGGTACACCGTGTTTGAGTCATTAATGGCACTAAACCAAATGTATGTCACAGTTCACTGCATAGCATCTATGTATATATAACATGTTCAGAATGTCCCCTTAAGGCTACGCTACATGTTCCTGAGGCACCCTGAACTATACCAAGGTGATGTTCTTGAGATCTTGCGTTTAAAGAAGTAAGTACTCTCGGGTAGGTCCTATGTGGGATGATGTGACAGGGGGTATCTTGGTCTTCTATAGTCGAGGACAACACAGACTATACTGACAGTTACTTAGCTGTTCATCCCTGGGTTGTAGAGTTGTGGCATAGGAGAAGCAGTTGATGTAAAATGATGCTGTTCCTCCAGAATGACCACCATCAGCATACAGGTCTCTGCCCAGTTTAAGTCTTCAACTTAACCACCACCCTTCACTCCAAGGAGAAGTATTATATGGACACACACACTCAGAAAAACTTCTGCTCTCTATATCACATTGTACAAGACTGGCACGTTAAGTTTCCGCTGTACTTTATATATATCCTCCCACACAGCTTTATTATTCTTCCACAATCTTTATCTCCTTGACGTGACAATCACCTTCCACCAACATCCATCCAATTTTCGCCCAAAGTTACTGATAACAATACATGTTTATCTTTCTACTCAACTGCTGGCGCTCTTGAACGGATTACGTCACACTTTTCTTAACTCGTCCATTTTCTTCTCCTCCATCATATCACCGAGTTATGGATTCCAGCGTCGTCTAGCTGACATAAATAACAACATATTGCAGAAGTTTTGTTCTCACAGTTGAACATTCGTTGAACATACAGTTCATCAACAACACACCGGTGTTTACTTCACAGTCAGGAGCACCTAAAAAGCGACTTTATAAGGATCAAGTACATTTGTCTACATTGGGCACCAGCTTGCTCGCCAAAAATATTAAATACCCTGAACGTACACAACCTACATCCAATACTGGATCGCATAGAACACTTTTAGCTACACCACCTCAAACTCAAGCCAGACGACATACTGCCGCCACATCAAGTACCAATAGGCCAGAAGAGAGCAGACCACTCATAACCACGGCACCTGATATCCAAGCCAGACGGAACATTTCCACCACACCAAATCCGTACAATACGCCCTCTTTCACACAGGAGGGTGATAATTATAAAGATACGTTCCCTCTTCTCCACAGCAAGGATCAATCCAGTAGTAACAACAACGTGCCACCACAGCCTCCTGTTAGCCACGAATCAGAGCCTGTAGTTGGAAGTCGTTACACACCGTGAGAAATCAACAGTATCCATTCCATTGTAACCGAGAGTTGTTATACCTCACACGGTTTAGCCCAGCTTCACTTCGGCAGGCATTTATGATGTCGCTGTACCAAGGACCAACACAGCCTGGTATTTACTAGCAATTCAGCACAAAGCAACACCGGATCGCGGTACAAGAAAGAGCCTCTCGTAGAAAGTTTATGCGCATACTTGGTTATTGATTTATATAGCAACGTATTAGATTGTACGTGGCTGTAAACATTGACTCGTATTGAAGTCACAGAGATTGACACTTAGATATCTTTTATAATAATTTTTATCGCGTTAACACTCTGAGTGAGGGGGTCTTCACTCCCCGCTTTAAACAGAGACATTGACTTGTATAGTCATTTATTGATTCTTTTGGATAACAGTTGGTACTTAGCTTGTGAAGTAGTTTTTTTCAGGTTAATTATTTGTTGTATGTTTTTTAATTCGTTGTTTTTCCTTGTTTGCATTATATTCGTTTGTCTAATTAGTTATATCGTTATAATATTGTCATTTACTTATCGATTTGTATTACTGATATTTTGTAAGTTGTGATGTAATTGTGATTTTTTTATGATCTTGTATTTTTGCTTAACTTTGACTAATTTACTATTTCTTCATGGATGAAATGTCTGAGAAGTGGCAACACTGGCTCAATAAGTCAGGAATACGCCTTGGACACTTAAACATTTGCAGTTTATTTAATAAGCTACCAGAGTTATCTTCTATTCTTAATCAAAATTTTCATTTATTCGGCCTTAGTGAAAGTAGGCTTAATGATAAAATTTCAGATGAGGACATCTCTATTAAAGGGTACAAAGTTTTTAGAAGGAATCCCTGTAGGAAACAAGAGACAGGCATAGTAACCTATGTTTCTAATTTACTAAATGCTCACCGTAGGCAAGACTTAGAAACTTGCGAAATAGAATGTATTTGGTTAGAGCTAAAATTTCAAAACCGCACACCCCTGATAATTGGCTACCTATATCGAAATTCCAGTGCTGGACACGTCTGGTACGAAAACTTCACTACCATGATGGATGTGGTTTTCGCTTCTGGGAAGGAAATTATACTACTCGGAGACTTTAACATTGACACCAACAAATCCAACATAATATGGGGAAATATAATTGCATCATACAATTTCCAACAAATAGTACAACAAGCTACCAGAGTAACAAAGTCATCTTCAACAGTCATAGATCACATTTATGTAACTTGCTCAGACAACATCATATAATGCACCGTACCCAATTGTGCAATGAGCGATCACTACCCAATATGCTGCACGTGGTCTAAAAAAGGAATTAAAATTCCTAAACATAAACACATAAGTGTAAAATATAGAAATTACAAAAATTTCAACCAAAACGAATTTTTACAGGACTTGCTCAGTTCACCTCTAGACAATGTTTATCAGCTTCCTGACCCGGATGATGCTCTGGAATTCTGGATGAAAACCTTTATTGATGTTTTTGATAGACATGTGCCAGTCAAGGAAGTTCGAGTAAAACACCACGTCAAGCCACCTTGGATCACCCAGGAAATACTTGAAATTATGAGAGACAGAGATAAAGCACATAAAAAGCGGGATCTCAGTGCATACCGTACTCTTAGAAACAAAGTTCAATATAACATACGACAGGAAAAGAAAAATTACTTTAAGAACTTAGTAATGGAGAAAACAAATAGTAAGGATATATGGAAGGCAATTAACACCTTGACAAACAAGTATAACTTCCGAAATTCTTTACCATCAAATCATATTACATGCGACCAATTCAGTAATGATTTTCAAACTGACATAGACCAGTTGAAGGCTTCAATACCTAATTCTCCTTGCAACTTATCTTTATTGTCATCGTTTTGCGAGAATAGATGCTCCCGAGATATTCTTTCCGACATACCGCTAATGACAATCACTGAAATATTCACTTACCTCAGTAACCTAAAAAACACAACCTCATCTGGGTTAGATGGAATCAGCAACCGGATTCTCCGTTGTGCTGCGCCAGTGATCTGTACATCACTAACCTATGTATATAATCAGTGTCTCACCAAAGGCCACTTTCCATCAGCTCTCAAGATCGCTAAAGTGTACCCTCTTCTTAAATCTGATTCATTGGACAATGGTCTCCCGAACAATTACAGACCTATTTCCTTACTATCATCACTATCTAAGCCACTAGAAAAACACATCCATAAAGTAACATTACAGTATTTAGTTCGCTACAAGCTTATTGTTGATAGCAAATCAGGATTCCGACCAAAATATTCTTGCCATACGGCCCTAACAAACATGATAGAAAATTGGCACCAGAATATAAACAACAACAGTCTATGTGGAACTGTGTTTATTGATTTCAAGAAAGCATTTGATATGATAGAGCATGTTATTTTAATTAAAAAACTTGAGATAATGAAAATTGGCCCTAATGTCATCTTTTCTATCAAACAGAAAGCAAGTAGTATCACATAATAAATCTCTGTCTCAAACCACTACCTTCAATATTGGAGTACCGCAAGGCTCTATTCTTGGCCCTCTATTATTTGCCAAATATATTAACGAACTACCTTTGCATCTTTCGTCGTCCTGCGATCTATTTGCAGATGACTGTACAGTGTACACAAACGCTGAAAACTGTATTTTACTGGAGTCGTCTTTACAACAAGAATTAAATAATGTAGTTAGGTGGAGCTATTAAACCGTATGCAAAGTAGCATCACTAAAACAAAAGCAATGTTATTAACAACCAGACAAAGACTTCAAACTCTAAGCTCACACACATCACTTCAACTTCACATCGATACCATGCCAGTAGAAAGTGTAATTGAGCACAAAACATTAGGCCTAATCATTGATAGAAACCTAACCTTTAATTCCCACATTCAAGCGCTCATTAAACAAACAGCGAAAAAAGTCTACCAACTCGCCAAAATTAAAAACTTCCTTGATGAGGACACAAGGAAACTATTCTATACTTCTCATATACAGACACACTTTGACTACTGCTCCACAATCTGGGACGGTTGTTCTAATTCAAACACCAAGCGACTTTACTCACTCCAGAAACGGGCCATGAGTCTAATTTATAGCAAACATTTATCTGACAATTCTAGCCTGTATAAACGCCTTCAGTTACTATCATTCCGCAAACGCCTGCTTTTCAATAAAGCTAAACTAATTCACAAAATCCTGCATCGAAATGCCCCAAATTACCTTTGGCCATTGTTTAAATATAATGCTAGACACAGTAAACGTTTAAATATACTACACATTCCGAAGCCTAGGATTGACTTATACAAAACAAACTTAACGTACTCTGCAGCTCAGCTGTGGAACAATCTTCCACAAGAAATCATTGATATCACAATCCCTATTCATAAAATCGCAAATTATTCGAACACTATGCCAATACGGATTACCTTCCCCCTTAATAATAGAGATAATAATAATAACAACAAAACCCTAGTATAACAGCCAGTCCCCTTTTTGTAGGCCAGTATATTCCACATGGCTAATAACAAGTGTCAGACCATTATCTAATATTACTGTGTCGTGTAGTTTTGTTGTTCGCATTTTGCCCATGCCTTTATAATGCATATCTTTTATATTGTTGCTGTTCTTTGTTAGCCTTGAATGATGTGTGAATGAAATAATGTATGAAAGAGAGTGATAGAAGGGCAGATTGTTAGACGGGCCTGCGTGCCGAATTCTTAACCCTTTGAAAATAAAGTTTGTTCGTTCGTTCCTTCGTTCGTTCTAGTCTTTGTTGCGGGCAAAGAGTTTTTACCTGTAATGATACATCAACTGTGCTCTCTGACCTATGCAATTCTCTTCTAATGAAATCACATCACACGCTTGTACTATCTTCTCCGATGTAGGTCTCCCAGTTGACAGGTGACCTAATTACTTTGAGATTGCCAAAAGTCTTTGTTCCCGTTGAATCACACTGCATTTTCTTCCTAGGGTTTAAGTATTGGAAACTTAAGGAAACTGCTTGCCATCTGTCTTTCCTATAGAACACTGTTGTCTCTCTTATTTTGCCCTTGTATATGGTTCGTTAATTCGTATGAAGACGGGTATGAGACATTGACATGTCACAGCGTGACACCTTTAGATTATCTCTTTTTGCGACTCCAATATCAGGAGAATTTGCGTACTAATGATGTTAATTCTATTTTAATGAATTCTAGAAAGATGGCAGGAGTATTGCAGTGGAATGTATGATATGAGTGACATTGAGGATATGAATGAGATACATGAGCCAACGACAGCAGAGACAGAACCTGAACCCTCATTAGATGAAATTGCATGGGCAATAAAGAACCTGAAGAATGGTAAATCACCTGGATGTGATGAGATACCAGTTGAGCTAATTAAAGCGGGAGGAGAAGAAAGCACACACATCTATCACGCATTATGTAAAAAGATATGGAAATATGGTATATGGCCAACAGATTGGAAGAGAACTATCTTCATTCCAATACCAAAAAAGGGCAATCTGAAATTATGCACCAACTATAGAACTGTTGCCCTGATCAGTCATGCAAGTAAAATTCTACTAAAAATCATTTTGGGAAGACTTCGTAAGAAAATGGAAGAAGAAATTAATGTGGTTCAAGCTGGATTTAGACAAGGAAGATGAACAAGAGATCACATTCTCAATATGCGTTTAATAATAGAGAAGTGCAGAGAATTTAATGTAAACATATTCTCATGTTTTGAGGATTATTCAGAGGCATTTGACTGTGTACAACATTAGAAACTTTGGGAAATCATGAGGAATGTGGGCTTTCCACCACATGTAATACAACTCATAAGAATACTCTATCTAGACCAACAAGCAGCGGTTAGAATAGATGGCGACACATCAGATTGGTTTGACATCAAGCAAGGAGTCCGTCAGGGATGTGTGCTGTCACCCTATTTGTTTAACTTATACGTCGAAAATATAATGAGAATTGTAAGAGATGATATAAATAGGGAGCTATATGATGCCCTAAATATCGGTGGTCTTGACATACCAGAGATTCGGTATGCTGATGATACAGTATTGCTATCTAAAACACAGACTGGTATAGAAAACCTAATAGCCTCAACCCAATTGAATATTGTAAATCACAACTTGTATCTTAACATTGCAAAAACAAAGATAATGCATACAGAGAAAACCACTATGGAGAAAGAAATATATGTTAATGAGGAAAAATTGGAGGTGGTGGACAATTTTGAATATCTTGAGTCATTGTTTACCAACAACGGCGACACAATGAAAGAAATTAAACGACGACTATCAATTGCTCTTCAAAGACTAAAACAACTGAATAAATTATGGAATGGGACAGACAGAACTACAAAAATTAGATTTTTAAGAGCATGCATCTTTCCCATGGCATCATACGCCTGTGAGACCTGGACACTTACTAAACAAGTTGAACAGCGCATAAATGCCTTTGAATATAAATGTTATAGACGAGTTCTAAGAATATCTTGGGTAAAGAAAAGAACAAATGCATCAATACTTCAAGAGCTGAATATTGAAGAAGGTTGGCTATTAAAAACGATAAAACAAAGAAAATCGAAATATTTTGGTCACTTGAAACGTCACAAAAGTTTGGAAAGAACAATGATGGAGGGGTATATGCCTGTGAAGAGAGGAAGAGGAAGGCCAAAGAGAAGATGGGTGCAGGATGTGGCGGATGATATCCATATTTGTGTATCGGACGAGGGACATCTTGCTTATGATCGAGAGGTTTTTCGGAAGGTTATGGGAGCGAGTTTCTGCAAAGGACATGCTACTGAATTGAATAAATGAATGATTGAATGAATGAATGAATGAATGAATGAATGAATGATATTAAATTCCCTGATTATTTCAAGATCGTAATTAAAACAGAAACCGATTACTGAGCATAGTGTTTCCCTCCATGTTGGACAAAACCACACTTTGCCGGACTTAGCATCATTACAAAAAGAAATGCTAGTGATCTGAGAGCACACCTATCGGTGTTTGAACCTAGCTATCCAATACAGAAAGGCCACATCACCCGGCTACTATTAGTTAACACTGTTGCAGAAGTGACATGAGCTGTCAAGTCTATTGTGGAAACGGCAGAACCAAGCAACCCTATTAATGAGGGAAGTCTTCTACATAATGTGTACCGTTGTAACAAATTGGTTATTTGTAAGAAATATAACTTAACAAAACAATGGCTATCATTTATTAGACTGTTCATTTAGAAATTTCCAATAACTTTCAGAAGTTAACGTTCACCGCCTACTTCTTCAAATTCTGCACACCCATAAACTTTATCGTCTTCACAGCATCCTGAGCAAACTACACCAGCATCAGATATAAGCGATTAAGAAAGCAGGGTATTATCACATGAAAAGATCAAGAGGACGATTCACTCAGTTATCATGTGGAAAGATAGATAACAGCTTTGAAGAAGGAGTAATTTGGCACTAAGACATTAAAGGATTCCTTGCAGCAGGCATCACAGCAGAAATTGGTGACGTTAGAAAGGTATATCGATACACTTAAAGGAAGAAAATAAGAATATGTTTGTAATGACTGAAGAGCTCAATAGAACACTTAAGAAAACTGAGCAAGTTAATACTTAATTGAAACTTAAGTTTAATATGTTCATAGGGACGCAGAGGTGTTTCAAAGGCACCAGGGCCAGGTTCTATACTGGCCAAGACCTACTAACACGTCCTCGTCGTGCGTCCTGGGCAACAGGTCTCTTCAGGGTCCTGGCTAACGTAGTAGGATCGCTGATTCTTCTCAAGTCGGAGAGTATCTGCCTGCACGGCGAGGAACCACCAGTCTGCACACCAATAAGCCAGACATGGGACAACGGATACTCACGCAAACCTCAGTCCGGTATGGCATCACACTGATGTTGGACAACAGGATGTCTTCATCCGACATACAGGACTTCACGCTGGAGGTCACAGCCACGAACACAAGCAAGCAAGCAATATGTTCACAGAGAAAGCATGGAGTGAATCACAGAGTATGAAAAAGCAGAGGCATTTATCTGTTGAAAAGCTTCAGGAGAAAGCTTCAGCCTTAGAAAATGAAGTTGCAGTGCTTGAAGAGAAGTCGGAAGATAGTGTAAATGTTACGAGAAAGAGTGGCAGGAAGAATGATTTTAAGTTTCCTTGTTGCGTTTATGAATGCTTGTTGCATAATGTTAGTATTGTCAATGTATCTAATTTGTTACATCATATTATATACACATTTCTTTTCAACAAAATATTTTCAGATTTGCCATGTTTTATAACTGTGTCACAGATGGCCTTTGAAGTTAGACTAATGGCAGATATTCAGGTAGGTTGTATGTTGGATAAGTGTTTTAGTGCTACGTTGGCACGGGACTCCACCACAAAGGCTGGGGCCCATGTCAACGAGGTACGTGTATCAGTGTTGACAGGATCTGATCATCAGTCTTTGACTATGAATTTGTCTCAACTTCCGGATGGAATAGCAGACTCACTGTATCTGCATGTCTCACAGTCTCTGTTTGGTGTCATTCAGACATATAGTGGTGCCTTTGATCTGTCAACTGTGGATCTTCAGGAACACATTAAAAAAATATAGGGAGCACTATGTTTGACAGGGCAAATGTGAATCACTGTGTGCATGAACGGCTGAAACAGAAACTTGAGGATCTTGTAGAATTTAAATGCTGTGTACATCCTCTGGATGGTCTAGCAAGGGTTTCCCGAGAAACTTTGCAGAAGCTAGATACAGAAGAGAAGCAAAAGACATATAGTGTACAGGAAACCTTCCAGTGTCGTGCCACACAGCTGATTTATAGGATGTCCAAACTGAGGTAATGCATTTTAGCTTCTCTTTGAACATTTGTTGTATCATCATGGCTTGGCAACTGGTGTGGACAATCATACTTCTCCATATCTGGTGAACTCCAATAGAATGGTTGTCCACACCCTGTGTGCTGACACCATTCCGTGCCTTGACCAAAGGCTATAGAGATTTTCTTTAGTTAAATTTGAGCTGAGTTGAGTTAAGAACCGACATCATTGCACTCAGGACATTCCCAAACGTGCTCCGTCCCCTCGTTCAACAGCCAGCAAAGAATCATAATACTAATCATTTTTTAGTTATCTTCCTCTACCTCTCTTTCTATAAATGTTTCCTCCCGACATATAAGTCCAGTATTGAATTAAATCTGTATGTATTTATCAATGTGAGATGCAAGGAGTGAAATATTGCAATATTACCACTGTTTATTGTATTATGTCATTTACTTGTCCACATAATGACACTGTTGCAGTTGTAACAAAACCAACCAGATCCCGTGTCTTTACTCTGCATTAAATCCCTTCGGTAGGAATTAGACGAGTCGTCTCCCGTCAGATCTTAAAATAGCTAGGGAAATCCCAGGCTAAAATAATCCCTGATGATAGAATTCTAGATTATTCTCGAACGTAATCGGCAGAGTGAGTACGTGATGTTTGCAGTAACGTAGGGCATACAGTCCCATCGGGTTGCTCGGGATTCTGGACTTCTTCGTGACCAATGAGATTCTCCGGGGTCGAGAAGAATTTGAAACTGCGCAATCAGCTCTGGGCAGTCAGTCGCCTGCCAGTTGTCAACAGACACGGCCATAATGAACTGACTGCTGTGAAATGATGTCTTTTCAACCGCTTGCCAGAGCGTGACACTGAGCAGTCAAGTAGTGTGGTGATTCGTAGTCTAAGGTAATATCTTAATACATTATTGCTTAGCAGTTGTCCTTAAATAAAACGCATGCAGCCGAAATGATTTTCAGCGAGACGCGGATATTCTTCTGCCCGCCGGTCAGCATAGGTAATTAGCTGTATCGATCGGAGAGTGAAATATTTAGGTCAGACGCCGACTGTAACAACAGCTGTTTGTGCTCGTTAACACATGAGGCGTGTGTAATTAGTCACATCTGATCGGCTGTGTAAAACTGACGTTATTGTAGGAGATATACTTAAAGTTGTTATAGTAGAGATATATTCACATGGTTAGTGAAAGATTTACTATGAAGTTATCACTGCTACTTGTGAGTATGTTTTGGGTAATTTAACAGCTATGTTTAGCAAGTTTGTTAACAATCTTGTTCAGTGATTGCATAGTTAGGTCTGTGAGGAATTTTGGCACTAGTTAGGCTGTGTGATGTTAGAGGCATTACTAGTGATGAGTTATCGGCTTGAGCAAGCAAGTGATGTGTTATTTGCTTAGTTAGATAGTGCTGTAACTTATGCAATCATCAGCAAACAGGAGCTCTCTGACGGTATCGCTGTTAATGTTTGTTTTAGCTTTCAGCCTTCTGAAATTGAATAACTTTCCATCCATGCGGCAGTTGATGTCTATTCCAAATGTCCTTGTTCTCGAAGGTATTCGTCAACATAGCTAAAAACATGAGACTAAACAGTGTTGGTGCCAAGACACATCCTTTCTTCACCCCATTGGTGACAGGAAAGGGCTCAGACAGTTCACCATTTTCCCGTACTCTTGCCTGCATACCATCATGAAATAACCGTACTATTTGGACAAACTTTCGCGGACAGCCATATTTTGCCATAATCTTCCACAGTCCTTCTCTGCTGACTGTATCAAAAGCCTTGGTAAGGTCAGAAAGTGGAGAACATTTCGGAGTTCTGTTCTCTTGCAGCTGCCTTGCAGCGAAAATCATGTCAACAGTTCCTCGTTCTTTTCTGAAGCCACATTGACTCGCAGGAAGAAGACCTTGATCGAGATGGGCCATGAGGCGATTGAGAAGAATTCTGGCAAGTATCTTCTCTGCAATTGAGAGCAAGGAGATGCCTCGGTGGTTGTCACAAGATTGGCGGTTTCCGTTACGTTTGTAAAGGTAGACTATTGACGCGTCCTTGAAATCTTGTGGCATGGTCTCGTTCACCCATATGTTTGCAAAGACTTTGTGAAGCTGCTCTATTAGAACCGGCCCACCTGCCTTGTATATCTCTGCTGAGATGGAGTCAGGATCAGGTGCCTTGCCGCTGGAGAGTTGCTGGATGGCTTTGTCTACTTTCACTATGGTTGGCAGGTCATCAAGTGTATCATTAGCGGGAACATGAGGAAGGCAATTGATGGTTTTATCATTAAAGAAGGGAGTTGCATTTAAGATGTTGCTGAAATGCTCTGCCCAGCGTTGAAGGATTTCTTTTTTATCGGTGACCAATGTCCCCCCATCTGCACTGAGGAGGGGAACTATGCCTGGTGATGTAGGACCATAGACCGTTTTCAGTGAGTCGTAGAAGTCTTTCATATCATGTCTGTCAGCAAAGCCTTGAAATCGCATCAAACTTTGCTGCTCAGCCAGGAGTCCCGCATGTGCCTAAGTTTCTGCTGCACTACTCTCTGAATGTTCTTGAAGGCATGTTTTTTTTATGTTGACTTCGGGTCATGCAAATGTGCCTTGAGGAGAAGATGTTTCTCGGTCAGCAATTGGTTGATGTCTTCGGAATTTTCATCAATCCAGTCTTTATACTTTCGAGGGGGGGGGGGGGGGGGGCGATGGACCCAGGATTTCCATAGCAGTGTTGTAAATTATGCCCTTTAGGGCTCTCCATTCTGTTTAACTGCAGCATTGGGCTTGAGGCGGTCTTCCAGCATATTTTCAAACGACAGCTGCATTTTTTTGCTGTTCAGGCGGGTAACATTTAGTGTTTTTTGTTTTGTATTTTTACCCCTTGAGGACGCCGTGGTGGTTTGATTTGTATGTTTGACTTCCGGTCGCCAACATGGCGGTTAGACGTTGAACCGTTTAGGTATGTGACGTGTTTATGCTTGCAGCTACTGTTTGCAATATCATTTTCCTCATGTTGGACTGGTAGTACATGGTTCCGTCGCCCTGCTACTGAGTGAGTGCGTGGGCGACACTGTGAGCTGTGAAATTCGTGGGGAATGCTTTTACATCTGTCCTGTACAGTGACCTGCATGTTCGGAATAATGGCTACCAGCTGTTGCTGAATAGACTGATTTGCCTTTTCGGTTCACAAGTGCATTTTTCAGGAGACACCCGTTAGTCGGCGCTGAAGCTGCGGAGTTCGTGCTTTATGCGACTCTTTCGGCGGGTGGCCCTGCGGTAAAAGATCGAGCCATGTGAGAAAACCCGAGTCAATGAGGTCTTTCTGGTGATTACCGAGTCCATCGACGATGAACTGTGGTTTTCGTGGATTAATTTTGTGTTGGCATTCTGGCAGCGGCATTACGCACAGTGTACCTGTGCGGGCTGTTGGATTGCCGAGACTCCTGTCTATTCAATTTTTCACATTGGACAGTGGATAGCATTTTGTGTGATATTCACTAGCACAGTAACAGAGCATAATGGGGACGACCCGGTGCCGTGAAGTTGGAACTTCGACTAACTAACCAACTAACTAACTAAGTAACTAAGTAACTAGCCAGCTAACTAACTAACTAACTAACTAACTAACTAACTAACAACTAACTAACTAACTAACTAACTAACTAACTAACTAACTAACTAACTACCTAACTAACTAACTATAATCCATTTACTTTTGTCTGCCCCAATATAAAATTCCATATCTCAGTAACCAGCTGAGGGAAAATGATGAGATTTAGCATATAACCTTGTCATGATGGCCACCCAACAAAAAAACAAACAAACAAACTTTGTTCTGGAGATTGTACAGCAGATTTCAAAGTTTGTTTATTTGCGGTATATAATTTGCGGGACAGAGAAGAAGTGCACATTATTAGACGTATTACATCTTCACGAGGAAACATCAGCGTTCAATTGTAAAATTTCAACCAAAACGAATTTTTACAGGACTTGCTCAGTTCACCTCTAGACAATGTTTATCAGCTTCCTGACCCGGATGATGCTCTGGAATTCTGGATGAAAACCTTTATTGATGTTTTTGACAGACATGTGCCAGTCAAGGAAGTTCGAGTAAAACACCACGTCAAGCCACCTTGGATCACCCAGGAAATACTTGAAATTATGAGAGACAGAGATAAAGCACATAAAAAGCGGGATCTCAGTGCATACCGTACTCTTAGAAACAAAGTTCAATATAACATACGACAGGAAAAGAAAAATTACTTTAAGAACTTAGTAATGGAGAAAACAAATAGTAAGGATATATGGAAGGCAATTAACACCTTGACAAACAAGTATAACTTCCGAAATTCTTTACCATCAAATCATATTACATGCGACCAATTCAGTAATGATTTTCAAACTGACATAGACCAGTTGAAGGCTTCAATACCTAATTCTCCTTGCAACTTATCTTTATTGTCATCGTTTTGCGAGAATAGATGCTCCCGAGATATTCTTTCCGACATACCGCTAATGACAATCACTGAAATATTCACTTACCTCAGTAACCTAAAAAACACAACCTCATCTGGGTTAGATGGAATCAGCAACCGGATTCTCCGTTGTGCTGCGCCAGTGATCTGTACATCACTAACCTATGTATATAATCAGTGTCTCACCAAAGGCCACTTTCCATCAGCTCTCAAGATCGCTAAAGTGTACCCTCTTCTTAAATCTGATTCATTGGACAATGGTCTCCCGAACAATTACAGACCTATTTCCTTACTATCATCACTATCTAAGCCACTAGAAAAACACATCCATAAAGTAACATTACAGTATTTAGTTCGCTACAAGCTTATTGTTGATAGCAAATCAGGATTCCGACCAAAATATTCTTGCCATACGGCCCTAACAAACATGATAGAAAATTGGCACCAGAATATAAACAACAACAGTCTATGTGGAACTGTGTTTATTGATTTCAAGAAAGCATTTGATATGATAGAGCATGTTATTTTAATTAAAAAACTTGAGATAATGAAAATTGGCCCTAATGTCATCTTTTCTATCAAACAGAAAGCAAGTAGTATCACATAATAAATCTCTGTCTCAAACCACTACCTTCAATATTGGAGTACCGCAAGGCTCTATTCTTGGCCCTCTATTATTTGCCAAATATATTAACGAACTACCTTTGCATCTTTCGTCGTCCTGCGATCTATTTGCAGATGACTGTACAGTGTACACAAACGCTGAAAACTGTATTTTACTGGAGTCGTCTTTACAACAAGAATTAAATAATGTAGTTAGGTGGAGCTATTAAACCGTATGCAAAGTAGCATCACTAAAACAAAAGCAATGTTATTAACAACCAGACAAAGACTTCAAACTCTAAGCTCACACACATCACTTCAACTTCACATCGATACCATGCCAGTAGAAAGTGTAATTGAGCACAAAACATTAGGCCTAATCATTGATAGAAACCTAACCTTTAATTCCCACATTCAAGCGCTCATTAAACAAACAGCGAAAAAAGTCTACCAACTCGCCAAAATTAAAAACTTCCTTGATGAGGACACAAGGAAACTATTCTATACTTCTCATATACAGACACACTTTGACTACTGCTCCACAATCTGGGACGGTTGTTCTAATTCAAACACCAAGCGACTTTACTCACTCCAGAAACGGGCCATGAGTCTAATTTATAGCAAACATTTATCTGACAATTCTAGCCTGTATAAACGCCTTCAGTTACTATCATTCCGCAAACGCCTGCTTTTCAATAAAGCTAAACTAATTCACAAAATCCTGCATCGAAATGCCCCAAATTACCTTTGGCCATTGTTTAAATATAATGCTAGACACAGTAAACGTTTAAATATACTACACATTCCGAAGCCTAGGATTGACTTATACAAAACAAACTTAACGTACTCTGCAGCTCAGCTGTGGAACAATCTTCCACAAGAAATCATTGATATCACAATCCCTATTCATAAAATCGCAAATTATTCGAACACTATGCCAATACGGATTACCTTCCCCCTTAATAATAGAGATAATAATAATAACAACAAAACCCTAGTATAACAGCCAGTCCCCTTTTTGTAGGCCAGTATATTCCACATGGCTAATAACAAGTGTCAGACCATTATCTAATATTACTGTGTCGTGTAGTTTTGTTGTTCGCATTTTGCCCATGCCTTTATAATGCATATCTTTTATATTGTTGCTGTTCTTTGTTAGCCTTGAATGATGTGTGAATGAAATAATGTATGAAAGAGAGTGATAGAAGGGCAGATTGTTAGACGGGCCTGCGTGCCGAATTCTTAACCCTTTGAAAATAAAGTTTGTTCGTTCGTTCCTTCGTTCGTTCTAGTCTTTGTTGCGGGCAAAGAGTTTTTACCTGTAATGATACATCAACTGTGCTCTCTGACCTATGCAATTCTCTTCTAATGAAATCACATCACACGCTTGTACTATCTTCTCCGATGTAGGTCTCCCAGTTGACAGGTGACCTAATTACTTTGAGATTGCCAAAAGTCTTTGTTCCCGTTGAATCACACTGCATTTTCTTCCTAGGGTTTAAGTATTGGAAACTTAAGGAAACTGCTTGCCATCTGTCTTTCCTATAGAACACTGTTGTCTCTCTTATTTTGCCCTTGTATATGGTTCGTTAATTCGTATGAAGACGGGTATGAGACATTGACATGTCACAGCGTGACACCTTTAGATTATCTCTTTTTGCGACTCCAATATCAGGAGAATTTGCGTACTAATGATGTTAATTCTATTTTAATGAATTCTAGAAAGATGGCAGGAGTATTGCAGTGGAATGTATGATATGAGTGACATTGAGGATATGAATGAGATACATGAGCCAACGACAGCAGAGACAGAACCTGAACCCTCATTAGATGAAATTGCATGGGCAATAAAGAACCTGAAGAATGGTAAATCACCTGGATGTGATGAGATACCAGTTGAGCTAATTAAAGCGGGAGGAGAAGAAAGCACACACATCTATCACGCATTATGTAAAAAGATATGGAAATATGGTATATGGCCAACAGATTGGAAGAGAACTATCTTCATTCCAATACCAAAAAAGGGCAATCTGAAATTATGCACCAACTATAGAACTGTTGCCCTGATCAGTCATGCAAGTAAAATTCTACTAAAAATCATTTTGGGAAGACTTCGTAAGAAAATGGAAGAAGAAATTAATGTGGTTCAAGCTGGATTTAGACAAGGAAGATGAACAAGAGATCACATTCTCAATATGCGTTTAATAATAGAGAAGTGCAGAGAATTTAATGTAAACATATTCTCATGTTTTGAGGATTATTCAAAGGCATTTGACTGTGTACAACATTAGAAACTTTGGGAAATCATGAGGAATGTGGGCTTTCCACCACATGTAATACAACTCATAAGAATACTCTATCTAGACCAACAAGCAGCGGTTAGAATAGATGGCGACACATCAGATTGGTTTGACATCAAGCAAGGAGTCCGTCAGGGATGTGTGCTGTCACCCTATTTGTTTAACTTATACGTCGAAAATATAATGAGAATTGTAAGAGATGATATAAATAGGGAGCTATATGATGCCCTAAATATCGGTGGTCTTGACATACCAGAGATTCGGTATGCTGATGATACAGTATTGCTATCTAAAACACAGACTGGTATAGAAAACCTAATAGCCTCAACCCAATTGAATATTGTAAATCACAACTTGTATCTTAACATTGCAAAAACAAAGATAATGCATACAGAGAAAACCACTATGGAGAAAGAAATATATGTTAATGAGGAAAAATTGGAGGTGGTGGACAATTTTGAATATCTTGAGTCATTGTTTACCAACAACGGCGACACAATGAAAGAAATTAAACGACGACTATCAATTGCTCTTCAAAGACTAAAACAACTGAATAAATTATGGAATGGGACAGACAGAACTACAAAAATTAGATTTTTAAGAGCATGCATCTTTCCCATGGCATCATACGCCTGTGAGACCTGGACACTTACTAAACAAGTTGAACAGCGCATAAATGCCTTTGAATATAAATGTTATAGACGAGTTCTAAGAATATCTTGGGTAAAGAAAAGAACAAATGCATCAATACTTCAAGAGCTGAATATTGAAGAAGGTTGGCTATTAAAAACGATAAAACAAAGAAAATCGAAATATTTTGGTCACTTGAAACGTCACAAAAGTTTGGAAAGAACAATGATGGAGGGGTATATGCCTGTGAAGAGAGGAAGAGGAAGGCCAAAGAGAAGATGGGTGCAGGATGTGGCGGATGATATCCATATTTGTGTATCGGACGAGGGACATCTTGCTTATGATCGAGAGGTTTTTCGGAAGGTTATGGGAGCGAGTTTCTGCAAAGGACATGCTACTGAATTGAATAAATGAATGATTGAATGAATGAATGAATGAATGAATGAATGAATGAATGAATGATATTAAATTCCCTGATTATTTCAAGATCGTAATTAAAACAGAAACCGATTACTGAGCATAGTGTTTCCCTCCATGTTGGACAAAACCACACTTTGCCGGACTTAGCATCATTACAAAAAGAAATGCTAGTGATCTGAGAGCACACCTATCGGTGTTTGAACCTAGCTATCCAATACAGAAAGGCCACATCACCCGGCTACTATTAGTTAACACTGTTGCAGAAGTGACATGAGCTGTCAAGTCTATTGTGGAAACGGCAGAACCAAGCAACCCTATTAATGAGGGAAGTCTTCTACATAATGTGTACCGTTGTAACAAATTGGTTATTTGTAAGAAATATAACTTAACAAAACAATGGCTATCATTTATTAGACTGTTCATTTAGAAATTTCCAATAACTTTCAGAAGTTAACGTTCACCGCCTACTTCTTCAAATTCTGCACACCCATAAACTTTATCGTCTTCACAGCATCCTGAGCAAACTACACCAGCATCAGATATAAGCGATTAAGAAAGCAGGGTATTATCACATGAAAAGATCAAGAGGACGATTCACTCAGTTATCATGTGGAAAGATAGATAACAGCTTTGAAGAAGGAGTAATTTGGCACTAAGACATTAAAGGATTCCTTGCAGCAGGCATCACAGCAGAAATTGGTGACGTTAGAAAGGTATATCGATACACTTAAAGGAAGAAAATAAGAATATGTTTGTAATGACTGAAGAGCTCAATAGAACACTTAAGAAAACTGAGCAAGTTAATACTTAATTGAAACTTAAGTTTAATATGTTCATAGGGACGCAGAGGTGTTTCAAAGGCACCAGGGCCAGGTTCTATACTGGCCAAGACCTACTAACACGTCCTCGTCGTGCGTCCTGGGCAACAGGTCTCTTCAGGGTCCTGGCTAACGTAGTAGGATCGCTGATTCTTCTCAAGTCGGAGAGTATCTGCCTGCACGGCGAGGAACCACCAGTCTGCACACCAATAAGCCAGACATGGGACAACGGATACTCACGCAAACCTCAGTCCGGTATGGCATCACACTGATGTTGGACAACAGGATGTCTTCATCCGACATACAGGACTTCACGCTGGAGGTCACAGCCACGAACACAAGCAAGCAAGCAATATGTTCACAGAGAAAGCATGGAGTGAATCACAGAGTATGAAAAAGCAGAGGCATTTATCTGTTGAAAAGCTTCAGGAGAAAGCTTCAGCCTTAGAAAATGAAGTTGCAGTGCTTGAAGAGAAGTCGGAAGATAGTGTAAATGTTACGAGAAAGAGTGGCAGGAAGAATGATTTTAAGTTTCCTTGTTGCGTTTATGAATGCTTGTTGCATAATGTTAGTATTGTCAATGTATCTAATTTGTTACATCATATTATATACACATTTCTTTTCAACAAAATATTTTCAGATTTGCCATGTTTTATAACTGTGTCACAGATGGCCTTTGAAGTTAGACTAATGGCAGATATTCAGGTAGGTTGTATGTTGGATAAGTGTTTTAGTGCTACGTTGGCACGGGACTCCACCACAAAGGCTGGGGCCCATGTCAACGAGGTACGTGTATCGGTGTTGACAGGATCTGATCATCAGTCTTTGACTATGAATTTGTCTCAACTTCCGGATGGAATAGCAGACTCACTGTATCTGCATGTCTCACAGTCTCTGTTTGGTGTCATTCAGACATATAGTGGTGCCTTTGATCTGTCAACTGTGGATCTTCAGGAACACATTAAAAAAATATAGGGAGCACTATGTTTGACAGGGCAAATGTGAATCACTGTGTGCATGAACGGCTGAAACAGAAACTTGAGGATCTTGTAGAATTTAAATGCTGTGTACATCCTCTGGATGGTCTAGCAAGGGTTTCCCGAGAAACTTTGCAGAAGCTAGATACAGAAGAGAAGCAAAAGACATATAGTGTACAGGAAACCTTCCAGTGTCGTGCCACACAGCTGATTTATAGGATGTCCAAACTGAGGTAATGCATTTTAGCTTCTCTTTGAACATTTGTTGTATCATCATGGCTTGGCAACTGGTGTGGACAATCATACTTCTCCATATCTGGTGAACTCCAATAGAATGGTTGTCCACACCCTGTGTGCTGACACCATTCCGTGCCTTGACCAAAGGCTATAGAGATTTTCTTTAGTTAAATTTGAGCTGAGTTGAGTTAAGAACCGACATCATTGCACTCAGGACATTCCCAAACGTGCTCCGTCCCCTCGTTCAACAGCCAGCAAAGAATCATAATACTAATCATTTTTTAGTTATCTTCCTCTACCTCTCTTTCTATAAATGTTTCCTCCCGACATATAAGTCCAGTATTGAATTAAATCTGTATGTATTTATCAATGTGAGATGCAAGGAGTGAAATATTGCAATATTACCACTGTTTATTGTATTATGTCATTTACTTGTCCACATAATGACACTGTTGCAGTTGTAACAAAACCAACCAGATCCCGTGTCTTTACTCTGCATTAAATCCCTTCGGTAGGAATTAGACGAGTCGTCTCCCGTCAGATCTTAAAATAGCTAGGGAAATCCCAGGCTAAAATAATCCCTGATGATAGAATTCTAGATTATTCTCGAACGTAATCGGCAGAGTGAGTACGTGATGTTTGCAGTAACGTAGGGCATACAGTCCCATCGGGTTGCTCGGGATTCTGGACTTCTTCGTGACCAATGAGATTCTCCGGGGTCGAGAAGAATTTGAAACTGCGCAATCAGCTCTGGGCAGTCAGTCGCCTGCCAGTTGTCAACAGACACGGCCATAATGAACTGACTGCTGTGAAATGATGTCTTTTCAACCGCTTGCCAGAGCGTGACACTGAGCAGTCAAGTAGTGTGGTGATTCGTAGTCTAAGGTAATATCTTAATACATTATTGCTTAGCAGTTGTCCTTAAATAAAACGCATGCAGCCGAAATGATTTTCAGCGAGACGCGGATATTCTTCTGCCCACCGGTCAGCATAGGTAATTAGCTGTATCGATCGGAGAGTGAAATATTTAGGTCAGACGCCGACTGTAACAACAGCTGTTTGTGCTCGTTAACACATGAGGCGTGTGTAATTAGTCACATCTGATCGGCTGTGTAAAACTGACGTTATTGTAGGAGATATACTTAAAGTTGTTATAGTAGAGATATATTCACATGGTTAGTGAAAGATTTACTATGAAGTTATCACTGCTACTTGTGAGTATGTTTTGGGTAATTTAACAGCTATGTTTAGCAAGTTTGTTAACAATCTTGTTCAGTGATTGCATAGTTAGGTCTGTGAGGAATTTTGGCACTAGTTAGGCTGTGTGATGTTAGAGGCATTACTAGTGATGAGTTATCGGCTTGAGCAAGCAAGTGATGTGTTATTTGCTTAGTTAGATAGTGCTGTAACTTATGCAATCATCAGCAAACAGGAGCTCTCTGACGGTATCGCTGTTAATGTTTGTTTTAGCTTTCAGCCTTCTGAAATTGAATAACTTTCCATCCATGCGGCAGTTGATGTCTATTCCAAATGTCCTTGTTCTCGAAGGTATTCGTCAACATAGCTAAAAACATGAGACTAAACAGTGTTGGTGCCAAGACACATCCTTTCTTCACCCCATTGGTGACAGGAAAGGGCTCAGACAGTTCACCATTTTCCCGTACTCTTGCCTGCATACCATCATGAAATAACCGTACTATTTGGACAAACTTTCGCGGACAGCCATATTTTGCCATAATCTTCCACAGTCCTTCTCTGCTGACTGTATCAAAAGCCTTGGTAAGGTCAGAAAGTGGAGAACATTTCGGAGTTCTGTTCTCTTGCAGCTGCCTTGCAGCGAAAATCATGTCAACAGTTCCTCGTTCTTTTCTGAAGCCACATTGACTCGCAGGAAGAAGACCTTGATCGAGATGGGCCATGAGGCGATTGAGAAGAATTCTGGCAAGTATCTTCTCTGCAATTGAGAGCAAGGAGATGCCTCGGTGGTTGTCACAAGATTGGCGGTTTCCGTTACGTTTGTAAAGGTAGACTATTGACGCGTCCTTGAAATCTTGTGGCATGGTCTCGTTCACCCATATGTTTGCAAAGACTTTGTGAAGCTGCTCTATTAGAACCGGCCCACCTGCCTTGTATATCTCTGCTGAGATGGAGTCAGGATCAGGTGCCTTGCCGCTGGAGAGTTGCTGGATGGCTTTGTCTACTTTCACTATGGTTGGCAGGTCATCAAGTGTATCATTAGCGGGAACATGAGGAAGGCAATTGATGGTTTTATCATTAAAGAAGGGAGTTGCATTTAAGATGTTGCTGAAATGCTCTGCCCAGCGTTGAAGGATTTCTTTTTTATCGGTGACCAATGTCCCCCCATCTGCACTGAGGAGGGGAACTATGCCTGGTGATGTAGGACCATAGACCGTTTTCAGTGAGTCGTAGAAGTCTTTCATATCATGTCTGTCAGCAAAGCCTTGAATTCGCATCAAACTTTGCTGCTCAGCCAGGAGTCCCGCATGTGCCTAAGTTTCTGCTGCACTACTCTCTGAATGTTCTTGAAGGCATGTTTTTTTTATGTTGACTTCGGGTCATGCAAATGTGCCTTGAGGAGAAGATGTTTCTCGGTCAGCAATTGGTTGATGTCTTCGGAATTTTCATCAATCCAGTCTTTATACTTTCGAGGGGGGGGGGGGGGCGATGGACCCAGGATTTCCATAGCAGTGTTGTAAATTATGCCCTTTAGGGCTCTCCATTCTGTTTAACTGCAGCATTGGGCTTGAGGCGGTCTTCCAGCATATTTTCAAACGACAGCTGCATTTTTTTGCTGTTCAGGCGGGTAACATTTAGTGTTTTTTGTTTTGTATTTTTACCCCTTGAGGACGCCGTGGTGGTTTGATTTGTATGTTTGACTTCCGGTCGCCAACATGGCGGTTAGACGTTGAACCGTTTAGGTATGTGACGTGTTTATGCTTGCAGCTACTGTTTGCAATATCATTTTCCTCATGTTGGACTGGTAGTACATGGTTCCGTCGCCCTGCTACTGAGTGAGTGCGTGGGCGACACTGTGAGCTGTGAAATTCGTGGGGAATGCTTTTACATCTGTCCTGTACAGTGACCTGCATGTTCGGAATAATGGCTACCAGCTGTTGCTGAATAGACTGATTTGCCTTTTCGGTTCACAAGTGCATTTTTCAGGAGACACCCGTTAGTCGGCGCTGAAGCTGCGGAGTTCGTGCTTTATGCGACTCTTTCGGCGGGTGGCCCTGCGGTAAAAGATCGAGCCATGTGAGAAAACCCGAGTCAATGAGGTCTTTCTGGTGATTACCGAGTCCATCGACGATGAACTGTGGTTTTCGTGGATTAATTTTGTGTTGGCATTCTGGCAGCGGCATTATGCACAGTGTACCTGTGCGGGCTGTTGGATTGCCGAGACTCCTGTCTATTCAATTTTTCACATTGGACAGTGGATAGCATTTTGTGTGATATTCACTAGCACAGTAACAGAGCATAATGGGGACGACCCGGTGCCGTGAAGTTGGAACTTCGACTAACTAACTAACTAACTAACTAACTAACTAACTAACTAACTAACTAACTAACTAACTAACTAACTAACTAACTAACTAAATAACTAACTAACTAAATAACTAACTAACTAACTAACTAACTAACTAAATAACTAACTAACTAACTAACTAACCAACTAACTAACTAAGTAACTAAGTAACTAGCCAGCTAACTAACTAACTAACTAACTAACTAACTAACAACTAACTAACTAACTAACTAACTAACTAACTAACTAACTAACTAACTACCTAACTAACTAACTATAATCCATTTACTTTTGTCTGCCCCAATATAAAATTCCATATCTCAGTAACCAGCTGAGGGAAAATGATGAGATTTAGCATATAACCTTATCATGATGGCCACCCAACAAAAAAAAAAAACAAACAAACTTTGTTCTGGAGATTGTACAGCAGATTTCAAAGTTTGTTTATTTGCGGTATATAATTTGCGGGACAGAGAAGAAGTGCACATTATTAGACGTATTACATCTTCACGAGGAAACATCAGCGTTCAATTGTAAATTTTCACGTTGTTCACGGGATTGGCCTTATGAAAAGAGCCTTGAGAAGTGATACGGGGAGTGTTCAGTGGTGTTGTCAGTAATGTAGGTCCTTTCATATAATGCTTCACGTTTAGAAAATACAAGGGAGGTAGAAATATCATTTGCGAGCAACCGCATTTAGTAGCCATGAGAAGCAGATACCTACGTGAAATAAGGGAAATGCGCAAATAAAATTATGACATAGTGTATTTGGATGAAACCTGGATCAATGCGCACCACACAAGTGAAAAGGAATGGCAATCAGTGGACGGAAAGATAACGCGATATGTGCCCAGTAGTAAAGGACAGCGTTTCGTCATAGCCCATGCTGGTAGTACTCATAATGGTTTACTACAGAATGCTGGACTCGTGTTCGTATCAAAGCATACAGACAATAGGGATTATCATAATGAGATGAATGGCAATGTATTTAGCAATTGGCTCGAGAATACAGTGCTACTATCCCTAGATAGACCGTCTTGTCTAATTATGGACAATGCATCATATAACAATGTAGTTGCCCAAGAAGACAACATACCTACGAGCACAAAGGAAGCGATAAAGATATGGCCCCGAAGGGAAAATATACCATTTCCAGAAACGTGTTTTAAGCTATAATTGTTGTTCCTTGTTTAAAAAAAAAAAAAAAAAAAAAAAAAAAAAAATTGTTGCGTATCCCTTAGTTGCAGTCAACACCAGCATTTTCAGCTGCTGTTGATGTACTAGGCAAGTGTTACGTTCAGTAGTTTGCTATAGCTTTCTGAACGACCGGCCCCTATACCTTTTTCGAAAAAACCAGCACCGCTGTGTTTCGAACCCGGATATACGGGCTCACAAACCGCGTTCGCAAGCCCTTAGCCACAGAGACCGGCAACCCTTGTAAAACAGGCGCAAAAAAGCAAGAAATATCAAATCACCAAGTTGATAGAAGAGCATGGCCATAGGTGCTTGAGACTTCCGCCGTACCATTCTCAATTAGATCCTATAGAGCTTGTGGTGGTTAAAATTAAAGGACGGGTGGCAGCTGACAATACTATATTCAGTGCATCTTTCCGCTGGGTGGAGAACACGATACATACACATATCGTCATTGTAACTGACTCAGAAAGCATGCAGAGGAGGGTGAGGACAGGCAGGCTTCGTGCAGAGTGGCTTCCTTCGCTTCGGAGGTCACTGGTGGCAAGCATCACCTGGATCTTTTCTCCGTGGTATGCCGGTGTGCTGGGGAATGAACAGGCAGACAGATTGGCTGGCTCGGCAAAACTTCGTGGAGTATTGATGCATCACAAGGCAGAC
The DNA here is from genome assembly GCA_963921405.1 of Cepaea hortensis. Taxonomy (NCBI): domain Eukaryota; kingdom Metazoa; phylum Mollusca; class Gastropoda; order Stylommatophora; family Helicidae; genus Cepaea; species Cepaea hortensis. Next base: position 96,069,816 of record OY992885.1, on the reverse strand, counting down.
GTGGTTGTGGCCTTGTGGGAGCACGTCTACACCTCGGAGGAGCAAATGGATTATCATGGTCTGGCAAGAATGAGGCAGCGAGGTGTGACGAGGGGATCTGGCAGAGGCTCGACGCTCAGAGGAAAAGCGAGAAGGACATATAATCAGGTTACTAATGGAATTATTGGTGTCGGAACTCTTCGCTGGCTGCTGAGGATGGGGGACAGAGCGCTTATGGGAATGACCCGAATGCTGGGATGTTGGTTCGTAAATCAATCAATCAATCAATCAATCAATCAATCAATCAATCAATTCAAATTGTCTGATGTCAAGATACTAACTCAGACCGCGCTAATAAAAATTGATAAAAGTTGCTGGAAAAAATGTGAGGACCATGTGTTGAAAGAGGAAGATGACTATTGGAGAAAGGATGGATTGAATTTTATGCAACTGATAGCAGTCATCAACCTTCTGGAATCGTCCGACACCGATTAAGGTCTGGGCAGATCGCAGACCTTAATCCACATGCACACCTACTGGGATATTTTGCTCCACATATTCAGAAGAATTGCAGGCCCATAAACATTACAGCATCGACATAAACAATACAACTTGTTAATGGCAACAGTTTCTATTCCACAGTGATGAATTTTCAATTCCGTAAGCCCTCAACTGTGACAAACAACTGACATTAAAAAACCAAAAAGCTCTAGATCAGTGGTTCTCAACCAGTGGGGAATTTTAGGGTTTCAGGGGGGGGGGGGGGGGGGGAAATGAAGATTATTTCAAGATCGAGTTAATACAAGAACCGATTACTTTATATTGTTTTTCCCTTCATACTTTATGGTACTGTACGTCTCACCTTTCTAAAATCCATTTTATAAAATAAGTAGACCCACAAATCACATTTTATGTGGACGTCTAGACTTGTTTTAGTATGTGCTTCCTTTATTACGTATACTGTGTAGGAGCGGTGGGGGGATTTTTAGGTAGGAAATACGAAGGGGGGGGGGGATGACGTTCTGAAAATATGGTGAAGGGGGGCACGGGCCAAAAAAGGTTGAGAACCACAGCTCTAGACGCACTGAATACCAACCGAAGAGTAATATTGCGGTGGGAACTGACCTATTGTGGCATAACAAAAAACGTGAGAAGAAACACGTTGTCAAATGAGGGGACAACACACGAACATACGAATCATTCTATAAACTTTAATGAAAAGAGGACCAACATCTTGACTGTTAGAAGGAAGCCCACTACAGAGACATTAACAGCTATATTCGTCGTGCAAAACAGGTAATCATGTTCCGTCTCAGCAGAGTAGACATTGCACTCACTCCCATACGAATCTGGATACGCCTTGTGTTTGTCATCCGAACTGGCGGGGGCATTAGCATTACTGTAAAACAAATTTGTTAGCGAGAAATCACTAGTTTTTCACCAAAACATCAAAGAAATGTCGCCACTTTCCGTGATTTAAGATGCTTGTGTACCTATCAAAGACATATTCCTTGGGTGGAGGTAAATATAAGACGGCAGGAAAAATTTCATAACGATGCAACAGACAGTTTTCAAAATAATTGATCATGAAGGAAAGCATTCTTTTCTGGACAGACTATAACTAACTAACTAACTAACTAACTAACTAACTAACTAACTAACTAACTAACTAACTAACTAACTAACTAACTAACTAACTAACTGAGTGACTGACTGAGTGACTGAGTGACTGACTGACTAACTAACTAACTAACTAACTAACTAACTAACTAACTAACTGATGTATATGTTTATTTTCGAGATAATGAGACGATAGTCTGTCCAACATTCGGCACAACACACGGATTTTGTCACCCGAACGTCTTGTCTGTCACTCTTCCTGACGATGACATAGTCACTGAGGTGCCAGTGTTTGGAGCGAGGATGCATCCACGATGTCTTATTTCTCATGGGAAGACGGAAAATTGTGTTGGTAATCAGGAGATCGTGTTCGGCACATGTCTGAAAGAGAAGGAATCCATTGCTGTTACAGTTTCCGACTCCGTGCTTTCCAATAATGCCACTCCAAGAGGTGGTGTCCGTGCCTACTCTGGCATTGAAATCCCCAAGGAGTATAAGTTTGTCTCCTTTGGGAACATATGTTAATACATTGTGCAGGTCCTCACAGAACTTGTTCTTGACATCATCTTCATTGGTCATGGTTGGTGCGTAGGCACTCACGATGGTTGCATGCTTCCTTCTATTCAGCAGGGGCAACTTAATGGTCATAAGCCTGTCGTTTATAGCTCCTCTCCCTGTGTGTTGGAGGAAATGTTTCTCCATGATCTGCCTTTAGCGTTGAAATCGCCACAGAAAATAAAATTTCTCTCGTGACCTAATATGTCGCTTAAGCACTGCAACTTCTGGGAATCCATACTCGCGTTGCGGGCATAAACATTAACCAACACGAATGGTATACTGGATTGAACTCTCAACGCCTGTATTTGTATATCGTCACTGTCCCAACTTGACATGTCTAGCTCTGACGCCAACATGCTGTCGCGAACGAGAGCGTATATATAACCATATCTTCCATATCTTACAATAGTGCTTCAGTCAGAGAGGGAAAATTCTGTTTAACTTCATAATTGTTCAATCGCAATCTCTGCACCTAAACTTTTCTCCTTCCGGATAATTCTAGTGCTTTACATTTCCTTCATATTTATCTCTATAACCTTCTTTCTTCCCAGCGGGATAACTCTCCTTATTCTCTATAGAATTAGAGATATGCCTTGGCACCACTATAGAATATTGCCGTATTAATGTGGCATCGTGTTGTTGGCGATAGTCCTAGAAAATTTACTCCAATGACAACACTGCATCGTGTACCTTGGTATACAGCTGTTTTCCGGTTCCAAATGTTGCTGTATGTAGCCGGGGCGCAGTGTTGGGGTGATCGCCCAACATTGCTTAAATACCTCAGTGGATTGTGAATACATAACCTCTGCAGCAAAAGTCAAACTCCTGGCCTTCACGTGGCGGAACTGTTTAAACTAACAGGAGAAGGGGCGACGGCGAGTTTCTGGCACCGAAAAATAACCAGTATGCTCTAGGTGTGTATGCACGTACATGCATGCGCAGACACGTGTGTGCGCGCGTACATATCTAAACTCGAGTGAGACCACAGTCTGCTCTAGCAAAGGAAAGGTGCTGAAGACGGAGGCAACCAGCCAGGAGGCGCACCACAGAAATCAGGATGCCACGCAATTACGCAAAATGGAATATGTCGACTACTGCTAAATGTTATGGTGCTCGCTCTGATTTGGACCCCAGGCAGGTGCAGTGCCGGGCCCTATGTCTCGAAAAGGTCCAACCACAACTACTGGAGGCCCTTCTCAGATGTCCTGTGGAGCCAGGGGACCTGAGAATAGAACGGCTGGCCATACTAAACAAAGACTTAAAATAATGCACTGGAATGCGGAGGGAGTCAGCAACACAAACATAGAATTAGAAACATCTTGGACCAAGAAAAAGTAAACGTATGTTGCTTGCAAGAAACTCACCTCAACGAAAATATAGCTTTCAAAATCAGAGGCTACCAGTGTTACCGATCTGACCGAAAGGACAGACGAAAAGGTGGGATACTGCCCCTTGTAAAAAATAACATCTCTGCTTCCCAATTCGAAGTCTACATGGAAGAGGCTGAGTAGGCCTATCAGACACTTAAACTTAAAACAGGTAATACAGACCTACATCTGATCAATTACTACTGTCCAAGTGACCGCCCACAGGCACTAGATACACTACCATTAAAAGAAAAAATGATTGTGTGTGGCGATTTCAACAGCCACTCGCAGAGCTGGGGCTATGATAACATGAACGAGAGAGCAGAGAGACTGGAAGACTGGCAGGATGAGAATAGATTCATTTTAATTAACAAGCCGTCCGACCCACATACTTTCTACTCGAGATCATGGCACACTACAACTACACCTTACCTGGCTTTTCATTCACCAGACCTGGAATGGAACATTACATTTATCGTTGGGAAACAACCTGGTGGCAGTGACCATCGGCCTGTCTTTCTAACTGTAGAACATGAGCTTGTAAGTGAAAGCAGCACCCTCTCGAGGTGGAACTACAAGAAAGCCGACTGGGAAATGTACAAGCATCGCACCAGCATACTGGTTAGAAACCTAAACACTGAGAAAGACATAAATAAACTAGTTGAAGAGTTTGGGAAATGCATACTACAGGCAGCGCGAGAAACAATACCAAGAGGAACCCGTAAACAATATAAACCCTACTGGAGTAGTGAACTGGAACAGTTGCATAATGATGTGGAAGTGTGTAGAAAGCAAGCAGAGGCCACACCCAGCCAAGAGCACCACAATAAATTCCAGCACGCAAAAGCCAAATTTCAAAGGGCCAAGCTGCAGGCTAGAAGGAAAAGCTGACAGGAGAAAACGGAGTCCCTGAACTTGGAAAGAGACCCAAGGAAATTGTGGAAGCTAATAAAACAACTTAACGATGAGGGCGCAGGGAGAAACTCAAAAATTGACAACATAAAGATGGAAACATCTTAACAAGAAATCAAGAAGCTGACCATTTTGCGGACTCATTCGCACAAGATAACAGTATCAATATTAGCCCAGAGAAACAACAAGAGATTAGAGAGAAACGACAACATACAGGACAGAAGGAAATAGTATATGAGGCTCAGGAGGCACCCATCACAATCAGCGAACTGTAGCTAGCCATATCAAATTACTACTGTCACCAGGAGCTGATGGTATCTCCAGTGAAATGATCAGGAACCTAGGAACAGAGGCCAAAGCAAAGCTGTTGCAGATCTTCAATAACAGCTGGACCTTAGGCAGTGTTCCACAAGCCTGGAGAGAAGCAATCATGATACCCCTCCTAAAATCAGGGAAAGATAGTTCCATTGCCTCTAGCTACAGAGCAATTAGCCTCACCAGCTGTCTTTGCAACACACTGGAGTGCATCATCAATCACAGGCTGCAGTGGCACATTGAAAGTAACAACATCCTTGTGCCACAGCAGGCTGGCTTTAGGTAGTGCTACTCTACGGAAGATCAGACAACCTACCTCTCTCAAGAAATTGAGGATGCATTCCAAGAGAAGAAGCTGGTGCTTGTGGCATGGATAGATCTGAAGAAAGCCTTTGACAAAGTCTGGAAAGAAGGTCTGATGAAGAAACTGAGAAACTGTAAAGTCAATGGAAGAATTTACAAATGGGTAAAAGCATACTTGCACAACAGAAGAGCCCGAGTACAGATAGACAGTCTCAAGAGCACGAAAGTACTACTGCGTCACGGTGTTGCCCAGGGCGGAGTCTTGTCCCCCACACTTTTTCTAATCTTCATCAATGATCTCGTTGCTAATCTACCGCATGGAATTAAAGCAGCAGTGCACGCCGATGACATGGTTCTATGGAGCACAAATGAATATGCATCAGTGGCCACCAGATTGCTACAAAGAGCTGTAGATACATTTGCTGCATGGGCAAATAGATGGTGTGTCAGCATAAACACTGACAAATGCAGCACCACTCTATTTACCCTCTCTCCAAACCAAAAAGCAGGGATCATACAGATAAATGGAACACCACTAAGAGAAGATAAAGAACCAATATACCTTGGAGTAACATTTGATGGCAGGCTGACATGCAGAAAGCACATCAACAAAGCAGTAGCAAAAGCCAGAAGTAAAATAGTCATCCTGAGAAGACTAAGTGGAACCACATGGGGAGCCAGTGGGAAAATACTTAGCAAAGTTTATCAACAGAGCATACGACCACACCTGGAATACGGGTCAACTGCGTGGCGTTCGGCAACAAAAACCACACCACAAGAGCTGGACAAGGTGCACAATCAAGCACTTAGAGTCACCACAAGAGGGATGAGATCAACCCCTATAGTGGAAATGGAGAAGATGGGTAGGACACAAGCAGTGAGAGAGCGCAGAGATACGAAAACGCTAATACAAGCAGAAAAGTTCCTCAGCTTGCCAGGCCACCCTATGAAGAACAGATTTGAAAACCTAGCTATGGGGCGGTTAAAAAGAAGTAGTTTTATCCACCAGGCCAAACAACTCTGCAGAGAAACCATCGATCTGGCCACAGTTGTTATCCCCTTAACAACTATTCCAGAGCGAACTCCATGGAAAGTTGAACATAGACTATCATTACAAATCCAGAAAAAAAGTGAGAGGAATATTTGACAAGGAAGAACAGAACAGTGTGCAGCGCAGAACAGCCACTCTCAGCTTCCATGATGAAGAATACCCACAGGACCTCTGGATCCGAGTCTACACAGATGGGTCAGCACAAAATGCTGTTCGAAATGGAGGAGCGAGAGTGTACATAAAATACCTAAATAATACTAGGGACACAGCCAGAGTACCGACAGGAAAGTACTGCCATAACTATGATGCTGAAATTGAGGCAATCAAGATAGCGACAGAGAAATTACTAATTACCAGCAATGGTACACAACCTGTGGTGCTATTGGCAGATGCAAAATCAGTACTCGAGGCGCTCCTGTCTGGGAAATTGCAGTACTAAGGACACTACTTTCTGAACTTAGCAGTCAGAATAAGGTCACCATACGGTGGATACCATCCCACTGTGGAGTACTCGGAAACGACAGAGCTGATCAACTAGATAAGGAAGGAGCCAAAGAAGAATAGCCTAATGTGCCCGTTACATACCACCAAAAGAAAAGAATGATCAGATCAGTCAGAAAGCTACCAAAACCTGCTCAAGATGACTACCACGTTATGGACAGACCAGAACAAGTCATTATTCTGCGCCTCGTAACAGGACACAATAGATTAGGCAACCACATGTATACAAAATTCAAGATTGGTGAAACAGCCATGTGCAATGTGGATTGACGTCGCAGACAGCAGAGTACATACTCCAAGACTGCCCAAATTACAACATGTCCAGGCAAACCTTCTGGCTTAGAGAGACAACAGTGGAAGATAAACTCTATGGACCGCTGTGTGAATTAAAAAAGACAGTTAAATTCATACAAGAGACAACATTGCAGTTATAGACATATTTCAAGCAAACGAAAGAAGAGGAAGCTGTTCTCCATAGCTGAAATAATACTCGATAAAAACAATGATGTTGTCATCAGTTAATTTTATCACATGCACGTAATCATGCTGATAACTCAGTTACACCTTTTCATGCAAGAATCAGCTAAAATAAAATCTTCAATGTGTTAGTCGTTGTCATGCACAATGTTAATTTCAACACAATGAATTCAAATGTAACTACAAATTCCAACCAGTCAACAACATAACTAGTGCATGTTTCACTTTATGTTATGTCTATGTAACTTAATCTCACCTATTAGTATCTATTCCAACATTCTACTAGATGGTCTCAATATTTTCTGAGTTCCTAAACATTCCATATTGTGTGTACCTATCACACTTCAATACATTATCTGTAACCTTATTTTTTTAAATTAAATTATTAGTTTCGTTATGAACGATAACTAATTCTAATATACTAATAATCTCTAAGTCCCCTTTTAGCTAACTCAATCTATACACGATCTACTACTACTAATCACACAGTTCTGTCATAATATCTATTTAACTATTCATTCTCAGTTCTAATACAATCAATGTAAGTATCTATATCAACAGTTTTCTAACGCACATTTATTAACTTTCTGCAATTATAACTACTCATCCACTAATTTACACACAAATTATACACTCATAACTGAAACACGTTCCTATAACCATGTTTACTTAACTGTTCAATCGTAAATCTAACACGTAGTTTAAATATGTGTATCCGTATCGTGCCAATATTCTTAAATAAAGCTGTATCTTTTTGTTTTTGAATTTATATCGTCAGTACTAATAATATTTCAATAATTTACACATCCAAATCACAAATTCTGTAATCTAAATTACTGTAATGTTTTCATTTGTTGAATCCTAACTGTTAATAACTACACGAATCCCTTATAAACAAATATATTTCTTGTAGATACGGAAATAAGATTAATCACATGGTCCGAACTAATGCAAGAACACGAGTCCTTTGTAATTAAAACAGTCACTGTTTACACTCTAAAAGATTCTGTTCTAATAATTTGAATCTCGCAACACAGCTGTCAATGTTTTGATTCAACACGTCGTGACTCCGGCTGTAAACTGCACACACATGGCTGGCGACAGAGAAACTCCGTCACGCGGTTCAGCGTTAGTTTGGATCTCCTAGAATTTTGTAACAGCTGACCTTGTGCATCTTCCTAGTTTGTTTTCCGAATTCACTGTTGCATACACGCTGTCTCAATTTCCGACAATCATCTTGATAATTTAAGTTATTGTTTATTTTCTTGAAATGTCTATCTCTGTTCGCAGTAATCATTGCACAATACTGTTACACTATCTCTGTCATATTATTTTAGCACACGCAATGACGTAATGAAAATTTATTGTGTGTTGTCACGCATTTCGTAACGAAAGTCTCTTTGACAATAACTTCTTTCGTCACAGAAGGCCTGAGAGGTTCTCGTTCTTTCATCAGCTTTCCCTGTTGTCATTTTTAGTTTCAAATTCAAATTCTGTCACCACCGAGAACAATTAAATTGAATGTTCTTATGCTCGAACTAGTTTGTGGGTTATAATCTTTAATTTGTCGCCCCGAAGCTCAAATCGGCTTGTCCCCCATGAATGCCAACGACTTTACGGACGTTACTTGCCACGGACAGCTGATAGGTAGGGATTGTAGGGGTACTTTTAGACATAAACCTCTGCTGCTGAACTCTGTGGTTTCAATTATATGTTATCCATAAATGTCGAGGTACTTGTAGCTTTCTGTTGCATGGCGAGAAGCGTTGTTTTATCGTATGTCAATACATTTAACAATAGATTCAAACATTTGCCCACGAGCGAAGTTGCACTGGGGGAATTCTGGCATGGCTTCTGCAACACTATTCTGTGTCCACTCTTTCTGCGACAATTGACAGTCCACACGAACTTGATCTAACACAACAGTGTATAATGTTTATAGTTATAGTTTATCACATGATACTTGCCTCACGATAGTATGATCGCATCGATATCTGTTTAAAATTAATGTTCACAAAATACTTGCAATCGACCTCTAAAGTTGCACTCTGTCGATAAAGAATTTCTCGAAAGGCATCAGCATTCATCTACAGTCAAACTTCGTCAATGTCGACACTCTCAACTAACAGAAACATTCATCTAAAAGTGGTGGCGAGGTGAGGTTCTGCTATCGCCCATTCAAATGAAACCGGTCCGACTTGGAACACGGCCTAACCTTGAATGACGTCTTGAAGGCAGTGTTGCCATATCCCTTTGATGAAAAAGCACCAAAATCGACCCTAAAAAGCACCACAATTTTTTGAAGAAAAAAAAAGCACCGACTGTTTTTTATTACAAATGTAACAAGGTATTACAGTATAATTTATTATTATCACTTCATATTACAATGAAGTTTATTCCAGATCCGCCAAATCCCAATCAGAACTACTTTCGAGCCAAAAAAGCACCAAATTGCAATACTATTTTTTTGGGAAATCACTAAAACAAGCCCTGGCGGTATTCATTCAAAATGTTATAAAGTAGCACATTATAATTTATTATTATCACTGAATATTAGAATGAAGTTTATTCCAGATCTGCCAAATCTCAGCCAGACAACTCTTCTTCAGTGTCTGTAGCTATTTCCTGCTGTGTTTGCTCCTGCGATGATGATGATGATGATTGAAAGAAACACGTATATGCCTCCTGTGATCCAATTTGTCTTAGAATATTCTTAGGTAGTTTATAATCATGACAGCATTTGCCATAATTCTTTCATTCCATATCTAATAGTAACAACAGCTGTGAAACTCTTGATGCTCAGTCTGTTCCACAATTTTGATTTTATAACTCCCATCTGACCGAAAATAAGCATTATAATGAGGTAAAATGAGTACAGTTAAAGCTAAATCTGTAAGATCTTAGAAAGGATTTTCACCGGTAGCATCCCTGTATGAGGCTAATTCTGCCCACAGTCCAAGTGTGTCAGAGGTCTGTGTTCACTGCATATGATGAAGTTTTCTCCACTGCAAATCGAAGCGGGTAAGAGTACCCGCTACAAACAGTTTAGCAAGATCCAATATACAGGGCGTCATTGGCTGTAGTCATTCACTTCCACTAAGACATGACATGGACTGCAACACTCGAACGATATCGGGCAAACATAAACGCAGCTGTGTCAACAGCTCTATTAAAAACTGGATGCACCTTCCACGAATTTCTTCTCATTAGGAAACTGGTAGCCTGCTATTTCTTTCTCAAACTGATAACCTAGATTGGGATTAAGATCTAAATAACCTTGAATAGCATCACTTTCTGTTATTCCCCCCCCCCCCCTACCTCCTCCAGGAATAGCAATCTTTAAACTGATAGTGAGTTGGACAAGATCGCTGAGTAATTTTGTTGGATCCTGTATATCTGCTTAGAATTTCTTATTCACACTTTGAACTTATTCGAGAATATACTTGAGAAATATGAGATACACAAAGTTATTCATGTCGCTAAACATAGAGTGTAGAAGTTTTGCTGTATAACAGCGCTCGTTGAGTCTTGCTATATCAGAATGGGTTCTGAGCTCGACCCACTGCTGCAATATTCTGACAATGGCAGACTGAATGGACATCCATCATGTCTGGCTTAATTGAACAACCTTCAGCGGATGTTGTCCATCATTTATTGAAGCAAAAAGCTCCCTGTACTTTGCTTGACGAAGACTTGAGTGAGAAAACCAGTTATATGTTTCTCTAATCATGAACTCTATGTTCCTGGGCAGACAAGCAGCTGCAGCCTGTGACACTGCCAGCTGAAGGGAATTACATACACACCTAACTAGTACTAGATGAGGAACTTCGGATTTTAAATTTGTATATACTCCATTGTTTAGACATGTCATGACAGATGCATTGTCAGTGCCGATTGCAACTAGTCTTTGCAACTCAAGACCATTCTTGTTTAAACAATCTTTTAACGCATTGCATATTGCCTGTGCGTTGCAGTCACTCACTTCAACTAAATCGTATTAAAGGGAGTTAAATTACTTGGATATTGCGCGGTAATGTACAAAGACTGTTTTACTCCCTCGCTGCAGTTAAAATTCGGATTTTTAGTGTTCCCCAAACTGATTTTTAAAGTGATTTTTACCCACCCAAAAAAAGTACCAAAAAGCACAAAAAAAAAAAAATGTTAAGTACCAAATTCGCGCGGCCGCGCTAAATGCAACATTTTGGCACTGAATGACTTGAAAAAGCACTAAATTTGGTGCGAAAAGCGTCAAAATGGCAACACTGCTTGAAGGAGACGTTACCTCCTGCTCAGCGACTCGCTCGGCTGTTCTCGTGCCAAGCGTGCGTCTGTGAATTAAGTCGACCTTCACCCTGAATTGCGGCGAAACTCCGCACTCTCTCTCACTCTCGCTATTCCATGACCAAATATGTTCTGAACAGTTCCTAACTGTATAACATACAATGAGAACTAAATGTTGGTTCTGAAATTTCATATTAGAAATTGTTCCATATGGATAGACAATGGAACTTATTTGTTGAAATTTTGATTTCATGTTAGAGAGAATGTTGTTTTGCATATCCTTTGCAGGACATCGCTGTCAACATCAGCATCTTTCAGCTGATTGTTGATTTCTTGGCTAGATTACGCTCAGTAGTTTGCCATTGCTTTCTGAGCGACCGGCTCCATACTCTCATAAGTTACTGGCGAGACTCGAACTGCTTCCAATTCTCGTGCGCTCACGTCAAGCACGAGAGTATTCGGGGTTACGGAGAAAGCTGCTAACTCAGGGAGAAAGGCAGAGAAAATATTCAGAGTTAAATTGTATAAATGAAAATTCTTAGGATAACATATACGTATTTGACATTTAATGGATGATTAATGGATTCCTATTTTTTCAGAATGACAAGAAGTTCTCATCATTTCATCTCACCATGTTCCACTTATACCTTGTGGTGTCGAGGTGAAGTATAAACAGTGGGAGAGTGCCCGCTTATGGGCTTCGTGAATCGATATTCCCATGAACTCTGTTATTCCTTGAATCAATCGTTTACTTGGCCGGCATCTTCCTCTGCTTCCCTCTGGTCTGTATATAACTGCTTGTTGTGGTATACTGTTGTTTGTTTACCTACTTGCATGGCCAAACCATTTGACTTGCTGCCTTATAGTAAAATCTAGTGCAGCTATAACCCCCACTTTAGTCCCTATTTCTTCATTTCTGATCTTATCTCTTCTTGATACATTGAGTACTCTTCTCAGGAATCTCATTTCTGTTTTTGTAATTTGTCTTTTCTCTTTTTTCTGTCATTGTCCAGGTTTGGCATTGGTAAAATAGAGTTGGTAGAAAGATTGTGTTGTAAAGTGCTCTCTTAGTAGCTATTGATACATGTTTGTTCTTTAGTATTGGTGCCATTTGTCCAATGAGTTGGTTTGCCTTATTGCATCTATTTTCGATCTCGTCTTCCGATTTGCCATTTGATGATATTATACTTCGTAGGTACTTGAAACTCTTTACTTGTTTCAAGGGATGTTCGTTTAGGTGTACCGTGTTGCTTTTTCTTCTTTAGTTATAGTCAATACCTCTGTTTTACTTGTGCTAATTTTCATGTTATGTTCCCTACACATTTTGTTTAGACAATTCATGTGGTCTTGTAATTCAGCTTCTGATTTTGCTATTAGTGCTTGATTGTCCGCAAACAGGAGCTCTCTAATGGTTAGATTTTCAGATGGTTCTTCTTCTGTGTTCTCGTCATGCGGTGTTCTTGCGGTCTCTGTTTGGCTGGTTTCTTTACATATGTTGTCTATATATGTTATGAACAAGAGAGGGGACAGGACACAACCTTGTCGTACTCAGGATCTTATAGTGAAGGGTTCTGAGTGTCCTCCAGTTGCTCACACTATGCATTCACTGTTGTTGTATAAGCTTGTACATAGGTTTGTTAGATGTGTACTCACTCCATATTGTTTAATGATTCCCCACAGTTTGTTTCTGTCTACTCTATAAAATGCCTTTTCTTGGCCGACAAAGGCTAAGTAGAGTGTTTCATTGAATTCTATTGATTTTTCTATAAGTTGTCTAAGAGCAAAAATGGCATCTGTGCATCCTTTGTTTTCCCTAAATCCAAGATGTGTTTCGTTTAGCTGGGGTTTTATAATAGTTCGTAATCTTTTCTCAAGAATTTTGCAAAATATTTTCCCAGTATGACTCAACAATGAAATGCCTCTGTATGTTGTGCAGTCTCTTTTGCTGCCTTTGTTTTTCCAAATTGGGACAATTATGGCGTTTCCCCAGTCTCGTGGTGCCTGTTGTTCTACCCAAACATGGTTGACTAGTCTATGTAGCCATGCTATTCCTTCGTCTCTTGCTGCTTTAATTAGTTTATTTTGTATTTCATCTTGTCCTGGCGATTTGTTCTATGAGGTTAAACTGATGGCTCCTATAATTTCTTCTTTCAGTATGTCTGGTTCTAGTTCTTCGGTGACATCTGTGTCGGTTTCTTGAATTTCTGTGACATCTGATGGGATTTCGACAAGTTGTTCGAAGAATTGTTTCCATCTTATTAGGATCTGTTTTTGTTCACTTATTGGTTCTCCATTTTCACTGTTAATTATTTCAGTTGAGTCATAGGATTCTTCTCTGGTTCTCATTGCACTTATCTTTTTATAGAAGTTTCTAGTTACCCCCTTGTAGTTTTCATTTAGAGTTTCTCCATACTATCCCCAGTCTTTTTGTTTTTCTCTCTTTATTATTCTATTCACATGTCTTCTCGCTATTCTATATTCTATGTAATCGCATTCCTGTTTGCTCTTCGACCACTTTTTATATTTTTCCTTTTTGTCTTCTACAGCTTTCTTTACTTCTGCGTTCCACCAACTTGCTATTTTCTGTATCCGTGTTTTGCGTTTTTTCGTGGTTCCACATGTTATCTTTGCAGTATTTAAAATGCTTGATTTGAACATCTCCCATTTTCTTCCACTGTCTTTCTTTCTATAGGTAATTTTACAAAGATTTCAGTTAGCTCTTTTTCATAATTTTCCCTCACTGCCTCGTCTTTGAGATTTTTTAAGTTTACTAATTCGCGTGACATGTATTTTCCTGGTATTTGCTTCCTTCTACTGATGGTTCTTATTGTGGCATCCACTGCTTTGTGGTCTGTGCTTATACCTAAATTGGGCACTGCCCTTGCATCTGATATATTTCTCTTTCTGTTATTTCTATTTAATATAAAATCAATTTGGCTTTTATTATCTAGGTCGTTCCATTTATACCAGGTGTATATTTGTGAGTCTTTGTGTTTATAGAAAGTATTTGTTATATAGAGGTCGTGTTGGCTGAATAGCTCTTTCAGTCTACTTCCGTTATCATTTCTTTCATTATGTTGGTCTCCAAATGCTTCAAGATGTTTTTCTATACCCGCTCTATTTTGTCCTAGTCTTGCATTGAAGTCTCCCATAATTATTATGTTGTCCTGCTTATCTATTTTATTTAGCACGTCATGGATGTCTTCGTAGAAGTCCTCGCATTCTTGCTCATTATTGTTTGTATTACATGGTGCGTATATTTGTACATATGTTGTAATTGTTTGTTCTTTTATTTTCACTGTTATTTCTTTCTGAAATATATTTTATTTCTAGTATTCCTATTGCTAGCCGTGGTTCAATGTCTATTCCAACACCGTGTCTTGCCCTTTCTTGCTGTTCCACTCCAGAGTAGACAAACGTGTAGCTGTGGTGGATCTCCTTGCATCCTTCCCCCTTTATTCTGGTGTCTGCTATTCCCATGAGTCCAATTTTCCCCTCTTTCATTGTTTCTATATGTTCTTCTTCTTTACTATTAATACTGCAGACGTTCATTGCGCCTATTTTTGAACCGCTGATCTATCTTGTAGTCCATTAACATCTATATCCATGTGGGTCAGTCCGTTTATACTTCTTGGTTTTTCTACGAGCAGTGTGAAGATCCCCTGCCGGCTTGCTATGCCAGTCGCAGGTGTAGGATAACAATCTGAACATAGGGAGTCCATGCCCTACGGCGAGCCATCTCCCCGTTTGCCCATGACCTCGCGGTCATGGTTTCCCAGTCTACACCACGTGGAGGTGGGGTTGACTTGTGTAATTTGCGGGTCATCGCAGGTTACTAAGTTTCACAAGAAGTTATCAAGCTTTATTGGCAGATTACAGGTAATTTAAATTATAAGTAAATTAGAGTGTCGAAACATTGTACTATATACACGTGGAACTAACGTTTGTTAGACAAGCCCACATAATTAGATGCAGTTGAATTGAAGATTCTGTATGTGGAAATAAATGCTTCACATTTTTTTCTTCAGTGGAGTGGGGGAGAGTGCCATGATGCATATAAGGACATGGATTATTGAAACCATAACCCAAATTAGACTAGATCGGAGGTTACGGTAGTGTTCAGTAAATGAACACCTGGATCGTGAAAAGTGGATACTTTTCACACCGTGCGGAAACGCTGGGACTCGATTCGAGGTCAGCAGGAAGCGAGATCCGGACAAGGGCATTCAAGGCCGTGGTTTCGTCTAGTGCGGGCCACGTTGTGAACATAGTTGCGGCCAAAATTGAGCCACTCTTTTATCATAATATTCGTGTAGAAATGTAGTGTAGATTTGTGATACAGTGTTGTATAATTGTGTGTGCACTTGCGAGTAAACATTGTAAATCGTTTTGAGGAATAGATCTTAAAAAACTTGCACTCGTGTTGCGTTATCAAAGACATATGAAGTGGGAATTATAACAGTGGGCCATGATGGTCAGGTAGACTTAAAGAGTTCGTCTATCAGTCAAATAAAGCCCTGAAAGTAACAAGCAGTGAAGGGAGGCCGCATAGCCAAATACAGTGTCTGAGATGCGGTAGAAAGAAGAGTCAGAAACTAACCACAGGGACGACATGATGATGGCGAACGAAGTTATAACTAATACCCCTAGAAGAGGACAGCACCCTTTGAATGCGGGCGCAATGGAGCACAAGCACCCCATGTCGGACTCTGGCCTAACTCCCGGGCCAAGTTTACCTCAACTTGCCTGCCTGCAACCCCTTGACCAGTCTGTACCTTCTGTATATATTGAAACAGTTATTTATACGTTTAGGCCACACTTTATCAAAGTGCTCAAACAGTATTTTTCTCTTTGTTCATATTAAATGATATAACTGACATATGAACATTAATATCTCAGCTTGGAATTGACCAACAGACTTGAATAAGATACCGTTGGATTTTTTTTTTCAAGATGCACCCAAATATGCAGGTTGCACTATTAGAAAGTAAATTTAGAAAATGTTACAAATTTGGCTATATAAAGAGATGTCTATATTTCACATTTATACGAGTGAAGGTCATGCTTCAAATGTAGAGAGAGATGTCCATGTTTTACATGTACACAGAGATGTCCATGTCCCGCATGTATAAAGAGATGTCTATGTTTCACATGTATACATATATGACCAATATTTGCAATAGCCTGATCTTTGTGGATTGACATTTACTGTAAACTGTATCATTTCTTTACTCACCTCTTTGATTATTGCTGCCATTTCCTGCACTACTGTGTTCAGCCGTTTGTTCTCATCTTGCAAGTGTAGTTTCTCTTTCTCATAATCGGTTGATATTTGTGGATTATTCGTAGAATTAGCAGCGTTCGAATGTGTTGACTGAAAGTTTAAATCTTAATTTATTTTCTCTGATTGTATTCAATTGTTTCACATAAAGAGATGTTCCACATGTATACTGAGGTAACTATGCTCCACATGTATACAAAGATGTCTATGTTTCATATGCATGCAGAGATGTCTATGATTCACATGTATGCAGAGATGTTCATGTTTCACGTGTATACAAAGATGTCTATGTTTCACATGTATGCAGAAATGTCTATGTTTCACATGTATACCGAGATGTTCATGTTTCACGTGTATACAAAGATGTCTATGTTTCATATGTACATAGAGATGTCTATGCTTCACATGTTATCGGAGATGTCTGTATTTCACGTGTATACAGAGGTGTCCATGTTTCACATAAATAGATGTATGTGTTTCAGATATATAGAAATGTCCATGTTCCTCATGTATACAGAGATATTCATGACTCGCTTGTATAAAGAGATTACCATGTTTCACATGTAAACAGAGATGTTCATGTGTTGCATATATAAAGAAATATCTATGTTTCATATGTATACATAGATGTATATGTTTCACGTGTATACAAAGATGTCTATGTTTCACATGTATACAGAGATGTCCATGTTTCAAATATATACAGACATGTCAGTGTTTTACATTGGGACAGAAATATCTATGCAAGTATAAAGTGGCATTTTACATGTATACATATATGACCATTGTTTGCAATGGCCCGATTTCTGTCGATTAACATTCATTGTGCCGGCTTCGTGGCTTAGAGGTTATGACTTTTCTCCGTAATCTCGTATACTCTCGTGGGTAACGTGATGACGGTGAGAATCAGCAGTGGTTCAAATCGCATCGGTAGCTTACGGGGTATGTGAGCCGGCCGCTCAGAAAGCAATGGCAAACTACTGAGCGTAATCTTGCCAAGATATCAACATACAGCTGAAATATGCTGGTGTTGACAACGATGTCCTGTAAAGGATATGCAAAAAAAAAAAAAAAAAAAAACATTCATTGTAAACAACTGTAAAATCGTCTTACACTCACCTCTTCGGGGTTTGTCTTTAGTTCACTGATGTTTGTTGTCGACTGTTCTTCTTCATCCTGGAGTTTATTGTTTGTGGCATTCAAGTCTCCGTTCAACTTTTGTATATGTGTCTTATAATCGGTTAGATGCTATGGATTATTCATAGAATTAGCAGCTTTCGAATGTGTTGACTGGAATTTGAAATCTTAATTTGTTGTTGTTGTTGTTGTTGATTGTTAAATTGTTTCACATGTATTCAGATATGTCTATGTTTCACACGTTTACTGAGATATTTGTGTTTCTCGTGTATAAAAAGATGTCCATGTTTGATATGTAGACAGAGATGTTCATGTAGCACATGTATAAAGAGGGACAGAGATGTCCACGTTTAAAATTTATACAGAGATGTCTAAGTTTCACATAAAGAGATGTCTATGTTTTGCATGTTTCCCATTTATACAGAGATATTCACGTTTCGCATCTATAAATAGATGACCATGTTTCACATTTATAAAGAGATATTCACGTGTCGCATGTATGAAGAGATGTTTATGTTTCAACTGCAAAGACAGATGTCTTGTTCTACATGTAAACAGAGATGTTTATGTTTGGCATGTACACAGAGATGTCCATTTTTCACATATTTACATGGATTATCATGTCTTGCATGTATAAAGAGATGTTCATGTTTCACATGTATTCAGAGATGTCTATGTTTCACTTGTATACAGAGATGCCCATGTTTCAAATGTTTACAGAAATATCGATGTTTTACATGTGGACAGAAATTTCTATGTTCAGTATGTATAAAGAGACGTCTACATTTCATGTGTATACATATATGGCCATTGTTTGCAATGACCTGATTTCTGTGGATTAACATTCACTGTAAACAATTGTGAGATTGTCTTATACGCACCTCTTCAAATTTTGTCTTTAGTTCGCTGATGTTTGTTTTTAACTGTTCTGCTTCATCTTGGAGTTTCTTTTCTGTGGCTTTCAAGTCTCTGTTCAACTCTTGTATCCGTGTCTTATAATCGGTTGATTGCTGTAGATTATTCATAGAATTGGCAGCTTTCGAATGTCTTGACTGGAATGTGAAATCTTAATTTTTTTTTTCCTGATTGTATTAAATTGTTTCACATAAAGAGATGTTTCACATGTGTACTTAGCTATTCATGCCTCTTGTGTAGTACCGACAGACATGACGGACTGGCACAATGTACTAGTGACACTGGGTCGTGAGTGCAGGGAATGGGCAGTGGGCCACACAGAGTTTGAGGTGCAACAAATGATCCAGAGTAACACACATCAACGTGACATAGTGATCTATACTGATGAGTCAGTGGTAAAAAACAGACGGAGTGGTTGGGGTTTCATTGCGAAGGCTAATGGACGTTTCTTAAAAAAAGGAGTCTGGCATATGAAGCTACGACCTCCAGCATGAGCATTGAGGTGGAAGCAGTCACAACGGCATTCCGTTGGTTAGAGGAGACCACTACAACACACGTTGTCTTCATCACGGAATCAAAGAGTATGCTTAGTAAGGTGGAGAAAGGGATGATTCGTGTGGATGGGTCACCAGTAGTAGTTAGGCTTGGACGTCTCGGGTAGGATTTGAATGAGCCGCCTTAATTGACCTTGAACTCGATGGATTGAGATCACTCCTTCTCGGTCTCTTATCTGGGTGGGGTAAGGGGCAATAACTACTTCATATCTAAGGGCGATAATTCTTAGATTTATGTTTCAAAGGGCAGATAACTATTGAGTGGGTGTACAATATATTAATTATAAAAAAATAAAATAAATATAAAAAATAAAACAATAAAAAACGACCGGGCGCGGGAATGGGGAAGCGAGTGTGAGGGCGCGTAGGGTGGGGCTAGGCGGTTCGGGTTTAAACACTATCATTATAGGGTTACAAATGAAAACCTTAGAAAAAAAGATAGCTGGTATTATTGATTGTAGTGGGTACGGCAAAGTGTCATTCGTTGTCAAGCTGTTACTAGTGATCTGTAAAGGGATGTAATGACCTATGCATTGCAATGGGGAATGATTTTAAAAACCCTTAATGTATGAGACTTTTTTCTTTAATTGAAGAAGATGTAGAGAATTAACTAGGTACAGAATGGGATGGGAAACATAGTTGCCAATTCCAAATCAATCAAGGTATTAGTCAACCTGTAGACCCTGAGGACAGGCATAGGTGAATATGAAACTGCACAACTGCTAGTCTAAACCTTGAACACCTTACAATGGAAGATTGGATGGAGAGCAAACAATTGTGTTGTGAATAACTATTTTAGAGCACCAAAACTCTTACCCTCCACTGTTTATTCTCCTAGGACCACAATTCTTTTATGTAATTTCTTTGTTGGTTGTTGTTGAAAGGTACATCATTTAATTTCTAATGTCGTATTGAGGATGTGATTAGATGTATGTTGATTGCTGAAATTTCAGATAGTAGCTAAGTACCGCTAGATCCAGACCTGACTAGGTTGAATGCAGCACTTTGTGAATGCAGCACTTTGTGAATGTAACAGCTTGACTGAGTGAGGCAGCTGGTAGAATGAGGCCAAATACTAGTCACAAGCAACTTCCTGCAGATGTTCTCCACCAAATAGGACAGGTAACATTCAGACCTAGTCTAATTACAGAGGTAGAGAAATCAATGAGCCACTAATCCTACTCCTGAAACAAAAGGACTCTTAGGAAACTATCACATAAATTGCCTCGAGAATTTGAAAATATAAATTGCCCAAGAATTTGAAGTTTGACAAATCCGAAGGGATACAGTTTTTTTTTCTCCTCAGAGTATACATAGGCCAGAAGAAGAGGCACAATAACTCTTATGGAAGACTGATTCAATACTGATGGTGATGGATCTGATAGTGGGCACACCCAAGATAAAAATATGTAGTTAGAGAAGAACATGTATATGATCTTGTTTTGTAAATGCAATGATTATGTATGTTGATGACACTATTGTTCAATAACACTAGTTAAGTGTAATAAATGTGAAAATAAGGGTCATTGTCTCTTTTGAGAGTTCGCTTGTCGTAGTAAAATTGTTTCAAGTAAACAACCCTAGATTAATAATTATTTAGTTGGTAGAGGAGAGGCAAGGAACCACCCTAAGGACATTTGAGATACTCAGTAAAAATTGTTTTCCTGGAGGTATTCCTTGGTTCTCCGAAACTCTATTTAATGGTCTCAAATCATTGAGCCAGTAACAGCTAAATTAATTATAGCGAGCAGGATCACATTGGGAAAGAGGAATTTAGTATCCTTTATCACTTTGGGGTTGAGCCATCAACTATACATCCGACACCATGTTTCTTATGTATACAGAGATGTCTATGTTTTAAATGTGTATGCTGAGAGTTCATGTTTCACGTGTATACAGAAATGTCCATGTTTTACACATGGACACAAATGTCTATGTCCAGCGTGTATAAAAAGATGTTACTGTATACATATATGACATATGTTTGCAATGGCCTGATCTCAGTGGGTCTACATTCACTGTAAACAACTGTAAAATTGTCCTATACTCACCACTTGGAGGTTTGTTTCCAGTTCCCTGATTTTTGTATTCAGCCATTTAATCTCATCGTCTTGCGTTTTATTTTCTTTGGCCTTTATTTCTTTTACCTGTTTCTGATAGTTATCGCTGACTAGCTGTTGATTTTTCCTAGCACTAGCAGGCTCCAATCGTGCATGTATTACATATATGTCTATGTTTAACATTATATAGAGATGTCAATGCATAGCTTGTTATCGGAGATGTCTGTGTTTCACATGTATACAGAGATATTCATGTCTCGCATGTATAAAGAGATGTTAATGTTTCACTTGTATACAGAGAAGTCCATGTTTCAAATGTATACATAAATGTCCATGTTTTACACGTGGACAGAAATGTCTATGGCCAGCACGTATAAACGGACATATACATTTCACATGAATACATATATGACCAATGTTTGCAATGACCTGATCTCTGTGGATTAACAGTAACTGTAAACAACTGTAAAATTGTCCTATACTCACCTCTTCTAGTTTTGTCTTCAGTTCTCTGATGTTTGTTTTCGACTTTTCTGCTTCATCCTGGAGTTTCTTTTCTGTGGCTTTCAAGTCTCTGTTCAACTCTTGTATTCGTGTCTTATAATCGGTTGATTGATGTGGATTAATAATAGAATTGTCAGCCTTCGAATGTCTTGACTGGAATGTGAATCTTAATTTCTTTTGTTTTTCTGATTGTAGTAAATTTTTTCACATAAACAGATATTTCACATGTATTTTGAGCTGTCCATGTTTCACATTTATACAGAGATAATCATGAATTGAAGAGGGGCAAAAGGTAGTAGGATCTCTCCAGCCAGATTCAACTAAGGGAAGGAGCTGAATGGGAGGTCAGCTATGGTAATTGGTCTGGGGCTGAGAACCCAGTGAGAAACGTATTTGAATGAAGGGAGAGAGGAAGGAGAACGGAAAGGTGTACGGAGAGATTCCGGTTGTCATCAGTGTTGTGAAGACCGGACCGGCACCCTATGAAATGGAGGCCTTCTTAGACGAAGCTGATCCAGAGGCTACCTGACTCATAGGGGCCCCTTTCAACTGTCATCTTTCACACACACTCTCTTTATATAGAATGAACCGGGTTCGCTTGTATGATGTCAATATACATAGCACCCACTGATGGCCTGATGGTTCGTGTAGGTGTCAAGTACGCAGGGTTGTTACAGCTTTCTATAATTAGTTTTTCCACTTCCAGGGTCATCCTTCGATAGTGACTTATCAACCCAGTCTGTGCTGACGATGGAAAGGTGGAGTCAAGCCAGTACCAGAAGCCAGTAATTCTGCTAATCCCCTATATTGGCGCAGCGCACTGTGTTTCCGCCAGAAATAACTTCATCAGCAGGGTACGACCAGGCCTGAAAGTCCGAGCCAAAACCCCGTCGAAACCATTTCTTTAAAGTAAGAACATTATATTGTTATGTCATGATGTCACTTATCTAAGCTACCATGCTCCGACGGAAGATTAGACTGCATGATTGACTTGTTGTACCACAATGGGTCAGTGTTGACCCTATCATATGCTAACGCCTAAGTGAGAGACTGTGGTTCTTTATTGGGCCACCTGCACAGATCCGAGGTCAGAACATTCAGATATGAACAATAGCGAGTCCCACAGTGGAGTATTGTGATCTGATACACACACACACACACACACACACACACACACACACACGCAAGCACGCACACACGCATGCACGCACACACACACGCACGCACGCACGCACACACACACACACACACACACACAATTATTATCATAAGACGGCGATGGTCTGAGTTAACCTGGGGGACAGTTGAAATTCGGGTATTGTAGCTGGAGGGACTGCTTTCATCATTCATCCACCTGACGAATCTGCACTCTTGGGAGGACGACTCTTCGAAAAGCCGGGTGAGAGAACGAGGACAGTCCGACGTACAAACGACAAGTGCCTTGGGATGACGGCTCATGTCTGAACCAGATAACCCTTATCGATCTGTCTTATCGATATCCTCACTGCCTTAGTATACTTCTAGTCCACTCCTGTACTATCACGTATTATATATTAAATGTTGTTAAGATGACGAGTTGAGTCTGTTGTATGGGAGGAGCCCCTAGTGGTGAGGTCCCTAGGGTGTAAGTGGGAGAAAAAGCAGAATCTAATTGTCTGATGGGTCAGGAGACTAATTCCACCAGGGTATTGACCAGAACCGGTCCCATAGTTATATGTGTGACAATAATTCAGCCCTCTCCCTCTGTTTATTGTTACAAATATCTTGACTGGAATTTGCAATCTTAATTTCTTTTCTCTGATTGTATTAAATTGTTTCACATAAAGATATATTATATATGTATACAATGATGTCTATGTTTCACATATAAACAGAGATGTCTATGTTTCACATGTTTAAAAAGATATCACATGTAAACAGAGATATTCATGTATCTCGTGTATAAAGAGGTGTTCATGTTTCACATGCATACATAGGTGTACATGCTTCACATAAAAAGATGTCCATGCTTTATGTGTGTACAGAGAGTCCATGTTTCACATGTATACATAGATGTCCATGTTTCAAATCTATACAAAATGCCCATGTAGACAGCAATGTCTATGCCCACCGTGTAAAAGGGATGTCTACGTTTCACATGTATACACATATGGCAATGTGTTATAATGGCCTGGTCACTGTAAACAAATGTAAAATTGTCTTATACTCACATCCAGGAGTTTTTTCTTCAGTTGCCTGATTTTTGTCTTCGACCCTTTTGCCCCATGTTGGAATGTCGTTTTTGTGGCTTTCGAGTCTCTGTTCAACTCTTGTATCTGTTTCTCAGAATTTGATGATTTATGTGGATTATTCATAGAATTCGCAGCCTTTGAATGTCTTGACTGGAATACGAAATCTTAATTTCTTTTCTTCTGATTATATTAAATTGTTTCACATAAAGAAATCCTGCATATGTATAAAGCGATGTTTATGTTTCACACGTACACAGAGATGTCAATGTTTCACATGTATATAGAGGAATCTGTCCTTCATTTGTTATCTGAGATGTCTATGTTTCACGTGTATACAGAGATGTCTGTTTCACATAAAGTGATGTCTATTTTTCACATGTATACTGAGATATCCATGCTTCACAAGTATACGGAGATATTCATGGCTCGCATGAATAAAGTGATGTTAATGGTTTACATGTATACAGTGATATTAGAGTCTAGCATGTATAAAGAGATGTTCGTGTTTCACATACATACAGAGATGTCTATGATTTACATGTATAAAAATATGTTCATGTTTCAAACGTAAACAGAGATGTTCATGTTTCACATATATAAGCAAATGCCCATGTCTCCCCATGTTAACTGAGATACCTATGTTTCACATGCGTACAGACATGTCTATGCTTTACATAAAAATAAGTTAATGTTTTACATATAATATCCATGCCTCATTAGCAATAAGAGATTTAAATGTGTGGCAAGTAAATAGAGATGCTGATGTTTGTCATGTAGACAGATATGCCCATGGGTGCCGGGTATCTCACTTGTGGCTCGTTACAGATAACTTGACACTCTTCACGAAAACAGACATGTAGTAACTTTAGAGAAGAACAACTCCAGCGTCCTAGAGCAGATCACCTTTTTATTATTGAGAGTATCACATCACCCAGTCGCCGCTGTCCCATCAACCTCACTGTCGGATGGCATATGAACTTTCTAAATATATTTATGCGACGGTTGGAATAATTATTCTTAGTCTTAGGTGTCAACTTCTATCGTCTCGAGAGCAGCTACCTCTTCACATACACCATATGTTAATGTTATCTAAAGTTCAACTCATAACACTGGCTGGCCATCTTGGGCAAATGTACAACCCACATTGACAGCTGAAATGTCGTTAAATTTGAGCGGAAGTCATCGTAAAACTTAGTTTGGTGTTCTAACCTGTCACAATACATCTTGACGGTCTTGATGGTGACATTAATATGACTTGCTTGTCGTTATCAACCGTCTGGTTGCATTTTCCTAACCTCTCGTATGCATTCTCTCGGCCTAACTGAAATTTAGTTCTTTTTTACCCGTGACGTCGCCTCCGTCTTGTCACGTGATGTATTTAGGTCGTAGCCTCTTGAGTGCTTTCCCTTTCTTGGGACCGCTGTTCTACATCACCTTGCCGTCTTGGCAGACGATAGTTTGTGCTTTAAAAAGGCATAATAACTTTTACCTATGGCGGTAGCGAATGTGACTGATCAGGCTAATTTGCGCTGTAAATGTCCGTTCGCAGTGGGTGCATGTGAACACGTGGTCATTTCCACCATCATGCACCATCTTACGTCTCAAACGCTCGGTGTGTGACTTATCTGCAATAATTTTCTCCTTTGTCTTTATTCCATTTCTGATGTTTGCCCTCCATGCCACACGTTCATCGGCGACTTGCTCCCAATGTGCATTATCAATGCCTGTATCAATCATGTCCCGCTTACAAACATCTTTGTATCGTAGTAGAGGCCGACCCTGAGATCTCTTACCCATCTGTAATTCACCAAAAAAGATGTCCTTTGGTATTCTACCATCATCCATCCTCCTAAGATGTCCTATCCATCTAAGTCTACGAAGACTGAGCATGGAATAAACTGTCACACAACCTGTTCTTTCCAATACTTCAGTATTTGTGATTTTGTCTTGCCACTTAATACCAAGAATTCTTCGCAGACACCGCATATGAAAGCTGTTTAAATGTTTCTCTTGGTGTGAGTAAGCTGTCCAGGTTTCACTGCCATAAAGAAGAGTACTAAGGACACAGGCTTGATAGACAAGAACTTTTGTTTTGGCAGTAAGCTTCCTATTCTCCCACACTCTTTTTCTTAACCTGTTCATTGTTGTTGCTGCCTTACCAATACGGATGTTGATTTCCTGGTCTAGGGATAATTTGCTATTTACAACTGATCCTAGATATGTAAAAAGGTCTACCATCTCTAGTTCGGTGTCGTCAATAAAGATTGATGGTAGCCCATGTGCACCGTGTGACATAATCTGTGTCTTCTTTTTGCTAATTGTTAAACCAAATTCAGAACAAGCATTGGAGAATGCAGTTAGTAGACATTGCAATTCTTCCTCAGAGTGGGTCGTAACTGCAGCCTAATCTGCAAAAAGCAACTCTCTGATCAGTACTCTCCTAATTTTGGTCTTGGCCTTCAATCTTTGAGCATTGTAAAGGCCGCCATCTGAGCGTGAGTGAATGTATGTACCACTATCCTGATCACGAAAGGCATATTCCAGTAGAAGTGAAAAGTATATTCCAAAGAGGTTGGGAGCTAGTACACAACCTTGCTTAACTCCACTCTTGATTTCAAATTCTTCAGAAGTTGCACCATCAAACTTGATTATACCCTTCATGCCTGTGTGGAACGATTCCACAATGGACAGAAGAGTTGGTGGGCAGCCAATCTTCTTTAGTGCCTTGAACAGACCCCCACGACTGACCAAATCAAATGCCTTTGTGAGGTCGATGAAGGCAATAAACAGTTGTTGATTCTGTTCACGGCATTTTTCTTGCATTTGTCGCAATGAGAATATCATATCAGTGGTAGACCGGTTCTGTCGAAAGCCACACTGTGATTCGGGGTAGACTTGATCTCCTAGGACTTGAAGTCTGCGCAGAACAATTCTGGCAAATACTTTTCCAACAATACACAGAAGTGAGATACCCCTATAGTTGTTGCAGTCGCTCCGATCGCCCTTGTTCTTGTACAGTGTTATGATGCTTGAATCTTTGAAATCCTGTTGGACTTGTCCTTCTCGCCAGCATAGCTCTATTAGCTGGTGGATCTGTATTGTGAGTGTGTCTTGCCCACTCCTGATAACCTCTATTGGAATCCCATCATTACCTGGAGCCTTGCCAGATGCAAGTTCATTTATAGCACACTTAACTTCTGTTATGGTGGGAAGTGTGTCCAGGTGGTCAAGAGTTGGTAGAGCCTCTATGGCGCTGAGGGCATCATCCGCTAGTTTGGTCTCACTTGAGTAAAGCTCCAAATAGTGCTCTACCCATCTGTCCATCTGCTGTTTCTTATCAGTGATGATTTCTCCTGTCAAGGTTTTCAATTGGGCACTTCTCTTGATCACTAGACCACAGTCTTTCTTTATTCCTTCATACATGCTTCTTATGTTTCCCTTATCACTTGCGATTTGAATGGACTCACATAACTTGATCCAATAATCATTTGCACACTGCCTGGCAGCCTTTTGCACACCCTTCCTAGCTTGCCTTAGCTCATTCAGAGTGTTACGCGTTGGTCTTTCCTTGTTTCTTAAGAGAGCTTTCTTTTTCTTATCAATCAGGGGCTGCAGAGTCTCGCTGTTTGCCGCAAACCAGTCCTGTCTCTTATGATCCACAGTGCCGTAAACCCCTACGGCAGTTTTATAAAGAGTTTCCTTAATTTGACCCCACTTTTCATTTACTGTAAAATTTTCTGGTGTATCAGTGAAAGCGTCTTCAAGTTGCTGTTGACACTGAAAGCACTTTTCAGGATCGTGAGTGTTAATAATATTAATCCTGGGGCTAGATTTGTGTTTAGCTGTGTAGATTCTCTTTGGTCTCAGTCTAACCCTGGCAACAACAAAAGAATGATCCGCATCACAGTCAGCACTGTGGTAACTTAGAGTCAATGATATATGGTTCAGATGTTGTCTCCGTGTGATGATGAAGTCCAGCTGGTGCCAATGACCGGATCTTGGATGTTTCCATGTGACCTTATGCATCTAATTTGTTTCAAAAAAGGAGTTTGTAATACATAGGTCATTACTGGTGCAATGCTCCAGCAGCCTTTGCCCATTTTCATTCACGCGACCGATGTTGTATTTTCCAAGGCACACTGGCCATGAACTCGAGCCCTTGCCGACACGAGCATTGAAATCATCGAGCATATAAATGTAGTTAGATTTTGGAACTGCCTTGATAACGGAGTCTAACTTCTCATAGAACGAATCCTTCACATCATCAGAGGAATCGAGTGTCGGTGCATATGCAGTAATAATGGTGGCAAACCCACAAGAGGTTGTCAAGCGCAGGGATAATAGTCTTTCATTTCCTCCTGTTGGAATTTCAAGCATTCCTAGTTCCGAATTCTTCACTGCAAAACCCACACCGTGTTGCCTTTTTTCTGCCTGCCCTCTACCCTTCCAAAAAAAAAGGTGTAATTGTTTTCCCTGAGTGACCCTTCCTCAGCGAGGCGAGTCTCCTGCAGGCCAGCAATATCAATGTTAAGACGATTGAGTTCGGCATCAATCACAGCTGTTTTTCTCACATCGTCAATATTGTTCAAGTCAGTGGAAAATCCTGGACACATGGTTCTCACGTTCCAGGTTGCAAGCCGTAGCTTGAAGTTTCTATTTTTATTTTTGTTTGTACCTGGTACATTGGTTTTACAGTCTGCGATTCAGATTTTTTCTTAGCCCTAAGCACCCATTGAAGCAGGCAGGCTCTGGCGGATCAGTGCCCAATTGGCCGGGGGCTGCCCAGCTTGATGCGGGCGGTAGCTGATCAGTGACACCTGTAGGTGTCTCCCACCGTCAGAGGCAAAGCGTGGCGCCCCATGTCTACGCCAACTGACAATGACTTATAACCCGTAACAGTTGCCTCTCGCTTTGATTCCGAGACCAGGTAAGACCAGGGATGGAGTTATTGCCTCTCCATAGCACAAAGCCTGGGCTAAAATATAGAGATCATGTGTTGCCCATGCAGCATGATCCCTCTCTCGGCCTGCCTAGTTCACTCCAGAGGAAAGGTAACACCCCTACATCTGGAACAAGACAAGTTGCAGAAGCTGCCGGATCAGCAAAGCAATGCTCTAACTGTCCGCCTGTCGGAGCTTCGATCCTAGACCAGCCGCCAACCAAGGCTTAGGGTCTGGTCTGCCCTGCCATGACATTTTGTCGTTAGCTTGCATTTCCTCGCACCAGGGTAAGGCTTGTACCCTCCCAATTGCGCTGTTCCGTCCGAAGCCGTTGGCACAATGTGGGGTGTCGGGCTTGGTAAGCGCCGCCCAACGTTCGGCGCTAACAGAAAGCAGGTAGTACCGTCTACTGTTATACGGTAGCTCAGTCATATCTGACTAAGACCTGACATCAACTATCAACCATCAACATCAACTGATGTCACTATTCTATTGTTAACTCTTTTCTAGCCTATTCTTGTCGACTGTCACTTGTACTGTATTCCCTTATTTTGGTACATGGCACCATGTCTTGATCGTGTGTAAAGAAATGTATATTTTTCACGTGCATACAGAGATGTCTATGCTTCACATGTTATTAGAGATGTCTATATTTCACATGTATACAGAGATGTCAATGTTTCAAATGTATACAGAGATGTCCATGTGTGAAATGAATACAGAAATGTCCATGTTTTACATGTGAACAGACATGTCTATGTCCAGTGTGTATAAATAGATGCCTACGTTTCATATGTATACATATACGACCATTGCCTGCAATGACCTGATGTCTGTGGACTAACAACATTCATTGTAAACAACTGCATAATTGTCTTGTAATCACCTTTTGGCGTTTTTTCTTCAGTTGTCGGATTTTTGTGCTCGACCTTCCTGCCCCATATTGGAATTTATTTTCTGTTGCTTTCGAGTCACTGTTCATCTCTTCTATCTGTTTCTCATAAACGGTTGATTTCTGTAGATTATTCATAGAATTAGCACACTTCGAATGTCTTGACTGGAATTTGAAATCTTAATTTCTTTTCTCTGATTGTATTAAATTGTTTCGCGTAAAGAGAGATTTTATATGTATACAGAGATGTCTATGTTTCACATGTATACAGAGATGTCTATGTTTCTCACGTTTAAAGACATTTCACATGTCTATAGATATATTCATGGCTTTCGTGTATAAAGAGGTATTAATGTTTCACATGCATGTAGAGATGTCCACGTTTCACATAAAACGATGTCCTTGTTTCACATAATATGCCCATGCTTCACTCGCATATAGAGATGTAAATGTTTCACAAGCAAATAGAGATGTGGATGCTTTTTCATGTAGACAAAAATGTCCATGTCTTGTGTGTATAAAGAGATGTTTGTTTTTCGTGTGCATGCAGAGATGCCTATGTTTCACGTGTATATAGAGATGTCTAATAGAGATGACCACATTTCACATCTATACAAAGATATATATGTTTCAATTGTATATAGAGACGTGTAGTTGTTATGTGTATACAAAGAGTCCATATTTCACATATATACAGAGAGTCCATGTTTCACATGTATCTTCTTCTTCTTCTTCTTCTTCTTCTTCTTCTTCTTCTTCTTCTTCTTCTTCTTCTTCTTCTTCTTCTTCTTCTTCTTCTTCTTCTTCTTCTTCTTCTTCTTCTTTCTTCTTCTTCTTTCTTCTTCTTCTTCTTCTTCTTCTTCTTCTTCTTCTTCTTCTTCTTCTTCTTCTTCTTCTTCTTCTTCTTCTTCTTCTTCTTCTTCTTCTTCTTCTTCTTCTTCTTCTTCTTCTTCTTCTTCTTCTTCTTCTTCTTCTTCTTCTTCTTCTTCTTCTTCTTCTTCTTCTTCTTCTTCTTCTTCTTCTTCTTCTTCTTCTTCTTCTTCTTCTTCTTCTTCTTCTTCTTCTTCTTCTTCTTCTTCTTCTTCTTCTTCTTCTTCTTCTTCTTCTTCTTCTTCTTCTTCTTCTTCTTCTTCTTCTTCTTCTTCTTCTTCTTCTTCTTCTTCTTCTTCTTCTTCTTCTTCTTCTTCTTCTTCTTCTTCTTCTTCTTCTTCTTCTTCTTCTTCTTCTTCTTCTTCTTCTTCTTCTTCTTCTTCTTCTTCTTCTTCTTCTTCTTCTTCTTCTTCTTCTTCTTCTTCTTCTTCTTCTTCTTCTTCTTCTTCTTCTTCAGCGTTCCGAGCCATTGAGGTTCTTTGCTGCAGATACAATCCGTCTCCATTCGTCTCTCTGGTTGACCTTTTCTTGCCAGTCGTTGATTCCAAGTGCTTGTAGGTATGTATATATATTATCTCTCCACCGTCTTCTTGGTCTACCTCGGGGTCTACGGTCATTTATTTCCTGAGTGTAAGCGAGTTTTGTTTCCCTATTATCTTCCATTATTTTTCTATATGCCCCAGCCATTGTAGTCTATTAGCCTTCATGATACCAGTGATTAGGGGGGACTTAAACAGATCTTTGTTACTTCTTCTTTTCCACTCTCCACTTTGTGTATCCCTAATGGGTCCAAAGATGCGTCTTAAAACTTTGTTCTCAAAGGTTTGTAACAAGGCTTCGTCTGCTTTCTTTGTACTCCAGGTTTCAGAGCCATACAGCACAACTGGTCTGATCAGTGTTTTGTATATTGTGATTTTGGTGTTACGAGATAGCGCATTTGATTTTAGTACATGTTGTAGTGCATAGTATATCTTATTTCCAGAATTGATTCTAGTTTGTATTTCTTCCCTTATGAAGTTGGAGCAGTTGAAGATTGTACCCAGGTATTTGTATGTTTTCGTTGTTTTAATGGTCATATTATCTATGTGTATGTGGCCAGAGGTTTTAGACATTCCTTCTCTGGAAATTGCCATATATTCTGTCTTATCTTGGTTGATAACCAGCCCCATCTGTTGGGCTTTTCCCTTTAAGTGAGTCAATATTTCCAATGTCTTTTGTTTATTTTCCCCTATAATATATATATATATATATATATATATATATATATATATATATATATATATATATATATATATATATATATATATATCATCTGCATAACCAAGCAGTTTGGATGTTCCTCCAATATCACATTCCTCCTTTACCTTCCTTACAACTTTCTCTAGAGCCAGATTTAAGAGTAGCGGAAGAGTAGTCACCCTGTTTCAAGCCAGATGTTATTTGGAAAGGGTCTGATTTCCTGCCTTTATATGTTACTATATTATAAGTATCTTCCATGCATAGTCTGGTCATGTTGATTAACTTCCTTGGTATTCCAAATTCCTGCATAGCATTCCATAGACTATTCCTATGGGCACTATCATAAGCCTTTTTAACATCCACACAAATGTTATGGAGATGTCTTTTATATTCCCAGTTTTTCTCGGCTATTTGTCGTAAGATAAATATCTGATCTATTGTTGATCTGTTTTGTCTAAAACCCGCCTGGTAGTCACCTAATATGTCTTCTGAATATGGTTTTAGTCTATTTAGTAATACTGCGGATAGTATCTTATAGCTTGTGGACAGTAGTGATATTCCTCTATAATGTTCACATTTAAACTTGTCTCATTTCTTAAAGATAGGTATCAATAATGACTCTTTCCAGTCATGCGGTAATTCTTCTGTCCTCCAGATTTTTATTATTAGTTCGTATAGCTTTAGATGTAATGCATGGCCATCAGCCTTTATAAATTCAGTAGCAATTCCATCAGCCCCTTGCCTTATTGTTTTTAAGTCGTGTGATTACATATTTCCTTTTCTCTGATTGTATTAAATTGTTTCACACAAAGAGATGTTTCACATGTATACAGAGATATCTGTGTTTCACATTTATACAGGGATATTCATGTATCGCAAATATACAGAGATGTCCATGTTTCACATGTATAAAGAGATGTCTATGTTTCACATTTATACAGAGACGTCTATGTTTCACGTGTATAAAGAGATCTCTATGTTTCACATGTATACAGAGATGTATAAGTTTCACATTTAAACAGTGATGTCTATGTTTCACATGTATGCAGAGTTGTTTTTATTTCACATGTATACAGTGATGTCTATGTTTCACGTGAATACAGAGATGTTCATGTTTCAAATAAAGAGATGTCTGTGATTCACATGTAAACAGAGATGTCCTTATTTCACCTTTATACGCAGACATTAATGTCTTGCATGTATAAAGCGATGTTCATGTTTCACATGTATACAGATATGTTTATGTTTATGTTTCACATGCATACATGGATGTTTAATTTTCACATGTATACTGAGATGTCTATGATTCACATGTATACATAGATGTCTATGTTTCACATTTATAAAGAGATGTCTATAGTTAGTTAGTTAGTTAGTCGACAGATCATCCTCATTGCACATCGAACCATTCAGTGTATAAGGTCTCGGATCCCCTCCTCAGTAAATCCCGCAGCGTGATGCGGCTAACAACACTAGTTCTGTGTTGGTTTATTAAATCTCTTTGGCTTCCCGCATAGTGTTCTTGTTTGGCCACACCTCTTTTAACTTGGCGTTCTCACAGTCTGACCATGGTTGTAGATTCACAATCATCGCTTGGTTCTCGCAAACGACTTACTTCTTGTAGAGCATTCAGTATATCAGCCTGGTCCATGGTTCTTCCACCCTCCACAGTAGCCTTACCTGCAAGTCTGTCGGCCTGCTAATTTCCTTGTACACCCACATGCCCTGGCACGAAGATGAAACTAATGTTTGCCAGCCGTGACCGCTCTAGAGACAACAACCACTGTCTTCAGACGAGCCCCATCTCTATCCTCCTGAGCATACTCATTAAGTATCTAAGAAAACATTCCAAAGTGAAGGTCTGTGCCTCGAGTCATGTTATTTCTTTAATTACTGCCATGACTTTCAGTCAGACTACATGTGGTCAAGGCAAAAGCACCAGCATATTCCTTCACAAATTCTTTCTTCAGACTGAGCCATAAAGGTCCATAAACTTCTCACTCGTCGAACAACCGACCCATATGTGTAAATGACAGCAGCATCCTCTAAAGAATTCTTGAAGATCAAAACCTGCATTTCAGCCTCCACAGCAGCCGAATTTTCTTGTTTGCATTTTCTATCTAGTTTGATGCAAACTGAAAGGGACGTACAGAACTCTGTTGGCACTTGTGCCCACTTTTCGCGAGGTACTAAGACATCAAGTAAACACACCCATTGAAGAATGTCTTCAACTTGACCCTTCCACGACTTTCCTCGTTTTAACCTGCTGCCCTTTCATCCAGTGCCTTGCCGGCTGGCGTGAGCTATCATGCCTCTCCACAAATTACGATCTCCCACGTCATGGATTAATTTATGTGTTGACTCCCTTCCGTGCCATGACACAAGACTGTCAAGTATCTCACACTGTCTTCCTCTATCTCTTTTTCAACAAATTTTTCCGGTTGTCACATGATGGTCCAGTTTTTGTCTTCTCATAACGTGGCCAAAAACGACGACTGCCTCTTTCTGATGTTTGTGATAAGATGTCTTTGCGACTCAGCTTCCATTAAAACGTTCTGATTGCTCATTTTGGCTGTCCAATTAATTTTCAACATTTTTCTATAAAACCACATCTCCAAGGCTTCTAGGGATTTTTTCGCCTGTTTACTAATTGTCCAGGATTCGCAGCTGTATGTTAAAACTGGTTCTATGTAACATGCAATAATTCTTTTTCTAACTTTAAAGGACACTGACTTATTGCACAAAACGTTCTTCCTTTGATATAATGCACTTTTTGCTTGTCCTATTCTGTTCTTTATCCCAGTGATGCATCTTCCATTTGATGTTAACCCTGTGCCTAGATATCTTAATTTCTGCACTAGCCCCAAAATAACGTCCCGTCCTTTAATTGCACATTAAGGCACTATCTGTTTCCTTGATATCACCATGACATCTGTCTTTCTATTATTCAAATTAAGGCCCATTTTTTCCACTTTCTACAACCACTATATCTATCATTTTCGTCTGACTTGTTGCTATCAAGACGGTGTCATCAGCATAACGGAAGTTATTTATATTATGTCCATCAACCAGGGTCCCTGACCTTTACCTTTTTAATTTAACCATTCAGTAGATGGTGTGAAGTACAGTACATGATATTCTTGGCATCTGTAAAGAAGGTAGTTTGCCATTGCTTTCCTTCCTAGCAGTGACCATACTGGTCAATGATCGTAGTCATTGTCTCCCAAAAGAAAAGAAAAGAGATCCCCTGCCTACCGACGTGAAGCTGGAGACCATAACCTACAACTATCTGTTGGCTGCTCTTCAACTTCATCCATCACCTTCACTCATGGCTTCACGTAACCCTGATCGGGGGGGGGGGGGGGGGGCTAAACGGGTACTCCACCTTGCCCAAGGGTGTCCCGTAGGCTAGCGGAGGGAAGGAGGCACCTTACCTCTCCTTTGATAGGGATTACCCCTACCCCGCCACCCAAAAGATTTAATGATATCACTAACAAAAGAACACACACACACACACACACACATCAACAGGTGGCCTAAAAACCAAAGAGGGCAAAATCATAATAGACAAAAATCAGATTTTACATGCGTGGTCAGATTATCTGAAAGACCTTTATGATGATACAAGCGAAGAACAATATGATCATCGGAATAATAATGAAGGACAATCAATTTTGAAGATGGAAGTTCAGAATGCTCTTAACCATATGAAAACTGGCAAGACCCCCGGGTAAGATAACATCACAATAGAAATGATCAATGCTTAGAAGAATATGGAATAGACCAAGTCACCAGACTGCTTGAAGATCTCTTGAAGATCTACAAATTGATGGAAGAGACCTTAAACTTGTAAAAAACATATATTGGAAACAACAAGCTGCCATCAAAATTGATAATGATGTAGGTCAATATCAGCATATTAAAAGAGGCGTGAGACAGGGATGTGTAATGTCTCCAGATCTTTTTTCCCAAAACAGTGAAAATATTTTCAGAAATATAGAAGATATGGAAGGAATCAAAATTGAGGGACGATGCATCAATAACATTAGATATGCAGATGATACAGTCTTGATTGCAGACAATGAACAGAACCTGCAACATTTAGTAGACGCGGTTGTTGCACACAGTGAACAACTAGGGTTAAAATTGAATAGTAAGAAGACACAGATTATGGTCGTCACTGGGAAGAAGGAAATACCACAATGTGATATACGAGTAAATGGACATATTTTTAAGCGAGTGAATCGGTACAATTATCTCGGAACACTCATAACATCTGACGAGAGATGCCTTGAAGAGAGTAGAACAAGAATTTCCATGACAAAGGTAGCCTTTTGCAAGATGAACACCATACTGACCAATAAAAATATCTCAATTGAAACGAGAAAAAGAGTGTTGAAGTGCTACATAGAACCTATACTTTTGTATGGATGTGAAACGTGGACAATGAGCAGTCAAGCTGGAAAAAAAAACATCTCATGGCTCTGGAAATGTGGTTTCTGAGGAAAATTCAAAGAATACCATGGACAGACGGAAAAACCAATGAACAAGTCCTTCAAGAAACAAATGAAGATCGTAAACTGATTAGAGTCATTAGAAGTAGACAATCAAAATTTTGAACATATTATGAGAAGAAATGACTTGGAAAACTTGGTGACACTGGCAAGATCGAAGGGAAGAGATCAAGGGGAAGACCCAAAAGCAAATACCTGGATGATTTGGCAGCATGGCATTGTCGAGACAGGAACACAGTGCTGATACATGACTCTGGCGATCGAGCGAGATGGCAGAACATGACCGCCGACGCTTATCGGCATGGCACATGATGAATGGATGAAGATGGTGTAAGATGTACAAGATTGTTGTATTAAAATAGAGCTACCAATCTCAAACCTGGACTTTATCCAAATCACACTTTCGTAAAATTAACACCTGCGAGATGAGATGCCTGAAGAGAGCTGCCAAACTAACAATCCGAGACCGTGTAAGAAATGCTGTTATCAGACAGACTGTGTGATCAACACCTTGTGCCACATTTATTGAAAGGCAGAAGATAAAGTGGTTTGGCCATGTCGTTAGAATGCAAGACCAACAACTACCATCATTGGCCTTACATCAAAGATCATCTGCGACGAGACCCAGAGGACGACCAAGAAGAAAATGGATTGACGACATCAAAGACATTGCACAATCACAGGGAATGACACTATCCAGTGCCGCCCACCGGGCGCTGGAACGCAAATTATTCCTCCCCACGACGCTTGACGGCAGAAGTGGAAGATGATGATGATGATGATGATGAATATCATAAGAATGGAACATATTACGAAATGGTTAAAGAAATGATGTCATTGACAAAAAAATTTCAACCTCAAATAAATGTTATCTGTGACAAGCTGGGAAATACCTTAACAGAATCTAAACTAATTCCAGAAAGATGACAGGAATACTGTAGTGGAATGTATGATATGAGTCACTGTGAGGATATGAATGATATATATATATATATATATATATATATATATATATATATATATATATATATATATATATATATATATATATGAACCAATGACAGCAGAGACATAACATGAACCCTCATCGCCTGGATTTTATAAGCAAATTAAAGCTGGAGAAGAAGAAAGCATACAAATCTATCACGCATTATGTAAACAGATATGGGAATACGGTATACATTGGCACCTTACCGTCTTGACAGACGATAGTTTGTGCTTTAAAAAGACATAATACCTTTTACCTATGGCGGTAGCGAATGTGACTGATAAGGCCAATTTGCGCTGTAAATGTCCGTTCACAGTGGGTGCATGTGAACACGTGGTCATTTCCACCATCATGCACCATCTTACGTCTCAAACGCTCGGTGTGTGACTTATCTGCAA
Source organism: Cepaea hortensis (assembly GCA_963921405.1). Taxonomy (NCBI): domain Eukaryota; kingdom Metazoa; phylum Mollusca; class Gastropoda; order Stylommatophora; family Helicidae; genus Cepaea; species Cepaea hortensis. The sequence goes on along the minus strand of OY992885.1, from coordinate 96,031,929 downwards.
TAATTTTCTCCTTTGTCTTTATTCAATTTCTGATGTTTGCCCTCCATGCAACACGTTCAGCGGCGACTTGCTCCCAATGTGCATTAGCAATGCCTGTATCAATCATGTTCCGTTTACACACATCTTTGTATCGTACTAGAGGCCGACCCTGAGATCTCTTACCCATCTGTAATTCACCAAAAAAGATATCCTTTGGTATTCTACCATCATCCACCCTCCTAAGATGTCCTATCCATCTAAGTCTACGAAGACTGAGCATGGAATAAACTGTCACACAACCTGATCTTTCCAATACTTCAGTATTTGTGATTTTGTCTTGCCACTTAATACCAAGAATTCTTATATATATGAATAACGCACATGAAAGCTGTTTAAATGTTTCTCTTGGTGTGAGTAAGTTGTCCAGGTTTCACTGCCATAAAGAAGAGTACTAAGGACACAGGCTTGATAGACAATAACTTTTGTTTTGGCAGTAAGCTTCCTGTTCTCCCACACTCTTTTTCTTAACCTGTTCATTGTTGTTGCTGCCTTACCAATCCGGATGTTGATTTCCTGATCTAGGGATAATTTGCTATTTACCACTGATCCTAGATATGTAACATGGTCTACCTTCTCTAGTTCGGCGTCGTCAATAAAGATTGATGGTACCCCATGTGCACCTTGTGACATAATCTGTGTCTTCTTTTTGCAAATTGTTAAACCAAATTCAGAACAAGCATTGGAGAATGCAGATAGTAGACATTTCAATTCTTCCTCAGAGTGGGTCGTAACTGCAGCATCATCTGCAAAAAGCAACTCTCTGATCAGTACCCTACTAATTTTGGTCTTGGCCTTCAATCTCTGAGCATTGTAAAGGCCGCCATCTGAGCGTGAGTGAATGTATATACCACTATCCTGATCACGAAAGGCATATTTCAGTAGAAGTGAAAAGTATATTCCAAAGAGGGTGGGAGCTAGTACACAACCTTGCTTAACTCCACTCTTGATTTCAAATTCTTCAGAAGTTGCACCATCAAACCTGATTATACCCTTCATGCCTGTGTGGAACGATTCCACAATGGACAGAAGAGTTGGTGGGCAGCCAATCTACTTTAGTGCTGTGACATGTCAATGTATCATGCCCGTCTTCATACGAATTGACCCACCATATACAAGGGCAAGATAAGAGAGACAACAGTGTTCTATAGGAAAGACAGACGGCAAGCAGTTTCCTTAAGTTTCCAAAACTTAAACCCCAGGAAGAAAATGCAGTGTGATTCAGCGGGAACAAAGACGTTTGGCATTCTCAAAGTAATTAGTTACCTGTCACCTGTCAACTGGAAAAGACCTACATCGGAGAAGATAGTACCACGGCGCGTGTTGTGATTTCATTAGAAGAAAATTGCATAGGTCAGAGAGCACAGTTGATGTATCATTACAGGTAAAAACTCTTTGCCCGCAACAAAGAAACTAGAAAGACAAAAACAGGAAGGATAACAGAATTGTTATCGGTGAAATTGGACGGTAATTGGATGAATGTTGGTGGAAGGTGATTGTCACGTCGAGGAGATAAAGATTGTGGAAGACTAATAAAGCTGTGTGGGAAAATATATATAAAGTACAGCGGAAACTTAACGTGCCAGTCTTGTACAATGTGATATAGAGAGCAGAAGTTTTTCTGTGTGTGTGTGTCGATATAATACTTCTCCTGAGTGTAGGTAATTAATAATTTATATACCTCTACCTCTGTAAAAGTTAACAGATAGATGTCTTCTATAAAGAGCACTTGTTCTTTGTGATAAGGAATATATATATATATATATATATATATATATATATATATATATATATATATATATATATATATATATATAGACAATCTTAGAAGATAGAGACGATCTTCTTGACTTAGAGAAACTATTCTGATGAGTAGATAAGTCATCCTTCGGCAAGAAGAATTCTTAATGAATCTTTTGATGCGTTAGTCATGTATTTGATGAATGATACACTTTCTCAGAGTCTTCAGGGACGATCTATACTTTATAACAAAACTACCATGTTCTCAGAGATAGTCATTATATTCTATGTCTGGAAAATTATGTTCTAAAGTGTATTACATTTTCTGACTCTATATGATTTGTGTTAAAATAATTCATATGTTTTATTTGTGAATGATACTTTTCTAAAACCTACCCTGTAAGATTTTAGATGTGTATTAAAAAATATGGGAATATGGGAATAAAAAAGATGAAGGGTTAGGCGGGTATTTTCCCGGAAGAAGGAAAGCATGGACCAGGCAGTGGGCTCATATCGTTCTACGGACAAGAGAAGGACTAGCCTGCAGAACGCCTGAAGTAAGAGGACATGTCGTGACAGTTGGTGAGGTGGACACCTCCAACTGAGATTATGGTAAAACCTCATGCACACAAGATAGCCAGGCTGGACTACCCTGAGCTAAGGAAAGGATCCCTTTCTCACTTCACTTATATTTTCCCCCTAACCCAGATCTTGGGAAAGATAGCTATATGGTTTTTGATAGTATTTCTCAAGGGTGGTGGTTATATTTAAGACAAAAACTGGGCAGAGACCTGTATGCTGATGGTGGTCATTCTGGAGGAACAGCATCATTTTACATCAACTGCTTCTCCTATGCCACAACCCTGCAGCCCAGGGATGAACAGCTAAGTAACTGTCAGTATAGTCTGTGTTGTCCTCGACTATAAAAGACGAAGATACCCCCTGTCACATCATCCCACATAGGACCTACCCGAGGGTACTTACTTCTTTAAACGCAAGATCTCAAGAACATCACCTTGGTATAGTTCAGGGTGCCTCAGGAACATGTAGCGTAGCCTTAAGGGGACATTCTGAACATGCTATATATACATAGATGTTAGGCAGTGAACTGTGACATACATTTGGTTTAGTGCCATTAATGACTCAAACACGGTGTACCCGAACATTAGTTAGAGTTGGAACTTTAATTCCTTAACTGTGCTGATGATTTGTTTACTACCTCATTGATGGTATTGTTCTAATGTATGTATCTGACATCATATACCACGCTAACACCCACACACAACACAGAAGCACACCACTATATTACCTCATTATAGTGTTTTGATGATGCACTTGGTGTTTTGTGTTTTACTTGGCGTTGTGTAATATTAATTAGAATACATTAGTTACAACTTAAGAGTGGAGCCAAGTGTGGCCGGAATAGACAAGTATTTCAGATTTTCCTGGGGAAAACTTTCCCTTATCGAAGTACTGTGAACTTCCGGGGCTCTACTGGCCCTCTGTGCAGAAACTTCAACTATTAATCAAAATCCTCCCCTAGGGATTCTTAACGAGCCATTTTCAAGTTTCTCTAACAGTTGGCTATTAGAATTTGGGGATCCCATCCTCATTTCTTTTTAACTTACCACAAGTGGGTTGCCCGTCCGGGATTGTTCACTACCATAAATTGTGTTGCCCGTCTGGTTCTGTGCCCCACAAATTAGGTTGCCCATCCGGTCCTGTTCACCACCAATAGGTGGTTGTGACTGAATATTTTTTTTATCAAGACCCCAATACTAATTGATGTCTTGCCACTACGGGATCTTGTAGGTGTTAGATAACGGACACAGGTATTACAAGCAATAGGTTCCCTTCCCATAGAATAACTCTGGAATTTTGTAGCAACATTTTAAGAAGTATTGATTGATCTACATGTGCTGATGTAAACGATTATGTAAATTAGTGTTTGATTGATTAACCTGCTGATCTTCCTACCTGTTCAACTTAGAGTAATTATCTGACCTCTAAAAATATCTACTCTGCTGTGGAACATCTATTCTGGTTCGGAATAATATTATGTTTATAGTATCTAAGTTTGAATAGAACTATCGACAGATTTTAGTTACTATCAGTAGAGTAGACATAATTCTAGAATGGCAGAGGTGGCTAAGTTGAGAAATCAGTTTATGGAAACCGGGAAGCAGTGCAGTCTCCAAGGCCTAGATCTGGCAAATTATGTGTCAGCAGAGTGGGAAAAATATGAAAAGCTGAGGATGGAAAAAGAAGCTTCAGATGAAAAGCTGAGGATGGAAAAAGAAGCTTCAGATGAAAAGCTGAGGATGGAAAAGGAACTTTCCTAGGAAAAGTTGAAAATGTAGAAAGAATTAGAGGAGAAAAGCTACAGGCTGATCTAGAGAATAAAGAGAAAGATCGCCAGCATGCCCTTGAAATGAAAAGAATGGAGAAGGAGATGGAGCTTAGGAGAATGGAGTTGGAAAACAATCTCCCAAACCCCGCACTTAATGCAAGCCCTATTGCCGAAGCAAATGCAGAAGCATCCTCTCTTCATACAGGTCCGATGGCGTTCCCTCTGAAACCATTTTCAGAGCACAGCGACACGATGGAGAGTTATCTTTGTCGATTCGAGAGAATGTGCGATATGTGTGGTTTGGAGGAATGTAAACGAGGTGTTAAGTTGTCCCAGGGACTGCGCGGTATTTCTTATGAGGTATTTTCCAGACTGCTTCGCGAAGAACTTAACAACTATGAGATTCTCAAACTGGCATTGCTTGCGAGATATGAAGTTGACGCAGAAAGCTATAAGAAAAAATTTAAAAGTGCTAGGAAGGAATCTGGAGAAAACTATGCACAGTTTATAGATAGATTAAAAATCTATTTACATAAGTGGAGCACATTAGGCAGATTTGAGGAGACATATGAAGATTTACAGGAAATGATCATCATTGACCAGCTGAAAGACAAAATGTCAGCTGACATGAAAGCATTCTTTACTCAACATGGAGCTGAGAAACTGGATGCCAATATTACCACGGCAGAGAGATTTGAAAAGTCACAAAGAGAAGTTGGAGGCAATCGACGGAATACTCCCACTCCATCGCAGGATCTTTCTCAGAAGCCCAAGGAAAATAATGGCAACAGTTATAGTAAACCTAAAGAAAAACCTAAAACCACTACCCACTATAGACACCAGCATGCTTTGTGAGAAAGGAAACCGCATTGTACGAACTGCAATAGGACAGGACACCGCACGAAATACTGCTGGCGAAAAGCCCCTCCTCATACGATCGCATGTCTGGCAAAACAGGAAAGAAAGAAGGTGAGCACTGAGGATCATCCTTATCAGTATGAGCCTGAAGACACCAGGACCAGAATTCCCGTGATAGAATCAGTTACACTTAACGGATTCTCTACCACGTGTCTATACGATACTGATCTACAATTTGATGCAATTGTTTCTACCTCATTAGTGAACCTTGAACAAATCACCGAGGAGACAATTGAACTACAGGGGCCTTTAAAAAGCACCGTCCCGATGTCATTACCCGTGGCAAAGCTAAACATAATTTCTCGTTATGTGACTGGTGAAATAAGAGCAGCGGTCCTAGATGACCCCATCGTCCTTGTCATGTTGGGATGTCGCTACGTCTTTTTAGGAGATCCTGGTAAGCCTCTGACTGTCGGCGCCATGACGATTAGACAGCAAGCTAAGGAAACTCCAGCGTCGACAACTCCGACAAATCCTCAACCAGAGGAATTGAAACAAGCCCAGGCAGCAGACAGCACCATAGCGGCATGTTTTCATAAACTGCCTAAAGCACATTCACCCCCATATAAAGGTGAAATGTACATGAAGAATGGACTTCTCCATCGAAGGGCAGGAAAAGAAGGACAGGAGCACGCACAACTCGTTGTACCTTGTTCTTACAGAACTCAAGTTCTGGATATGGGTCATAGTCTACCATTCAGTGGCCACATGGGAATCAATGCTACGACGCAAAGGATTTCTACCCACTACTACTGGCCGGGAATCAATGCAGACATAGTGCTATATGTCAAGTCATGTTCCCAGTGTCAAAGAGTGGCCCCAAAGCACTGGACAGTACCAGCGACATTAGAGGAAATGCCCATTACTGGCACACCATTTGAAAGCGTGGCTGTGATATAGTCGGACCTCTCAACCGTACGAAGAGAAGGAACTGCTATATACTTACACTTGTGGACACTTGCTCGATGTGGAACAAAGCAGTGCCTATGCCATCAAGCGATTCAAAGCATGTAGCTGAAGCTTTGCTTGGCATATTTACTCGGTTAGGATTTCCACTTAGGATTCTAACTGATAATGGATCACAGTTCAGAGGAAAGCTAATTGAAGAAGTGTTCGTTCTCTTCTATTCTAGACAGATTCCCACGTCTCCATATAACCCTGCGTCGAATGGGACAGTGGAACGATTTAACGGTACCCTTAATTCTATCTTGAGAAAATTAGCTCATGAGAAACCGGAGACATGGGATACATATGTACCTGCCGCACTATTTACGTACAGAGAAATACCCCATCACTCAACTGGGATTGCACCAGCAACATTGTTGTTTCGACGACCAATCAAGGGACCACTTGAAGCTTTACTTCGTACTTGGACCGATGATCAAGTTGATGAAACAGTTGTGACTGCATCCACCTATGTGGCTGAGTTAAAACAACGTCTACAACATGGTTGGAAGTTAGCGACAGACAATCTATGGCAAGCTCGACGTAGAATTGCCAGCTACAACAACAAGAAAGCGAAGGATCGAGAATTGGAGGTGGGAGAAAAGGTGCTGTTACTTCTCCCAACTAGTCAGAATAAGTTTCAGATCGGCTGGAAAGGACCTTATGGAGTGACTGAGAAGATTTCTCGCACTAACTATAGGGTTTCCATTAGAGGGAAACAGAAAATTTTTCATATAAACCTCCTGAGGAAATATAATGAAAGGCCTACCACCGAGACAGCACATCTGATGGCGTTAGCAGTGGCTACGGAAGTAGACCATGGAACCACGATGGGTGTGGAGTACCCCCTGCAAGCAAAAGAAACTTATCGGGATGTGGACATCAGTCCTAAACTCACCCAGGATCAGCAGCAGCAGATTCAAGAACTCTTAGCTACTTATGCAGATGTACTTACTGACAAGCCAGGACTAACAGATTTGGCCGAGTTCGACATGAAGCTAATCGACCATACCCTTGCGCGAGTCAAATCTTACCCAGTTTCTTATGCAAAAGCGACAGCTTTAAAAGAAGAGATCCAGCAAATGCTTTCAACAGGAATAATCTCTCCATCTGAATCACCTTACAGTGCAAGTGTGGTTTTCCTGAGAAAACCCAGTGGAGAACATAGGTTGTGCATCGATTATCGACAGCTCAATGCTATAACAGAGTTTCAGGCTGAACCTCTACCTGATCAAAACCAACTCTTCACTAGTCTCAGCCGGGCCAAGTACTTCACTAAGATAGATCTCAGTAAGGGATATTATCAAATTCCTGTAAAACCAGAAGTTCGTCCATGGTTGGCTTTCAGTACCCCTGATGGTCACTATGAGTTTAACGTTCTTCCCTTTGGTCTGAGTAATGCTCCCAGTGTCTTCACCAGAATGATGAGGAAACTACTCAAATCACTTAAACATCCATCAATCAGCAACTTTATGGATGATATCCTGATTGCTAGTGAGACTTTGAGGAACATTTTAAGGCACTCCACCTTCTTTTCCAACGTCTGAAGGAAACTGGTTTGACAGCACGACCAAAGAAGTGTCAAATAGGATTCCAACAATTGGATTTTGGGGACATACAGTATCTCAAGGATACATGACACCTCATGGAGGAAATGTGGAGACGTTGCAACAAGCACCTCGTCCTAAAACAAAGAAAGATATTAGATCTTTTGTTTCATTGTTAGTTAGTTAGTCGACAGATCATCCTCGTTGCACATCGAACCATTGAGTCCATAAGTGCTCGGATCCCCTCCTCAGCAAATCCCGCAGCGTGTAGCGGCTAACGACGCCAGTTCTGTGTTGGTTTATCAATCTTCTTTGGCTTCCTGCGTAGTGTTCTTGTTTGGCCACCCCTCTTTTAATTTGCTGCTCTCGCAGTCTGGCCATTGTTGTAGATTCACAGTCATCACTTGGTTCTCGCAAAAGTCTCACTTCTCGTAGAGCATTCAGAATGTCAGCCTGGTCCATGTCGCGTCCGCCCTCCACAGTAGCCTCACCTGCGAGCTTGTCAGCCCGCTCATTTCCTTGTACTCCCGCATGCCCTGGCACGAAGATGAAACTAATCTTTGCCAGCCGAGACCGCTTCAGAGGCAGCAACCATTCTCTTCGGATCGACCCCTCCTCTATCCTCTTGATGATGTTCATTGAGTCGCTAAGGAAACAAGCCCTAGTGAATGTCTGTGTCTCGAGCCATGTTATTGCTTTACTTACTGCCATGACTTCCATGGTCATGCTACTTGTGGTTTCAGTGAAAGCACCAGAGTCCTCCTTCACAATTCTCCCTCCGGCCCGAGCTGTAAAGGTCCATGAGCTTCTCACATGTCGGACGACCGACCCATCTGTGTAGATGACTACGTCACCGTCTAGCGAATTCTCGAAAATCAACGCTTGTACTTCAGCCTCAACAGCAGCCGGATTTTCTTGTCTGCATTTTCTATCTAGTTGGATGCAAACTGAAAAGGATGTGCAGAAGTCTGTTGGCACTTGCACCCACTCCTCGCCAGGTTTCATTGTGTTAGTTCTATCAAAGATACATCAAAGACTTCAATTCATTAACAGCTCCTTTAACTAACCTTAACAGGAAAGGGGGGGGCGGAGAATGTCAAATTGTCGGCCGAATGTGAGCAAGCTTATTCAGCTCCCAAGACAGAATTAACTGCCAAACCAGTACTTCATCTCCCAGATCTCACCCAACCATTCATTCTACGGACCGATGCAAGCAACATTGGAATTGGCGCTACACTTCTTCAGAGGAAGGAAGATGAGCACTTACTCCTGTTTCTGGTTGCCGATGCAAGTAGAAAATTGAACTCAGCAGAGAAGAATTATTCTACCATCGAAAAGGAATGTTTGGCATTGGTTAGGGCCGTGGAGAAATTTCAAACATATTTGTATGGGAAGCATTTTACTGTGCAGTGTGACCGTCAACCCTTAATGTTTCTGGGAGCCTCAAGGAACCTGAACGCGAGACTGATGAGATGGTCTCTACTTTTACAACCATATTCGTTCCAGATCGAATATGTACCTGGAAAATTGAATGACATCCTGTTCCTGATCAGGAAACAGAAACAGAGGTGACAGGAACCAACGGGGAAGAGATGGATTAGAATTGGAAATTCGGAATGAAGCCTGCCTGAAATTACAGTTTCTTGGAGGACAACTGTCTTGGAGGGGAGCTTTGTGACATGTCAATGTCTCATGCCCGTCTTCATACGAATTGACCCACCATATACAAGGGCAAGATAAGAGAGACAACAGTGTTCTATAGGAAAGACAGACGGCAAGCAGTTTCCTTAAGTTTCCAAAACTTAAAACCCAGGAAGAAAATGCAGTGTGATTCAGCGGGAACAAAGACGTTTGGCATTCTCAAAGTAATTAGTTACCTGTCACCTGTCAACTCGAAAAGACCTACATCGGAGAAGATAGTACCACGGCGCGTATTGTGATTTCATTAGAAGAAAATTGCATAGGTCAGAGAGCACAGCTGATGTATCATTACAGGTAAAAACTCTTTGCCCGCAACAAAGAAACTAGAAAGACAAAAACAGGAAGGATAACAGAATTGTTAAGTTCAGAAAGTAGTATCCTTAGTACTGGCAATTTCCCAGACAGGAGCCCCTCGAGTACTGATTTTGCATCTGTCAACAGCACCACAGGTTATGTACCATGGTTGGAATTTAGTAATTTCTCTGTTGCTATCTTGATTGCCCCAATTTCAGCATCATTGTTATGGAAGTACTTTCTTGTTGAAACTCTGGCCGTGTCCCTAGTATTATTTGGGTATTCTATATACACTCCCGCTCCTCCATTTCGAACAGCATTTTGTGCTGACCCATCTGTGTAGACTCGGATCTAGAGGTCCTGTGGATATTCGTCATCAGGGAAGCTGAGAGTGGCTGTTCTGCGCTGCACATTGTTCAGTTCTTCCTTGTCAAATATTTCTCGCACTTTAGTTTGGATTTGTAGTGGTAGTCTATGTGCATCTTTCCATGGTGGTCGTTCTGGAATAGTTGTCAGGGAGATACCAACTGGGGGTAGATCCGTGGTTTCTCTGTAGAGTCTTTTCGCCTGGTGGATAAAACTACTTCTTTTTAACCACCCCGTTGCAAAGTTTTCAAATCGGTTCTTCATAGAGTGGCCTGGCAAGTTTAAGAACATTTCTGCTTGTATTAGTGTTTTCGTATCTCTGCGCTCTCTCAGTGCTTGAATCCTCCCCATTTTCTCCATTGCTACTATAGGGGTTGATCTAATCCCTCCTGTGATGACTCTAAGAGCTTGATTCTGCACCCTGCTCAGCTCTTGTAGTGTGGCTTTTGATGCTGAACACTACGCAGTTGACACGTATTCCAGGTGTGGTCGTATGCTATGTTGCTAAACTTTGCTAAGTATTTTCCCACTGGCTCCCCATGTGGTTCCACTTAGCTTTCTCAGGATGGTTATTTTCCTTCTGGCTTTTGCTACTGCTTTTTTTATGTGTTTTCTCCATGTCAGCCTGGCATCAAATGTTACTCCAAGGTATGTTGGTTCTTTATCTTCCCTTAGGGGTGTTCCATTTATCTGGATGATCCCTGCCTTTTGTTTCGGAGAGAGAGAGAGAGAGAGAGAGAGAGAGAGAGAGAGAGAGAGAGAGAGAGAGAAAGAGAGAGAGAGAGAGAGAGAGAGAGAGAGAGAGAGAGAGAGAGAGAGAGAGAGTAAATAGAGTGGTGCTGCATTTGTCAGTGTTTATGCTGACACACCATCTATCCGTCCATGCATCAAATGTATCTACAGCTCTTTTGGCGATATGGTGGCACTGATGCATGTTCATTTGTGCTCCACAAAACCAGGTCATCAGCGTACATTGCCGCTTTAATTCCATACGGTAGATTATCAACAAGATCATTGATGAAGATTAGAAAAAGTGTGGGGGACAGGACTCCGCCCTGGGGGAACACAGCGATGCAGTAGTACTTTCTTGCTCTTGAGTCCGTCTATCTGGACTCGGGCTCTTCTGTTGTGCAAATATGCTTTCACCCATTTGTACATTCTTCCATTGACTTTACAGTTTCTCAGTTTCCGCAACAGACCTTCTTTTCAGACTTTGTCAAAGGCTTTCTTCAGATCTATCCAAGCACCAGCTTCTTCTCTTGGAATGCATCCTCAATTTTTTGAGAGAGTTAGGTTGTCTGATCTTCCGTAGAGTAGCACTGCCTAAAGCTAGTCTGAAGTGGCACAAGGGTGTTTTCATTTTCAACGTACCACTGTAGTCTGTGATTGATGACCCGCTCAATAGTTTTGCAGAGACAGCTGGTGAGGTTAATTGGTCTGTAGTTGGAGGCACTGGAACTATCTTTCCCTGATTTCAGGAGGGGTATCATGATTGCTTCTCTCCAGGCTTGTGAAACACTGCCTAAAGTCCAGCTCTTATTGAAGATCTGCAATAGCTTTGCTTTGGCTTCTGTTCCTAGGTTCCTGATCATTTCATTGGAAATACCATCAGCTCCTGTTGACTTTCTCATTTTCAGTTTTGATATGGCTAGCTCCAGTTCACTGTTTGTGAAAGGTGCCTCCATGACCTCATGTAGTATGTCATTCTGTGTTATATGCTGCCATTTCACTCGAATCACTTGTTGTTTCTCTGGACTAATTTTGTTATCTTGTGCGAATGAATCTGCAAAATGGTCAGCTGCTTGCTTTCCTGTTAAGACATTTCCGTCTTTATGTATTGCAATTTTTGAGTTTCTCCCTGTGCCCTCATCGTTAAGTTGTTTTATTAGCTTCCACAGCTTCCTTGGGTCTTTTTCAAAGTTCAGTGACTGTTTTCTCATGTCAGAATTTTCGTCTAGCCTACAGCTGGGCCTTTTGAAATTTGGCTTCTGCGTGTTGGTATTTATTGTGGTGCTCTGGCTGGGGTTGGCCTCTGCTTGCCGTCTACACACTCCCACATCATTATGCAACTTTTCCAGTTCACTACTCCAGTAGGGTTTATAATGTTTATAGGCTACTCTTGGTACTGTTTCTCGTGCTACCTGTAGCATGCATTTCCCAAACTCTTCTATTAATGTATTTATGTCCTTCTCAGGGTTCAGGTGTCTAACCAGTATGCTGGTGCGATGTTTGTACATTGCCCAGTCTGCTTTCGTGTAGTTCCACCTTGAGAGTGCTGCCTTCACTTACAAGCTAATTTTCTACACTTAGAAAGACTGGCCGATGGTCACTGCCACCTAGCTGTTTCCCAACAATTCGTGTAATGTTCCACTCCAGGTCTGGTGAATGCTTGCTTGCTTGCTTGTGTTCGTTGGCTTGAGCTCCAACGCGAAGTCCTGTATGTCGTATGAAGGCATCCTGTTGTCCAACATCAGTGTGATGTCATACAGGACCTGAGGTTTGCGTGAGTATCCGTTGTCCCATGTCTGGCTTATTGGTGTGAAGACTGGTGGTTCCTCGCCGTACAGGCAGACACTCTCCGACTTCGGAGGAATCGGCGATCCTACTGACTTTAGCCAGGACCCCGAAGGGACCTGTTGCCCAGGACGCTCGACGAGGACGCATCAATAGGTCTTGGCCAGTATATAACCCGGCCCTGGTGCCTTGGAAACACCTCTGCGTCCCGTCTGGTGAATGAAAAGCCAGGCCAGGTGTAGTTGTAGTGTGCCATGATCTCGAGTAGAAAGTATGTGGGTCTGACGGCTTGTTAATCAAGATGAATCTATTCTCATCCTGCCAGTCTTCCAGTCTCTCTCCTCTCTGGTCCATGTGATCATAGCCCCAGCTCTGCGAGTGACTGTTAACATCGCCACACACAATCATTTTTTCTTTTAATGGTAGTGTGTCCAGTGCCTGTGGGTGGTCATTTGGACAGTATTAATTGATCAGGTGAAGGTCTGAATTGACTGTCTTAAGTTTAAGTGTCTGATATTCAGCCCCTCCCATGTAAACTTCAATTTGGGAAGCAATGATGCTATTTTTTAACAAGGGTCAGTATCCCACCGTTTCGCCTGTCTTTTCGGTCAGATCGGTAACACTGGTAGCCTCTGATTTTAAAGGCTATACTTTCGTTGAGGTGAGTTTGCTGGAAGCAGCAAACGCTTACATTTTCTTTGGCCAAGATGTTTTCTAGTTCTATTCTTTTGTTGTTGTTGTTGACATCCTCCGCATTCCAGTGCATTATTTTAAGTCTTTTAGCAGTTGTCGACATATTTCTTTGCGTTATTGCGTGGCAGCCTGATTTCTGTGGTGCGCCTCCTGGCTGGCTGCCTCCGTCTTCAGCACCTTTCTTTTGCTGGAGTAGATCCCCTTTCCCCGCCTATGGCCACGTCATAGTATCTTGAAGTATTTTCCTTTTATTAGAATTGCAAAACTATAAACTTTACTTGGAAATTGATGAGTGCCGCCATTAGTAACGTGACGTAAACAGGCTCTCCCCGATTGCAACGCATTATCCATACATACATCTGATCAAGAGAACAGGCCAGTAAAGCCGATTATACACATTCCAGATCCCAGACGGAAACAACCACATACTGATGTTTCAGAAATGGAAATTTTGAACGTTGGCAAATCATCCCTTCGTCGCGAAAACTGTATCAATGTTACTTGAAAATACTCAGTTCATGGAAGCTGCCATTTGCACCGTGACATATCTTCAGGTGGTGGACAATTTTTAATATCTTGGGTCACTGATTGCCAAAAATGGTGACACAATGAAAGAATTAAAAGACGAAAAGCTATTGCTCTTCAAAGACTAACACAACCGAATAAATTATGGAGTGTGACAGACAGATCTTCAAAAATTAGATTTTTAAGAACATGATACTTTCCTATTGCAAAACACGCCTGAGAGACCTGGACACATACTAAACAAGCTGAACAACGCATGAATGCCTTTGAATATAAATGTTATAGAGTGATTCTAAAAATATCTTGGATAAAGAAAAGAACAAATGCATCCATACTTCAAGAGCTGAATATTGAAGAAGGTTAGCTATTAAAGACGATAAAACAAAGAAAAAGTAAAATATTTTGATCACTTGAAACGTCATTAAAATGTGGAGAGAACAGTCATGGAGGTGTATATGTCTGGGAAGAGAGGAAGAGGAAGGCCAAAGAGAAGATGGGCTCAGGATGTTGCGGAGAATCTCCAGATGGATGCATCGGACGCAGGACATCTTGCTTATGTTCGTTTTCCGGAAGGTTGTTATGGGAGCGAGGTTCTGCAAAGGACATGCTACTGAAAGAGTTAGTGAATGCATATCAAGAACAGTTGGCACGACACCAGCAACCAAGCTGAAGTACATGTTTTGAGACGTGTGGATATGAGTCATTGAGCATTTTGTAATCACTGCAGAAGTTAAATTAAGTCTTTTAAGCTTAGCTGTTGCATACAATTTCTTAGAATATCGGGGATTAATAAGAAGAAACATATTGAATGTCTATAAGATCTTAACACTAAAGAAATCTATTTCTTGTACAAAAAGTAAAGGGCTTCTTTTCAGGTCATGTTGTTGTTAACAATGTAAATGAACCTAAATTAATGCAACGTTACTGAAAAGGTGTTTACAGGCTAAGGTTCAGGGGCCAAATGAAAAATTCTGGTTGGCGGACATAATATAAACATAACTTACGTTATATTAACGGCACCGTAATAATAACAACTGACTGGCAACTTGCCATCTCGACAGACGATAGTTTGTAAAATCGAGTTATACCTTTCCATAGCAAAAAGCATGTGCTGAATTAAGAGAACATGTATTACCCATGCAGCATGATCCTTCTCTCGGCTTGAGTAGTTTACTCCACAGGAAAGTAACATCAATACATCTGGAACAAAACAAGCTGCAGAAGCTGCCGGATCAGCAAATCTATACGCTATCTGTCCGCCTGCCGGAGCTTCCATTCTAGTCCTGTTGCCTAGCAACGCTTAGGGCCTAGTCTGCCCTGCCATGACATTCAGTCTTTAGGTTGCATTTCCTCTCTTTGGAGTAAGGCTTGTACCCTCCCATATTGCAATCCTCCGCCCGGAGCCTTTGACAAAATGCGGGGTGTCGGGTTTGATGAGCGCCGCCCAACATTCGGCGCTAATAGAAAGCAGGTAGTATCGTCTACTATCATACGGTAGCTCAGTAATATCTGGCTAAGATCTGACTTGATAACAATACGTCAGAAGGAACTACTGGAAATGATAGATACAGTGATTGTAAAAAGTGAAATAATGAGCCTTAGTTTGAATAATAGAAAGACAGAAGCCACCATGATATCATAGAAACAGATTGTGCCTAAATGTGCAAATAAAGTAAATGACGTTATTTTGGAGCAAGTGCAGAAATTCAGATGTCTAGGCACACGGATAACATCAGATGGGTGATACACTACTGAGATAAAGAACAGGATAGGACAAGCAAAAACTGCATTCCATGGGAATATCAATACATGAAGCCCATAAGCTGGCACTCTCCCGCTGTTTATACTTCACCTCGACACCGCAAGGTACAAGAGGAACATGATGAGATGAAATGAGAAAAACTGCATTCTATAAAATCGAGAACGTGGTGTACAATAAGTCATTGTCCTTGAAATTAGAAAAAAGAGTTCTTGCATATTACTAGAAACAATTTTAACATACGGCTACGAATCATGGACAATTAGTAAACAGGCGAAAAAAAGCCATGGAAGCCTTGGAGATGTGATTTTATTAAAAAAAGGTTGAAAATTAATTGGATAGCTAAAATGAACAATCTGGAAAATTTGAGGGAAGCAGAGTCGCAAAGACAACTAACCACAAACATCAGAAAGAAGCAGCTATTGTTTTTTTTTTTGGCCACATTATGAGAAGACAAAAACTGGAACATTTTGTGACAACCGGAAAGATTTGCTGAAAGATAGATAGAGGAAGACAGTATAAGAAGATTCTTGACAGTCTTGTGTCATGACAGGGAAGGGAGTCAACACACGAATTGATTCATGCCGTCGGATATCGCAATTTGTGGAGAGGCATGATCTCCCACGCCAGCTGGCATGGTACTGGATGATGATGAAATAAGGAAAGTATGTGGGGTAAAAGATATTTCACAATTCAACCATTCAACCACAGACGGTATATTGTGTTCCAAAGAAGCTCTACTTGTTAAAAATATTAATGTTAACCAGTTATATATGGGTGTGAAATAAATTAATGGAAGAGAGTCCAGGGACGATGATACAAGAATATTGCCGAGTTTCTGCTACAGCTCCTCAAAATTGCCGTGATCAATGCTGAATGTAAGAGTCTGTCAACTACGCACCTTGTCGGTGAACACATTCAAGTGAATACATATATGTTTGCATATCCTTTACAGGACATCGCTGTCAACATCAGCATCTTTCAGCTGATTGTTGATTTCTTGGCAAGATTACGCTCAGTAGTTTGCCATTGATTTCTGAGCGGCCAGCTCACATGCCCCGTAAGTTACCGACGCGATTCGAACCACTGATGATTCTTACCGTCGTCACGCTACTTACGAGAGTATACGAGATTACGGAGAAAAGTCGCTAATCTCTAAGCCAGGAAGCCGGCATTCAAGTGATTTTTTTTTTTTTTTTGCTTTTTGCATATCCTTTACAGGACATCGCTGTCAATACCAGCATCCCTCAGCTGTATGTCGATTTCTTGGCAAGATTACGCTCAGTAGTTTGTCATTGCTTTCTGAGCGGCCAGCTCACATACCCCGTAAGTTACCGATGCGATTCGAACCACTGCTGATTCATCACGTTACCTAAAAGAGTATACGAGATTACAGAGAAAAGTCACTAACCCTAAGCCACGAAGCCGGCCATTCAAGTGAATGCTGCCCCTAAAATGCGCAGGAGGACATACAGAGCTCATGATCGCATCAATCCATACATGAGCAGCCCATGCCACATCGAGGTTTGTCCTGGCAGAAAAGAAGACGCAGTTCCTGATCCCAAGTAATCTGCTGGAGTTGAGGAGCCAGCCAAGAAGAGGGTGTTCAAGAAGAAGTTCAAGAGACAGAAGTTGTTGCAGAGAGATTAGATTCTCAACATCAGTAACCTTTGCACAGATACAATTACACGGAAAGTTGTATTTTACACAAATGAGTTCCCGAACCATATCAAAAGTAAAATAAAGGATTATTTTACTCGCTATATGCGCATTGGGCATCTGATGTTAGACCCATGTTTTTATCGACCATTCGACGCTAGGTGCGTGATGTGGTCAATATTAAAGCTGTTCTTCTCAAGGCATTTCTTGGTACCCATTTTAGACTGGTTCAGTCCAGGAATCCACAACAATTTTAAAAACTCGCCTCGATGAGGATTCAAACAAATGAACAAACCTATGAACTTCAGGCAAACGTCCAGCCTCTAAGCTACCACGTCATCTTCACAGACTTCCTCCCATTCTTGGTTCACCTTCTTCGTGAATTGAGCTTGTTGACATCTCGATAGTGTCTGTCCTCAAATGGAGCGAGTGTAGGTAAGAAAAGTCTTCTCTGTTCTGTGTATGCTGGTTACTCCTGCAACAAATGTTTAACTGTCATCAGTTCCACCAGTTAGTTGGACTTAAATGTTGGCTTCTCGTCTTTGACATGGGAACGTAAATTACAAGTATCCCAGAAGTCGGAATGGGTTTGTCTGATGGCGATGTACACTGGTAATAGGACAGCTAACAAATACGCAAAAATCAGTACAAGGCACTCACTAGTAGTAGCAACTAATAGTGGTAGCACGTGGGTGAACTACGCTTGAGTTCAAGGCAAGCGAACAAATAATATACTCAATATTGTCTCCTCTTTTTAGTTTATAATTATTTCAGCCTGTTGTGTCAGGTGCGGAGTCTGAAGATTGTTACTGTTTGCCTATCTCACTCTCTATACATCCCATAAATATGAACATCTAGAAAAGTATTTTTAGTTTAAAATTGCATGTCCTTTGCGTTACTATCAACACCGTGTTGATTTTCAAGGCAATTTTAGTTTGCTATTACTATCTGAACGAGAAATTAACGTTCAAGTGCATCTGCTCGTTGCAGTAGGTGCACCCTCTATCACTCTCCCGTCATCAACAAACCGGAAGCTTAAGAAACGGAGCGCACTTACCTTTTCGGCGACGTGACTGCTCTCAGGATATCTGTATCATGTAAACGTAAAGGGTCACATGACATGTCAGTCACCACATTTCTAATTATAAGTATATCGGCAGGCAGGAAGCTGTATTATGTGTGACGTAACATGACGACGGGGAAAACAACACCACACTGCACGTAAGTTTTATGACCCCACCTACCCAAGCCACCCCCCCCCACCCCCCGCTTCTCACCCCTTTGGCCAAGACGTACAAATTGTTGTAAGTAGGGGTGTACATACGTACCTATCTACCTAACAGTCTATCTACTTAAGTACTTATCTACCCAGCCACCCACCCACCCCCCCCCCCCTCCCCCACACACACACACATATATATATATATACCCCCCTCCCCCACACACACACACACATATATATATATATATATATATATATATATATATATATATATATATATATATATATATATATATATATATATATATATATATATATGTAGGGCTTTTGTAAAGCCTCACTACACATTTTATGTAGAACGAATTTGAAAAATGAAGTAAAGTACATGACGTCATCAAAAGATCCAAAATCCATCGTAAAGCAATATGCAGCGAATGGCTGTCGTCTGGTGGAGTATTTCTTTGCACTCCAAACAAAATGGTGTTGTCGACGGAAGAAATAATATTTTTGGCTGAACAAGTGTTTCGAAATGGCGGAAATAACATCGCACGTGTTGCAGAAGGTATTTGAATACACGAAGAGACGTGTAAAGTCATGTCTTGAAGCTCGTGGTAGACACTTCCAACATATGTTATAATTAATACTTCATTGGTACTTTCGAGCTTCCAGAAACCAGCGTTAGACCATAGTAGTAACTATTGTTACTAATTTAATGATAATTTAGTACACACACACACACACACACACACACACACACACACACACACACACAACACACACACAAAACACACACAAACACACACACACACACATATATATATATATATATATATATATATATATATATATATATATAGTAGAAGCACATACATTGGCACCTTGCCGTCTTGACAGACGATAGTTTGTGCTTTAAAAAGGCATAATAACTTTTAACTATGGCGGTAGCGAGTGTGACTGATAAGGCCAATTTGCGCTGTAAATGTCCGTTCACAGTGGGTGCATGTGAACACGTGGTCATTTCCACCATCATGCACCATCTTACGTCTCAAACGCTTGGTGTGTGACTTTTCTGCAATAATTTTCTCCTTTGACTTTATTCCATTTCTGATATTTGCCCTCCATGCAACACGTTCAGCGGCGACTTGCTCCCAATGTGCATTATCAATGCCTGTATCAATCATGTCCCGCTTACACACATCTTTGTATCGTAGTAGAGGCCGACCCTGAGATCTCTTACCCATCTGTAATTCACCAAAAAAGATATCCTTTGGTATTCTACCATCATCCATCCGCCTAAGATGTCCTATCCATCTAAGTCTACGAAGACTGAGCATGGAATAAACTGTCACACAACCTGATCTTTCCAATACTTCAGTATTTGTGATTTTGTCTTGCCACTTAATACCAAGAATTCTTCGCAGACACCGCATATGAAAGCTGTTTAAATTGTTCTCTTGGTGTGAGTAAGTTGTCCAGGTTTCACTGCCATAGAGAAGAGTACTAAGGACACAGGCTTGATAGACAAGGACTTTTGTTTTGGCAGTAAGCTTCCTGTTCTCCCACACTCTTTTTCTTAACCTGTTCATTGTTGTTGCTGCCTTACCAATCCGGATGTTGATTTCCTGATCTAGGGATAATTTGCTATTTACCACCGATCCTAGATATGTAAAATGGTCTACTATCTCTAGTTCGGCGTCGTCAATAAAGATTGATGGTACCCCATGTGCACCTTGTGACATAATCTGTGTCTTCTTTTTGCTAATTGTTAAACCAAATTCAGAACAAGCATTGGAGAATGCAGATAGTAGACATTGCAATTCTTCCTCAGAGTGGGTCGTAACTGCAGCATCATCTGCAAAAAGCAACTCTCTGATCAGTGCCCTCCTAATTTTGGTCTTAGCCTTCAATCTCTGAGCATTGTAGAGGCCGCCATCTGAGCGTGAGTGAATGTATATACCACCATCCTGATCACGAAATGCATATTTCAGTAGAAGTGAAAAGTATATTCCAAAGAGGGTGGGAGCTAGTACACAACCTTGCTTAACCCCACTCTTGATTTCAAATTCTTCAGAAGTTGCACCATCAAACTTGATTTTACCCTTCATGCCTGTGTGGAACGATTCCACAATGGACAGAAGAGTTGGTGGGCAGCCAATCTTCTTTAGTGCCTTGAACAGACCCTCACGACTGACCAAATCAAATGCCTTTGTGAGGTCGATGAAGGCAATAAACAGTGGTTGATTCTGTTCACGGCATTTTTCTTGCATTTGTCGCAATGAGAATATCATATCAGTGGTAGACCGGTTCTGTCGAAAGCCACACTGTGATTCGGGGTAGACTTGATCTCCTAGGACTTGAAGTCTGCGCAGAACAATTCTGGCAAATACTTTTCCAACAATACACAGAAGTGAGATACCCCTATAGTTGTTGCAGTCGCTCCGATCGCCCTTGTTCTTGTACAGTGTTATGATGCTTGAATCTTTGAAATCCTGTGGGACTTGTCCTTCACGCCAGCATAGCTCTATTAGCTGATGGATCTGTATAGTGAGTGTGTCTTGCCCACTCCTGATAACCTCTATTGGAATCCCATCCTTACCTGGAGCCTTGCCAGATGCAAGTTCATTTATAGCACACTTAACTTCTGTTATGGTGGGAAGTGTGTCCAGGTGGTCAAGAGTTGGTAGAGCCTCTATGGCGTTGAGGGCATTATCCGCTAGTTTGGTCTCACTTGAGTAAAGCTCCAAATAGTGCTCTACCCATCTGTCCATCTGCTGTTTCTTATCAGTGATGACTTCTCCAGTCAAGGTTTTCAATGGTGCACTTCTTTTGATCACTGGACCACAGGCTTTCTTTATTCCTTCATACATGCTTCTTATGTCTCCCTTATCACTTGCGATTTGAATGGACTCACATAACTTGATCCAATAATCATTTGCACACTGCCTGGCAGCCTTTTGCACATCCTTCCTAGCTTGCCTTAGCTCACTCAGAGTGTTACGCGTTGGTCTTTCCTTGTTTCTTAAGAGAGCTTTCTTCTTCTTATCAATCAAGGGCTGCAGAGTCTCGCTGTTGGCCGCAAACCAGTCCTGCCTCTTATGATCCACAGTGCCGTAAACCTTTACGGCAGTTTTACAAAGAGTTTCCTTAAGTTTATTCCATTTATCAATTACTGTACAATTTTCTGGTGTATCAGTGAAAGCGTCTTCAAGTTGCTGTTGAAACTGAAAGCACTTTTCAGGATCATGAGTGTTAATAATATTAATCCTGGGGCTAGATTTGTGTTTAGCTGTGTAGATTCTCTTTGGTCTCAGTCTAACCCTTGCAACAACCAAAGAATGATCCGTATCACAGTCAGCACTGTGGTAACTACGAGTCAATGATATATGGTTCAGATGTTGTCTCCGTGTGATGATGAAGTCCAGCTGGTGCCAATGGCCGGATCTTGGATGTTTCCATGTGACCTTATGCATCTCTTTTGTTTTAAAAAAAGAGTTTGTAATACATAGGTCATTACTGGTGCAATGCTCCAGCAGCCTTTGCCCATTTTCATTCATGCGACCGATGTTGTATTTTCCAAGGCACACTGGCCATGAACTCGAGTCCTTGCCCACACGAGCATTGAAATCACCGAGCATGTAAATGTAGTCGGATTTTGGAACTGCCTTGATCACAGAGTCTAACTCCTCATAGAACAAATCCTTCACATCATCAGAGGAATCGAGTGTCGGTGCATATGCAGTAATAATGGTGGCAAACCCACAAGAGGTTGCCAAGCGCAGGGATAATAGTCTTTCATTTCCTCCTGCTGGAATTTCAATCATTCCCAGTAGCGAATTCTTCACTGCAAAGCCCACACCGTGTTGCCTTTTTTCTGCCTGCCCTTTACCCTTCCAGAAAAAGGTGTAGTTGTTTTCCCTGAGTGACCCTTCCTCAGCGAGGCGAGTCTCCTGCAGGCCAGCAATATCAATGTTAAGACGATTGAGTTCGGCATCAATCACAACCGTTTTTCTCACATCGTCAATATTGGTCAAGTCAGTGGAAAATCCTGGACACATGGTTCTCACGTTCCTATAGGTGTCTCCCACCGTCAGAGGCAACGCGTGGCGCCCCATGTCTACGCCAACTGACAAGGACTTATAACCCGTAACAGTTGCCTCTCGCTTTGATTCCGAGACCAGTTAAGACCAGGGATGGAGTTATTGCCTCTCCATAGCACAAAGCCTGGGCTAAAATATAGAGATCATGTGTTGCCCATGCAGCATGATCCCTCTCTCGGCCTGCCTAGTTCACTCCAGAGGAAAGGTAACACCCCTACATCTGGAACAAGACAAGCTGCAGAATCTGCCGGATCAGCAAAGCAATGCTCTAACTGTCCGCCTGTCGGAGCTTCGATCCTAGACCAGTCGCCAACCAAGGCTTAGGGCCTGGTCTGCCCTGCCATGACAATTTTGTCTTTAGCTAGCATTTCCTCGCACCAGGGTAAGGCTTGTACCCTCCCAATTGCGCTCTTCCGCCCGAAGCCGTTGGCACAATGTGGGGTGTCGGGTTTGGTAAGCGCCGCCCAACGTTCGGCGCTAACAGAAACCAGGTAGTACCGTCTACTGTTATACGGTAGCTCAGTCATATCTGACTAAGACCTGACCTCAATAGTAGAAGCAGTATATATATATATATATATATATATATATATATATATATATATATATATATATATATATATATATATATATATATATATATATATATCGGGCGAATGGAACTGCTTGTTGCTATGATAAATTACTCACTGTTTTGATAATGTCCTTAACTTGACTGAATACAATACTAGTCTGAACCTATTTTGTGTGTGTGTGTGTGTGTGTGTGTGTGTGTATGTGTGTGTGTGTGTGTGTGTGTAATTCTGGGAAATTCCTATCCTTGTTGTAAAAAAAATCACATGATACGCAAAGGCATGTCACTGACTTCTTCTTCTTCAACGTTCCGAGCCATTGAGGTTCATTGCTGCAGATACAATCCGTCTCCATTCGTCTCTCTGGTGGACCTTCTCTTGACAGTCATTGATTCCAAGTGCTTGTAGGTCTGTATATGTATTATCTCTCCACCGTCTTCTTGGTCTACCTCGGGGTCTACGGTCATTTATTTCCTGAGTGTAAGCGAGTTTTTGTTTCCCTATTATCTTCCATTCTTTCTATATGCCCCAGCCATTGTAGTCTATTAGCCTTCATGATACCAGTGATTAGCGGGGACTTAAACAGATCATAAATGTCTTTGTTACTTCTTCTTTTCCACTCTCCGCTTTGTGTATCCCTAATGGGTCCAAAGATGCGTCTTAAAATTTTTTTCTGAAAGGTTTGTAACAAGGCTTCGTCTCCTTTCGTTGTACTCCAGGTTTCAGAGCCATACAGCACAACTGGTCTGATCAGTGTTTTGTATATTGTGATTTTGGTGTTACGAGATAGCGCATTTGATTTCAGTAGAAGTTGTAGTGCATAGTATATCTTATTTCCAGAGTTGATTCTAGTTTGTATTTCTTCCCTTTTGAAGTTGGAGCAGTTGAAGATTGTACCCAGGTATTTGTATGTTTCCGTTCTTTTAATGGTAATATTATCTATTTGTATGTGGCCAGAGTTTTTAGCCATTTCGTCTCTTGAAATTACAATATATTCTGTCTTATCTTGGTTGATAACCAGCCCCATCTGTTGGGCTTTTCCCATTAAGTGAGTCAATATTTCCAATGTCTTTTGTTCACTTTGCCCTATAATATCTATATCATCTGCATAACCAAGCAGCTTGGATGTTCCTCCAATATCACATTCCTCCTTTACCTTACTTACAACTTTCTCTAGAGCCAGATTGAAGAGTAGCGGCGATAGTGCATCACCCTGTTTCAAGCCAGATGTTATTTGGAAAGGGTCTGATTTCCTGCCTTTATATGTTACTATATTATAAGTATCTTCCATGCATAGTCTGGACATGTTG
Source organism: Cepaea hortensis (assembly GCA_963921405.1). Taxonomy (NCBI): domain Eukaryota; kingdom Metazoa; phylum Mollusca; class Gastropoda; order Stylommatophora; family Helicidae; genus Cepaea; species Cepaea hortensis. The sequence goes on along the minus strand of OY992885.1, from coordinate 96,007,681 downwards.
ATTAACTTCCTTGGTATTCCAAATTCCTTCATAGCATTCCATAGACTATTCCTATGGACACTATCATAAGCCTTTTTAAAATCCACAAAAATGTTATGGTGATCTCTTTTATATTCCCAATTTTTCTCGGCTATTTGTCGTAAGATAAATATCTGATCTATTGTTGATCTGTTTTGTCTAAAATCCGCCTGGTAGTCACCTAATATGTCTTCTGAATATGGTTTTAGTCTATTTAGTAATACTGCGGATAGTATCTTATAGCTTGTGGACAGTAGTGATATTCCTCTATAATTTTCACATTGGAACTTGTCTCCTTTCTTAAAGATAGGTATCAATAATGACTCTTTCCAGTCATGGGGTAATTCTTCTGTCCTCGAGATTTTTATTATTAGTTCGTATAGCTTTAGATGTAATGCATGGTCACCTGCCTTTATAAATTCAGTAGCAATTCCATCAGTCCCAGTTGCCTTATTGTTTTTAAGTCGTGTGATTACATATAGGATTTCTTCAAATGTAGGTTCTTCAATTTGTGGTTCACATTTTAGAACCTCTTCCTGTGGGAAAGTGTTACTTGGAGTTTCACAATTTAGTAATTCAACAAAATATTCTTTCCATGTGTTGCACATTTCCTCATTGGTATTTATCATATTCCAATTTTTGTCTTTTAAGCCATATGTGTTTTGTTGGTGCCCTCGTTTCATTGACTTCAGTTCTTTAAAAAACTTTCTGGATTCATTTTTCTGGTGATTAGTTTCCATATCTTTGATTATTTTACTCATATATTCTCGCTTCTGCTGTCGGACTATTTTTGTAGCCCCTTTACATTCATTTCTATAATGCTCTTCCTTTTGGATGTTGTTGGTGTCATTTAACCATAAATGTCTGGCATTCTTTTTCCTAATGACTGCTTCTTCACATTTGTGATTGAACCATCTGTTCTTTCTATGCGTGGTTAACACACCGAGACATTCTTCTGCGGTAGATTGAATTGTATTCTTGATGTTCAACCAAGTTTGGTCAACGCTTTCCTCCAAATTGTTTTGCAGAGTTTCAAGTTTTCATTTGATTTCATATGTAAATTTCTCTTTGACTGTAATTTCTTGTTGTTTTTCTCTGTTATATGTTGGGTGTAATATTTGTAATTTAGTATAGAAGGCTCTCTTAAGTTTTATTTTAAATTTTTCTCCAACGAGGAAGTGGTCACTGTGGCACTCAGCTCCTCTATAACTTCTAACATGCTGTATGTTTAATGCATTTCTGTTGTTAATTAAAATGTGATCTATTTGATTATAGGTTCTCTCACATGATTTCCAAGTTTGTTTGTGTATATCCTTTCTTTGTAGTCTGGTACTGCTAATATGCAGTCCTTTGGCTTCTACCAGGTTGATGACTCTCCATCCATTATCATTTGAAGTTGTATGTAGGCTTTCCATATCGGCCACTTTTTTTTTTATTAGTTTTTTTTTGTTTTTTTTTTGCATTGAATTAACTAATTTAATATTTTTGCATTGAAGTCTCCCAGCACAATCAGGATGTCCTGTTTGGGGGTTTCTTCTATGACATCTTCCAGATCATTACAAAAGTCTTCTTTAATAGCATCTTCTTTCTCTTCAGTAGGTGCATGTACATTAATCATCGTTATATTTTTCCATTTACCATTTATTCGTAATATACTAATCCTGTCATTAACAGCTTTAAAGTTTAAAACGTTCCCCCATAACTCTTTTTTGATGACAAATCCTGTTCCTATTTCATGTTTATTTTGGGTGTTTACTCCATATATTATAATCATTCCATTTTGCTCTAAAGTACCCTCTCCTGGCTACCTTATTTTTTGAATTGCTGTTATATCCATTTGATATTCAACCAGCTCCCGGGTTAGATCTTCGGCCGCTCCAGCTCGATATAGTGTCCGTACATTCCATGTTCCAAATCTCAAAAGTCCTTTAACGTTCCAAGGTCGTTGTCCAGATAGGTCAGTCCGAATTCGAGGCTCATGTATCTGTTTCGTAACAAAAATGGTTTTTACAAAGGTGGGGATGTTAAATCCACGCTTCAACCCCCAACCTGGAGGACCAGGGTGTTTCTCTTTGTCTGTTCTCTACCCTTTGACCTGTCCGGCTTGGGAGGCCCTGCTGGTAGCTATGCTACCGCCGGCATAGCTCTCAGAGTCATTGAGAAACTTAAGCTCCCCCACCACGACAAGGTGGAAACACTGACACCTGAATAAAATTGTACAATGAAGATGGTAACAGGAGGCATGAAAGCAACGACAATGAAAGAAATAGAAAAGGTTACATGTCTACAACCAACGCAGGACAGAAGAGATAGCAGAGCACAGCATCAAACACAACAATTTAGACGACAGACAGACCACTCTATGTAGGGTGGCCAGACCTTGTGTAACTGAGAAACAGCGACGTTTTTCCTAGAATAAAAGATGCTGCAAAAATGAATTTTGTCACTCACCATCATGTGCCTTTCCATCAGGCATAAGAGTTCACGTCTCTCTATAGATCTCTGTCCATGGTGTTTCTGATCAACTCTGCTGATGATATTCCTCCATCCATCCATCATGTGCCATGCCGGTAAGCGTGGGCGGTCATGTTTTGCCATCTCACTCGATCACCAGAGTCGTGGATCAGCTCAGTGTTTCTGTCTCGACCATGCCACGAGGCCAAGCCATCCAGGTATTGTCTTCTAGGTCTTCCTCTTGGTCTGTTCCCTTCGATCTTACCAGTTGTCACCAAGTTCTCCAATTCATTTTCTTCTCATAACATGCCCAAACAAATTTTTGACTGTCTACGTCTAATGTCTCTAATCAATTTACGATCTTCATTTGTTTCTTGAAGGACTTGTTCATTGGTCTTTCTGGCTGTCCATGGTATTCTTTGCATTTTCCTCAGAAACCACATTTCTACAGCCATCAGATGTTTTTCAGCTTGACTGCTCATTGTCCAAGCTTCACATCCATATAAAAGTTCAGGTTCTATGTAGCACCTCAACACTCTTTTTCTCGTTTCAATTAACATCTTTTTATTGGTCAGTATGTTTTTCATCTTGCTAAAGGCTATTTTTGCCATGGCGATTCTTTTTCTAATCTCTTCAAGGCATCTCCCATCAGATGTTATTACTGTTCCTAGATAATTGTACCTATTCACTTGATGAAGAATATTCCCATTTACTTGTATATTACATTGTGGTATTTCGTTCTTCCTTTTGACGACCATAATCTGTGTCTTTTTACAATTAAATTCTAACCCTCGTTGTTCACTGTGTGTAACAACCGCATCTATTAAATGTTGCAGGTTCTGTTCATTGTCTGCAATCAAGACTGTATCATCTGCATATCTAATGTTATTGATGCATCGTCCCCCAATGTTGATTCCTTCCATATCTTCAATATTTCTGAAAATACTTTCACTGTACAGGGAAAACAGATCTGGAGATATTAAACATCCCTGTCTCACACCTCTCTTAATAGGCTGATATTGGCCTACTTCATTATCAACTCTAATGGCAGCTTGTTGTTTCCAATATATGTTTATTTTACAAGTCAAATGTCTTTTCCATCAATTTGTCAATCTTCAAGCATCCTTATCATGTCGACATGTCTCACTTTATCGAAAGCTTTTGTGTAGTCAATAAAGGAAAGGCGTAGATCTTTATTTACTTCTATAGATCGTTCGATTATGGTTCTCAGTAAATACACAGCATTTACTGTACCCTTTCCTTCTACAAACCCACATTGTTCTTCTCCTATTTCAGGTTGTATTTTCCTCCTAATTCTTTGCATGATAATTCTTAGCAAACTCTTCGTGATGTGACTCATTATACTAAATGTTCGATGTTGATCACATTCCAAGGCTCCTGCTTTCTTTGGGATTGCAATAAATACAGAATTACATAATTCATGAGGTATATTTCCAGTATCATATATTGTATTAAGCAGACTGGTAACTTTATCTATTTCATATTCTTCCAAAGCATTAATCATTTTGTTGTGACGCTGTCTTGCAAGATTTCATATGGTTAAGAGCATTCTGAACCACCATTTTCAAAATTGCTGGTCCTTCATTATTATTTTGAACATCGTAGTGTTCGTCTCTGTTGTCGTCATAAAGGTGTTTCACGTAATCTGACCACACATCTTCTTCTTCTTTCGTTCGCCTGAACTATGTTTATAACTGCAATGTTGTCTCTTGTATGAATCCAACAGTCTTTTTTAGTTCATTCAGCGGTCCATAGAGTTTATCTTCCACTGATGTCTCTCTAGGCCAGAAGGTTCGCCTGGATATGTTGTAGTTTGGGCAATCCTGGAGTATGTGCTCTGCTGTCTGCAACGCCAAACCACATGTGCACATGGCTGAGTCACCAATCTTGAATTTTGTATACATGTGGTTGCGTAATCTATTGTGTCCTGTTCTGAGGCGCAGAAGAATGACCTGTTCTGGTCTGTCCATAACGTGGTAGTCGCCTTGAGTAAGGTTTGGTGGCCTTCTGACTGACTTGATCATTCTTTTCTTTTGGTGGTATGTAATAGGCACATCAGGTCGTTCTTCTTTTGCTCCTTCCTTAGCCAATCGATCAGCTCTGTCGTTTCCGGGGACTCCACAGTGGGATGGTATCCACTGTATGGTGATCTTAAGCTGACTGCTAAGTTCAGAAAGTAGTGTCCTCAGAACTGGCAATTTCCCAGACAGGAGCGCCTCTATTACGGATTTTGCATCTGTCAATATCACCACAGGTTGTGTACCATGGCTGGTATTTTGTAATTTCTCTGTGGCTATCTTGATTGCCTCAATTTCAGCATCATAGTTATGGCAGTACTTTCCTGTTGGAATTCTGGCCGTGTCTCTAGTATTATTTGGGTATTCTATGTACACTCCCGCTCCTCAATTTCGAACAGCATTTTGTGCTGACCCATCTGTGTAAACTCGAATCCATAGGTCCTGTGGGTATTCGTCATCAAGGAAGCTGAGAGTGGCTGTTCTGCGCTGTACACTGTTCTGTTCTTCCCTGTCAAATATTCCTCTCACTTTTGACTGGATTTGTAGCGATATTCTATGTTCATCTTTCCACGGGGTTCGCTCTGGAATGGTTGTCAGGGGGATACCAACTGTGGGAAGATCGATGGTTTCTCTGCAGAGTTGTTTGGCCTGGTGGATGAAACTACTTCTTTTAAACCGCCCCATAGCTAAGTTTTCAAATCAGTTCTTCATAGGGTGGCCTGACAAGCTGAGACATTTTTCTGCTTGTATAAGTGTTTTTGTATCTCTGCGCTCTCTTAAAGCTTGTGTCCTCCCCATCTTCTCCATTGCTACTATAGGGGTTGATCTCATCCCTCCTGTGATGACTCTAAGAGCTTGATTTTGCAACTTGTCCAGCTCCTGCAATGTAGTTTTGGATGCTGAACACCACGCAGTTGACCCGTATTCCAAGTGTGGTCGTATGCTCTGTTGATAAACTTTGCTAAGTATTTTCCCACTGGCTCCCCAAGTGGTTCCAGTTAGCTTTCTCAGGATGGCAATTTTCCTTCTGGCTTTTGCTACTGCTTTTTTGATGTGTTTTCTCCATGTCAGGCTGTCGTCGAATGTTACACCAAGGTATGTTGGTTCCTTGTTTTCTCTTAGGGGTGTTCCATTTATCTGAATGCTCCCTGTCTTTTGTTTCGGAGAAAGGGTAAATAGAGTGGTGCTGCACTTGTCAGTGTTTATGCTGATACACCATCTATCCGCCCATGCAACAAATGTATCTACAGCTCTCTGTAGCAATATGGTGGCCACTGATGCATGTTCATTTGCGCTCCACAAAACCAGGTCATCAGCGTATATTGCCGCTTTAATTCCATCGGGTAGATTAGCAACAAGATCATTGATGAAGATTAGAAAAAGTGTGGGGGACAGGACTCCGCCCTGGGGAACACCGTGACGCAGTAGTACTTTCTTGCTCTTGAGACCGTCTATCTGTACTCGGGCTCTTCTGTTGTGCAAGTATGCTTTTACCCATTTGTACATTCTTCCATTGACTTTACAGTTTCTCAGTTTCTTCATCAGACCTTCTTTCCAGACTTTGTCAAAGGCTTTCTTCAGATCTATCCAAGCCGCAAGTATCAGCTTCTTCTCTTGGAATGCATCCTCAACTTCTTGAGAGAGGTAGGTTTTCTGATCTTCCGTAGAGTAGCACTGCCTAAAGGCGGTCTGCTGATGTACGTGTTCTTTGATTAGTAAGCTCCTGGATTCTTTTGTGCATTAGTTTCGCATTTTTACTGTTGTGTTGTTTTTCAATTTCTCCGCAATTTTTCTCAAGCCATGTTTCTTTTGACTCCCTACATAAGGTTCTGACTTTCCTGTGAATTTCTTCATATTTAGCAGGACTATTTTTGTCTTCTTGTTTCCATTAGTTGTGAAATTTATTCAGTCATCCATGTCTTACGCCCACTTTCTTTAATTTTGGAATAGCTTTTTCTGCTGCACAGCTGATTGAATTCTTCAGCATTTCCCATTGATCGTCTACATCTTGAAATAGGATCTCTAGATCAGACAATAAATCAAATTTGTTCTTTACTTCTATGTTCAAATTATCTTGTATTTCTTTGTCAGTTTTCAATTTGCACAAGTCATATTTAGGGTTTCCTGCTGTATACTTGACTTTCTGTAACTTTATCCTTAATGTGCCTGTAATTAATCTACGATCACCGTAACTGTCTGCATTTGGAACTGTTTTTACGACTGTTAACGCATTTCGAAACCGTCTGTTAATCAGGATGTAATCTATCTGGTTTTTAATCCTGCTGTCTGGACTGATATTCCTCCATGCCACAGTCTTAACACCATCCAGCATCATTTCGCTTGGTGTGCCTCTTTTCATACAGATCTTTCCAGTCATCACGATGTTTTCAACTTCCCCTCTTCCCATTATATTACCAAAGAATGTTGCTTGTTTCTTTCTTAGAGTTGTATATAATCTGTACTTTCTTCAACCTCTTTCATGCAATGACTATTAGTTAATCTGGCAGTCGAAGGTATTCGCAACATTCATCTCAAGAACCATTTCCCGTTACTTCCAAGTCCTCCTTTGCGTGTTCTTTCAGATTCTGTAATTAACTGCTATACAGCAAAACAGGTTCTATATAGAATTCCAGTATCCTCTTTCTGACATTCAATGATAGAGACTTTTAATGTTTTTGAAATGCAGCTTCTGCTTGACAAATTCTGCTTTTAATATCAGTCGCAAGTTAAAGTGTTCTACGAACTGAAAATCGAGAAACTTTTCGATTTAATTAAATCTGTTATTAGACTGTAAAAACCGGGTCAATTTTTTGGGACATTAAAAACCGGGACTGACCGGAAAACAGGGACATCTGGCAACGTTAACTGTGCATCTGAGGTGTAATGGTCTTTGAAGGGGACGACTAAATTGTAACAATTAAAGATTAGGACAAATTGTATATTTAACATCAACAGCCAAATCCATCTATAACTCACGCAGGTTCCCACATTAGAGACAATGGCGTTTGCCTGAGATGATAGAAAACGTTTCTAATACCGAGGAAAAGAACAAACAGAATGAAACAGAAAGAAGAAATTCTAAACAATGAATTTCCTTAGTGGATTTAAACACAGAAGCCACAAACTATATGTTGCACGATTTATTGACTGCCATATTTCTCTGCATTAAGAAAGAAATGAGAAAAGTGAATATAAACATGTTAGGTATATGTGAGTCCAGATAGACAGGAATGGGAATTATAACATCCGAGGAATATAGAATAATCTATTCTGGTGGAGAGAAACAACAGCGAGGAGTAGCAATTATAATGGATACAGAGGATATTGGACTGTATCAGACAGAGTGTTACTGGTGAAGTTTAGTACAAGACCTTTTGATGTCAATGTCATACAAGTTTATGCACCAACAGCAGACAGTAGTGATGACAGTGTCGATGAATTTTATAGTGATTTAGAGAAAGCCTTCAAGAAATGCAAGCATTCTGAAGTAAATATCATAATGGGTGACTTGAATGCCAAAATTGGAAATCAACAGGACGGATGCATAGTAGGCAAGTATGGACTAGGACAAGGGTCACCAAACTTTTTTTAACCTTTTCACGGCGGGCCGGATAACTGACAAAATGACGAGCGCGGGCCGCATACTCATCTGTACAATACTTGCGTCGAACTCCGTGGCGAAGGTATTACGGGCGCGGTTCGTAATCCCAGTTGCACGTGATTTGGCAGCAGACCGCGTTGCGCTGGTTTTTTACGCGATGGTATGGGTGCCGGTCGTTCATAAAGCAATGGCAAACTACTGAACGTAAACTTGCCAAGACACCAAAAACAGCAAAAAAAGCTGGTGTTGACTGCAAACGTCATGTGAAGGATATGCAACTAACTTTAACAATACTTGCAAGCCAGAACGAAAGCTCTGGGGAAAAAGACGAAAAACGAAGTGCAATGCACATAAAAAAAAAAGACAACCAACATATTTATAAACTAAAACAACGTTATCAAAGAAGACGACGTTAGCACAACGATAGTTACATCAGACCTAGTGTGCACATATGCGAATCTCACCAACTAATCAGCTAAAAAGGTTAGTGAGATTTAAAAAACTGATATTTAGCTTTCAAGATATCATCAATGTTTGGTGTGGAATTGCTGCATCCAGTCAAGAGAATTGCTTTCAAATGTTCATCAGTCAATCTCATTCGATGTGTTGACTCCACATAGTTCATTTTTGAAAATGTTTGCTCACAGACAAAAGTTGTTACAAACACTGATGCCATACCAGCGGCAACTTTCTTCTGTTTCGGAAACTCATCATCAGGTAAGCAGCAGTAAAATTCAACAAGTTTTCCTTCTCTGTGCTTCTCTTTCAACAAGTAATTTGCTTGCAAATCGATGAGCTCCAACTGTAGTCCAACTGGCATATCATCAAGATTACAATCCAATGGATTCCGGAACAGAAGAATGTCACTCTCAATTCTGTCAAGATCTGAAAATCTCTCCAAAAATGCTTCTTCAAGTCATGAATAATTTTGTTTCGGAAAATCGAGGTTGACATCTTCGGCGATTGTAGCGCAAAACTCTTTGAAACATTGAAAATGAGATATGTTTTCCCCTTCCAGTTGTGCTTCAAACAATGACAGCTTTCTCAGAAATTTTTAGAGGTCACAGAAAAGGTTATGCTTTCCCTGAAGTTTCAAATTCAGTTCATTCATGTGAGAAGTGATGTCGACCAAAAATGACAACTTTGACAGCCAGGTAGGATCTGACAGCTATGGATCCGCTCTATCATTTTCAGTGAGAAAAACATCTATTCTTTTCGGAGCGACCTCACTGTTGTGTGATAAAACAAGCCACAGAATTCAGAATCAATTTCTTCAAGAAAAGCCTTGAACTGACGGTGATTGAGTGCATATCCCTGAATGAAGTTCACAGCAGAAACGACTGGTTTCAATTCACAAGAAATATCTAAGTCTTTCCCACAAATTGTTTGCTGATGTATAATGCAGTGTATGAATAGAGCGCCCGGAATTTGTATATCTTCCAACTGAGTCCTGATTCTGCCCCATAAGACCCTTCCTCACTCCAGCCATGTTTTTTCCTCCATCAACTGTAATACCTCGAAGCTGATTCTAATGAAAGTTATAATCTTGCAAAACATTTTGCACTCCATGAAAATGTCTTTTCCAGTTGTTGTTCCAGGCATGCATGTGAACGGATGTCAACTCTTCCGTTTTCTAAACGTCCAAATTGACACCACGAATGAACAGGAGAAGTTGTGACGTAATCGAAAGATCAGTAGACTCATCCAGCGCCAGAGGATGTCTCAGGCCGGATCCGACCCGCGGGCCGTAGTTTGATGACCCCTGGGCTAGGGGACCAGAATGAAAGAGGTTGCAGACTTGTACATTGGGCAAAAAAAGCATGATATGATTATTGGAAACACCTGGTATCAACATCGCCACAACAAGTCCCTAGTTTTCTCACGTATCTGTAGCACTATGTTCTCTCCAAATTCTTCAGTTCTTCGCACAACTGAACTTGCCGAAAGTCTTATAGTTCCAAACAAATCGGCTTTCTCAGGACACAAGTCAATTGCTGCTTCAATCATACACTCATTGATGAAGTTGCCATCAGGAAAGATTTCCCTAGTTCTGCCATCTTATGCACTGTTTTGTAACTTGTGAAGAGAGGTTCTTGTGTTTCTAAACCACGTTTCATGGACTCATATTTCTCAGAGCGTAACTTTCCAAAAATAACTTTGAATATGTTGATAGATGGTTTGTTTCATAGTGACGTCGAAGATTGTACTCTTTCAAAACGGCAACACTTTCCCTGCATATTGCGCAACTGGTTTTTTGTTTTAGTCCTTTGTTTCCACGAAGAAGTACTGCGAAAATTCTGGAAACTGCACAGACAAATGCAAAGAAAAGATCGGCCTATGACAGTGGGAACAATTGATAGAGATGATGGTGTGCGCGTGACAACAGACAAAGAGAAAGGGGAGGCGTTTCTCCAGGGATTTTTAGAGCAGACCAATCATAATGATGCGGACACCAGAGATGCAGTTAGAGAGGAATTATCTGGCACCATGAAGAATATGCATTATGAAGACATCATACGGGTTGAAGATGTTAAACATATTTTGACAAAGGCAAACGACACGGCACCAGGGCCCGATGGGGTTAGGTATAGCCACATGAAGGCTTTGAGCGATGCAGACCTGAAGGAAATGACCGATTGCTTTAACTAGAGCTTTAGGACAGCATCAGTACCGCAGGATTGGGGCACAGCTATCTCATCCCTCTCCCAAAACCATTCAAGGATCATTCAAAGCTTAGTGGCTTTAGGATCAGCACCCTTCAAAATACATTTGGGAAGGTTCTAGAGAAGATAGTCGCTGTCAAGCTGCAAGAGTTCTTGGAAAGGGGGAAGCTTCTTCCAAGAGACCTGGGGAGCTACAGGCCAGGAAAAGATACCTGGTCAAATGGAGCCACTTTTGCCTTTGATGTTTATGAGGGGTTCCAGAGGAGACAGGAAACGATGGCGGTAGCGCTTGATGTCAAGGATGCATGCAATAGAGTTCGATATGATATTTTGAGGATCGTACTGATGGAGAAGGGGGTCAATCCCTGGTTTGTAAACTGGATAGCAGCCGCCCTACATTCTCGCCGGGTTTCTCTCCGTCTGGGTGCATGGACCTCAGAGCCACATATTTTAACCCCGGGACTGCCACAGGGATCAGCAATCTCACCGGTGCTCTTTAATGTGTATACGAGCAATATTGCAAACCTAGAAGCACCAGGGGTTGGAAGGATACTAACATTTGCAGATGATATTCTTGCATACAGGCAGGAGAGAGATAGGGAGCAAACAGCCCAGGAGCTACAGGCAACAGTAGACAATGTGATTGACTGGTGCACTGAAATGAGAGCTGTCATCCACCCAGAAAAGGCAGCTGTTTTGTGGTGCTCTCTAGACAACAGGATTGTGAGAGCTGATGTCCCAAACCTCACTATAGATGGTAGAAGCGTCAACAGAGAGAACAAACTGAAGTATCAGGGAATCACATTTGACAGGAGCCTGTCCTTCAAGGACCATGTGGAGACGGTTGTGACAAGGTCTCAAAAGGGACTCAATGCACTTAAAACTATGGCTGCAATGGACACAGAGCAGAGAATGCATTTCACACTATACCAGCACTTGAGCCTCTCAGTGATTGATTATGGACTAGGACTGCTCACTGTCTCAAAGAGTCAGCTGGTGAGATTGGAGCGCATACAGAATGAAGCGATGCGAGTCATTCTGGGATGAACCAGAGACACCCCAGTTGTGTGTATGCGTTACATCCTTGGTTTGCCGTCTGTTGCAGGTAGGCTCAAGGTGATGCATGCGAAAGCATACTGCAGAGTAGATGCAGACACAGATCACCCGTTGCATGAGGCGCTGGACGCCGTTAAGGGTCAGCGACTGATAAGAGGGAAATCATGTATGGCTCAGGCGGAGGATACGATTAGGCAGGTGTGCCCCTTGAAGAACATTAGGAGAGGAGAAGAGTGGGTCAGAGTGTCAGCGGAGCAGTCAGTCAGACTTGTGCAAAGTTATAATCACATTGAGCCGGGAGTGCAGGGAGTGGCCAGCAGGGGCTACGGAAGTGGAAATCCAGCAACTAATTCAGGATAATTCTCGCTCAGGTGATGTCGTTTGGTGCAGGAGAGCCTGGCATATGATACCACAACATCTAGCTTAAGAATGGAGGTGGAGGCGGTCAGTGCAGCTTTCCGCTGGATGGAGAATACGACACACACATACATCGTGATTGTAACTGACTCAGAAAGTATGCTGAGTAGGGTGAAGACAAGCAAGCTTCGTGCAGAGTGGCTTGCTTCGCTTCGGAAGTCACGGGTGACAAGCATCGTCTGGATCTTTTCTCCGGGGTATGCCGGTGTGCTGGGGAATGAACAGGCGGACAGATTGGCTAGCCTGGCGAAACTTGGTGGAGTATTGATGCATGACAAAGCAGATGTGGTTGCGACCTTGTAGGATTATGTGTACACCTCGGAGGAGCAAATGGATCACCATGGTCTGGCAAGAATGCAACAGCGAGGTGTGACGAGGGGATCTGGCCGACGATCAACGCTCATAGGAAAGGCGAGACGGACATATAATCAGATTGTTACTGGTACTATTAGTGTTGGAACTCTTCGCTGGCTGCTGAGGATGGGGACTGAGCGCTTATGGGAATGTCCCGAATACTGTGATGTCGGTTCCTAAATTAATCAGTCAATCAATCAATCATTAATGGAAGATTTAAAAATGCATTAAAAGTCGCAAACACTATACCAAGCGCTACCAGCTACAGCAATATTTATATGAAATTATAGAAGGTTAAGTATACATCAAGGAACACACAATTTGATCTATGTGCACTAGAGAGTGAGGAGATAAGAGATAAATTCAACGTAGAGGTCAAGAACTGATTTTGTGCATTGTCAGATGTGAAAATATTAAGGAAATCAGTCAACCAAACTGCAGAAACAACTATCATAAAATGAAGATGAAGGGAGTAAGAAATGGATGACGGAAGACATCTTAAAACTCATGGAAATAAGAATAAATAATAAAAATAACCATGAAAAATATGAAGAGATTCACAGGAAAATATGAAACTGTGCAAAGAAGTAAAAGAAGCATGGCTTGAGGAAACTTACAGGTACAATGGAAATCAACCCAACATCCGGAATACAGTATTAATACACACAAGAATTAATGACCTCACTAACAAAAGAAGACACACATCAACGGGTTGCCTACAAACCAAAGATGGCAAAATCATTACAGAAAAAGATCAAATTTTACATGCGTGGTCGGATTATGCGAAAAACTTTATGATGATACAAGAGAAGAGCAGTATGATATAAGGAATAATAATGAAGGACCATCAATTTTTAAGATGGAAGTTCAGAATGCTCTTAATCATATGAAAACTGGCAAGATCCCAGGTCCACATTAAAACAGAAATGATAAATGCCTTAGAAGAATATGGAATAGACCAGATCACCATACTGCTGAACACAATATATGATACTGAAGATAAACCTCCCGAATTATGTAATTGTATATTTATTGCAATTCCGAAAAAATCTGGAGCATTGGAACGTGATCAACATTGAACAATTGGTATAATGAGCCATATCACCAAGATTTTGCTACGTATCATCATGCCAAGAGTTAGGAAGAAAATACAATCCGAAATATGAGAAGAACAATGTGGGTTTGTAGAAAGCAAGGGTACAGTAAATGCTGTGTATATGCTGAGAACATTAATTTTACAGAAGTAAAGAAAGAAATAAATGTTTGCGTTATTGACCACACAAATGTTTTCGATAAAGCTCTTCAACATGCCAACATGATCAAGATGCCTGCAGATCTACAAATTGATAGGAAAAACCTTAAACCTGAACACTAATATATATTGGAAACAACAAGAGACAGGAGGCAGGCAAGAAGACACACACACACACACACACACACACGTATATATATACATATTTGCCTACATACATACATACATACATACATACATACATACATACACACACACACATACATACATACATACATACATACATACATACATACATACATACATACATACATACATACATACATACATACATACATACATACATACATACATACATACATACATACATACATACATACATACATACATACATACATACATACATACATACATACATACATACATACATACATACATACATACATACATACATACATACATACATACATACATACATACATACATACATACATACATACATACATACATACATACATACATACATACATACATACATACATACATACATACATACATACATACATACATACATACATACATACATACATACATACATACATACATACATACATACATACATACATACATACATACATACATACATACATACATACATACATACATACATACATACATACATACATACATACATACATACATACATACATACATACATACATACATACATACATACATACATACATACATACATACATACATACATACATACATACATACATACATACATACATACATACATACATACATACATACATACATACATACATACATACATACATACATACATACATACATACATACATACATACATACATACATACATACATACATACATACATACATACATACATACATACATACATACATACATACATACATACATACATACATACATACATACATACATACATACATACATACATACATACATACATACATACATACATACATACATACATACATACATACATACATACATACATACATACATACATACATACATACATACATACATACATACATACATACATACATACATACATACATACATACATACATACATACATACATACATACATACATACATACATACATACATACATACATACATACATACATACATACATACATACATACATACATACATACATACATACATACATACATACATACATACATACATACATACATACATACATACATACATACATACATACATACATACATACATACATACATACATACATACATACATACATACATACATACATACATACATACATACATACATACATACATACATACATACATACATACATACATACATACATACATACATACATACATACATACATACATACATACATACATACATACATACATACATACATACATACATACATACATACATACATACATACATACATACATACATACATACATACATACATACATACATACATACATACATACATACATACATACATACATACATACATACATACATACATACATACATACATACATACATACATACATACATACATACATACATACATACATACATACATACATACATACATACATACATACATACATACATACATACATACATACATACATACATACATACATACATACATACATACATACATACATACATACATACATACATACATACATACATACATACATACATACATACATACATACATACATACATACATACATACATACATACATACATACATACATACATACATACATACATACATACATACATACATACATACATACATACATACATACATACATACATACATACATTCATACATGCATGCATGCATGCATGCATGCATACAGACAGACAATCAGACAGACACGCACCATGCACGCACGCACTCACGCACCATGCACGCACGCACGCACGCACAATCAAGATGTCAGATTTTACGGTGATCGTTGGTAACTCTTTAGAAACTGACTTAATTATATTGAGTATTTCAATTATTTTATACAGGCATAAATGAAATTGTAGGTTACGGGTGGCAGTTGAATATTATTCTTTGAAAGAAAAGCCAGTTGTGTTATTTTCAGTGACAGGGTATGTTTCTGAAGTAAGTGTTTCTTAGAAAGATACAGATTCTTATTCTGTCACTCTTTATTCCCAACTAGGGCACAGGCCCTCAAGTAACTCACTCACTCCATGCCCTCCTATCCTTAGTTGTCCTATTTAGCTCCCCCACATTTTATTCATTTCTGTCTTTACTTTCCTGTCCGTGTCTTCTAATTATTTTGCCCTGTGGTTTCCAGACAAAGACCTTTCTAGTTATACTATTCTCGGGTTTTCAATTATGTTTTATCCAGCGCTAGCATCTTTTCTTCACCTCTTGGTTCACTGGCATTTGTCTAGTTCTCTTCATGATCTTTAGATTGGCGATTCTGTCATACCATTTTATTTCTTCTGTTTTGCGTAACACCAATTAGTGAATTATTTTATTTGGAATAATTTTCATTGTTCTCCATATTTCGGATCCATACAGTGGCACCAGTTTAACATTACAATTTAATATTCTAATGTTGTTGCTAAGTTTAATTTATTTTGGCTTCTACAAATTTCCTACTGCTATATACTTTCCTCTAGCCTTTTGTATTCTTAGTCTGGATTACTTAATGAATAAGTTTGATTTATCACACTTGAATAGAAGACAAACAAACAAACTAGACGTTATAAAGATTTGTACATATCAGTCATGGCACAGGTAACCTTTTGCAAGATAGATGACTTAACAATAAAAAGCTGTCACTTGCAGTGAGAAAACGTGTTGAAGTCTTTAGAAGAACCTGTGCTGTTCTGTACATGTGAGGTGTGGACAGTGAGCAGATAGGCTGAGAGACACCTGGTGGCCATGGATGTGGGGGAAGGTAGATGGATGAGATAGATGGACACATCTTAAAAATAAACAGGTGAAGGTCGTGGATTGAAAGGGTAGGTTGATGTGGGCAGTATAGACTTATTGTGGGAGGATGGCAGTGTAGGTGTGGTTTCTGAGAGAGGTCAAAGAGGGACAGTTCTTCAAGAAACAAGCGAAAACTGAGGATTGACAGGATAGGTTGATGTGAGCAGTCAAGAATTTTTTGGGCATTTGCGGGAGGGGGGAACAGACTGGTGGCAGTGTAGGTATGGTTTCTGAGAGAGGTCAAAGGCAGATGGACCGAGGTTAGTTATTCAAGAAACAAGTGAAGACCGAGGATTTGAAAGGATAGGTTGAAGTGGACGGTCAAGATGTTTTGGGCATTTGTGGGATTGGTGAATGGACTTGTGGTAGTGTTGGTGTGGTTTCTGAGAGAGGTCAAAGGATTGGGCAAAGGGACAGTTCTTCAAGAAGAGGGTGATTGCTGAGGACTGAAAGGATATGTTGACGTGAACAGACAAGATATTTTGGTCTCGTTGTGAGAGGGGGGGGGGGTGGGGGGGGGGGGGGGGTTTGGAGGTTTGGTAGTGCTAGTGGGAGGGGAGAGAGATACCTAGATAGCTTAGGCACATGTCATAATCGGGACAGGGCCACAGTTCAGTCTGTCTGAAATGGTCGGTATCACCAGAATGTATCGCAAACACATTATTTGGGTGTCTTTTGTGCTGCACCCCAGAATCACCCTCATGGCTTCATTCTGTACGCTCTCTAGTTTCACTAAATGACCATTTGAGACAGCGAGGACGTCTATTCCATACTCTATCACTGAAATGATCAAGTGCTGAAAAAGTGAATAGCATTTTCTCTCCGTGTCCCTTGCTGCCATACACTTCAGTGCAATCAACCCCCTTCTTGTAACCACAACCTCAACATGAAGGATAGGCTTCTATCAAAAGTGATTCACTGGTGCTTCAGTTTGCTTTCTCTATTCACATTTCTCCCATTTATTGGGAGATCAGCTTTAACAATCCTATTGTTAAAACAGCCGCAATCCAGTTCACAAACCAAGGAGAGACTCTCATCTCCACAAGAGCGTATATCAAAATATCATATCTGACTTTATTGTACGCATCTTTGACATCAAGTTGCTGCCACCGTCGTCGCTTGTCTGTTTTTGAACCCTTCATAAACACAGGCAATAGTTGCTGCATTTGACTAAGTAGATTTCTCTGGCAGGTAACTTCCCAAACCTTTCGGGATGAGCTTTTTCCTTTCTAAATATTCCTGAAGCTTAACATCACCGATATTCTCCAGCACCTTGCCAAAAGTATGCTGTTGGGTGATAATCCTGAACCCATTTAGCTTTGAATTATCTTTGCCTGGCTTTATAAGTGGTGTTAAATAGCTGTTCACCCAATCCTGGGGTACTGATGACGTCCTGATGCTCAGGTTAAAGCAAGCAGCCATCTCCATGCTTGCTAGCTTGATTGCATTCGATGGCTGTGAAATCCGGCGCAAAGTCCTATATGTCGGATGAAGACATCCTGTTGTCCAATACCAGTGTGACGTCGTACCAGACTGAGGTTTGCGTGAGTAGTCATTGTCCCATGTCTGGCTTGTTGGTGTGCAGATGGTGGTTCCTCGCCGTGTAGGCAGATACTCTCCGACTTCGGAAGAATCAGCGATCCTACTACGTTAGCCAGGACCCCGAAGTTACCTGTTGCCCAGGACGCACGACTAGGACGTGTTAGTAGGTTTTGGCCAGTATAGAACCTGGCCCTGGTGCCTTGTTAATGCCTGCGTCCCAGCCATATCCATAAGGTCTCCATCACTCATATCCCTCGTGTGGGCATACCTAACTCCATCGGGCCCTTGTACGGTGTCTTTTTATATTCAAAAGTGTATATGAGCTAAAGTAGCCTTTAGCAATGCCACAGCGCCAAACCGATGCACCTTGGTTTGGCCTGTTAAAGCAGTTTGACTCTGGCAAATGCCGGAACTCTAGCAAGACAAAGAGAGCGGAGGTCAGTTTTTGTGTTAGCAGTCAGACAGCGTGGTTCGTGCTGATGAGAGATGTGGGCAGAAGAGCTATTTCTCCTCACTGATATTATTTTAGTCATTAGTACCAACCACTGAGTTAGTATGGTTTATACTGTTGTGTTGAGATTATTGGTATTTAGAATTCACTGATGCCTGGTGATGTAATTTACACTGTTTCACATTGTAAGTGATGTATGAATAGAACAAGACTATTTTTTTTATAGTGGTACTCTTCAGGGATATAACCAGCAGTTTAGGTTTTGGGGGCAAGGTCCCCAAAGGTGACATAATTGTTTATTTTGGTGCGTGTTGAGGGTTGTGCTCCCTGGCTAGGAAATTGTTAGGGCATGGAAGTCTAAGGTGACTACTTGTTCATAAAGTGTGCCAGGAGTGTGAGGTACAGTTGTCAAGATAACAGTTAAAGAGGGGAATTATAAAATTTTTGTATAATTGTTAGTGTAACACTGCTGACACTCAGGTGTCAGGGAACTGTTTCTCCCTGTTGGTGTCACTATTTTTGGTAACACTGCTTATGATATTAGTTTCCTCATGAATAACGCTTGGTATCAATGTAAAGGTGACCTGTATATGTATATGACCATGATTTTTGTTATCTGATGATGTAAATTTTTGGGGTATTTTACTTTATAGGCAAGGTCGGATTAGGATGGGACTATCTTTTTGGGGTTTTGATTCGGTTAGGAGATAGAACCAGCGGTTCCCATACTGGGGCAGTGGCACTGAAGATGACCGGTTTCTTTTGAAAGTTGAATCCCCTGACTTAATATGTGTTTCCCTTTGCAATCGGAACTGATTCTGTTTTTGTATTGCGGATGGTTGGCCAAATGAAAAGGAATTTGCATTCATGTTTGTTGAACGTGGCATCTTGATAACCGCTCGTGTATGGAAATCATTCATTTTTTAAATTGAGGTTGTTGACATGATTATTGAGATTTGGTGCATGTCTAGGTACATATTTATGAGATTTTTGTCTCTATGTAGTAACTGCATTTGTCATTTTGATGACTGTTTATGTGTAGATGTCATTGATTTATTATTTGATTGATCATTATGTTTTTGGATGGGGTCCCATTTGACATAGATTTTTTTCTGCCTTTTGTAATTTTGATGACTGTTTATGTATACATATTCATTGGTTTCTTGATCGATTGATGATTATGTTTTTGGGTGTGGTCATATTTGACATAGATGTTTTTTGCATTTGTCATTTTGATGATGGTTTATGTGTAAATGTCATTAATTGCTGGCTTGATTACTGATTTTGCTTTATGATGTCGTCACTGAACACCAATGATGTTTTTGGGGAACTAACTTGATGTTAGTTGTAAAGATATAGTTGGGGTGAGGATATACAATAGTATATTCTTTTGCTGGGTCGTAAAAAAAATAGGGGGTTGGATATGTCACAGCGCCGAACCGATGCACCTTGGTTTGGCCTGTTAAAGCAGTTTGACTCTGGCAACTGCCGGAACTCTAGCAAGACAAAGAGAGCGGAGGCCAGTTTTTGTGTGAGCAGTCAGACAGCTTGGTTCGTGCTGATGAGGGATGTTGGCAGTGTGCCCTGTTTCGGCTTGTTGATAGGAACAAAAGTGCTGTTCTGTTGTTGTCAGATGTGGGAACAATTCCCTGAACTGATCTGTGGTCAAACTATGACATAGGGGAAAGCCGAGAGGCTGACTAGTTGTCAGCAGGCCTGGGTTCATAGTGGGGTAGTAATTTGTGTCACAACTCTTTTGTTTATGTCGCGTCTTAGGATTTATGTTGTGTAACTTATGTTTTCTTAGTGTCTTATTGTTGTCTGTGTCAAAGTCCTTTATTGTGTCATTCTACTCAGCTACTGTTTGGAACACCTGTGTTGTGGTACTTGGTGTACCCTGTTGTCTTAAGTTCTGGTAGCTAAATAGGGCCCCCCCCCCTGGTTGATGTTTGATATATGCAGTTGTCTGTTGTATCTGTTATTGAATGTAGTATTCAATGTGTTTGAACACAAATTGTTACCAAGGTTGTAGTATTTGATGAATAAAGAGCTAATTTTGTACTGTGCTTGATTTGTTTGTTTAGTCCCTTTTAGTTTTTACAACCACTATTTCTACCTCAGTCTAACACCTTAATTCATTGTTTGGACCTCAAATATGACAGTTATTGTCAAGAGTTGAGGCCCCTGCCCAAGATCTCGTATATTTTCTTATCTAATTACTATCATCTTTTTTGTCAGTTAAGGGCGGTGTGAGATTCTCTCTTTTTACTCCTTTAGCCATAACGGAGTCAAGAGTTACTCTCTACCTCTCAGCACCGTAGCAAAGGAAACATCAGTCTTTTCCCCTTTGTGTCTTTTCCCGTCGGCTACAGCAAGATGAAAAACATTCTGACCAATAAAATGATGTCAATTGAAACGATAAAAAGAGTGTTGAGGGGATACATAGCACGTGTTCTTCTGTTTGGATGTGAAACTTTTACAATGAGCAGTCAAGCTGAGAAACATCTGATGCCCGCAGAAATGTGGTTTCTGAGGAAAATGCAAAGAATACCATGGACAGATAGAAAAACCAATGACCAAGTACTACAGGAGATAAATGAAACTCGTAAATTGATTAGAGAAATTAGACGTAGACAGACAACATTTTTTGGACATGTTATGAGAAGAAATGGATTGGAGAACTTAATGACAACTGGCAAGATCGAAGGGAACAGACCAAGAGGAAGACCGAGAGGAAAATACCTGGATAGCTTGGCCACATGGCATGGACGAGACAGGAACTCTGAGCTGATCCACGACTCTGGTGATCGAGTATAATGGCGAGTCATGACCGCCCACGTTTTCCGGCATGGCACTTGATTGATTGATTGATGTTTGATACATTTATAGGTAATTGATGACATGGAACCCTGTTTCAGTGTCATCACGGCATCTTTTGGATAAGTTACTAGGTCTGTATGACCACAGGGCACCTGAGAAGTTATGTGGTCAGTACTTACCAGACTCAACATTTAACACACAAAATGGCAGCATGTTAAAACTGGCAGAAGCAATCGCCATTAATTCACAGAAGTCAATTTTGTGCAAATAGAAAGACATGATAACGAAGATACAAACAATAGATTGCACGATTTATTGCCTGGCATATTTCACTGCATCTCGTCAGGTACATACTGCAGAATTCACACAACTTAAAGTAAATTAACTTGATGAATCCTTCAAGCTGAAATATACACATGTTCGCACAGTAATATCACAGTAATGGAATTTGAAACTCTGAAGAATGTCTTAAACCTGTATGGGTACTCCAAGGACTTATAAAGGCCACTGCCAACAGCCCAAACCAAAACCAGACGAAACTACAGGCTCTAAACTCAAGGTATTCATCCAGCTAACCTTTCGAGGGGATGACGTAATGCGTCTACAAGACCGCTCACTACAGCAGTAGGCCGAACATTATGTGCTGCAACTCCAGTCATTAGGTATAGAACCACATAGATTCCCACACCAGTAGTAAAAGAGCATGTTCCTCTGTAAGCCAAAAACAATTGTATTTACCAATTCACATGTAGGCGCCAGGCTTCCTACATCGGCAGAACAGAGCGGCAGCTGAACAAAAGAGTGTCAAAACACATACCTCAATGGGTCGACAAGATACGACACACAGGCGATGTGTACCTAGTGGGGGACGACACACCGGAAGCTTCCCGCGTCATCAATTGCTAGGCAAATTCTCGAAAGCGGTCATGTGATTGACAGAGACATCGCATTTCGCGTGTTGTTTAACACACAAAATACTCGCTTGTTAAAGTTTGCAGAAGCAATAATTTTCAATCAACGCAAGCCAGATTTGTGCAAACAGAAAGACATGTTAGTCAGCTTAAAATTACCGCGGTAGACAATTAATGATAGTTTAAAATTACTGTTGTAGACAATTCAGATTACTGTGAATATGTGTGCGGTATATTTAATCTTGAAGTATTTATATAATTACTTTAGTTTGTGTTGTATGATTTCTGCAGTATATACCTGACGCAATGCAGTGAAATATGCCAGGCAAAAAGTCGTGCAATCTATTGTGTGTGGCTTCATTATTCAAATGTTCTAGTCCTCTTATTATTAGGCAGGGTCCATGCTAGAGCTGTACAAATCAGAAGTCCCGCCTCATGGGAAATAATAAATTACCACAAAGTCAGCAGACGAGATCTAGCCACAGTACTGCCACACAGCTCAAAGACGTAGGTTGATGTGGTTTCAACTTTCACTAGAGAAAACTTTGTTTGGCATGAGTTTGGCTATTGCAGAATCAGTTGTATTAAATCATCGCATTCCCATTAAATACTGTCATCTACTGCCTATAGTACCTTGCAGTGTAGGACAGGAAGGAAAAGGGGGGGGGGGAGTCTTGAGCCTGAGGAATTAAGGCTGCCTGGCTAGTGCAGTCGTCATTAATTGTGCAGGTTATAGGTTTTTCCTTTTCCCCTGTCAGAAAAAAAACTCACACCTTACCGAGGGTTCGAACCCTGGTCTACCCGCATTTTAGCCACTCGGCCAGCCGCTCCTCCCATTAAATACATAATTAGAAAGATTTAATATTTTACAGAAGTAACAATGCGGGAATTTGGAATACCAAGGAAGTTAATGAACATGACCAGACTATGCATGGAAGATACTTATAATATAGTAACATATAAAGGCAGGAAATCAGACCATTTCCAAATAACATAACAGGGTGATGCACTATCGCCGCTACTCTTCAATCTGGCGCTAGAGAAAGTTGTAAGGAGGGTGCCATGGACCGATATTAGGTAGACAGCGGTAAACGGATGTAGTGAGAACAGGTTACATTTATAATGTTCCAGAATGTGCAGAAAACAAAGGCGAGAGTAGCCTAACCATGTAAGCGCCACAAAAGATCCAATTACGAATCTGGAAGTGGAACTCTGTGCCTACAATCCGAGGGTACCGAAAAAGCATGCGGAGACTTTCAAAATGCCAACAAATAATTACCATCCCAGGGCACCAAAAACAGAAAAGACACTAAGGGCAGTTGCAGGTGCCGCACAAAAATATCTCCCAGATTCAGGGGATATATCTATTTCATCTTCTGAAGAAGAAGAAAATTTACCTCAGCCGGTAAAGTCAAAAAAGAAGGTAATGCCCCGACAAAATGATACAGTCGACTATACCGAATTAGGGTGGCAAGATAAAACCCCACCGAAAATATCTAAGGTATGCTATACAAAAACTGACAGACCAAGTAGAAATTGGAGAAAGTCAGGAGTATCTAAAACAAACATAAAGAAACGAATACAAAAAATTAAAATAACAAACTGGGAAAGATATTGGAGAGGTATAGGCTTAACAGAAGACGAGATAGAAGACAGAAGACAACACATAGATGAACACAATACCAAAAGATAACGATTAAAGATACCATGAACTGCATATAACAGCCTATCATTAATATATGTTAATGGCAGTTCAGTGGAATAAACACAGTTATTTTATTATACTTGAAATGGTGATATTAATTAAGGTAATTTTGATTGATACGCATGTACATCTGTCTAAAAGTACCTTATGATCTTAATTATTTTGTTGAAATAGATTAAGCAAACATCACTATGACACACATTTAAGACACAACAGCAACAGAAGAATATCCCTGTAAATAAACATCCAACCTTCAATTTACTTAACATCATAAAGTCGTGTTACTCACTAAGACACATTCATATGTAAATACTTACATTACCATCTAATACATATTGCAATGATGATAACAATAGACTGTTCCAACATGTGATAGTATGAGTTTTCACACACATGATTGATTATATGACAGTTTCTACATGTACAGATTATGTGTCCATAACAAAAGACTTAATAGTAGATCTTTTTCAGCAATAATGAACGGTGAAAGAAAGACCAATCAAGATTATTGCAGAAGACACAAATCAGAATTTATAACAATGGTGGCAACAAAAACAACACGAAGCAACAACAACGGCCAACAAACAGATTGCAAGGAATGACACGAGTGTATGGTGGTATATAATTTTAATGCTGATGCTATAATAGATAAGCATATATAGCACGTTGATAATTGAAGTCAATGTCACTTTTTAAATTTTCTTTCAATTGATAACATTGCATGAATATATCAAATATGTCAATGAGATTTATTGCTATTAATTTTATGCTCTGATTGACATATGCCATGTTACAAATGTAAATGCATTTTTATATCATATTGCTATTGGTCAACATTATACGATTTAAAATATCAACACAATGCCAAGAGACAGTATTGCAGTCGAATGACTGAACTCAGAGATAGAGAGAAACCTTCACAAGAAAGAAAAAGCCTTGTTAAGGAAATGGAAAACATGAGATAAGGAACAGAAAGTGCATGAAGATCAGCCAGTAATGGTGATAGATGATCAAAGTATTATAAACTTTGACAGACACAGACATTGATAAAGGAGTCTACATCATACAGATATATCATCAGTAGGATAAAATTGCGGTTATAAAATTAAAAAACAACACCTATTACGAAGAAGAAGTAAACACCCTAGACAAAAGAAATACTATAAGTAAACCGCAAAGAAGCAACTGCGGAGGCAACAACCCCACTTGTGATTGTATAAGCTAAAGTAAGTCAAACGGTAAACCCAAATGACAAATGATAACCACAGCGGTATTGAGGTCATAGATATATTGGTCCTATTCCACAATACCGAATATAAATAAAAATACAGATGGTCATGGTACCTATTAACCACGAATGTCCCCTCATTCGGGCGTAATGGCCTTGATAGGTTTGAGGATGCTTGTCTACAGGGCAAATGAGGGACTACCATGGGGAGGCCACGGGACCTTATGAAGCTCATAGTATGTTAGCCCAGCCCCCCGCATAGGCTGGGCTACACGTCGTCTGAGGGGGGAGCAGATTGATAGGGCGTGTCTGACTATAATAATAAATTTCTTTTTCATTAATTTTGTGCAGTGGTTAATGGAATGCCATACCGTCACACTATCAGAGAAAATAGGTACGTGGAAGTACATCAGTATACAATATAATTATGAAATGCCTACCAATATCGCTACATGTCATAAGAGTGAAAAACCGAAGAGACTATGAAAATGGATACACCATTTTAAAAAAACAGTGGGGGGGGGCATAATGCCATGGACCGATATGAGGTAGACAGCGGTAAACGGATGTAGTGAGAACAGGTTATCAAAGAAGATGAATTGTCATCGGTGAAAGCAGTTCACGCGATCACGATGAACAAATCCGCATGAAGAAATCGAGAAAAGTCGGTGAGCAACTGATGATGATGTTGTAGAACAAAGGGAAACCATTCAGAGAAGTTGCGTATCACGTGACAGTAGTTGTGTGGTACACGGGAAGGACACGGCTGGACAAGGTTACTCTAGCCAGGGTCCCAGTAGAGAGAGGACGTGAAACGAGTGTCGAAAGTGAAGCGAGATGAATTCAACAGTGCTTTCGTATCTGAACAACACTTCAGTCGGATGGCCAATTGAGTAGCCATTGCAGTTCAGTGACGGCGTGCCAAGGGGCGATTGAGCAATGACCCATGCCGATTTCAAGGGCAAGTGACTGTAAGTTGACCATAGATTAGCCATTGTATAGCGGTGTTTTAGAACTACGAACAGTGATTAGACGTGCGATATACTTATTGCATGACACCACGCACCTTTCGGGAATGATTGATGTTATGTGCGGCGATCATTGTTTATAATAAACACCGAAGAATGGCAAGGACATGGAGTTGTTCACTGTTTCCATGTGATGAATGTTCCTGTTTATTTCTGTCACTGCGGCTGAACAAACGAGCCTGCAATCAGCTACATGGTAGAGGGTACATGAGGAATGTGATATTGGAGGAACATCCAAGCTATTTGGTTATGCAGATGATATAGATATTATAGGGGAAAATGAACAAAAGACATTGGAAATATTGACTCACTTAAAGGAACAATCCCAACAGATGGGGCTGGTTATCAACCAGGATAAGACATAATATATGGTAATTTCAAGAGAAGGAATGGCTAAAAACTCTGGCCACTTAAAAATAGATAATATGACCATTAAAAGAACGGAAACATACAAATACCTAGGTACAATATTCAACTGCTCCAACATCATAAGGGAAGAAATACAAACTAGAATCAATTCTGGAAATAAGATATACTATGCACTACAACATCTACTAAAATCAAAGGCGCTATCTCGTAACACCAAGATAACAATATACAAAACACTGATCAGACAAGTTGTGCTGTATGGCTCTGAAACCTGGAGTACAACGAAAGGAGACGAAGCCTTACTACAAACCTTTGAGAACAAAGTTTTAAGACGCATCTTTGGACCCATTAGGGATACACAAAGTGGAGAGTGGAAAAGAAGAAGTAACAAAGACATTTATGATCTGTTTAAGTCTCCTCTAATCACTGGTATCATGAAGGCTAATAGACTACAATGGCTGGGGCATATAGAAAGAATGGAAGATAATAGGGAAACAAAACTCGCTTACACTCATGAAATAAATGACCGTAGACCCCGAGGTAGACCAAGAAGACGGTGGAGAGATAATATATATACAGACCTACAAGCACTTGGAATCAACGACTGACAAGAGAAGGTCAACCAGAGAGACGAATGGAGACGGATTGTATCTGCAGCAAAGAACCTCAATGGCTCGGAACGCTGAAGAAGAAGAAGAAGAAGAAGAAGAAGAAGAAGAAGAAGAAGAAGAAGAAGAAGAAGAAGAAGAAGAAGAAGAAGAAGAAGAAGAAGAAGAAGAAGAAAAACAATGCTTTAAAAAACAAACTTTTATTTAATACAAATCAGTGCGCATTAAGTGCGTGTGTTTTGTCTATTTGTGTGTTTACTGCCTCTGCTGTGAATAAGTGTGTCTAGTATTGCCGGGCCAGCTCCGTGGCTATGGGCTTGCGTACGCGATTTGTGAGTCCACTTACCTGCGTTCGAAACATCGCTGCGACCGATTTGGCAGCAGACCGCGTCGCGCTAAGTCTGAACGTGTTGGTATGGGAGTTGGTCGTTCAGAAAGCAATGGCAAACTACTGAACGTAAACTTGCCAAGACATCAACAACAGCAGTAAAATGCTGGTGTTGACAGCAATATCCTGTAAATAGGATATGCAAAACAAGTATTGCTGGAATGCCTCTGTTATACTTGTGGTTTCCGTTTGTGTGATTCCTTGCATAAGTATTATTGTGTTTATTTGTCTGCTGTGCTGTATGTTTGTTTACAGTATTTACACTGGGAAAGGTACTAATGGGTATTCAAGAAAACATCTGGATACTGAAACAAAATTGAAAAAAAAATAACAAAGCCATATTGGCACGTTTTTTTCCCCTGGAAATACTAACATATGTCTCATTTCGCTAGGAGTAAATGTTTTATCTTTCTTGTAGCCATGTCAAATTCTTTAAGTATATTTTTGTAACGTTTCATTGTAAATGGTGCTATGTTAAAGCTATTAGATTTTTAATTAGATCTTTGCTTCAACAGACACACTCCTAAAAATATTAGATATCTTCTTCTTCTTTTCTCTTTTAAGGGGAGTGCATCACATCTATATTTATACATGTCAAAGGTCAGTCTGTCCGAGTTCGGCTTGCATTTCTGTAAGGTTTGCTTTCTCTGGGTAGATTCCATCCAAGGTGTCGGGATCTACCCGCGGCTAGGTTTTCTTTCCAAACAATTTTGCTAGGGCAGCTGTCTTCATGTTTCTTCCCTTGGTGCGTGAAATCAAAGATACTAAATAAATTTGCTTTTTAAGGAATCACAAGAAACACATAGAGTTTTCCTTTTAATTCTCTTTCCATTGTGATACCTAGTGGAGGAGGAGCACAACTGGAAGGGTACAATCCTTATCTGTATCGCAGTGCGAGGAAATTCAACCTCAAGACTAAATGTCATGGAAGGCAGACCAGGCCCTAAACTTTGGTCAGAAACTGATATAGGATGGAGCATTGCTTTGCTGATCTGGCAGCTTCTGCAGCTTGTCTTGTTCCAGATATGTTGGTGTTACCTTTCCTCTGGAGTGAACTAGGCAGGCCGAGAGAGGGATCATGCTGCATGGGCAACACATGGTCTCTACTATTCAGCCCTGGCTCGTCAAGACAGCCAGGTGGAGACGGATTGTATCTGCAGCAAAGAACCTCAATGGCTCGGAACGCTGAAGAAGAAGAAGAAGAAGAAGAAGAAGAAGAAGAAGAAGAAGAAGAAGAAGAAGAAGAAGAAGAAGAAGAAGAAGAAGAAGAAGAAGAAGAAGAAGAAGAAGAAGAAGAAGAAGAAAAACAATGCTTTAAAAAACAAACTTTTATTTAATACAAATCAGTGCGCATTAAGTGCGTGTGTTTTGTCTATTTGTGTGTTTACTGCCTCTGCTGTGAATAAGTGTGTCTAGTATTGCCGGGCCAGCTCCGTGGCTATGGGCTTGCGTACGCGATTTGTGAGTCCACTTACCTGCGTTCGAAACATCGCTGCGACCGATTTGGCAGCAGACCGCGTCGCGCTAAGTCTGAACGTGTTGGTATGGGAGCTGGTCGTTCAGAAAGCAATGGCAAACTACTGAACGTAAACTTGCCAAGACATCAACAACAGCAGTAAAATGCTGGTGTTGACAGCAATATCCTGTAAATAGGATATGCAAAACAAGTATTGCTGGAATGCCTCTGTTATACTTGTGGTTTCCGTTTGTGTGATTCCTTGCATAAGTATTATTGTGTTTATTTGTCTGCTGTGCTGTATGTTTGTTTACAGTATTTACACTGGGAAAGGTACTAATGGGTATTCAAGAAAACATCTGGATACTGAAACAAAATTGAAAAAAAAATAACAAAGCCATATTGGCACGTTTTTTTCCCCTGGAAATACTAACATATGTCTCATTTCGCTAGGAGTAAATGTTTTATCTTTCTTGTAGCCATGTCAAATTCTTTAAGTATATTTTTGTAACGTTTCATTGTAAATGGTGCTATGTTAAAGCTATTAGATTTTTAATTAGATCTTTGCTTCAACAGACACACTCCTAAAAATATTAGATATCTTCTTCTTCTTTTCTCTTTTAAGGGGAGTGCATCACATCTATATTTATACATGTCAAAGGTCAGTCTGTCCGAGTTCGGCTTGCATTTCTGTAAGGTTTGCTTTCTCTGGGTAGATTCCATCCAAGGTGTCGGGATCTACCCGCGGCTAGGTTTTCTTTCCAAACAATTTTGCTAGGGCAGCTGTCTTCATGTTTCTTCCCTTGGTGCGTGAAATCAAAGATACTAAATAAATTTGCTTTTTAAGGAATCACAAGAAACACATAGAGTTTTCCTTTTAATTCTCTTTCCATTGTGATACCTAGTGGAGGAGGAGCACAACTGGAAGGGTACAATCCTTATCTGTATCGCAGTGCGAGGAAATTCAACCTCAAGACTAAATGTCATGGAAGGCAGACCAGGCCCTAAACTTTGGTCAGAAACTGATATAGGATGGAGCATTGCTTTGCTGATCTGGCAGCTTCTGCAGCTTGTCTTGTTCCAGATATGTTGGTGTTACCTTTCCTCTGGAGTGAACTAGGCAGGCCGAGAGAGGGATCATGCTGCATGGGCAACACATGGTCTCTACTATTCAGCCCTGGCTCGTCAAGACAGCCAGGTGCCAGTAAATATCCCACAATCACGCATGCCACACTCTTTATAGGCTAATCATGGTTAGTTTCATGCTGGATAATTCTTTCCTACACTATGAGCTAGCCAGTAAGGTTACAGTGTTACAATTTTTTGCTCCTCAGTTTGTGGCCCTGGTAACACACGGTAAAAAAAAACTATGGTTACACATTAATATAGTGGGATTCTATGTATTTTAGAATACTGACATAAACACTTGGAACCACGAAAAAGAAAGTAAGCATGAATAATAGTTTGAGAACACAGAGGGATCTGAAGGAGATATCAAACTAGTGGATGACTTGGTATGAGTTAGTTGAGGGCTTTTACTCCAATAGGGGATAAAGGACAGAAGAAGAAGACACAAGGTTGTCGTGTAGAACCAAAACAATGCTAGTTAACTAATTTATTACATGATTTATCGTGGACAGAGGAGAAAACTGGCATTAAAATATTGATAGCTGCAGGTTTACAAGGAAAGGCGATCGACTTCATTGCAGCGGGTTTTATATTATGCTTTGTCTCTTTGCACAGGGTGATCTGCTGAATGCATCACAGAAACACTATAGCTTCAGCGATGACCCCAATTATTCCCCGAGAAAACTGGTCTCGTGAACTGAACGATGTAGCCTGGAATCGAACTCACAATTCTTGGAGTGCGCGGATATAACCATTTTGCCATGGATATTCCATGATAGCTGCAGGTGTAACTAGCTAATTCATGAAAACAAAAAGGGAAAGAGAAATTACATTTATGGATCACATCAACAGATGTTGTGGAATAGAGACACCAGCCTTTTATGGAAATAAGACTAGCAAGAGAGGCAGAGGAAGAGAGCAACAGATTTATACGGAAGTCTGGGCAACAAATAATATAATCACCATTGACTTAATTAGATCGTAAGATGACAGAGGAGTGGAGAGTCATGACCACCCATGTGTGCTCCATGTATAGAGGAATGTCCATGTCTCACCCAAAAAAGACGCCCATACCTTAACCACATAAGATGTCCATTCTTACATGAATACAGAGATGTCCTTATTTCACGTAAAGATATGTCAATGTTTGACATGTATACAGCGATGTTTCACATGTAGGGATATTCATTTTAAACATGATGAAATGTTTATGCCTCACTCGCATGCAGAGATGTCCATGTTTCAAAAAAAGAGATGTCTATATACGGTGGTACCTCGGGTTACAAACTTAATTCGTTCCAGAACTCGGTTCGTAACCCGAAACGTTCCTAATCCGAAACATTGAAATCAATGAAATAGAGACAATTTGTTTCAAGATGAAAAAATCGTTCTTTTTTATTAACATCCAGTCGTTTACCCGACAAAACGCGAAGAAAAAGTGTACTTCACGTATTAAATAAAGAAAAAGAAAGCAACAAAGTAAATTAAATGTAAAATAAAAAAAAAAGATTTCGTCTTTCTTACCAAGAAAACGATCATGGGAAAATTTGTCACTTTCTTTGCTATTCTGAATCATTAGTTTCAGGAGTTTTTTGTCGCTGTTTCTTGGAAACTGACTGGGAATCTTTCTGCACCAAGAAACTATCACGGGAAATGTGTCGCTTCCTTTGCTGGAGAATCTTTCTGAAGTGGGCCATCGCGTCATCATTCATCAGGTTTACTGCCCTGTTAGCAACAAGTTTTTTTGGATGATGGTTCACAATGAAGTCTTCTATGTCTGCCCACTTGCTGCAAGTTTTTTTAATCGTGGCACTTGAAATGGTCACTGGCTCCTCATCATCGGACGACTGCTTCTCCTTTAATGTATTTAGCTGTTCATCCTAACGATCTACAAGCTCATCTGTAGTGAGCTATCCACTGTGGCTCTCAATCAGTTCCCCCAAGCCCGTTGCCATCGACTTCCAGGCCCATATCTTTGCCCAAGGACACAATCTCATCCATTTTTTTGTTTTGAACTTTTCAAACCAGCCTCTGCTGGCTTTAAAATCGTCAGTCTCAGCACTTGTACCAAACAATTTCAGCAATTTTGACTATAAATCACTGTGCAACAGCTTCGTCTTTTCACATATTATTGCCCCACTAACACTGTCTCCTGCAAGTTGCTTTTCGTTGATCCAGATCAAGAGAAGATTTTCAACTTTCTCTAAAATTTGAAGTCTTTGCTTCTGTAGCTTAGTTACGCCGTTAGCTAAATCGACTGATTTGAGTAACTCTTTGTTCTTCATGATGGTGGAGATAGTTGATTTTACCATGATTTACTCATTAGCGATGTAACACACCATTGTCATGTTTCATAATTATTTCCTTCATTATCTCCACTATTATACATTTCTGCTTCCTAGCAGCACCACTACCGTTAGTCAAACTCATAATTGATGAGGTTAACAAAGAAAATAATGAAAGAGATAAACTAAACACAGCGACACTGCTAAGAAATCTTTTACTGCTGTGTAGTAAGGCCAATGAAAGAGAGGCTGCGCACGCGTGCAAAACTAGGCTAGCGATAAGCGATGTTAATACTGCGTGGCCTTCGTTCGTACTGTATGCGATCGTTTGTCTTCAAAGTTAAATCTCTCTCTCTCTCTCTCTCTCTCTCTCTCTCTCTCTCTCTCTCTCTCTCTCTCTCTCTCTCTCTCTCTCTCTCTCTCTCTCTCTCTCTCTCTTTCGTTCGTAACTCGAGGCACACACATATTTCGAAGGTTTTCGTAACCCAAATTGTTCGTGGCCTGAGGTGTTCGTAACCTGAGGTACCACTGTGTGTGCGCGCGCGTGCGTGTGTATCGGCACAGCCCCACACGATATGCCCGAATATAATGGCGAGGCCGAAACCGGTCCATGTGATTCAGGATTGCTGTCAGGTAGGCGAACATGCATGTGAATGGGATGTGGTGGACTCAAAGAATTACTGACAGGCAATCATGAACGCCTTCTGTGGATACTATATTGAATACGACATTTATGGGCATTGTCTCATGAGCATTAGATGATGATTTTGGCAACAGTGTGATGAAAATAAAGTTCATGTGTGTAATACTTACAGTGTGTATGCAATGGAAGGAGTGTGCTGTAATGCTAGATATGTCACATGAAACACAAAGAAAGTGAGCTGTGGTAATCAACGTGGATAGATGTGAGCTGTACAGCCAGGTGAAGGTGGAGTACACCACTGGGCAACTATAAGGTGATTGGTCAGGGCTGTGCGGTATATTTTAATTCACCCCAAACAAAAAAGTATCCCTTACAGGGTCTCATTTGCATCGGTCCAGCAATCACCTTCAGTTAAGTGTTCAGTGGACTGCTGGACCAATCGATGGATGTTTTGTTAGTTTTTGGGCCCTTAAGACCCTCACTGTCGTCGGAGTACTCCGACAACAGTGAGGGCCCCATGGGCCCCAAAAAATCAAATGACAGTGTGGTCCCAACGGGCCCAAAAAACTAACAAAGCATCCATCGATCGGATGCTTTATGTTTGTTTGTTTGGTGTGAATTAAAAATAAAGTACCGGTATATTTTCTCATTAAGATGCAAATCTTCGAAATGCCACCCCTTAATGATGCAAGTCTTCGAAATGCCACCCCTCCTTCTCTGCTTATGCCGCCCCTTACGGTGCTTCATGATGCGGCTGCCTCTCTGTATCATAGCACAGCACGGCCCTGGATTGGTTCCATAATCAGACATTTTGCTAAACAGGAAACATATCAGAGTGTGTGTCGAGCACAGAATGTCCTGTGATGTCGATGTCCTGACAAGAGGAGGAAGCTGTGCTCTTGTGGGACGGTGTATCAGGACACGTGTCTGATGTAGGATAATGGCTGGGGCTGTGTGCAACGGCAGGTAGGAAAATGTGGAGCATTGGACCATAGAATGGTGGGTTATGCTTAACTCTGATTATGCTGTGTGCTGAATGGTACTGTTGTTATGTGGCTTTGGCGTGGCAAGAGATGAGCGAGGGACCCAAAAGAGACCCTGTGCTGAGCCATATGATGCCAGGGGCTCAATGTGAATTGGAGCACTATGTGTTTCGGCGTGCAAGCTGTGAGTTTGTTATGATATTCCTGTGTGGGTTTAGCCATTATGGAAAAGTATGTTGTAGTGGTGGCTTCATTTGGCAGTGTACAGTTGTATGTGTCTGACTGTGACCTGTGTGAGCAGTACATGTCTGATGTGGATAATCCAATCAGAGTTATTGTTTGTGTCTGTTGTGGATTAGCCTGGTCAATGTCTATGTTACACCCTGTTGTCTAGTCCTTGCCAGTGCAGAGGTGTGTATTCTGATTGTGTGAACAGGTTTAGATGATGTTGTCCTGTTAGGGCATTTTACATGATATGTGCCTGAATTGTGTTTGGTTCTGCCTATGTTTGTATTCAACAATGTTGGTACGACCGGTGCCGCACAGGAGGAATGGAGAAGAAGAAAATTATGTGAGACTGGTGATCTGATCTGGCAGCACAGATGCATTGTCTGATTGCCACCAGTACAAAGGGGCTGTGTTTGATACTGTGATGGGTGACCACTGATACTGTGATGAATGATCATTGATACTGTGATGGATGATCACTGATGCTGTGATGGATGACCACTGATACTGTGATGAATGATCATTGATACTGTGATGGATGATCACTGATGCTGTGATGGATGACCACTGATGCTGTGATGGATGACCACTGATGCTGTGGTGGATGGCCACTGGGGTGTGTGATGTTCCCACTGAACTGGGAGCATTCTATGAGTGAATACTGTATAACATTCCAAGGCACAGCTGCAGAGGATAATGCAGCTGGGGAGTTAATAACAGGATTGCAGCATTTGATAATGGGTACTGTTTATTGATTTATATAGATAATTATTCCCTGGCGTTGATAATCAGATGTTGTTTACTTTTGATTTCAGGAGTGGTTTTTGACCGTGGTTGTCAGACTCACTCCTGGGTCTTTGTTGTAGTTACACACCTGAGTGAACTACAGGGTGGGCCAAAAAAAAAGTGAGAACATATTGTAGCATACGAGTTATTAAAAATATAATTCAATTAATTATATTGTTTCATGTAATTTTGTTTGCCAAGTATTTAGCTAATCAAAAATCATGTTCAATGTGTCCTCCTTGCTTCTCAACGAGTTTTTCTATGCGTCGACGCCACTCGTTTATGCTACTGTCAATAAAGCGCTGCCCCAGATTTCTCCATTCTTCAATTATTGCCAACTTGAGCTGCTCAATTGTGGTAAAATTTCGCCGAAGGTAAACTTCTTCTTGCAAAGCACCTCATATGGCATAATCTGCTGGGTTTAAATCAGAACTGTTCGGTTGCCACATGTCTGGCTGGATGAAGTTAACATTCTCCTGACGAAGAAAGTTGATCGTATTTCTGGCTGTGTGAGATAGAGCTCCGTCTTGCTGTATTGTCCAGTTATGGCGACCACATGTCGCTTGAATTACAGCCAGCAAACCTTGTCTCAGTACATGTTCACAATAGTATTCACTGTTTACTTTTGTGACCGAGGATCATCATCTTGACTGCAGATCAGCCCACTCACCCGCTCAATATTCTGTTGTGTGCTGGCAGATTTTGGTCTACCATTTTCGAGTTTACGTTCTGTAGTACCATCGTTGTCAATTTTATTGATAACCCGACTGTCACTAGCTATGCTCCAGGCTTTGTTTGGAAACTCATTGGTCATTCTCCTAGCACCCCACTGTTTTTCAATTCGCAAATGTTTAATCAGAATACGATCTTCCGCGGTAATTTTTGTCATTCTTGGTAAAAAATTTAAACCTGCTGATGTAAACAATTGGCATATTAAAAACCAAAGACAGCGCCCGGAAATGGTCGAAATAAAGACATCATATAGCTAAATAGGTAAGTAGGTAAATGAGTAAACAATTTAAGCTGTTATGGATACAGTTAAACCAATTTTCATGTAATTATATTACATGTTACGTGATGTTCTCACTTTTTTTGGCCCACCCTGTATACGCCTTTTCATGTCCCTGTAGTTAGTGTTGTAGTTCTTTTGTTGTGAGGTGTCTCGGCTAGTTAAGAGATGTGACATCTGGTTGTGATACTTTGTGCACTCTGTGGATTTGATTAAATCACAGGGATCTGGTAATGTGCGAGGCCCAACTCACCACTGATACCCGCTGTGAGCTGTAGTTGTCCATAGAGTTGTACATTGTGTCTCAATGCAGAATGTTTTGTCTCTCAACTGTAAAACCTTTGTTTGTGTTTATGTATGTACTTCTATTGTTGCTTATATTATAGTTCTTTTGTTGTCATGTTCTTGCTGGCTCCAAGGGGTAAACAACAAATTGTAGCTCTTGTGGTGTTCTATAGGTTTGGCCGAGCATGGCAGAAGCCTTGTGGTGTTGTAGATATAACACGCTGTTAATGTCTAGTGTCTATTAGATTGAGTTTTATGCCTCAAAGTTTTGTATGGACGTCGATTATTCTTGAGAAGAGGAATTTGACAAATGAAAGTTCTATTTTTGTTGTCTGTAATGTGTTTGTTTAGTCTAATTTGTTTGATCTTTACATTCACTATTGCTACTACTGCCCTGCATCTTAATTCATTACTTAGAATCGGGCTCAGTCTCCCAATTATCTGTCAGCCAAGTTCCTCAGTTTCTTCTGACTTGTTTCTGTCCTTTTATATATATATATATACACACACACATATGGAGAGAGAGAGAGAGAGAGAGAGAGAGAGAGAGAGAGAGAGAGAGAGAGAGAAAGAGAGAGAGAGAGATGCCCATGATTTGCATGTATACAGAGATGTCCATACTATAAAGAGATGTATACAGAAATGTCCATGTCTTATGTGTGTAAAGAGATGTCTATGTTTCATGTGTATACAGTGATGTCCATGTTTCGTAAAGAGATGTCTATGTTTCACATATATAAAGAGTTGTCTAATAGAGATGACCATGTTTCACATCAATACAAAGATATGTATGCTTCACGTGTATACAGATGTCTATGTTTCATATGCATTAGTAGATAATGTATACAGAGATGTGTATGCTTCACATGTATACAGAGAGTCCATGTTTCATATGTATACATACAGAGGTGTCCATGTCTCGCTTGTATAAAGAGATGTCTACGTTTCATACGTATACATACATGATCATTGTTTGCAATGACAACTGTACAATTTTCTTTTACTCACCTCTTGGAATTTTGTTTTCAGTTCCCTGATTTGTGTGTTCAGCCGTTGTACAAGAAGCTCGATGATGTTGTGGCAAGTCTCCAAACGTGTTCCTATACTATATAGACAGCATATGTAAAGAAACCAGCCAAACAGAGACCACGACACCACCACATGTCAAACAGAACACAGAAGAAGAACCAACGGTAAATTACACCATTAAAGAACTATTCGCGGACGATCAAGCACTAATAGCAAAATCATAAGTAGAATTACAAGACCACATAAATAGTCTAAACGAAGTTTCTAAGGAACATAACATGAAAATTAGCATCAGTAAAACAGGGATAATGACTATAACCAAGTAAGAAAACACAAAATTCATCTAAAAGAACGACTTCATAGCCGAATGGATAAAAACGCATGTTCTTAAATATCCGGTGTGCTGATACCGAGGTAAGGGGTTTAACCCCTACACGGGACAGTTGGACTAAAATTTTGACCTATCGTCCTTGATTTGGGGACGTAAATTACAAGTACCTCTGAAGTCGGAGTTGATTCGCCTGATGGAGGGGACACACACACACACATATCTACAGTGATACATGGTGTAGTTTTAATGACTCTGGGATTTTTGAAAATATTGCAAAATTATTGAAAATATAGTTTTGTATTCACCCACTATGGAGTTCATGCAATGCAACATAAAAGGTTAATACAAAACTTAGAACAGCAATATTTTCAAACACCCCACAGTCATTTTAAAACTACACCCTGTATCCATGTAGAAGTGTGTGTGTGTGTGTGTGTGTGTGTGTGTGTTTGTGTGTGTGTGTGTGTGTGCAAACATGCCACATACACATATACGCACGATACATCGCTAGCGAACGTATGCTTCGACAATGGTTCATCTGTACTGCTGCATTAATTATGGCGTTGTTTTTTTTTCTGTTGCAATAATATGCTCTTGACCCGGCCGTCGAAGATCTGTTGTGAACTGACGTCCTTGCCGAAACATTCCTGCCCAGTCTGTCACTGTTGTCTTCGACACACATTTGTTACCGTACGCTGCCTGCATTCTTCGATGAACGTCCACTGGTCGACATCCTTCAAATGAAAGAAACTGAATCACTGCTTTTTGAGCTTTTTTGGACGGATTTTGGATCAACTCAGTAATTTTCTCAACGGTCAGAAACAGAACCTATGCATCATGGGACGATAAGCACGTGCTCATTTATTCACTGGTCAGTACTGATCACATGACTATGTCATGATAATGTTCAACGTATGCAATTACGCGCGGTGAGCACAAACGGATTTCAAAGGAACGCCCCTTATATATATATATATAATTTATATGCGTGTGTGTGTGTGTGTGTGTGCGTGTGTTTTTTTTTTTAGCCATCTAACTCGATCACTAGCGTCGTGGATCAGCTCAGTGTTCTTGTCTCGACCATGCTACGTGGCTAAGCCATCTAGGTATTTAAATGTCCCCTTGTTTTCTTCCCCTCGATCTTGCCAATTGTCACCAAATTCACCAATTTATTTCTTCTCATAACGTGACCAAATAAATTTGACTGTCCACGTCTAATTTCTTTAATTAGTTTACGATTTTCGCTTGTTTCTTATAGGACTTGGTCTTTGGTTTTTCTGTCTGTCCATCGTATTCTATGCATGTTTCCTCAGAAACCAAATTTTGGGAAAGCCATCAGATGTTTTTCAGCTTGTTTGTTCATTGTCCATGCTTCACATCCGTACAAAAGTACAGGTTCTATACAGCACCTCAACACTCTTTTTCTCGTTGAAAATGACATATTTTTTATTGGTCAGTATGTTTTCCATCTTGCAAAAGGCTACCTTCGCCATGGCGATTCTTGTTCTAATCTCTTCAAAGCATCTCCCATCAGATGTTATGACTGCTCCAAGATAACTGTACCGATTCACTTGTTTAAGAATATTCCCATTTACTTGTATATTACATTGTGGCATTTCCTTCTTCTTAATGACGACCATAATCTGTGTCATCTTACAATTTAATTATAACCCTAGTTGTTCACTGTGTGAAACAACCACAATCTACTAAATGTTGCAGATTCTGATCATTGTCTGCAATCAATACTGTATCATCCGCATATCTAATGTTATTGATATTTCAACCCCCATTGATGATTACTTTCATATCTTCTATATTTCTGAAAATATTTTCACTGTACAGGGAAACAAATCTAGATAATTACACAACCATGTCTCACACCTCTCTTAACAGGCAGATATTGGCCTATTTCATTATCAATCCTTATGGTAGATTGTTGCTTCCAATATGTAAAAAAAAAGAAAAAAAAAAAAGAAAACAAGTCTAAGGTCTTTCCCATCAATTTGTAGATCTGCAAGCATCTCTATCATGTTGAGATGTCTTACTGTATCGAAAGCCTTTCTGTAGTTAATAAAGCAAAGATGTAGGTCTGTGACATTTTTGTCCAGCCCTAATACATCTCGAAAACACAGCAAAAATACTGAGAGTCAAATGCTTAAATGTTAAAGGGTATCCAAGGCCGGGTGCACCTATTTTTTTAAATTATAACATTGGTTCCCCCCACCTTCTCCTCATTGAAAATTGTCAACGCTGGAATTGGAAACAGCGACTTCAAAGAGAAACCACCAACATGCCATGGAGAATTAATGCCTGCACAAGGGAGGGGTCGGGCGAATACAACATTACCCCCGCTACCTCTTATTCTGGGAACATCAAGCACCAACCCCCACAGAAGTGACGTCATCTTCGCGTGGAATCTGAGCTTCGCCACTGGAGTGGCAGAAGTAATGCCTGTTAACATAATCTATGTTAAGAAGGAAGCCCCGGATGTTTGCAAAATAGGAAAATATTCGTTCACAGTTGCCAAGATTGGTTCGTCAGGGACGGACGTCCTATTTTGTCCTGAAGATGTCGTTTCTTTTTTAAAATTTAATTCTTGATGGCGGTTGGAAATGGTGATTCTTGTGTGGCTAAACTAAGGTATATTCTTGAATGATGAAGAAGGTCATCCGGAGGGTCAATCAATCAATCAATCAATCAATCAATCAATCAATCAATCAATCATGTGCCATGCCGGAAAGCGTGGGCGGTCATGACTCGCCATTTCACTCGATCACCAGAGTCGTGGATCAGCTCAGTGTTCCTGTCTCGTCCATGCCATGTGGCCAAGCCATCCAGGTATTTTCCTCTCGGTCTGTTCCCTTCGATCTTGCCAGTTGTCACTAAGTTCTCCAATCAATTTCTTCTCATAACATGTCCACAAATTTTGACTGTCTACGTCTAATTTTTCTAATCAATTTACGAGTTTCATTTGTCCCCTGTAGTATTTGGTCATTGATTTTTCTATCTGTCCATGGTATTCTTTGCATTTTCCTCAGAAACCACATTTCTGCAGTCATCAGATGTATTTCAGCTTGACTGCACATTGTCCAAGTTTCACATCCATACAAAAGAACAGGCTCTATGTATCCCCTCAATACTCTTTTTCTCGTTTCAATTGACATCTTTTTATTGGTCAGTGGGGCATAATTTTTCACAACCCGTAATGTTCTGTAAATATTCTCTGTACAACAATCAACATTAACACCACAAACAGGGATGGTTTGTTCCGCTGCGGAAAATCCAACATTCTACAACAACTGACCCAGTTCGGAGAGATACCAAAAACTGGAATCGGGAAAAGGTACATAAAAAAGACGAAAGACCGGAATACGGCCTGTTTGTTTACCAGCCCAGCTTGAGGCAGGAGAAGATCTGAGATAGTGGAGGGAGTGATGAAATTTCCTAAACAACGTAGTCAAATATAAGTATTGTGGAAGAAAATAGGAAACGTCACCCTACAACATCGCATTCAGATTCGGAAACCTGTCACCGAAGTGTTGGAAGCCATCTTATTCGGATGAAGATAGTGGCTTAGTACCACTAGATGCAGACCTGACTAGTTGAATGCAACACCTTGTTGAATGCAGCATTTGTGAATGTAGCACCTTGTTGAGTGAGCACCCTGTTGAGTGAGCACCTTGTTGAGTGATGCCCTTGATAGTGTAGAAACATATCCACCTGCAAAAGTTCCATTTGTCTTATAGGAGCGGTAACATTTAATTAAACAAAATTTACCTGCCAAAATTGGAAAGAAAATCAAGAACCAACTTATACTATTCTACAAGCCTGGAAGTAACACACACTGAAGGGGAACACAAATCCAGTAACTGCTTGAAGCAGGAACTCATAGCCCCAAGTCAAGACAAGGGAGGGCAGACCAAATTTTCTATTTCAGATTTACTACTAAGGAAAATCAGTAGGAAATTTAATTGCAAAATTACCTTGAGTCTCAAGTCTATGTGAGGAAGGGAGTCACTGCTGGAAATATGTGTAAAGACGTTGTTTAAATGATTTATGATTTTTCATGCATATCATCATCATCAAGTGCCGTGCCGGCTGGCATAGGAGTTCATGACTCTCCATAGATCTCGGTCTTTGGTTTTCTGGATCAACTCTGCTGTTGATATTCCTCCATGCCACCGTCTCAATCCATCCAGCATCATTTCTCTTGGTCTGCCTCTGCCTCTCTTCCCCTCGATCTTTCCAGTTGTCACGATGTTCTCCAATGCTTCTTTTCTCATCACGTGACCGAAGAAAGATGTTTGTCTCTGTCTTATTGTTGTATATAATGTTCTAGTTTCATTAGCCTGTTTCAGGCAGTCGTCGTTAGTTACTCTGGCAGTCCAAGGAATTCGCAACATTCGTCTCAGGAACCACATCTCTGTTGCTTCTAGTTTCTTCTTAAT
Organism: Cepaea hortensis; assembly: GCA_963921405.1. Taxonomy (NCBI): domain Eukaryota; kingdom Metazoa; phylum Mollusca; class Gastropoda; order Stylommatophora; family Helicidae; genus Cepaea; species Cepaea hortensis. Next base: position 95,965,143 of record OY992885.1, on the reverse strand, counting down.
TTGTTCATTTACATTCCAAGATTCACTGCCATACAGCAAAACTGGTTCTACATAGCATTTCAGCACTCTCTTACATTCAGTGATAGTGACTTATTGCATAAGATACTCTTCATTTTCTGAAATGCGGCTTTTGCCTGCCCTATTCTGCTCCTAATCTCTGTTGTACATCTTCCATCTGATGTTATAAATGCCTCTAGGTATCTAAAATTAACCACTTGGTTAAGGATTTTCCCTTCTATTTCTATGTCACATTTTGGTGTCACCATTTTCTTTGATATTACGATTGTTACTGTTTTCTTGATATTCAAGGAGAGTCCTTTCCTTGCACTCTCTGTTACTACAACGTCTAATAATTGTTGTAGGTCTGTTGAGTTATCCGCCACCAATACTGTGTCATCTGCATAGCGTATATTATTTATATTATAACCTTCAACTAGTATTCCTGGCATCTCTTTGATCTCTCTCATTATTACTTCGCTATACAGGGAGAAAAGATCTGGTGACAAGACACACCCTTGTCGTACTCCTAGCTTTATCTGTTCGTAACTACCCTCTTTATTTCCCATTTTAATTGCTGCTACTTGGTTCCAGTAAATATTCTTTATTATTCTTAAATATTTTCCATCAATGTTGATGTCTTCCAACATTTTAATCAGTTCATCATGTTTTACTTTATCAAGTAAAAGTAACACACACTGAATTAATCAGTGATTAATCCACTGGAGCCCTACGCGTGTCAGTCTTTCCAAGCAAGGACACAGAATCAGATGAGTATATTTAATTAGTTTAATAGTTTAATATTGTCATAGTGTATTTCATGTAGGTTTGTGTTGGTTTATATTTGTTTGTCCTGTGCTGACGAAGGCTTTGGCCGCAACGTCCAATTTGTCTCTTGTAGTCGTGCTTTAGTAAAGCTCACAATCTACTTCTCGTTTTTGTGGGTGATTCATTCATTTACTTTATCAAATGCCTTAGTATAATCTATGAAGCACAGATATATGTCTCTCTGTTTCTCTATTGACCTTTCTATTAGTGTCCGTAATGTATAAATTGCATTGTTTGTGCCCTTTCCTTCCACAAATCCATACTGTTCTTGACTAATTTCCATTTTTCTTTTCTTTTTGGTTCTTCTAATTATGATTCTGAGTAGAAGCTTAGTGATATGGTTTATAAGGTTAATTGTACGAAAATCTTCACAATCAATTGCTCCTGGTCTTTTTGGTATAGCTGTAAATACAGATTTCAGCATATCACTGGGTAAATATCCACTACTGTAACTATCATTCAACATTTTAGTTAATATATCTACTCCAAATTCTCCCAATACTTCTAATTCTTCTATTGTGATTTCATCTGGCCCAGCTGTTTTTCCTTTCTTCATACGTTTCATAGCGTCAGCGACTTCTTCTTTCAGAATAGGTGGACCTTCTAAGTTACTATCTTCTGTTAATTCTTCCCTTTCTCCATCATATAATTCTCTTACATACTCATTCCACCTCTTCATTATAGCACCTTCCTCTAATAATATCGTTCCTGTTTTTGATTTCAAACACCCTGTATTTATTCTTATTTTTCTTCCTGTAAGCTCACTGATTTGTCTGTGCATATTTTTTGTATCTTTAATGGAATTTAATTAAATTTTTCTGCATTTCTCGTTTAACCAACTTTCTTTAGCCTTCCCACATTTATCTTTTATTTCTTTATTTATCTTAGCGTATTCTTGCTTGTCATTTTTACTCTGCTTTCTTTTGTCCATCAGTGTTAAGATTTCTTCATTCATCCATTTTTTCTCCAATACTTCTCATGCATGTACTTGATGTAATTGAATTTATGTTTTCCCAAACCAATACTATTCAGTACTCAATATATCTATATATATAAAACACAATGTATGTATTTCCGTCCGTTCTTTATGCGTTCGCAAACGGTCCATCCGATAGAAATGAAATTTTCTA